>CM060922.1:131889834-133089834 GCA_030737875.1 Allium sativum | reverse complement strand
AGCGGAATAAATTTTTATACATATCAGAGTTTTACAAAATTTATACAGCGAAAGAAAAAATATATATGAAGTTTTAAAAAGAATAAAAGTTTACACTTTTAGTCGAGCTTGCGAGCAAGTGCGTCTTCACGTTCCTTTCTAGCTTACGAGATGAATTCTTTAAAATCTGCAATGCTCGTATCTGACTCGAGCGTATTGCATAAAAAGAAACACAACAAACACTTGGATCAGAATTAACTTTATTCAAGTAAAATAATCTCGATAGAAACTAAATATAAATAGTTAATCCTAATAAATAATTAAAATCGAGTATGCCAATTTATCCAAGTAGACTACCCAAAACTACCAAAAGTAAATATTTTCTCAAATTCAAAATATCATGGGTTTCGAATTTCATGAGATGCGGCAAGACACAGCAGATGAGATAGCACATCAAAAGAGACATAACAAGTGGAAATTTTAAAACTGTCAAATGGTATACTACAAAGGGCTACCGGTCACAATTCAAGAGCTACAGGTTAGCATGTTGTGAGTCAAGGTCAGCGCACAAGTCAAGACAAGAAGTGAAGGGTGCAAGACAGTAGAACATGGCAAGGCCCAATGAATACATAAGAGCAACACCCAACGTCAAGTGTCACCGCCATCAAAAATTGTACCACAACAAACGATATACGAATGTGGTTCAAGAAAATATAAAAGTTAAACAATAGGTCAAAAGGGACATAGGATATTACAAGGCAACATGTAAGGCCAGGTTGTATGAACAAAATGTCATGAAGTACTAGGACAATGATACCAAGTCTTACAGGCACAAAATAAAAGAGCCAAACATATATAGTCCATACAGTGTAACTATTCGAATATTGCATGCATAAAGGTTTAAACAAGGTAAGCGAGTGTGAGGTTCAACAAAATAGGCATGTACATAAATGCCAACAATGGTCAGTATACACAAATCAACACATGTTTAGGAAACTGGAATTACATCAGTTTGGTAATGAGGCAAAACTGAATAAAATCGGATGGCCATCGTTATATACACAAGTGTGAGGTCAACATATACAGTAATATACATGGATAGTGGTCACTTAGCACAAAAATTTCAGGCTCCAGTACTGAGAACAAATATATCTTTCTAGTGCAAACACTGATCACGCATGCAACATGTCATATATTAAAAAATACAAAGCACAAGTGTGCCAAAACAAGGTCGGCAAACGGTAGGACATGGCGCAATACATCCAAGACGAAGACAGTTCAAAGCAGGATTTACCCAATGCAAGTTAACCGAAAATTTCTCATGTTATACTTTAGTTTAAATCGAAATTAAACTACTTGAAATAGTAATCGATCGTGAGAAAAATACCCACCTTGAAACAGCGTTGCTTAAGGATGCTGAAGTGGAGGCAGTGAGACGCTACAAGCAACGTTGCTGGAAGAAAAATATGGCTTTTAGGAAAAGTTTGCGCGAAGGACTCAGTGTGCTTCAGGAAACGGGTGGCGTTAGAGTGGTTGCGGTGGCTATTGGAAGCAGGTTAACCGCGTCGAAAGTCTGAGGTGGTGCTGCAGATTTGGAGAGGTGAAGGGAAAGACTCAGAGGCGGTGAAGGTCTACTGGCGGATGATCGGAGCTGTCAGCATTTGGAGAAGAAGACGGTGGAAGGTAGCGGTTCCAGTACCGTGATTTTATTTTATTGTGTTTTTATGGAGCTTTCAGATCTGAATTCTGAAGAGAGAAATAGGAAGATGGAGCTGATTTTGTTTGCAAAAAGGGAAGATGGGTATTTATTTCTAGTAATACATCACGTATGGCCCCTAACCACGCACCATAACACGTATCCACGTTTACCCATTCCAATTCTAACGTTTAAAATAATTTACCTCTGATTTTTTTTCTATTTTCTCTTTCTTGGGAAAGGGTGAACGAGTAAAGCTTTGAAACTTTCAAAACGTGAATATAGATGAAAAGGTGCACCAAAATAGGAGTGTAACGACCCGTGTTTTTCGACCATTTGAATATGAATATTTAAATTAGTTTTAAATATTATATTGAAAATATTAATGGAATTTAATATTGAGTTCGTTATTAAAAACGAAGTTAAACATTATATATTTATATATAATATAAAACGAGCTCGAAATAGCGCTGCAGTTCGTAAATTCGAGTTTTGAACTTCAACTGAGAATACAGGATTCGATATAAGTCGGATTTCTGTGAAACAAGACACGTTGGAACCGTATTGACGATAGTTTTCATATGAAAGAGGAAAATCCAGATTTCGTGTTATAGATTGCGAGTTATGGCTAAATCAAATTTTGAAATAGTCGCTATGGAAAACCGTTATTTAATTATAGGCCTTTAAAATAGCCGTTTTGCAAACGGACTCAGATTTCGACAAGACCAGTTTCATTAGAACCGTATCGTTAAATTATTGTCAGAAATCAAACTGCGTGGAAAACCGATGTTGTATGTGGCCAGGGTAGCCATAAACGCCCGTATAATTTCTATAGCGCGTAATTAATTCAATAAAAGGATATTTGAGTGTAACTTGAGCAGATGATCGAATTAGGCCACGAAACCAGTTCCGTTGAGTTCGTATCGTCGATTAGAGTCAGGATATGTATATAGTTTGTTATTTTTAGAGACCGAGAAATTTGGCGTTAAAAAGGGTAGTGCGGTGCGCGTTAAAATGGCCTACCGGGGCAACAGTCTCAGAATGCGACGAAATTAGTGTCGTTGGGTTCGTATCGAAAAGTTATTATCGATGTTCGCAGTTTCAAGTTGATTTGATTTATCTAGTGACCGTGGGAAAATTAAATGCGTGTTCATTTCCGGTTTCATAAAGGAAATTTTTTCATACGACCTCGGATTTCGATGAAACTTGTCCCATTGGATCCGGAATAACTTTTTACACTAAGAATAGACTTTTTATCAGAAAACAGAAATTTGTTGTAGTGATTTTAATCAATTACTTTGTAGCGAAGTTTCACAAATATTATTTTATTCATTTTGGTCTCCTATATATACATACAACAACTGACTGACGTACAAATTTCTGTCCCAAAATTTTGAAACCTTGCCGACCAAGAAATTTTCGAGAACTGCACTACTCTTTTTATCACAGACCTATCCCCTACATTTGCTTGCCACCCACGGTTCAACCTCCCTATATAAACTCCTCCATTGTTTTCTTTTTCTCCGTTTCAGAAAGAAAGAAAGAAAAAAAAAAAAAGGGAACGAAACAAGAAAAGGCGGAAGGTAGACAAGGGGGGGCGGGTCTGGTGCTGAGTTGTTCTGACGTGAAGAAGTGTTTTAGTGTGAGCGTTGATCTGGGTTTCCATGCGTGGATTCGCAGTACCAAGCAGGAGCAGGTTCCGTTAAAAAAAAAAAAAAAAAAAAAAAAAAAAAAAAAGAGAGAGAGAAAATGCGAAAGTGGGAGGGAGAAGCTGTTGAATACGGCTATGGTGCAAGGACCGTGGATCCAAGGGAATGCAAGGCGAACGTGAGAGGAGGGATGGGCAGTCGGATTCTTTTCATTGGTGTACTGGAAGAACAACGAACGTGTATCAGTAAGGGTACCATGAACAACTAGGAAGCATATGCTGGTATCGGATGGATCAAAAGGATATAAATGGGTTAAAGGAACAATACTGGAATCGGCTGTTAACAACTAGAATGGAGCTCTTTTGCTTACAGGACAAGGTGAAACCATGAAATCATAATTAAAACAAAATATATATATATATATGGTTAGGTAATGTTTTAGTCAAGTAAAACAGGTATATGAATCATACATGGAGCTAACATGTTATACATATGGTCGAATGCAGGGTACTTTGAAAACTGGAGAAGTAAGAATCATATCGGACGAACTCTATTTATAACGTAATTAATTAATGTTAACTTTGATTTAAATAAGTCAGTTAATTATTTTTATAATCTAATCGTGTAAATTATAATGTGATTTATTGGCAGGCATGAATGCAGCAAAGCTGCCGGGACAAGTGTCAGACTGTTTGCTCCTAGTAAAGTAATTAACATAATTAATTGTTAAATGATTATATGGTTAAAGAATTAACTAGTTTTAATTAAATCATGTACGGAATTAACTGTAACATGTGCGCATATTACCAGAACTTGATGAAACAAGGAACATTGGACTCCTGTTGACGAGCGCCAAGACGTGTAGTGGAACTGGATACGAGAATCAACCGGGATTTTTAGTTAAATTAAACACTCGTTTAATTTAATTAAAATCACCACTTAAACAACGGTATCAACTCAAGGTGAGTTAAACTCACTCAGTTACCCTTTTTATATTTTATATAAATTGGGTGTTTTTATTTTGTGTGCTCTGCTTGCCAATGGTTGACTATTTTGCTAGTTATACATTGCTCTGTTGATTTAACTGATGAAATTAAACTGTGTTTAATTTCAGTGAAATACCAAATCGTTATTTTTAACGATTGGTTCCAATAAAGGTAACTCACCTTGGTTGGTCACGTTTATCTATAAACGTGTTTTAAATGGTTGAATTGTTTGAATTGCTTATGGTTGATGTTAAATGGTTGTTATTTTAGTTTATCAGTTAAACAAAACTGAACCGTCTGATTTGAGATAACCATTTGAATACAGGGAAGAACAGGTTGGAGGGATCCAACCGGATTCCTCAAATGTATTATTTATTTTCATATTATCATATATGAACTGATCTGTTTGTGTGATTGATTTGATGATTGATTATTGACTGGATATTCAACATCTGTTTGGTTTAAACCAATGGGCGATATTGGTTAAGTGTTTGGCAGAGTATGGCCATTAAAACCAATTGAGTTATAGATATTGATTCACCGTCAGGTGAATCGATAGAGTTGAGGTTATAAAATTTATTTTATAACCAGAGTTAGATTTGAATTATATTATTTGAATAAAGTTATTTAAGAGAAATAAATAAATATTTTAAGACTTTATTTTGCAAAGCAAATGCTGATGTAAATCAGATTTATTAGTGGAAGAATAAGAAATGAATTAAATGGTTAAACCTGGAAAATTTGTTTTGTAGGGAAAACAAATAATTAGAACCTATTTAAATTAATTATATTTTTAATTAATTTAAAGCTAGGATGTGTTGAAATCGGTTAATGAGATAATCAAGTTTTTGAGTTAATTAACTCGACCGTTTGGAATTAGAATTGTTTATCAAGTTAATGTGTTTTGACTAAAATAGTTAAATGAATATTGTTTGAATTTAAATAAGGATTAAAAGGGGATTTAATATTTAATTTAGTTAATAAAGGGATTAACTACTAAAGTAGTTAATGGTTGAAATAAGTTATGATTTTAATTAATGCTGAATTTAGGAATATATTTTTAAAGGGGAATTCATTTAAAAAGCTACCGAATGTGAGATGCAAGCCAATTGAATGGTGAAAGGAATAAACGTACTAAATTATATGAATTAAGTGAAAGGAGATTACGATAAAAGGGTTTATTATAAACCAGAGTTTTAAGTGAGATTTAAAGTGTTAAGACGTTAATTTTACATTAACGTTATTTGAAAACGAGATCAAGTAAAAATGAGAAGTTTAAATGAGATTTCAAAATGGGAAATTGAATATAGTTATTTGAGATAGAATTAGCCAAACATAGTTATTCGGCTAAGTTGCCAATTCGTACGACTGCTAGCGTAATTCGCAGGGCTGCAGATAGCCTACGGCGGTCGGATGTCTCCTGAGGGAACCAGGCGTAACCATTGTGATCGCTGCGATCTAGAGTCGAGCGAATAGAGTAAGTCGAATGTTAGTTAATTGAAATTAGAGTTATTCAAATATCATATTTTTGAATATTAAAAGAATTGGAAGTTTCAATTTAACAAAAAGGAAATTAGTTTGTTAAAGGCCAAATGATGCTAAATACTGAACCAGTGAACTCATTGGAGTGTCATGTTTGAATCACTGTATATTTTGATAGTTAAAACACCGACTATCAAACCTGTCCAATACGATTGTTGGTATGGAAAGACCGGGATCGAATTTATATTCGAAAACCATTCCATCCAACAAATACGTGAAGATCTCAGAAGATGATCGAGATGGAGCATTGAAGACGTTGATTTTCATAAACGGAAGAACCACTAATATTCTCTGCCTGGCAAGCAGAGATAAGCTGTGATTCTGTCGTAGTTGGAATCTACGGGTTGCAAGGACTTCTCGCTGCTGATCCATGGGGTGATTCCTATATTGGATGCAGTAGGAGAGTGCCTTCAGTTCATCCTGTTCCTGGATGACATGTATGGACGAATGTCTGACAGAGTATTTCCAAAGGGTCACGTACGTTGATTTCTTCAAACGTACGATAGTTGTTGGCAGGGAATTGCCATTCTCTAGCTTCCAGCTAGAGTATTTTTGTGGACGTCAATTAGTGATATCTGACGGATCTGACGATGTGGCATTCAAAGTGAATGACGACCAGATGTTCAAGAGTTAATTCTGGCCTCAAGCCTCATCAACTGGGAAATGACAAAAATCGGGCAGGCAGCATGGCTATGTGGGTCGCTCCCATTAGGGTGTATGATCACCTATCTAGAGGAAATCCTATTTGTTTCTAAAATCTATGTTTCGATGCTGTCCCTTTTCGGGAGACGGTTGCTGATCCCAACCGTCGGTGATATACATTCGATACTCTCAAGCGAAATGAGGGGTCGGTCATGTGAGGGCCGGGTTGCAAGAAGTTCTTGTTGAACCCAGTGTATTCGTCTCTAGAGATACACGTGCGGAAGGTGGACCCATACCTTGTCAAGTTGGAATCCAATCTCCAATAAGCGCCCGCGGTTTTGATTGTATACTATATATGTGGAGCGTGAGATGCAAGCATTCCACTAGATTGTTATTTACTTGTATTTAGACATTATTATAATATCAGACAAGATATTGGTTTCAAAAGCTGTTTTGGGTTATCGTAAGGTAAAAACCGTCCGTGTTTATGTGTGGATTTGGTCTTACGATTATCCTTTTCTTTTGAAAAGATTTTGAACTTTAAAAATCAAGATTGGATGGTTCACCCTTATTACTGTACGAGTTTATCTCACTCTGGTTCACCAGACTGACCCGGTGTTTTGTAAATGCTCGGGTTAGGCCGGGTTGTACAGGTTCAGGTTATCGACTGATGTGAAGAGACGAGCTGGAAGAGCCCAGACGTATGATATTATATAGCTAGTATTCCGCTGTGTGTTGTATGAGGACAGATTATCACTGTCCAGATGTGTACTCTGATACTGTAAGTATTTTAAAGCTTTCAATAAAGATTATTTCTGTATTATATTTTGTTCCGCTGCGATATGAGACTCTGTGTGGTGTTTCTTCTTCTTCTTCTATTCTAATATTTCTACCTTATCTATTCTCACCCTCTAATTTCTTTCATTAACTATTCGGTAATTGTCGACCCTTGATGTTCGATATGTGTTGTATATCGGATAATCAAGGTCGTCTTTTCCCGGGTCGTTACAGTGGTATCAGAGCTATTGGTTAAGTAATTACCTTGGCTCTGTGGCGTGACTCAGTAGAGATGGAGTTAGTAATACCCTAGATTGAGTTTGAGTGTATATATATGAGCGCGTATTTGTAAATTGTTATAAAAACTGTTTATATTGTGTTAATTGGTTTGTCGAGTAGTTTATGAATTCTGGTCGATACAGTAATGCAAACTGTGTCGATAAGTGTTTCTAAACTCTTGAACAGAATAATTCGACACAGTATGTTTTGAAAGAGGGTAAATGGAAATTTTTACCCGAAATATATTTTGATATAAACAAGGTATATATATTAAAATTATTATAATGTATATATTGGTTGTGTTAATTTGTTAATATATTAAATCAGATTATAATCAAGATGGTTATAAATAACTAGCCAGGATTAATGGAAATGTAATAAATCAGTCAGATGAAGAAAATCTGAAATTTAAATCAGAATTGGAATTAAAATTCCTTAAAGTGGGAAAGATGATTGCAAATGAACTTGAATTGAATATATGAGATTTTTAAAATCCTGGGAGATTTTAAACTTGTTACAAGCATTGAAAGGGATATTTTGAAATAGATTTCAAAATGAAAGTGGTTAAAGTTGAAGTTTTGAAAAGATATAGTATTGAACTCACTTCGATAGCTGGGAAATAACTCTGAGGATGCTGGCCACATCATCAGTGTTCATTTCCGAGTTCTAAGTGACGGATTACTACCAAAATTTTGTTTTGGATTGCTTTGAGAAAAACAAGTTGTTTTGAATCCTGAAAAGGAATTTTTGACTTTTGAAAGAGCTACTGTTTAAAAACTCCCAGGGAAATTGTTGAACAAAAGTAAGACTAAATAGAAATTTGTGAAAGCAAATATGAAATGAGTTGAAACCAATCAACTGGAAATTGGATCGAAATATAATATATCAAGTTGAATCAGATTTGAATTGTGAGACAGGAATCTGAAATGGTGTGGGACTGGTAAGTTAAGAATTGGAATTGGTAATGGATGGAAATTGATTTAAGAATGGTATTTGGCTTGGATGCGTGAAGGATTTGGTTCTGAGGATAAAGTTGGAATTTTGGGAATGCAGTTGTATATGCTGACAGGGTAGTAGATGGAGAGGATATAATGATATGCCCGACAAAAAAATACACGTTTATTTTTATATGGGTTTGGTGATTTATGAGCCTGTTTGGCAAGCCGCTTGGCTGTTTTATTTTCTTTTGAAGAGGAGAAGGCCTAGAAAGGCGAGTTGGAGTTGTACCGATTGAACCGTACAGAGGAGATGCTGGCGAAATTTTTCGAAAATTTAAAGTGTTAGAAAATTTTCGATATTTTTGAAAATATTTATTTACAGTATTGAATTGGTTTCTAATTTAATATAAAATTAGATTTGAAATTAATGAGCTTATAACGTTCTTTCTTAACTTAGCAATTTCGAGGACGAAATTATTTTAAGGGGGGAAGAATGTAACGACCCGTGTTTTTCGACCATTTGAATATGAATATTTAAATTAGTTTTAAATATTATATTGAAAATATTAATGGAATTTAATATTGAGTTCGTTATTAAAAACGAAGTTAAACATTATATATTTATATATAATATAAAACGAGCTCGAAATAGCGCTGCAGTTCGTAAATTCGAGTTTTGAACTTCAACTGAGAATACAGGATTCGATATAAGTCGGATTTCTGTGAAACAAGACACGTTGGAACCGTATTGACGATAGTTTTCATATGAAAGAGGAAAATCCAGATTTCGTGTTATAGATTGCGAGTTATGGCTAAATCAAATTTTGAAATAGTCGCTATGGAAAACCGTTATTTAATTATAGGCCTTTAAAATAGCCGTTTTGCAAACGGACTCAGATTTCGACAAGACCAGTTTCATTAGAACCGTATCGTTAAATTATTGTCAGAAATCAAACTGCGTGGAAAACCGATGTTGTATGTGGCCAGGGTAGCCATAAACGCCCGTATAATTTCTATAGCGCGTAATTAATTCAATAAAAGGATATTTGAGTGTAACTTGAGCAGATGATCGAATTAGGCCACGAAACCAGTTCCGTTGAGTTCGTATCGTCGATTAGAGTCAGGATATGTATATAGTTTGTTATTTTTAGAGACCGAGAAATTTGGCGTTAAAAAGGGTAGTGCGGTGCGCGTTAAAATGGCCTACCGGGGCAACAGTCTCAGAATGCGACGAAATTAGTGTCGTTGGGTTCGTATCGAAAAGTTATTATCGATGTTCGCAGTTTCAAGTTGATTTGATTTATCTAGTGACCGTGGGAAAATTAAATGCGTGTTCATTTCCGGTTTCATAAAGGAAATTTTTTCATACGACCTCGGATTTCGATGAAACTTGTCCCATTGGATCCGGAATAACTTTTTACACTAAGAATAGACTTTTTATCAGAAAACAGAAATTTGTTGTAGTGATTTTAATCAATTACTTTGTAGCGAAGTTTCACAAATATTATTTTATTCATTTTGGTCTCCTATATATACATACAACAACTGACTGACGTACAAATTTCTGTCCCAAAATTTTGAAACCTTGCCGACCAAGAAATTTTCGAGAACTGCACTACTCTTTTTATCACAGACCTATCCCCTACATTTGCTTGCCACCCACGGTTCAACCTCCCTATATAAACTCCTCCATTGTTTTCTTTTTCTCCGTTTCAGAAAGAAAGAAAGAAAAAAAAAAAAAGGGAACGAAACAAGAAAAGGCGGAAGGTAGACAAGGGGGGGCGGGTCTGGTGCTGAGTTGTTCTGACGTGAAGAAGTGTTTTAGTGTGAGCGTTGATCTGGGTTTCCATGCGTGGATTCGCAGTACCAAGCAGGAGCAGGTTCCGTTAAAAAAAAAAAAAAAAAAAAAAAAGAGAGAGAGAGAGAAAATGCGAAAGTGGGAGGGAGAAGCTGTTGAATACGGCTATGGTGCAAGGACCGTGGATCCAAGGGAATGCAAGGCGAACGTGAGAGGAGGGATGGGCAGTCGGATTCTTTTCATTGGTGTACTGGAAGAACAACGAACGTGTATCAGTAAGGGTACCATGAACAACTAGGAAGCATATGCTGGTATCGGATGGATCAAAAGGATATAAATGGGTTAAAGGAACAATACTGGAATCGGCTGTTAACAACTAGAATGGAGCTCTTTTGCTTACAGGACAAGGTGAAACCATGAAATCATAATTAAAACAAAATATATATATATATATGGTTAGGTAATGTTTTAGTCAAGTAAAACAGGTATATGAATCATACATGGAGCTAACATGTTATACATATGGTCGAATGCAGGGTACTTTGAAAACTGGAGAAGTAAGAATCATATCGGACGAACTCTATTTATAACGTAATTAATTAATGTTAACTTTGATTTAAATAAGTCAGTTAATTATTTTTATAATCTAATCGTGTAAATTATAATGTGATTTATTGGCAGGCATGAATGCAGCAAAGCTGCCGGGACAAGTGTCAGACTGTTTGCTCCTAGTAAAGTAATTAACATAATTAATTGTTAAATGATTATATGGTTAAAGAATTAACTAGTTTTAATTAAATCATGTACGGAATTAACTGTAACATGTGCGCATATTACCAGAACTTGATGAAACAAGGAACATTGGACTCCTGTTGACGAGCGCCAAGACGTGTAGTGGAACTGGATACGAGAATCAACCGGGATTTTTAGTTAAATTAAACACTCGTTTAATTTAATTAAAATCACCACTTAAACAACGGTATCAACTCAAGGTGAGTTAAACTCACTCAGTTACCCTTTTTATATTTTATATAAATTGGGTGTTTTTATTTTGTGTGCTCTGCTTGCCAATGGTTGACTATTTTGCTAGTTATACATTGCTCTGTTGATTTAACTGATGAAATTAAACTGTGTTTAATTTCAGTGAAATACCAAATCGTTATTTTTAACGATTGGTTCCAATAAAGGTAACTCACCTTGGTTGGTCACGTTTATCTATAAACGTGTTTTAAATGGTTGAATTGTTTGAATTGCTTATGGTTGATGTTAAATGGTTGTTATTTTAGTTTATCAGTTAAACAAAACTGAACCGTCTGATTTGAGATAACCATTTGAATACAGGGAAGAACAGGTTGGAGGGATCCAACCGGATTCCTCAAATGTATTATTTATTTTCATATTATCATATATGAACTGATCTGTTTGTGTGATTGATTTGATGATTGATTATTGACTGGATATTCAACATCTGTTTGGTTTAAACCAATGGGCGATATTGGTTAAGTGTTTGGCAGAGTATGGCCATTAAAACCAATTGAGTTATAGATATTGATTCACCGTCAGGTGAATCGATAGAGTTGAGGTTATAAAATTTATTTTATAACCAGAGTTAGATTTGAATTATATTATTTGAATAAAGTTATTTAAGAGAAATAAATAAATATTTTAAGACTTTATTTTGCAAAGCAAATGCTGATGTAAATCAGATTTATTAGTGGAAGAATAAGAAATGAATTAAATGGTTAAACCTGGAAAATTTGTTTTGTAGGGAAAACAAATAATTAGAACCTATTTAAATTAATTATATTTTTAATTAATTTAAAGCTAGGATGTGTTGAAATCGGTTAATGAGATAATCAAGTTTTTGAGTTAATTAACTCGACCGTTTGGAATTAGAATTGTTTATCAAGTTAATGTGTTTTGACTAAAATAGTTAAATGAATATTGTTTGAATTTAAATAAGGATTAAAAGGGGATTTAATATTTAATTTAGTTAATAAAGGGATTAACTACTAAAGTAGTTAATGGTTGAAATAAGTTATGATTTTAATTAATGCTGAATTTAGGAATATATTTTTAAAGGGGAATTCATTTAAAAAGCTACCGAATGTGAGATGCAAGCCAATTGAATGGTGAAAGGAATAAACGTACTAAATTATATGAATTAAGTGAAAGGAGATTACGATAAAAGGGTTTATTATAAACCAGAGTTTTAAGTGAGATTTAAAGTGTTAAGACGTTAATTTTACATTAACGTTATTTGAAAACGAGATCAAGTAAAAATGAGAAGTTTAAATGAGATTTCAAAATGGGAAATTGAATATAGTTATTTGAGATAGAATTAGCCAAACATAGTTATTCGGCTAAGTTGCCAATTCGTACGACTGCTAGCGTAATTCGCAGGGCTGCAGATAGCCTACGGCGGTCGGATGTCTCCTGAGGGAACCAGGCGTAACCATTGTGATCGCTGCGATCTAGAGTCGAGCGAATAGAGTAAGTCGAATGTTAGTTAATTGAAATTAGAGTTATTCAAATATCATATTTTTGAATATTAAAAGAATTGGAAGTTTCAATTTAACAAAAAGGAAATTAGTTTGTTAAAGGCCAAATGATGCTAAATACTGAACCAGTGAACTCATTGGAGTGTCATGTTTGAATCACTGTATATTTTGATAGTTAAAACACCGACTATCAAACCTGTCCAATACGATTGTTGGTATGGAAAGACCGGGATCGAATTTATATTCGAAAACCATTCCATCCAACAAATACGTGAAGATCTCAGAAGATGATCGAGATGGAGCATTGAAGACGTTGATTTTCATAAACGGAAGAACCACTAATATTCTCTGCCTGGCAAGCAGAGATAAGCTGTGATTCTGTCGTAGTTGGAATCTACGGGTTGCAAGGACTTCTCGCTGCTGATCCATGGGGTGATTCCTATATTGGATGCAGTAGGAGAGTGCCTTCAGTTCATCCTGTTCCTGGATGACATGTATGGACGAATGTCTGACAGAGTATTTCCAAAGGGTCACGTACGTTGATTTCTTCAAACGTACGATAGTTGTTGGCAGGGAATTGCCATTCTCTAGCTTCCAGCTAGAGTATTTTTGTGGACGTCAATTAGTGATATCTGACGGATCTGACGATGTGGCATTCAAAGTGAATGACGACCAGATGTTCAAGAGTTAATTCTGGCCTCAAGCCTCATCAACTGGGAAATGACAAAAATCGGGCAGGCAGCATGGCTATGTGGGTCGCTCCCATTAGGGTGTATGATCACCTATCTAGAGGAAATCCTATTTGTTTCTAAAATCTATGTTTCGATGCTGTCCCTTTTCGGGAGACGGTTGCTGATCCCAACCGTCGGTGATATACATTCGATACTCTCAAGCGAAATGAGGGGTCGGTCATGTGAGGGCCGGGTTGCAAGAAGTTCTTGTTGAACCCAGTGTATTCGTCTCTAGAGATACACGTGCGGAAGGTGGACCCATACCTTGTCAAGTTGGAATCCAATCTCCAATAAGCGCCCGCGGTTTTGATTGTATACTATATATGTGGAGCGTGAGATGCAAGCATTCCACTAGATTGTTATTTACTTGTATTTAGACATTATTATAATATCAGACAAGATATTGGTTTCAAAAGCTGTTTTGGGTTATCGTAAGGTAAAAACCGTCCGTGTTTATGTGTGGATTTGGTCTTACGATTATCCTTTTCTTTTGAAAAGATTTTGAACTTTAAAAATCAAGATTGGATGGTTCACCCTTATTACTGTACGAGTTTATCTCACTCTGGTTCACCAGACTGACCCGGTGTTTTGTAAATGCTCGGGTTAGGCCGGGTTGTACAGGTTCAGGTTATCGACTGATGTGAAGAGACGAGCTGGAAGAGCCCAGACGTATGATATTATATAGCTAGTATTCCGCTGTGTGTTGTATGAGGACAGATTATCACTGTCCAGATGTGTACTCTGATACTGTAAGTATTTTAAAGCTTTCAATAAAGATTATTTCTGTATTATATTTTGTTCCGCTGCGATATGAGACTCTGTGTGGTGTTTCTTCTTCTTCTTCTATTCTAATATTTCTACCTTATCTATTCTCACCCTCTAATTTCTTTCATTAACTATTCGGTAATTGTCGACCCTTGATGTTCGATATGTGTTGTATATCGGATAATCAAGGTCGTCTTTTCCCGGGTCGTTACAAGGAGAAAAGGTGGCTTTATTCTCTGTTGGAGATGCTGTAACGTAAAAGCATAATAGCTTTTCATTTAAGTATACATACAGATGCATGTTTCCAATTATTATTATTATTATTATTATTATTATTATTATTATTATTATTTATTTTAAGTGAGATAGTCAGTAAAACATCCATAAGCTTTGTAACCTTAAGTTTCCAGATTTTTTTAAAATAAAGGAATGTGTTCAACAGTGATAAATGAAAACGAACAAAGAAGAATCGGTAAGGGGAGCGGGCTAAGAAATCGGTAAGAAGAATGCATGGAAACGCATGCATGAATGGTGGAAAATGTCAACATGCATGCAACGTTAACAATACATACAATTTTTATTTATTTTTATTTTTAGGTGGCCAAAACGTGAAAAGGCGGAGGGTGCCAAAATGTGTAAGGGAGGTAAGGAGACTTAGTTTGGGGAATAAAGTAGAAAGCAAATTAAAAGTTCAATATGTATTTCATATTTTTGTATCTAACTCATTTCAAATTTTGACTGTACGAGTGTAAAGTAAAGGTTACAGATCAGGTTTGCAGACCGAAAATTGTGAAAAAAAAAATATGGCGAATCCAAATACGGACATATCGAGCTCAAGTGGCTTTGTTTCAAAAATGAACTGCGCAAGCATTTTCAGAATTTCGTCGCGAATCGAGTATTGAAACAGACAAATGAATATATTGCGCTAATCAGCGCGACGAGACGGACACAACGGTATATAATTTGCAGTGTCACGATGCTCCGTTCAAAAATGCATTACGGACCCCTTTTAACGTAAAATGCAGACAGAAAACGGAGGTCAAAACGTTCGATTTTCGCGAAATGAAGTTCATCATTGAATTACTGCCAACGAATAGAATATTTTTCATGTTTATCCGAACTGGATTCGAAGAGATTTTACGGTTACCAAAATTTGAACTATTAGGCGCAGCTTTGCACTAAAAAATGCGTAACCGGCAAACATTCCAATTTTCTGGCGAATTTAATTTCTACGCTATGTCTTGTTAGACGCATCTCAAATATATTTTTTTAGGATTTTTATTTTTATTTTACATTTTCCTTTTATTTGAGATATATCGGTTGCCGCTACCACAATAATCGTCAAAACTAATTCAAACGAAGTGACTAAAATCTGACGTTTTCAATATAAAATTATTTAAATCACTTTTAAATGGAAATAACAAAATATTAAAGATATACTAAATAAATTCAAATTCAACTAAATAAACTCGATTTAATTCATATACTAAATAGGATCGAAATTGAAAATATTATGTATCAAATCAAATTCATTCGTTATATAAAAACCAATGTTACGACGTTACATTCTTAGTTGATTTAACATTAGTAATTTGAAATCGAATAAATTCCTGCATTTAACGATCGTTTTAATCTTTTTTGAACTAAACTAAACACACGTATTTCCAATCCAAATTCAAGTTTAATATTCAAATTTGTTTCTATATTGTTTATTGCTACAATTCAATTTCCATAAAATATCGTTTAATTTTTATTTTAAAACCATTTCAAATCCATAATTAAATTTTATTCAATAACTTAAATGATCGAAATTAACGGGATGTTACAAAGATTGGGTGCGCGAATTCAGAGCTGCGGAGGAAGGGTTTATGTGTTTTTGGGTGGAGCTGAAGTGAATTGGGGGAGAAAGGTTACGGTAGTTATATTTCCAGATCGTGCAACGATTAGCGATGGCTAGCGATGGCCACTTTTTTAGCCCTTCTAGCCATGGCCCTGCATCGTCGCAAAATCAAGCCTTTCTATTAGTGAAAATTACAAACAGTACAAAGGTTTTAATCAAGCAAGTATTCTTTATTGGTGAAAATAAAACAACTAGACCTAACTTGCCTCATAACACATATATACATATTAATAAGTTGCTTAAAAATAATGTAGGGACTGCATACACAACACTATATTGCAAAAGATTCAAAATGAAACTTCATCACACTTAAATGATCCATCTTTTTGGTGTAGCACATCAATAATGATATCACAAAATTTGCTATTGATATAGTTTTCCTGCACTGGGTTAAAAATATTTATGTATCCTCCATCATTTTTTACTAGAAGTATATGAAAAAACAAAATAATTATTTTTGCATAGTTATAATAAGAACAAGTAAAAACAAAGTAGCATCTTTATAAATTCAAGACAATAGGATAATCTTTACTTCTCTATACAATATTATCATTTCAAATCGAACATGAGTGATCATAGTCTAATATTTGAGTTTAAAACGGGACTGACATGAGATAGATTAGTTTATAATGGGTTATATTTCATAATTGCTCTAACACTAGAAAATAAGGAACCTTATCATATGTAAATAAATAAATCATCCTTAACTCATGTAAACTATTTCGAAATTGTTCTAACAGTAAGTTGTTTATTTCAGAATTGTTCTAACAATGAAGCTTGGTGTAAAAATTAATCATACATAATCAAAGGTGCTGAATAAATAACGAATCTTATCATACATGATGAAGGTGGATGTGAAAATTGACGCTGTAAAGATCTTTAAGGAGGAAATTGAATACAAAATGATAAAAATGGTGGAAATGAATGCCGCTGGTTTATTTTATTTTTACTACTACAGCACTTCCTTCTCCAACCACTAAAGCAAAAAAGCGTCTACTGCTTTTTCATTCTTTCCGAAGATGCTGCAATAGCACATTGAAATAGTTGAGAAGACGTTATATACATTTTTATTATATTATAATTATGCTTTAAAGAGTAATTTATGTTAACAAGTACATCTCTAGCAAGATGTTAGCTTCAAAAGTGATCGTCAACACCCAAGCAATTCTAAATCACAGACAATCACCCACAAGTTACAGATCTCAAAAAGCGCTTAAAAGTAAAAAACACACAAAATTTATATTAGTTCAGCGATTGAGCCTATGTTTGCTTGATGTAATCTATCGTTTAGGTTGCATGATTACATAACAATTGTGATTTTCTATAAAATGAGAGGGTATAGGAGTTGGCTCTTAAATCAGGCAGAGTCTCGGTGTTGAAGAGCCAATAGAACCCCTCAAATGCAGCTATCCGCTTTTTATTTATGGGTATAGGTCGTTTTGGATCGGCATGGAAATGAGTAGAGGTAGTGGAGAATGTGGGGGTATCCATGCTCCTAGAAATCAGGCTGGACCATCTGGTACCGATCCAGATCCATGTCCAGTGCACCGACTCAAATCCAAGTGTGCTAGTGCCTAAGAACTTTAATCTGCTTGCATTAGTCCAAGCATACGTGCAATTTCCAATGCTACAGCCCTTGTTGACCTGATATGTTGTTTGCTGGGCTGATTCGACCTATAATGATCATGCCACTCCATATCATTAACTTCTAGTTGATTTAGGTCCTTGGCCTTCGTTTTCCCAAGTTATTCCCATTTCATTGCTCCGTCTAGGTGATTATGTGTGTTTGTAGTTTCATGCCATCATCTGTACTCATTTCCTTAGAGATTCGACCATCTCTCCTAGTTGCTCGTCTTGATGGCTGAATAATTTGAACATCCAAGTCCGAAGTGTAAAGGCCTTGTAAAAACACAAGTTAACACTTGTTACCCTCAAACATATCATTTGGTGGAAGATGTATTTAGTGTGTTCCATTATCTGCAATCTCTCTAGACATTTCATGAGTTCTGTGATCGTTATGAGCCATTAGTAGAGTCAACAATCTCGTCGGATTGTTTATATGATTGGCCATTGTTCCAAGCTGACTTTCGTGGTCTCGCCAAAATGATGTTGAAATCCATGATCTCTCTGGATTGATGTTTGGTATTTGTGGCCTTGCCGGGTCGATGTTCGATATCTAGGACCCTACCGGATTAATTCTTGGTCTATTCTGATCCATGCCGAACATTATCCATATTCAACGATCATTGTTTTTCCATGCCAAGCGCTATCCACACTTAACGATCCTAGCATTGTCTGGCTCCTATTGAGCATTGTCATACTCAACGATCCAAGCCTTCTCATGCCAAGCTTAGTCCATAATTGGAGATCCAAATGTTTTCATGTTAAGTGTCAACTACACTTAACAATCCAAGATAGTTTGCATCCAAAGGAATCTATACTCGATGAACCAAGTTTCTATCATTCCATGTGTAATCAACACTCAATGATCCATCGCTATGACAAACTATTACTGAGTACCAACCAAACTCGACGATCCATAACTACAATGAGCCTGCGTCAAACATCGTCCATATTTGATGATTCATAGTCGCGGCGGGATCTTGTCGAGCATCAACTATACTTGGTGATCCTTTGTGATGGCCCGCCCCGCACCAGCCGACATTTCCCATGAAAGTGCGCCGTGTCGATGTCCAACCCGCACGGAACGGTCGCCAAAGAAAGGAAAAAGAAGAGAACTTACTGGGGAACTAACAAAGAATCTGTAGAATATCTCACAGTGCATGGAATAAAATATAATAATAACATACTTTGATATAAAATAGGTGAGACAGTGCATAAGCTGAAAACTAAACATCATAGCAGCGGAAAATCCAAATACAGCTTATGTTCCACATCATCATTATTACAACTTTAAAACTGTCTCTAAAGCAAAGGAAAGGAAAGGTACACTACTAATGCCCAAAGTAGTGACCAACAGTGACACAAGGAGAATATATGTAGATAATACGTAGGAGCCTCCTGCTTGTCTCCGGTACAACTACTCGTGCATACCACCTAACCTGTCTCTAATCTGCCCGTTTAAGAGCACCCAGAGTAATAAGAAGAGATATAAAACTCTGGGTCAGACAAAAGTCTGGTATGAGCGATAAGCATCAAAACAGAATAATAATAGGTATACTAAACCATACCTGAACCTGGACCTGCAACCAAAGAGTTAGCACAACATACCGCTCAATACTCTAAGGTGCCACTGACATATGGTGTAAAGAATACGGGTGGGGGTGTGCATGTCATAGTGAAAGCAAACAATCAAACATAGCAACCATCCTCACATCTCTCACTCAGTGCGTAAAGCATACGACATCCACCTCTTTGATCACCCTATTCCTTGCTATGATCACTCTGCCCCATGGAGTCATGATGACACCACTGCACTGATCCATAGTCACTAGTCTTTGCTATGTCTACTCTGACCCATGAAGTCATAACAACTCCACTGCACTGGCTCATAGCCATGCTACGATCACTCTGCCCCATGGAGTAATAACTACCCCACTACATTGATACGTAGCCTAACTTCCATCTTGGTGGTGAATCAAAGCTATGGACGTCGATAACCCCTTAGCACATGTCCCGTAGCAAAGCCCAACTCATGAAGTTGACTCGTTGGTTCCTAACTGGATCATGAGTACAAACTTCCCGCTTGGATTACCTTTGCATCTCGGGTTTTGGCCTTCTCCGGATCGGTTCGGTTCTTCGCTTTACTTTGCTTTAGATCGTGCTCCTTGAAGTAGTCCTGTTTGCGATCACCCACGTCGGGTCGGTTCTTGCCCCCTTCCGTCGGATCGGGTCATGGTTCCCCAGCTAGATCGGGTCGGGTGCATCCTCCCAGGCCATTGCTTCCATCCGGGTCGGAGCTTCTGGTTCGTGGTTGGCACTTCGGTTCGGGTCATGGTGTGTAGGCCACGAGTGGGTCGGGTCGGAGATTTTCAGATGCGAGCGGTTCAGATCGTGTGACTCTCCAGGTGAGCAGGTCGGTTCGGTGCCACCATCCACGAGCAGTTCGGATCGAGTAGTGCTCCACGATCGGGTCGGGTCAAAGCATCATGGTGCTCCACGATTCGGTTCGTGTTCCCCTCCTCTGATCCGATCCGGTTCGGCTAATTTCCTACACTTCTTTCCAGTGACTGTTTTACGCGCCATTCGACGACGTTTTCAACTATTCTATCTTTTCTAATCAATCGCAAAACATACCATACAGCCATAGCAACATATAGAATCAACCACTAACATCAAAACTACAATTTGATAGGTTAAAACGGACCAAACATAGCCAAAATCCCATATTTTCCCTTAAGCTTGTTTAAGCAAAACTAATGATAGGATTAGTAAAACTTAACCAAATTTTCTAACAGAGGCCTTAAAACAATATTTCGAAATTTATGAACATTTTTCCAGAATTTAATCATGTTTAAATTTGCTAATTAACACTAATTACCCTTAATTAACCATAATTAGTGAGGAACTATGCAAATCACTCATCTTAGCCACAAACGAATGATCAAATCTGAAATAATTCTCTATTTGGCGTTGTTCCCAAGCCTATAAAGCAGTTCTACCTCGATTCTTGTGTTAATCCGCTTTGATTTGATGTAGATTTTGCTTAATTAGCGATTAGAAGGTGATTAGAGATGATTCTAGATGTTGGAGGCCATTGTTAGGGTTCCTAGAATGAAAGTGGCAGCTTGAAAACTGAAATGAAAACCTAGCTCATTTCAGCCTCCCTATAACCCTAATCTCGAAATGGGTTATGGGCCCATTCACTAATCAACTCATTTGGCCCAGTTAAGCAGTTTTTCATCTTCCAAACCTTATTTCAGCCATATCTCCCAAACGGTAAGGCCATTTTTCACATAAGACCACTCTACGGAAATGTAAACCATCATCCGGATCTAATGGAAGTGGTTTCAGGTCAAAAAATCTCCTTTCCAAGTTATGGCCGAAACAAGATCAGCTAGGGGGCACAATAGTCATTTAAAAATCGGCAAAAATCATGAATATGGGAAATGACCCCAATAGTCATCTCCCAAAGTTACATGACCATACCACTTCGTATGTGAAAGAAATAAATATTCTACGATCCTTCGATACGTAGAATGGGGGTCGTTACATTATCCCCCCTTAAGAAATTTCGACCCCGAAATTCCTTAACCTAAAACATACAAAGGATCCCTCATGCCTACCAGCCATATACAACAATCAAACATGCAAAACAAACAAAACAAATTTATCCTAGCATGCGGAAAGACTAAATCGAAACGGAAATCTTACCAGGCGAAGAGTTCTGGATACGTCTTCCTAATGCTCTCCTCGTCTCCTAAGTACAGTCATTCTCATTCTCGCCCCATTAAACTTTGACTAATTTCACCGCCTTCCTTCGAAGTTGCTTTGTATCGTTCCCAACAATACGCATAGGCTTATGGTTCCCAACCGCCTCGGGTTCAACCTCGATATCATCCAACTGATCAGGTGAAATAGTCACATCGGGGTCGTTCACGAATTTCCATAACTGGGAAACATGAAATACGTTATGATCTCCTGCCATCTTCTCTGGTTATTCAAATTTATATGCCAAATTCCCAATTTGCTCAAGAACTAGGAATGGACCAACAAATCTTGGTGTTAATTTGCCTTTCCTGCCAAATCGAATCATGCTCTTTAACGGAGAAATCTTGACAAACACCAAGTCGCCAACGGAGAACTTTAATTCTCTTCTCCTCTTATCAGCATTACTCTTCTGCCTATCTTGGGCAGCCTTCATTCGCTGTTGGATAATCTTAATCTTAGCTGAAGTTTCTCTTATCACATTTGGTCCAAGCACAAACTTCTCACCAGTTTCTAACCAACATGACGGTGAGTTGCACGGTCTTCCGTACAAAGCCAAATGGAGCCATACCAATACTGGATTGATAACTATTATTATATGCAAACTCTACTAGATGCAAATGGTCATCCCATGATCCACCAAAATCCAATATGCAAGCTCTTAGGAGATCTTCTAATATACGATTCACCCTCTCTGTCTAACCATCGGTTAGAGGATGATACGCGGTACTGAGATGTAATTCTGATCCTAACGTCTCTTATAAGCATTTCCAAAATCCACTAATAAACAACGGATCTCGGTCGCTCACAATGCCTTTGGGTATTCCATGAAATCTCACTACCCAATTTACATATAGTTCCGCTAACTTAGATGTCGTTCTATTCGACTTGACGGGTATAAATCTTGCACTCTTGGTCAATCGGTCCACAATTACCCAAATGCTATCATGGCCCGACCTAGTCCTTGGTAACCCATCAATGAAATCCATCGAGACTTGTTCCCATTTCCATTCTGGAATTTCTAATGGTTGCAACAAACCACTAGGTTTCTTTTGCTCAGCTTTAACTAGCTGGCAGTTCATGCATTTGGATATAAACTTCCCAATGTCTCTTTTCATCCCTTCCCAGTAGTAGGCCTGCTTCATGTCTCGATACATTTTATTACCACCGGGATGTATATTCAGTTTTGAGTGATGACATTCTCTAAGAACTTCATCTCTCAATCCATTGACATTGGGCACAACTAGTCTTCCATTCTTTCTAAGCCATCTATCTCGATCAAGCCCATACTTGTTCATCTCTTCGTTGATTCCCATCTCTTACTTTGAGATGATTTCCAATAGGTTAGGATCGTCCCTTTGACTAGAGCCGATCCGCTCAATCAAAGAGAGTCTGATTGTCAAATTTGCTAACATTTCTGGATCCAATTCGCACTTTGGTCTGAAATCATACCCAGCGATGTATTCCAATTGTTTCCACTCAAGAAACATAGCCCCTAAACTGGCATGTCTTCTGCTCAATGCATCAGCTACCACATTGCCCTTTCCTGGTGTATGCGATATCGAAATAGTAGGAAGCCAAGAATTCTAACCATCTTTGCTGTCGGAGATTTAGATTCTTTTGAGAGAAAAGACACTTTAACGATTTATGGTCGGTAAACAACTCGAATCTTTCTCCCTAGAGATAATGTCTCCACATCTTCAACGTGAATACGATCGTTGCTAATTCCAAGTCATGGGTAGGGTATCTTTTCTTATGTGGTTTCAGTTGCCGACTTGCATAAGCTACAACCCTACCACCTTGCATCAATACAACACCCAGTACGGTACCACAGGCATCCGTGTATACCGTCATCTCTTCATTCCCCTTAGGAATGACTAACACTAGTGCACACATCAACTTTTCCTTTAGACTCTTGAATGCATTCTCGTACTTTTCGTCCCAGACGAAAGCTTGATTTTTCTTAGCCAACTGAGTCAACGGTGCTGCTATCTTGGAGAAGTCTTGGATAAACTTTCGATAATATCCGGCTAACCCCAAGATACTTCTTATGTCTGTTGCATTCTTGGGCGTAGACCAATCTTGTACAGTAGCCACCTTCGCAGGGTCCACAGCAATACCATTCTCTGAAACTACATGGCCCAAGAATCTCACTTCCCTCCTCCAGAAGTGACACTTTGAAAACTTTGCTTTCAACTGGTGTTTTCTTAACACCTCCATCACTATCCTCAAGTGTTCCTTGTGTTCTTCCTTTGTCCTCCAATAAACAAGGATATAGTCCACGAACACAAGGACAAACTTATTCAACTGATCTCTGAATACCCTATTCATAAGTTCCACAAAATATGCTGGTGCATTGGTCAACCCAAATGGCTTGACCAGCCACTCATAAAATCCAAATGGTGTCCGAAAGGCCTTTTAGCTATACTCTCAGCTTCCACTCTAAGCAGATGAAAATCTATCGCGAGATCCAATTGGGAGAACACTCTCGCGCCACTTAACTGATCAAACAAATCATCTATCCTTGGTAGAGGATACTTATTCTTCCTCGTCACTTTATTCAATTCGCGGTAGTCTACATACAATCGAAGGGAACCATCTGCCTTGGTAGCAAACACAACTGGTGCTCCCCACTCAGAAACACTTCTTCTGATAAACCCCTTCTTCAACAAATCGCTTACTTGCACCCCGAGCTCTCACTGCTCTCTTGGCGCCATACGACGAAGTGGCATCACTATAGGTCTGGCATCTTTCACTAAGTCAATACGGAACTCAATCTCTCGGTGTGGTGGAAGTCCGGTCACTTCCCCGAAGATGCCCAGATACTGGCCAGCCACGGGCACATCTGACAACTCATCATGCGGGATGTCGAGGGAATTTAGAAAACTAGCCATTACCCCATCATTAGGTAGACCACCAAACACTACCCTCCGCCCATCATCCGCTCTAATTGTCACCAAAAATCCCTCACAGTATACCACCACCCTGTATCTTTGGAGCCAATCAACTCCCAAAATAATGCCAAACCCAGTAAAGCCCAAAACAAAGCAATCATAAGCAAACACGCATCCATGACTCGATAAGACCACATTACGACAAATCATGCTAAGGCTAGTTGAACCACCAATCGGCTTCGTCACTACCAAAGGTCTATCGACAATCTCGGGCTCCAATCCCAACCTATCTACCAGGTCACTAGATATGAAGGAACTGGAAGCTCCGGTATCAAACAATACTCGAACAGGAACATCATAAACAGAAAGCATACCTTGAATAACAACATTCTTTCCTTTCTCCGCCGCGGTTAGGGCATTCAACGAAGAAGGAACAACATTGATAGCATATGCTTTCACAATCTGCTTTTCTTTAGGGGTTGCAGACACTTATCCTTGTGATGTCCCACTTGGCCACAGTTGAAGCACTTCCTATCCGCTGGCTTGGCCCGACATTCTTTGGCATAGTGGTCCTTCTTACCACAGCTGAAGCACTCAACATCTTTCTTATTCTTTTTCTTCTGGCCATCCTTGGTCTGATTCTTCTTTCTCTTATTCTGATAACCATTCTTGCCTCCATCGCTTGCTTGCGGCTTTGGCTCCTCTGCAGATGCAACCTCAGTCTTCGACTTAGGGTAAAGACTCTCTGACCTCAATGATTTCCCCACAATCGATTCAAACGTCTCATCGATGTGGTTAATAAGCCTTTCCCCTAAGTACCGATCTAATCCTGTTATGAACTTCTCATTCTTCTTCTCGGGAGTATCAATGAGGGATAATCCATACTTTGATAAAGTATAGAACTCAGCAATATACTTCGAGACAGCTCTACCATTCTGCTTAGCTCCAAGAACCTCTTAAGCAACACTGACTTCTGAGCAGCTGGGATAAACTTATCGCTAAAGCGAGCCTTAAGCTGATCCCAAGTAATCTGATCCTCGAGAGTAGCTGCCTTTATAGCATTCCACCAGTTCATTGCCCGTCTTTGCAGCTGACGGGATGCTAACCTTCTCTTCATCCCATCCTTAATACCCAAGTCTTCGAAGATACGCTCACAGCAATCCAACCAATCTTGAACATCTGTGGCAGACTCCATTCCGTGGAACGGCTTTCCACCAAGACTAGTGTAATCCTTATAGAGCTTGGCGAAATCGGCCCTAGGCTTCTGCACCGCTGCACCACCACCATTTGCAGCATTAGAGACTGCTCTATGAACATCTCTAAGCATTTATCTCATGAAGTCAGTGAACATCGTCCTCATATCAGGAGCTTTCCCATTATTAGCTCCTCTACCATTACCCCTCGTATATCGGCTCATCGTTCAATCTATAAAGAGAAAAAATTAACCATCTTCTTTGTGGTGTCAGTGCAGAGCGACTTCATCCTTAGCTATACTAATAGTGTATATATATAGCTTTTGAAAACCAAAATAATCACAAATACGCGCTCTCATATACGTATACTATCTCTCCCTGGTGTCTTTCCCTAGGTTAACTAAGCAACCTAGAGCTCTGATACCAAATGTGACGGCCCGCCCCGCACCAGCCGACATTTCCCATGAAAGTGCGCTGTGCCGATGTCAAACCAGCACGGGACGGTCGCCAAAGAAAGGAAAAAGAAGAGAAATTACTGGTGAACTAACAAAGAATCTGTAAAATATCTCACAACGCATGGAATAAAATATAATAATAACAAATTTTGACATAAAACAGGTGAGACAGTGCATAAGCTGAAAACTAAACATCGTAGCAGCGGAAAATCCAAATACAGCTTATGTTCCACATCATCATTATTACAACTTTAAAACTGTCTCTAAGGCAAAGGAAAGGAAAGGTACACTACTAATGCCCAAAGTAGTGACCAGCAGCGACACAAGGAGAATATATGTAGATAATACGTAGGAGCCTCCTGCTCGTCTCCGGTACAGCTACTCGTGTATACCACCTTACTTGTCTCTAGTCTTCCCGTTTAAGAGCACCCAGAGTAATAAGAAGAGACATAAAACTCTGGGTCAGACAAAAGTCTGGTATGAGCGATAAGCATCAAAACAGAACAATAATAGGTATACTAAACCATACCTGAACCTGGACCTGCAACCAAAGAGTTAGCACAACATACCGCTTAATACTCTAAGGTGCCTCTAACAAATGGTGTAAAGAATACGGAGTGGGGGTGTGCATGTCATAATGAAAGCAAACAATCAAACATATCAACCATCCTCACATCTCTCACTCAGTGCGTAAAGCATACGACATCCACCACTTTGATTACCCTATTCCTTGCTATGATCTCTCTGCCCCATGGAGTTATGATGACACCACTGCACTGATCCATAGTCACTAGTCTTTGCTATGTCCACTCTGCCCCATGAAGTCATAACAACTCCACTGCACTGGCTCATAGCCATGCTACGATCACTCTGCCCCATGGAGTAATAACTACCCCACTGCACTGATATGTAGCCTAACTTCTGTTTCGGTGGTGAATCAAAGCTATGGACGTCGATAACCCCTTAGCACATGTCTCGCAGCAAAGCCCCACTCATGAAGTTGACTCATTGGTGCACAACTGGATCCTGAGTACAAACTTCCCACATGGACTACCTTTGCATCTCGGGTTTTGGTCTTCTCCGGATCGGTTCGGTTCTTCACTTTACTTTGCTTCAGATCGTGCCTCTTGAAGTAGTCATGTTCGTGACCACCCACGTCGGGTCGGTTCGTGCCCCCCTTTCCGTCGGATCGGGTCATGGTTCCCTAGTTGGATTGGGTCGGGTGCATCCTCCCAGACCTTTGCTTCCATCCGGGTCGGAGCTTCTGGTTCATGGTTGGCACTTCGGTTCGGGTCGTGGTGCGTAGGCTACGAGTGAGTCGGGTCGGAGATTTTCAGATGCGAGCGGTTCGGATCGTGTGGCTCTCCAGGTGAGCAGGTCGGTTCGGTGCCACCATCCATGAGCAGTTCGGATCGGACAGTGCTCCACGATCGGGTCGGGTCGGAGCTTCATGGTGCTCCATGATTCGGTTCGTGTTCCCCTCCTCCGATCCGATCCGGTTCGGCTAATTTCCTGCACTTCTTTCCTGTGACTGTTTTACGCCATTCGACGGTGTTTTCGACCAATCTATCTTTTCTAATCAATCGCAAAACATACCATACAGCCATAGCAACATATAGAATCGACCACTAACATCAAAACGACAATTTGATAGGTTAAAACGGACCAAACATAGCCAAAATCCCATATTTTCCCTTAAGCTTGTTTAAGCAAAACTAATGATAGGATTAGTAAAACTTAACCAAATTTTCTAACAGAGGCCTTAAAACAATATTTCGAAATTTATGAACATTTTTCCAGAATTTAATCATGTTTAAATTCGCTAATTAACACTAGTTACTGTAACAGCCCGCCTCCGCTAGGGTCACTCGCAAAGGAATGCACTAGCTTTAGAGGGGCGTTATTGGTAAACATGCACAGAAGTATCACAAGACAGAACATATAAAATAGCGGAAGTAAAATCGAACTTTCATAAACATTAATAATTAAGGTCTAAAGCCTTTTACATCAGAGTACATCAAAACCTGTCTTGCAATAATAAAGAAGCATAAAAACCTTTTCATAAATTATTCCCCAAAATAAAGCGGTGAAGCAGCCATAGCCAAGAGAAGACCAAGCTATACATCAAGCTATACATGATGACCTTCAAGCATAAGAGGCCCGAACTAAACAACATCATTTCCTCCCTGGAACCTGTGGGGGGGGGGGGAAACGGAAGACAAAGAGGCGAAAGAAAACGGGGTCAGTCACAAAGACTGGTAAGTCCTATCTACCCCCAGTATAAAAACAGGTAAAGGTAACATGACATGCATAAACTGAAAGTAAACAAAAGGATGACTACAAGATAGATAAACTAAACCAGGGTAACTGGCTGAACTACTGTAGCAAGGTAAACTAAGATATCGTGATAAACTACGGTGTCGTGATAAATCAAGGTATCACATCGTCAGGTTTCTATCAAGTATACTATCCCAAGGTATCTATCCTGTCTAACATCCCCCGGTGTCTATTATGTATATTTTTCCTAGTTCTAACATGTATTTGCTCTGCACCTCTCGTACTAGTATCCCTACCCGCGTCATGTGTTAACCATGAATGTCCCTTGCCCCATGTCATGAAATGGTCCATGTCAACCTAATATATAGCATATGTAGGTTTTCCCAACCCGTATGTTTCTCTCCATGTGTAAGTTCAGTCCCTTGCCATAGGCCATACGGGCTTTCCCATGTAAACGTTTTATCCTTGAAGTTGTTTTGGACTGCAACCCTTGATCTAGTTGTGTTTCCCTACCATGAACTATCGCGCGTCCACTTAGGATTTATGCCACCTAGGGCCGCTAGGGATTATGCTACCTAATGAACGTTTCCGTGTCTCGGTTTGGGTTTTGGCCACCTAGGACCACTAGGGATTTTGCCACCCGTCAACCGCGCCCTTGATCCCACGTATGTATCGTGAATCGTTTTCCATGTCTAGATGCACATGTTCCACAATGTGCCATCCGAGTTCCGTGCCAGGGCAAACTAAGAAATATGGAACTCGGTCGGGAGCTTTAAGTCGTCTGCTGATGCAGATACCAAGGTCTGTTTTTGTACCCGTGGCTATGGTCCCACGTGACCCCTCCCTCAACTAGTGAAAGGCAACCCATGAAAAATCATGTACGAGAACCACTCCCCGGCCCCACTATAGCCCACTTTCCTACGGGCCAACCTCACCCATGACTCGATAGCAAGCACATGGTCTGTTGGGGGTTCTCTGCCTTTCCGTACGTACACGATTGACTAAAGATGGTAGGTAGTCGGCGATGTGCTATCCAGGGCAAAAACCAAGAATCGTCGACTCCACGCTAATCCATCCCGGTCTTTAGGTCGCTCGCATAGCAACCAAGGCATACTCTTGGTCCTTCTAACGCAGACCTTAACCTCTCATGGGCCTAGTGTAATTACCTGGCAGCCCACAGAGGGATCCCAAGAATATCCTCACGTCCCCCGAAGCTTCCACTTCGGCACCCAGTGCGCTGGAGCTTTTTATCCAAGTCAGATAACTTGCTCCTCCTCGTAGACTAAGCGATGACCTACCGTATCAGGTTACTCATCGCTTTGTGAATTAATCCTATGTCCTTAGCTAAGAATTATTACTTAGTTACCCTTAACTAATGTTTACCACTTAGCTTCCTTTCCCGTTGTCCTTGATTAACCACGATTCTATACCTAGTTCCTCTAACTAGGGTTTGTCTTATTGGGTTAAGTGTTATCATTCAAGTCCATGCCTTAACCCGCCCACGAATCACGTCAAGATTGGCTAAGTATTTAAGTTCAAGACTTAGCCCTACAAGTTGGTTAAGTGTACCCAGAGGCTCATGACTTAACCCTATCAAGTCAAATCGGTCAAGCACTAGCTTACCTTAATCCTATCGGATTATCTTGCTAGATCGATTAAGCATAGATTATCTTAATCCCATCAAATTATCGAGTCGGATTGGTTAAGTATAGGTGGGCTTAACCCCATCCTCTAATCGTACTACAATGGTTAAGTATATTCTAAAAAGGTCTTGTGACTTAACCTTATCATGTGGCATTAATTTAATTAATGCACCCTCAACCTCTCACATTAGACCTTGTTGTGGTTACTAGTTAAGCCGGGCGGGTCCGGGTAGATTTACACCACAACCTAGTCTAACCTCGGGTCTTAAGCGCGACATGACCAACTTCTCACATTGGATCTTATTGTTTGTAGCTACTAGTTAAGCCAGGCGGGTCTGGGTAGATTTATGCTACAAACTCAACCCAACCTCGAGTTGGCCACTTCCATGTTTGGTATAGTGTTATATTACACTTACAACCCATACGTGTCTAATTTCAAGTCCCAAGTTTAACCCACGTGTCATGCCCCCATTTTGGTTCAACTTACATGTCGTGTTCACATGTAACCTCAAGTCAAGTTTTCATGTCATATTAAAGTCAAGATTTCGCGTCATGTTCATGTTTATCTAACTACCCCAAAGTCGTGTTTTCCAACGCAAGCAAAAGCGAGTCAACATAGTAAGGATACTACGTCACATATTGGCCTCAAAACATGCATGATGCCAAAAAGGGATTGGCTTCCACATGCACAACCTTGGCCAAAAACATGCATAGTGTCATAAGGTGATTTGGCCACAAACATGCATAGCATAAAAGGGGATTACTTGCATAAGTGTTCATGTCATAAACCTATCATGAAGGGATGAACATGCCCATGTTACTCATGTGATAAAAAGGTAAACTTGCATATTATCATAAGGGATTTTGGGTTCATATACTTGCATAGCCTCAAAGTCACATTCATGCACATGTTTCATGAGTCAAAGTGGTTTCAAGTGTGCATGCTAACATACCACAAGCAAAGGTCCAATCTTGCATGGCAAACTAGGTCCAATGTAACATGAATAGCATGATTTAGTCGCTACAACATAACCCAAAGTCATATGTTCATGCTAAAGGGGCAAACTAGGTTCCCATAGGCTAACATACTCATGTTACTTTGCATTTTATCCCATGTCACATCAAGATCATCGTTTAAATCTACAAGTAGCTAGAACTTACATAGCGTGGCAAGAGGACTAGGAGCATGAATCGTTCGTACGAAGAAAGGTGGCTCCTTTGATGAAGATCCGTCATGAAACTCGCATAGCAACGTTGATTTGGCCTCTATTTGGTGTAGCAAGCTTGCACCTTTTGATTTGAACCCGATTTGAATGCATAGGCTCTAGGGATTGGAGATGGAGGCCATGATCAAAATTGATTTTGGCAGCACTTAGTTGCTAGGTTTGATTTTTAGGGATTTAGGTTAGGTTTAGGGTCTTTTTATAGAGATTAGGATAGTTTTAGGCCCTTAGATTAACCCTAGGATAGATCTGAACCATCAAACCACGTCAGAAGCTTCCAGAACAAGACCAGGGACCAGTGCAGGTGCACCAAGCCAGGAATGCTCGTCTGAGCCAAGTCGACAGCCAAGTCGACAGGGCTGTCGACTTGGTCAGACCAAGTCGACTCCCAAGTCGACAGGGCTGTCGACTTGGGTACTGTGGCGGGAATTTTTCCCGCCTGGCCCAACTGGCCCAATTTTCCAAATTCAAGTTTGAATTTGAAATCTGTTTTTACTTAGAAATTTTCTGAAAACTTCGTTGGGCCTTAACCGGGTCATACGGACTCCGATTTTCGAAAACTCGGACTCTATTTCGCGTATTTTTCCGAGACGAACGCAATGGCATAGCCCATTTCGCTTGAGTCAGAATTTAAAATTAAATTCTGCCTTGATTCTCGTCTTAATCATGTTATCGAAATACGGGTTGTTACATTCTCCCCACCTTTTAGGATTTCGTCCCCGAAATCTCCAAGTTAGGAAGAACATATCCTACCATCCATCATCCATCTACTCAAAACATCATCCACAAGCAACCATTGTCCTTAGATGATTTCTAATGCTGTATGAATATATGCAAAACGTGTGTGTACATGTTCCTTAGCTAATGCTAATGATCAGGCCTGAATAATTTTTCTAATGCAAAAATATGCATAGTGCCATGAATCCAACATGTATGCAAATAGTCCAAGTCATATAGATACTATATGCGTGCATAACCATTCATTCATATGCAACATCCACATGACAACACATTCAATTTTATCCATAAAGAAGTATAAATGCTCGTGCATGTGCAACATGAAACGTGATCGCGTCAATCTAGTATCTAACGTGTATTCGCGCATCCACGAGCAACCACTTGCAACCATTTGCAACCATATCAATCATAACATGTCTCAAATACATGTTTACATCCATAACGTTCTACCTAAGGTTCCCAGGATAAGATCGAGAAGATAAACAAGACAAACTCCTTACGGGGTTTGTAACAGAAACAGGACCGAGAGGATATCCACCAAGCGATAGCATGCAAGTAAGCTTTACAGGTGAACCAAGGATCAAAAATATACTCTTAAAAAGAGACGTGATGCGCGCGTCCAAGCCGCATTTCCATGAGCTCAATCCCATCAGGCCTTGACCGCCTTTGACTTCATGATTTCGTAGCTCCTTGATTCCTATTTCCAAGGTGTGAGTGGAACTCATCTCACTGTCGCTTCCCGTTTCACTTTCACTTATTCTTTCCCTAGTATGCTCGGCTCAAATATGTCTGCGTACTCATGCAAGCTCTCCAAAATTCCCTAGTGAATTCTAGATCTCGTTTTCCGATGCCGATCCATGTTGCCAAGGGTTCTTACTAGGGTGATTGCCATAACCCACGCATAATCGAAACGAACCATCCGCCTTAGCGGCGAATCCTATTTGAACGGATTACCAACAACTGCATCCCAGGATTCTAGGTAACTAACCATGACAGAACCCAAAAAGGTTACACGAGACTTTGAGGGTATCACCAAGATGAGTCGAGAGTCTAACTACCCTCTTTCCAAAACCGAGAATGGCACCCCTCATTGGGTGACCACTTTATCCTTAGAACCTATCCGTAGTTGAGACATGTCATTCTCAAATCCAACAAGTCATGAAGGAATGGACCAACTCTCCAACCAGATTTTTGGGACAAAACTGGGATCCTCTACCATGCTAGTACTAAGGTGCAGAGACTCAACCATCTAAGCAGACTTAAGTGATACGATGATCAGAACAAAGTCTGGACGGGATGATAGAAAAGGAAGGCTGAACCTCTAATAGAAACGGTACCATTTCTTTTAGGCACCCCAGAAGTGGGAGCGTACTATTTCCCTCTCCGCTGATCTTGTCCTTGTCCTCCTTGATGGACCAAGCCCTAACAACAGTTGCTTATCCTTAAGCTGGTATCCTTTATCCTTACTCTTATTATCCTTTCTTGTAACACGGCAATGGGTCTCTCGAGAACCACCTCCATCGTACGGGAAACACCTACGTGGCTAGACCAAGATTAGTCACAGTGAGAACTACTGTGACCATGGATGGAGAAAAGAAAGGAAACGAGATTTAATCAAGGAATCAAAGGATGGTGCTAATGGCTTTTGGGGAATAGCCTTTAAAACAAACTTTTCTTGAAAAATGCTTCTTTATAAACCGTTTTTCAAATAGTTTTCAGAAGGTCTTTAAAAACTTTTGCCTAGTCTGGTAACCTTCTGCTCTGATACCAAATGTAACACCCCGCCTCCGCTAGGGTCACTCGCAAAGGAATGCACTAGCTTTAGAGGGGCGTTATTGGTAAACATGCACAGAAGTATCACAAGACAGAACATATAAAATAGCGGAAGTAAAATCGAACTTTCATAAACATTAATAATTAAGGTCTAAAGCCTTTTACATCAAAGTACATCAAAACCTGTCTTGCAATAATAAAGAAGCATAAAAACCTTTTCATAAATTATTCCCCAAAATAAAGCAGTGAAGCAGCCATAGCCAAGAGAAGACCAAGCTATACATCAAGCTATACATGATGACCTTCAAGCATAAGAGGCCCGAACTAAACAACATCATTTCCTCCCTGGAACCTGGGGGGGAAACGGAAGACAAAGAGGCGAAAGAAAACGGGGTCAGTCATAAAGACTGGTAAGTCCTATCTACTCCCAGTATAAAAACAGGTAAAGGTAACATGACATGCATAAACTGAAAGTAAACAAAAGGATGACTACAAGATAGATAAACTAAACCAGGGTAACTGGCTGAACTACTGTAGCAAGGTAAACTAAGATATCGTGATAAACTACGGTGTCGTGATAAATCAAGGTATCACATCGTCAGGTTTCTATCAAGTATACTATCCCATGGTATCTATCCTGTCTAACATCCCCCGGTGTCTATTATGTATATTTTTCCTGCTTCTAACATGTATATTTGCTCTGCACCTCTCGTACTAGTATCCCTACCCGCGTCATGTGTTAACCATGAATGTCCCTTGCCCCATGTCATGAAATGGTCCATGTCAACCTAATATATAACATATGTAGGTTTTCCCAACCCGTATGTTTCTCTCCATGTGTAAGTTCAGTCCCTTGCCATAGGCCATACGGGCTTTCCCATGTAAACGTTTTATCCTTGAAGTTGTTTTGGACTGCAACCCTTGATCTAGTTGTGTTTCCCTACCATGAACTATCGCGCGTCCACTTAGGATTTATGCCACCTAGGGCCGCTAGGGATTATGCTACCTAATGAACGTTTCCGTGTCTCGGTTTGGGTTTTGGCCACCTAGGACCACTAGGGATTTTGCCACCCGTCAACCGCGCCCTTGATCCCACGTATGTATCGTGAATCGTTTTCCATGTCTAGATGCACATGTTCCACAATGTGCCATCCGAGTTCCGTGCCAGGGCAAACTAAGAAATATGGAACTCGGTCGGGAGCTTTAAGTCGTCTGCTGATGCAGATACCAAGGTCTGTTTTTGTACCCGTGGCTATGGTCCCACGTGACCCCTCCCTCAACTAGTGAAAGGCAACCCATGAAAAATCATGTATGAGAACCACTCCCCGGCCCCACTATAGCCCACTTTCCTACGGGCCAACCTCACCCATGACTCGATAGCAAGCACATGGTCTGTTGGGGGTTCTTTGCCTTTCCGTACGTACACGATTGACTAAAGATGGTAGGTAGTCGGTGATGTGCTATCCAGGGCAAAAACCAAGAATCGTCGACTCCACGCTAATCCATCCCGGTCTTTAGGTCGCTCGCATAGCAACCAAGGCATACTCTTGGTCTTTCTAACGCAGACCTTAACCTCTCATGGGCCTAGTGTAATTACCTGGCAGCCCACAGAGGGATCCCAAGAATATCCTCACGTCCCCCGAAGCTTCCACTTCGGCACCCAGTGCGCTGGAGCTTTTTATCCAAGTCAGATAACTTGCTCCTCCTCGTAGACTAAGCGATGACCTACCGTATCAGGTTACTCATCGCTTTGTGAATTAATCCTATGTCCTTAGCTAAGAATTATTACTTAGTTACCCTTAACTAAGGTTTACCACTTAGCTTCCTTTCCCGTTGTCCTTGATTAACCACGATTCTATACCTAGTTCCTCTAACTAGGGTTTGTCTTATTGGGTTAAGTGTTATCATTCAAGTCCATGCCTTAACCCGCCCACGAATCACGTCAAGATTGGCTAAGTATTTAAGTTCAAGACTTAGCCCTACAAGTTGGTTAAGTGTACCTAGAGGCTCATGACTTAACCCTATCAAGTCAAATCGGTCAAGTACTAGCTTACCTTAATCCTATCGGATTATCTTGCTAGATCGATTAAGCATAGATTATCTTAATCCCATCAAATTATCGAGTCGGATTGGTTAAGTATAGGTGGGCTTAACCCCATCCTCTAATCGTACTACAATGGTTAAGTATATTCTAAAAAGGTCTTGTGACTTAACCTTATCATGTGGCATTAATTTAATTAATGCACCCTCAACCTCTCACATTAGACCTTGTTGTGGTTACTAGTTAAGCCGGGCGGGTCCGGGTAGATTTACACCACAACCTAGTCTAACCTTGGGTCTTAAGCGCGACATGACCAACTTCTCACATTGGATCTTATTGTTTGTAGCTACTAGTTAAGCCGGGCGGGTCCGGGTAGATTTATGCTACAAACTCAACCCAACCTCGAGTTGGCCACTTCCATGTTTGGTCTAGTGTTATATTACACTTACAACCCATACGTGTCTAATTTCAAGTCCCAAGTTTAACCCACGTGTCATGCCCCCATTTTGGTTCAACTTACATGTCGTGTTCACATGTAACCTCAAGTCAAGTTTTCATGTCATATTCAAGTCAAGATTTCGCGTCATGTTCATGTTTATCTAACTACCCCAAAGTCGTGTTTTCCAACGCAAGCAAAAGCGAGTCAACATAGTAAGGATACTACGTCACATATTGGCCTCAAAACATGCATGATGCCAAAAAGGGATTGGCTTCCACATGCACAACCTTGGCCAAAAACATGCATAGTGTCATAAGGTGATTTGGCCACAAACATGCATAGCATAAAAGGGGATTACTTGCATAAGTGTTCATGTCATAAACCTATCATGAAGGGATGAACATGCCCATGTTACTCATGTGATAAAAAGGTAAACTTGCATATTATCATAAGGGATTTTGGGTTCATATACTTGCATAGCCTCAAAGTCACATTCATGCACATGTTTCATGAGTCAAAGTGGTTTCAAGTGTGCATGCTAACATACCACAAGCAAAGGTCCAATCTTGCATGGCAAACTAGGTCCAATGTAACATGAATAGCATGATTTAGTCGCTACAACATAACCCAAAGTCATATGTTCATGCTAAAGGGGCAAACTAGGTTCCCATAGGCTAACATACTCATGTTACTTTGCATTTTATCCCATGTCACATCAAGATCATCGTTTAAATCTACAAGTAGCTAGAACTTACATAGCGTGGCAAGAGGACTAGGAGAATGAATCGTTCGTACGAAGAAAGGTGGCTCCTTTGATGAAGATCCGTCATGAAACTCGCATAGCAACGTTGATTTGGCCTCTATTTGGTGTAGCAAGCTTGCACCTTTTGATTTGAACCCGATTTGAATGCATAGGCTCTAGGGATTGGAGATGGAGGCCATGATCAAAATTGATTTTGGCAGCACTTAGTTGCTAGGTTTGATTTTTAGGGATTTAGGTTAGGTTTAGGGTCTTTTTATAGAGATTAGGATAGTTTTAGGCCCTTAGATTAACCCTAGGATAGATCTGAACCATCAAACCACGTCAGAAGCTTCCAGAACAAGACCAGGGACCAGTGCAGGTGCACCAAGCCAGGAATGCTCGTCTGAGCCAAGTCGACAGCCAAGTCGACAGGGCTGTCGACTTGGTCAGACCAAGTCGACTCCCAAGTCGACAGGGCTGTCGACTTGGATACTGTGGCGGGAATTTTTCCCGCTTGGCCCAACTGGCCCAATTTTCCAAATTCAAGTTTGAATTTGAAATCTATTTTTACTTAGAAATTTTCTGAAAACTTCGTTGGGCCTTAACCGGGTCATACGGACTCCGATTTTCGAAAACTCGGACTCTATTTCGCGTATTTTTCCGAGACGAACGCAATGGCATAGCCCATTTCGCTTGATTCAGAATTTAAAATTAAATTCTGCCTTGATTCTCGTCTTAATCATGTTATCGAAATACAGGCTGTTACAATTACCCTTAATTAACCATAATTAGTGAGGAACTATGCAAATCACTCATCTTAGCCACAAACGAATTATCAAATCTAAAATAATTCTCTATTTGGCGTTGTTCCCAAGCCTATAAAGAAGTTCTACCTCGATTCTTGTGTTAATCCGCTTTGATTTGAGGTAGATTTGGCTTAATTAGTGATTAGAAGGTGATTAGTGGTGATTTTAGATGTTGAAGGCCATTGTTAGGGTTCCTAGAATGAAAGTGGCGGCTAGAAAACTGAAATGAAATGAAAACCTAGCTCAATTCAGCCTCCCCATAACCCTAATCCCGAAATGGGTTATGGGCCCATTCACTAATCACCTCATTTGGCCCGGTTAAGCAAATTTTCATCTTCCAAACTTTATTTCAGCCATATCTCCCAAACGGTAAGTCCGTTTTTCAATAAGATCACTTTATGGAAAGGTAAACCATCATCTGGATCTAATGGAAGTGGTTTTAGGTCAAAACTCCTTTCCAATTAAAAGTTATGGCCGAAACAAGATCAGCTAGGGGCATAATGGTCATTTAAAAATCGGCAAAAATCATGAATACGGAAATGACCATACGACTTCGTATGTGAAAGAAATAAGTATTCTATCTTCCTTCGATACGTAGAATGCGGGTCGTTACATTCTCTCCCCCCCTTTAAGAAATTTCGTCCCCGAAATTCCTTAACCCAAAACATACAAAGGATCCCTCATGCCTACCATCCATATACAACAATCAAACATGAAAAACAAACAAAACAAATTTATCCTAGCATGCGGAAAGACTAAATCGAAACGGAAATCTTACCAGGCGAAGAGTTCTGGATACGTCTTCCTAATGCTCTCCTCTGTCTCCCAAGTACGGTCATTCTCATTCTCGCCCCCATTGAACTTTAATTAATTTCACCGCCTTCCCTCGAAGTTGCTTCGTATCGTTCCCAACAATACGCATAGGCTTGCGGTTCCCAACCGCCTCGGGTTCAACCTCGATATCATCCAATTGATCAGGTGAAATAGTCACATCGGGGTCGTGCACGAATTTCCTTAACTGGGAAACATGAAATACGTTATGAACTCCTGCCATCTTCTCTGGTAATTCAACTTTATATGCCAAATTACCAATTTGCTCAAGAACTGGGAATGGACCAACAAATCTTGGTGTTAACTTGCCTTTCCTGCCAAATCGAATCATGCTCTTTAACGGAGAAATCTTGACAAACACCAAGTCGCCAACGGAGAACTTTAATTCTCTTCTCCTCTTATCATCATAACTCTTCTGCCTATCTTGGGCAGCCTTCATTCGCTGTTGGATAATCTTAATCTTAGCTGAAGTTTCTCTTGTCACATTTGGTCCAAGCACAAACTTCTCACCAGTTTCTAACCAACATGACGGTGAATTGCACGGTCTTCTGTACAAAGCTTCAAATGGAGCCATACCAATACTAGATTGATAACTATTATTATATGCAAACTCTACTAGATGCAAATGGTCATCCCATGATCTACCAAAATCCAATATGCAAGCTCTCAGGAGATCTTCTAATATACGATTCACCCTCTCTGTCTGACCATCGGTTGGAGGATGATACGCGGTACTGAGATGTAATTCTGATCCTAACGCCTCTTGTAAGCTTTTCCAAAATCCACTAATAAACAACGGATCTTGGTCGCTCACAATGCCTTTGGGTATTCCATGAAATCTCACTACCCACTTTACATACAGTTCTGCTAACTTAGCTGTTGTTCTATTCGACTTGACGGGTATAAATCTTGCACTCTTGGTCAATCAGTCCACTTGACCGGTATCTTCCTCAATCAAAAAGAAAAGGGAAAAGCCAAGCGGCTTGCCGATACGGCGCATAAAACCCATATATGAATTTAAACATGTACCTTATTGTCGAGCACATAAATTTCAATCTTCATATACTTCATATCCAACCTGCTTACACATATTCATCTGTTTTCAATTCAATTCAATACCATCTAATCGTTTGAATTCAGTTTCGCCATTTATTCTTTAAATCGGCCATTTTGCCTATTTTACTCCTTCGTTTGAACATAGCATGTTCAAATAAAATGTTTAACTCGCTGACGACCAAATTGAATTTCAATTTCAATTTTAGTTCCCCTTTGATTCCGAATATAAATTTTCAAATCGAATTCACTTATTCAAACCCCAATATCCCTTCGAAATCTTATTAACTAATTTCTATTTCAAATTAGTTCGTTCTATTCAAAGTCAAAAACCTGATTTCTGTTTCAAAATCATATTCATTTACACAACTTGAATTCACATATACTTTACAACTCAACCCCGAAATTTTCTAAATAGAACTTCGGATTTTATTTGCTTAAAATCCTTTTATAACATTAAAATAAACCATTATGGTTTTGAAACGATTCTGGCGCTGTTTTTCTAAAAATTTGATTTTGACATAACTCAAAATCTATACGACGAAATCCAGATTTTTCTCCTTCATTAGAAAACTATTATCAAACCGGTCCTGACGTTTCTTGTTTCGAAGAATTCCAACTTCAATTGCGTTCTGTATACTCAATTGAAGTTCGAGTCGCCAATTTACGAACTGCAGCGCTGCGGCGAGTTCGTTTTAATTATATTTATATATATAATAACTTTAAACTTCGTTTTAAAATGAATTCAACTCCACTTTTATATATATATTCATATATATTTCAAATTCATTTGAATCTTTACATTTCAAATTCCATAGTTTTAAATCCTGTATTCAAATCCCATTTGAAACCCTTTATTCGAATTCCATTTCAAATTCCTTATTCGAATTCCATTTCGAATTCTTTATTCGAATACCATTTCAACTCTATTTGAATTCCCTTGATTCAAATTCCAATCTCACCTTTTATTTGAATTCTATATTTCAAATCCCAATTCCTTTCTATTGGATATTCAAATTCAATACTTGAATTTCTATTTAAATCTCTATTCAAATTTCATATTTCAATTCTTCTTTTGAAATTCTATATTTCAAATGCTATTCGATTTTTCTTTGAAATTCTATATTTCAAAGTCTGTTCAATTCTTCTTTGAAATTCTATATTTCAACTTACATTTCTTTTATTTACAATTCCATTTTTGAATTTCCTTTATCCCAATCCCATTTGAATTCCTTTGAATTCAAATCCTATTTCAATTTCCTTGAATTCAAATCCCATATTTAAATTCCTTTGAATTCAAGTTCTATATTTGAATTCCTTTTGAATTTATATAGTCAAATTCTCTTTCAATTATATTTGAATTCAAATGTCATTGCAATTCTATTTTTGAAATTCTATTTTCAAAGTCTATTTCAAATCCCTTTTTAAAAATTCTGTTTTGAAATTCTATTTCAAATTCTATTTGAAATTCTATTTCAAATTCTCTATATTCAAACACCATTTGAAAGTTCTATATCCAAATCCACTTTGGATTTTCTATTTGAATTCTAAATTCAAATTCCCATTTCCTTTTCTATTATTCAAATTCTATTTAAAATAGAATTTTCCTTTTAAAATCTCAAATATCCTTTCACGCTATTTTTAAATATCGTTACTTAAGCCCAGTGATAAAACACACAAAGCAACCAATTGTTTATTTTTCTAACACATCATATATAACAATATATATGCAAACAAATAAACAAACAGATAATATATTTTTGAGGAATCCAGTTGGATTCCTCCAACCTGTTTTCCTGCATCCACAGATGTTAGCACATAAATAATACCCATTCTGCTTCGTGGCAGAATATCGCGGTATAGAAGGTCATCCACTAATCATAGCGTGGGGCGTATAGGGTAATCATCCGCTATGAAACTGCGGGCATCCGCTAATGAGACTGCGGGAATCCAACCAACCAATCAACCCAATATATATATATATATAGCCTAAATAACTAATATATATAAAGCAACCAGAAAATATTCACACAAGCAACAAACAATTATTTTTAATGAAATAAAAATAATTCTAAAGGTGAGTGAGATTTACTCACCAGGGATTTTCATTTGTAGAATATCCAATGCAGCCAATTTTATAGATTTCACGATGATTCCCTCATACGTCTGGTTTTTTCCAATGTAAACAATATTAATAAAATTCCAGTTATCTAAGCATACTGATTTAGAAATAAATTTTAACATGTAAACCAATCCTAGATTAACCTTACTTTCATATTCAAATGACTTATCTAAAATTTTAATTCTTTACAATAATTTTCTTTAAATTAGTTATCAACCTATAAACCGATATAATAACATTTAAATTCTAATTCAAAAATACCTTACTGCCAATGAATCCTTCATCCCAACTTTATATTTAAATTTCAAATTTGAACAAAAAAATAAATTTCTAATTAACTAAGTGATGAATTAATTTAAATTAGAAGATTACCTTAAGCCATTGTCTAATTTTCTTCTTCCTTCCAGTTCTGACTATCACCAAAATCGAACCCTAAAACTCCATCAACTCGAAGCACCCAAACCTATCGCACTCCCTCTGTCAACCCTCGAACAACTCCAGTTCGTCATCTAGACATCGCGCCTTCACTGTGTCGATCCCCTAAAACCGCCACGCTCTCTCATCCCATCGCATTCCTCTGACCGACCCCTTCGTCGCATCTCCGGATCCCACCCCGAAGAACCCAATGTCGAACCCTGAAGCCTCGGCAACCCCACTGTGACGTTGAACCCTAGACTCACGGGTTCGAAGTCGAACTCGATTTGAAGCCCATCGAACTACTTGTGATGCTCCAGACCTTCGACGATCGGAACCCTAGAATCATCGCTCGAGCTGTCGAACTATCGAGCTTCCCAGACTAGCGTATGCCATTGGTATCGAGCAAGGTGTGGTTTCGATTTTCGTTTCCGATTGATTTAGGGGAAAATGGAAAAGGAGTTGGGTTTTATTTTCGTTCCTCTGGAAAATGAAGGTGACGGCTTCAATTTATAGAAGTGCGATAGCAGACAATAAGGTACAAAGGCCATTAAAATCCTGTTTGCCTGATCGTGAAGCTTAGAGACAAAGTTGGTTGCTCGAGATGAAATATAGGGTGTGCGACTTCATTTAGTTCTGCGTTTAAACACTTCTTAGGTCGGCTGATAGGATTTTTAATTAACTTGATTTGATTTTTCTTTAATTAAAAACTAAACTATATCGCGGTTCTTTTAATTTAAAATTCTAAACCGCTATTTTAACGTACAGACTGATGTTTCAATATCATAACATTACCCTAAATTGAACAGTATATATTCTGAAATTTAATTCGAACATATATACCATATTAAATTATTATATTTTAAATTCAATATTTTAAAAACCATAATAAACTGTTCAAAAATCTGGGTCGTTACATTCTTCCCCCCTTAAAATAATTTCGTCCTCGAAATTGCCAAAGTAGGAAAAAGGGTACAAATCTATTTCTTTTCAACATCTCACTTATGTTGAAACTCAACTTCTCATATTTCAACAAATTTGCTCCAACCAAAACTTTTGGTCTTCACCCATTTAATTCGAATGATCTATGATCAATCCATTTATATCCAATCTATATTCCAATAAACCTATTCAAATTGATTCTAATCAATTCATTCACTTCGACCCATTTAACTTGCTTAAGTTAAATTTAAATTCCAGAATTCAAATCCCTGGGTTTTTCTTTTCAAATTCTTTTGAAATCCTATAAATATATATTTAATTCCATTTCAAATTCAAAACATTTGAATATTCAAACCAATTTGTTTTCTTTCCAACAAATTTCCATCAAAACTTTCTAAGGTAGCAATCCATCACTTAGAAACTCGAAAATGAACACTGATGATGTTGCAATCATCATCAGAATTATTTCCCAGCGACTGAAGTGAGTTTAGTGCCTTGTTATTTCAAAATCCATGATTTTCTTTCAAATCCTTTAAAACAAATCTATATTATTTTAATATACTTTGAAAAATATTTTTCAACTTCCCAGGATTTTGAATTCTTAATTCTAATTCTGAATCCAATTCTAATTCATCCCATTCGTATATTTAATTCATATACAAGTTCTATTTGGTTATATATAACCATTTCAATTTTTTTTTTTTTATTTGATTATAAAATCAACATCCAACACATCCATATAATAATAATTCTAGAAAATTATTCTTTCTATATCAAAATAGAAATTTGAGGTAAAATTATTTCATTCACCCTCTTGAAAACAATATCATGTTCAATTTTCTGTTCAAGCGTTTAGAAATTCCTATCGACTTCGTGGCGTCCCACGATTCGACCAGAATTCATAAACCACTCAACAGACTAGCCAACACAATATAAAACAATTTTTATATTAATAACAAATACGCTCTCTCGTATCTATACACTCAACTCATTCTAGGGTGCTACTGACCCTATCTCTAACGAGCACATCCCACACAAGCCTAGGTATTCGCTCAACCTAAGCTCTGATACCAACTGAAACGACCCGCAAATCCGTGCTATCTGAGTTGACTAAAAACACCACACGTCCAACTCAAATAACACAGAAATACGACTCATTATTAGAAAGAAGTTAGAGGATGAGAAATAGAAAGAAAGAAATATTAGAATAGAAGAAAACGAAGATCACAAACTCACAGCGGAACGAATAAAATATATATTCCATAACATAAGCTTTGAAATACAAATCTGTTTTGTACATACATACATATCATCATCAGAGTACACATAACAATTGATCTAGCGGAAGTAACTCTAAATAACTAACGTTGAAGCCTCCTGCTTCAAGCTCTTCCAAGTGTATCTGTAAAAGCCTGAAACACTTGACTGCCCGTACAAATTTGGGCACCCAAGAGTTTAGGGAAAACAAAAACAAAATAAACTCTGGGTCAGTCATGGGACTGGTGTGAGTAAACTCCAATCATTTGTTTAACTTTCAAAACTCTTTTCGAAAGAAAGGATAATAGTAAGACCAACCCACACATAAACATGGACGGTTTTTATCTTACTATAACCCAAAACACTTTGATACGAAAATCCAGTGATATTATAATAATGTCTACATCAAGTAAATAACCAAATAGCAGAACGCTTGCATCTCACGCTCCACATATATAGTATAAAATCAAAAACCGCATGGCGCTTATTGGAGATTGGATTTCCAACATGACAAGGTATGGGACCACCTTCCGATGATGTATCTCTAGAGGCAAATACACCTGGGTTCAACAAGAACGTCTTGCAACCCGGCCCACACATGACCGACCACTCATTTCGCTTGAGTGTATCGAAGGTATATCACCAACGGTTGGACTCAAACCACCGTTTCCCGAATGGGCAGAATCGATAGATTTAGAAACAAAAGGAATTTCTCTAGATAGGTGATTATACACCCTAATGGGTGCGACCCACATAGCCATGCTGCCTGCCCGATTTTTGTCCTTTCCCGGTTGTTGAGGCCTGAGGCTACGAATACTTACCATTCATTGATAGCATCATCACTTTGAATGCCACATCGTCAGATCCGTTAATCACTAGTTGAGTTTGCACAAATATTCTGGATATTATGCTAAGGGATAAATCCGTTGCAACCATATATATTCATACCGACCAACCCATTTGATCATTGGAAATACTCTGTCAGACATTCGTCCATTTACGTTCGTTCTGGGATTGAACGAAACCGAAGGTACTATTTCTATTACTAGAAAAGCCCTGGCACTTTACTCCGTCTTCAATATATTCAGCATACTTGGTTCGCAACGCAAATGCCGATACGGAGTGGTTCTTCGGATAATAATCCAACCGGTCTCTCCATATTGACAACGATGGTCAAAAACTTCGATAGTCTGTGATTTAACTATCGAATAAAAACAAGTGTTCATCCAACCTATCAAACAAATCACTGGGCCCTTTAATTAATATTTCATTAATTAAATCTCTTCTATATTCTCTTATCAACATTTGTTAACCAAATATTTTCAATAATCATCTCGGCCTCTTATGTCATTTGGAAAACGTTTTCCAGACATTAACTTCTTTTATTTTCTATATATTAGAAAATATCTCTATTTGCAATTGGAAACAATTCCAATCACTTATCTCCTATCCCTTTTTGTTTACAACATTCGATTTTTATATTCACTTTACTATCGAATTCAATACGTCGATACAATGATTTCAAATTATCTTAAAAATATTCTAACTCCTTAAATTTCCGGAAAATTTCGCCATAACCTCCCCTGTATCGGGAGCATCGGGAAATTTCAAATAGCTTCCCGGTATCTTCCTCAATCAAAAAGAAAAGGGAAAAGCCAAGCGGCTTGCCGATACGGCGCATAAAACCCATATATGAATTTAAACATGTACCTTATTGTCGAGCACATAAATTTCAATCTTCATATACTTCATATCCAACCTGCTTACACATATTCATCTGTTTTCAATTCAATTCAATACCATCTAATCGTTTGAATTCAGTTTCGCCATTTATTCTTTAAATCGGCCATTTTGCCTATTTTACTCCTTCGTTTGAACATAGCATGTTCAAATAAAATGTTTAACTCGCTCACGACCAAATTGAATTTCAATTTCAATTTTAGTTCCCCTTTGATTCCGAATATAAATTTTCAAATCGAATTCACTTATTCAAACCCCAATATCCCTTCGAAATCTTATTAACTAATTTCTATTTCAAATTAGTTCGTTCTATTCAAAGTCAAAAACCTGATTTCTGTTTCAAAATCATATTCATTTACACAACTTGAATTCACATATACTTTACAACTCAACCCCGAAATTTTCTAAATAGAACTTCGGATTTTATTTGCTTAAAATCCTTTTATAACATTAAAATAAACCATTATGGTTTTGAAACGATTCTGGCGCTGTTTTTCTGAAAATTTGATTTTGACATAACTCAAAATCTATACGACGAAATCCAGATTTTTCTCCTTCATTAGAAAACTATTATCAAACCGGTCCTGACGTTTCTTGTTTCGAAGAATTCCAACTTCAATTGCGTTCTGTATACTCAATTGAAGTTCGAGTCGCCAATTTACGAACTGCAGCGCTGCGGCGAGTTCGTTTTAATTATATTTATATATATAATAACTTTAAACTTCGTTTTAAAATGAATTCAACTCCACTTTTATATATATATTCATATATATTTCAAATTCATTTGAATCTTTACATTTCAAATTCCATAGTTTTAAATCCTGTATTCAAATCCCATTTGAAACCCTTTATTCGAATTCCATTTCAAATTCCTTATTCGAATTCCATTTCGAATTCTTTATTCGAATACCATTTCAACTCTATTTGAATTCCCTTGATTCAAATTCCAATCTCACCTTTTATTTGAATTCTATATTTCAAATCCCAATTCCTTTCTATTGGATATTCAAATTCAATACTTGAATTTCTATTTAAATCTCTATTCAAATTTCATATTTCAATTCTTCTTTTGAAATTCTATATTTCAAATGCTATTCGATTTTTCTTTGAAATTCTATATTTCAAAGTCTGTTCAATTCTTCTTTGAAATTCTATATTTCAACTTACATTTCTTTTATTTACAATTCCATTTTTGAATTTCCTTTATCCCAATCCCATTTGAATTCCTTTGAATTCAAATCCTATTTCAATTTCCTTGAATTCAAATCCCATATTTAAATTCCTTTGAATTCAAGTTCTATATTTGAATTCCTTTTGAATTTATATAGTCAAATTCTCTTTCAATTATATTTGAATTCAAATGTCATTGCAATTCTATTTTTGAAATTCTATTTTCAAAGTCTATTTCAAATCCCTTTTTAAAAATTCTGTTTTGAAATTCTATTTCAAATTCTATTTGAAATTCTATTTCAAATTCTCTATATTCAAACACCATTTGAAAGTTCTATATCCAAATCCACTTTGGATTTTCTATTTGAATTCTAAATTCAAATTCCCATTTCCTTTTCTATTATTCAAATTCTATTTAAAATAGAATTTTCCTTTTAAAATCTCAAATATCCTTTCACGCTATTTTTAAATATCGTTACTTAAGCCCAGTGATAAAACACACAAAGCAACCAATTGTTTATTTTTCTAACACATCATATATAACAATATATATGCAAACAAATAAACAAACAGATAATATATTTTTGAGGAATCCAGTTGGATTCCTCCAACCTGTTTTCCTGCATCCACAGATGTTAGCACATAAATAATACCCATTCTGCTTCGTGGCAGAATATCGCGGTATAGAAGGTCATCCACTAATCATAGCGTGGGGCGTATAGGGTAATCATCCGCTATGAAACTGCGGGCATCCGCTAATGAGACTGCGGGAATCCAACCAACCAATCAACCCAATATATATATATATATAGCCTAAATAACTAATATATATAAAGCAACCAGAAAATATTCACACAAGCAACAAACAATTATTTTTAATGAAATAAAAATAATTCTAAAGGTGAGTGAGATTTACTCACCAGGGATTTTCATTTGTAGAATATCCAATGCAGCCAATTTTATAGATTTCACGATGATTCCCTCATACGTCTGGTTTTTTCCAATGTAAACAATATTAATAAAATTCCAGTTATCTAAGCATACTGATTTAGAAATAAATTTTAACATGTAAACCAATCCTAGATTAACCTTACTTTCATATTCAAATGACTTATCTAAAATTTTAATTCTTTACAATAATTTTCTTTAAATTAGTTATCAACCTATAAACCGATATAATAACATTTAAATTCTAATTCAAAAATACCTTACTGCCAATGAATCCTTCATCCCAACTTTATATTTAAATTTCAAATTTGAACAAAAAAATAAATTTCTAATTAACTAAGTGATGAATTAATTTAAATTAGAAGATTACCTTAAGCCATTGTCTAATTTTCTTCTTCCTTCCAGTTCTGACTATCACCAAAATCGAACCCTAAAACTCCATCAACTCGAAGCACCCAAACCTATCGCACTCCCTCTGTCAACCCTCGAACAACTCCAGTTCGTCATCTAGACATCGCGCCTTCACTGTGTCGATCCCCTAAAACCGCCACGCTCTCTCATCCCATCGCATTCCTCTGACCGACCCCTTCGTCGCATCTCCGGATCCCACCCCGAAGAACCCAATGTCGAACCCTGAAGCCTCGGCAACCCCACTGTGACGTTGAACCCTAGACTCACGGGTTCGAAGTCGAACTCGATTTGAAGCCCATCGAACTACTTGTGATGCTCCAGACCTTCGACGATCGGAACCCTAGAATCATCGCTCGAGCTGTCGAACTATCGAGCTTCCCAGACTAGCATATGCCATTGGTATCGAGCAAGGTGTGGTTTCGATTTTCGTTTCCGATTGATTTAGGGGAAAATGGAAAAGGAGTTGGGTTTTATTTTCGTTCCTCTGGAAAATGAAGGTGACGGCTTCAATTTATAGAAGTGCGATAGCAGACAATAAGGTACAAAGGCCATTAAAATCCTGTTTGCCTGATCGTGAAGCTTAGAGACAAAGTTGGTTGCTCGAGATGAAATATAGGGTGTGCGACTTCATTTAGTTCTGCGTTTAAACACTTCTTAGGTCGGCTGATAGGATTTTTAATTAACTTGATTTGATTTTTCTTTAATTAAAAACTAAACTATATCGCGGTTCTTTTAATTTAAAATTCTAAACCGCTATTTTAACGTACAGACTGATGTTTCAATATCATAACATTACCCTAAATTGAACAGTATATATTCTGAAATTTAATTCGAACATATATACCATATTAAATTATTATATTTTAAATTCAATATTTTAAAAACCATAATAAACTGTTCAAAAATCTGGGTCGTTACATTCTTCCCCCCTTAAAATAATTTCGTCCTCGAAATTGCCAAAGTAGGAAAAAGGGTACAAATCTATTTCTTTTCAACATCTCACTTATGTTGAAACTCAACTTCTCATATTTCAACAAATTTGCTCCAACCAAAACTTTTGGTCTTCACCCATTTAATTCGAATGATCTATGATCAATCCATTTATATCCAATCTATATTCCAATAAACCTATTCAAATTGATTCTAATCAATTCATTCACTTCGACCCATTTAACTTGCTTAAGTTAAATTTAAATTCCAGAATTCAAATCCCTGGGTTTTTCTTTTCAAATTCTTTTGAAATCCTATAAATATATATTTAATTCCATTTCAAATTCAAAACATTTGAATATTCAAACCAATTTGTTTTCTTTCCAACAAATTTCCATCAAAACTTTCTAAGGTAGCAATCCATCACTTAGAAACTCGAAAATGAACACTGATGATGTTGCAATCATCATCAGAATTATTTCCCAGCGACTGAAGTGAGTTTAGTGCCTTGTTATTTCAAAATCCATGATTTTCTTTCAAATCCTTTAAAACAAATCTATATTATTTTAATATACTTTGAAAAATATTTTTCAACTTCCCAGGATTTTGAATTCTTAATTCTAATTCTGAATCCAATTCTAATTCATCCCATTCGTATATTTAATTCATATACAAGTTCTATTTGGTTATATATAACCATTTCAATTTTTTTTTTTTTTATTTGATTATAAAATCAACATCCAACACATCCATATAATAATAATTCTAGAAAATTATTCTTTCTATATCAAAATAGAAATTTGAGGTAAAATTATTTCATTCACCCTCTTGAAAACAATATCATGTTCAATTTTCTGTTCAAGCGTTTAGAAATTCCTATCGACTTCGTGGCGTCCCACGATTCGACCAGAATTCATAAACCACTCAACAGACTAGCCAACACAATATAAAACAATTTTTATATTAATAACAAATACGCTCTCTCGTATCTATACACTCAACTCATTCTAGGGTGCTACTGACCCTATCTCTAACGAGCACATCCCACACAAGCCTAGGTATTCGCTCAACCTAAGCTCTGATACCAACTGAAACGACCCGCAAATCCGTGCTATCTGAGTTGACTAAAAACACCACACGTCCAACTCAAATAACACAGAAATACGACTCATTATTAGAAAGAAGTTAGAGGATGAGAAATAGAAAGAAAGAAATATTAGAATAGAAGAAAACGAAGATCACAAACTCACAGCGGAACGAATAAAATATATATTCCATAACATAAGCTTTGAAATACAAATCTGTTTTGTACATACATACATATCATCATCAGAGTACACATAACAATTGATCCAGCGGAAGTAACTCTAAATAACTAACGTTGAAGCCTCCTGCTTCAAGCTCTTCCAAGTGTATCTGTAAAAGCCTGAAACACTTGACTGCCCGTACAAATTTGGGCACCCAAGAGTTTAGGGAAAACAAAAACAAAATAAACTCTGGGTCAGTCATGGGACTGGTGTGAGTAAACTCCAATCATTTGTTTAACTTTCAAAACTCTTTTCGAAAGAAAGGATAATAGTAAGACCAACCCACACATAAACATGGACGGTTTTTATCTTACTATAACCCAAAACACTTTGATACGAAAATCCAGTGATATTATAATAATGTCTACATCAAGTAAATAACCAAATAGCAGAACGCTTGCATCTCACGCTCCACATATATAGTATAAAATCAAAAACCGCATGGCGCTTATTGGAGATTGGATTTCCAACATGACAAGGTATGGGACGACCTTCCGATGATGTATCTCTAGAGGCAAATACACCTGGGTTCAACAAGAACGTCTTGCAACCCGGCCCACACATGACCGACCACTCATTTCGCTTGAGTGTATCGAATGTATATCACCAACGGTTGGACTCAAACCACCGTTTCCCGAATGGGCAGAATCGATAGATTTAGAAACAAAAGGAATTTCTCTAGATAGGTGATTATACACCCTAATGGGTGCGACCCACATAGCCATGCTGCCTGCCCGATTTTTGTCCTTTCCCGGTTGTTGAGGCCTGAGGCTACGAATACTTACCATTCATTGATAGCATCATCACTTTGAATGCCACATCGTCAGATCCGTTAATCACTAGTTGAGTTTGCACAAATATTCTGGATATTATGCTAAGGGATAAATCCGTTGCAACCATATATATTCATACCGACCAACCCATTTGATCATTGGAAATACTCTGTCAGACATTCGTCCATTTACGTTCGTTCTGGGATTGAACGAAACCGAAGGTACTATTTCTATTACTAGAAAAGCCCTGGCACTTTACTCCGTCTTCAATATATTCAACATACTTGGTTCGCAACGCAAATGCCGATACGGAGTGGTTCTTCGGATAATAATCCAACCGGTCTCTCCATATTGACAACGATGGTCAAAAACTTCGATAGTCTGTGATTTAACTATCGAATAAAAACAAGTGTTCATCCAACCTATCAAACAAATCATTGGGCCCTTTAATTAATATTTCATTAATTAAATCTCTTCTATATTCTCTTATCAACATTTGTTAACCAAATATTTTCAATAATCATCTCGGCCTCTTATGTCATTTGGAAAACGTTTTCCAGACATTAACTTCTTTTATTTTCTATATATTAGAAAATATCTCTATTTGCAATTGGAAACAATTCCAATCACTTATCTCCTATCCCTTTTTGTTTACAACATTCGATTTTTATATTCACTTTACTATCGAATTCAATACGTCGATACAATGATTTCAAATTATCTTAAAAATATTCTAACTCCTTAAATTTCCGGAAAATTTCGCCATAACCTCCCCTGTATCGGGAGCATCGGGAAATTTCAAATAGCTTCCCGGTATCTTCCTCAATCAAAAAGAAAAGGGAAAAGCCAAGCGGCTTGCCGATACGGCGCATAAAACCCATATATGAATTTAAACATGTACCTTATTGTCGAGCACATAAATTTCAATCTTCATATACTTCATATCCAACCTGCTTACACATATTCATCTGTTTTCAATTCAATTCAATACCATCTAATCGTTTGAATTCAGTTTCGCCATTTATTCTTTAAATCGGCCATTTTGCCTATTTTACTCCTTCGTTTGAACATAGCATGTTCAAATAAAATGTTTAACTCGCTCACGACCAAATTGAATTTCAATTTCAATTTTAGTTCCCCTTTGATTCCGAATATAAATTTTCAAATCGAATTCACTTATTCAAACCCCAATATCCCTTCGAAATCTTATTAACTAATTTCTATTTCAAATTAGTTCGTTCTATTCAAAGTCAAAAACCTGATTTCTGTTTCAAAATCATATTCATTTACACAACTTGAATTCACATATACTTTACAACTCAACCCCGAAATTTTCTAAATAGAACTTCGGATTTTATTTGCTTAAAATCCTTTTATAACATTAAAATAAACCATTATGGTTTTGAAACGATTCTGGCGCTGTTTTTCTGAAAATTTGATTTTGACATAACTCAAAATCTATACGACGAAATCCAGATTTTTCTCCTTCATTAGAAAACTATTATCAAACCGGTCCTGACGTTTCTTGTTTCGAAGAATTCCAACTTCAATTGCGTTCTGTATACTCAATTGAAGTTCGAGTCGCCAATTTACGAACTGCAGCGCTGCGGCGAGTTCGTTTTAATTATATTTATATATATAATAACTTTAAACTTCGTTTTAAAATGAATTCAACTCCACTTTTATATATATATTCATATATATTTCAAATTCATTTGAATCTTTACATTTCAAATTCCATAGTTTTAAATCCTGTATTCAAATCCCATTTGAAACCCTTTATTCGAATTCCATTTCAAATTCCTTATTCGAATTCCATTTCGAATTATTTATTCGAATACCATTTCAACTCTATTTGAATTCCCTTGATTCAAATTCCAATCTCACCTTTTATTTGAATTCTATATTTCAAATCCCAATTCCTTTCTATTGGATATTCAAATTCAATACTTGAATTTCTATTTAAATCTCTATTCAAATTTCATATTTCAATTCTTCTTTTGAAATTCTATATTTCAAATGCTATTCGATTTTTCTTTGAAATTCTATATTTCAAAGTCTGTTCAATTCTTCTTTGAAATTCTATATTTCAACTTACATTTCTTTTATTTACAATTCCATTTTTGAATTTCCTTTATCCCAATCCCATTTGAATTCCTTTGAATTCAAATCCTATTTCAATTTCCTTGAATTCAAATCCCATATTTAAATTCCTTTGAATTCAAGTTCTATATTTGAATTCCTTTTGAATTTATATAGTCAAATTCTCTTTCAATTATATTTGAATTCAAATGTCATTGCAATTCTATTTTTGAAATTCTATTTTCAAAGTCTATTTCAAATCCCTTTTTAAAAATTCTGTTTTGAAATTCTATTTCAAATTCTATTTGAAATTCTATTTCAAATTCTCTATATTCAAACACCATTTGAAAGTTCTATATCCAAATCCACTTTGGATTTTCTATTTGAATTCTAAATTCAAATTCCCATTTCCTTTTCTATTATTCAAATTCTATTTAAAATAGAATTTTCCTTTTAAAATCTCAAATATCCTTTCACGCTATTTTTAAATATCGTTACTTAAGCCCAGTGATAAAACACACAAAGCAACCAATTGTTTATTTTTCTAACACATCATATATAACAATATATATGCAAACAAATAAACAAACAGATAATATATTTTTGAGGAATCCAGTTGGATTCCTCCAACCTGTTTTCCTGCATCCACAGATGTTAGCACATAAATAATACCCATTCTGCTTCGTGGCAGAATATCGCGGTATAGAAGGTCATCCACTAATCATAGCGTGGGGCGTATAGGGTAATCATCCGCTATGAAACTGCGGGCATCCGCTAATGAGACTGCGGGAATCCAACCAACCAATCAACCCAATATATATATATATAGCCTAAATAACTAATATATATAAAGCAACCAGAAAATATTCACACAAGCAACAAACAATTATTTTTAATGAAATAAAAATAATTCTAAAGGTGAGTGAGATTTACTCACCAGGGATTTTCATTTGTAGAATATCCAATGCAGCCAATTTTATAGATTTCACGATGATTCCCTCATACGTCTGGTTTTTTCCAATGTAAACAATATTAATAAAATTCCAGTTATCTAAGCATACTGATTTAGAAATAAATTTTAACATGTAAACCAATCCTAGATTAACCTTACTTTCATATTCAAATGACTTATCTAAAATTTTAATTCTTTACAATAATTTTCTTTAAATTAGTTATCAACCTATAAACCGATATAATAACATTTAAATTCTAATTCAAAAATACCTTACTGCCAATGAATCCTTCATCCCAACTTTATATTTAAATTTCAAATTTGAACAAAAAAATAAATTTCTAATTAACTAAGTGATGAATTAATTTAAATTAGAAGATTACCTTAAGCCATTGTCTAATTTTCTTCTTCCTTCCAGTTCTGACTATCACCAAAATCGAACCCTAAAACTCCATCAACTCGAAGCACCCAAACCTATCGCACTCCCTCTGTCAACCCTCGAACAACTCCAGTTCGTCATCTAGACATCGCGCCTTCACTGTGTCGATCCCCTAAAACCGCCACGCTCTCTCATCCCATCGCATTCCTCTGACCGACCCCTTCGTCGCATCTCCGGATCCCACCCCGAAGAACCCAATGTCGAACCCTGAAGCCTCGGCAACCCCACTGTGACGTTGAACCCTAGACTCACGGGTTCGAAGTCGAACTCGATTTGAAGCCCATCGAACTACTTGTGATGCTCCAGACCTTCGACGATCGGAACCCTAGAATCATCGCTCGAGCTGTCGAACTATCGAGCTTCCCAGACTAGCGTATGCCATTGGTATCGAGCAAGGTGTGGTTTCGATTTTCGTTTCCGATTGATTTAGGGGAAAATGGAAAAGGAGTTGGGTTTTATTTTCGTTCCTCTGGAAAATGAAGGTGACGGCTTCAATTTATAGAAGTGCGATAGCAGACAATAAGGTACAAAGGCCATTAAAATCCTGTTTGCCTGATCGTGAAGCTTAGAGACAAAGTTGGTTGCTCGAGATGAAATATAGGGTGTGCGACTTCATTTAGTTCTGCGTTTAAACACTTCTTAGGTCGGCTGATAGGATTTTTAATTAACTTGATTTGATTTTTCTTTAATTAAAAACTAAACTATATCGCGGTTCTTTTAATTTAAAATTCTAAACCGCTATTTTAACGTACAGACTGATGTTTCAATATCATAACATTACCCTAAATTGAACAGTATATATTCTGAAATTTAATTCGAACATATATACCATATTAAATTATTATATTTTAAATTCAATATTTTAAAAACCATAATAAACTGTTCAAAAATCTGGGTCGTTACACTTTTCATCCCTTCCTAGTAGTAGGTCTGCTTCATGCCTCAATATATTTTATTACCACCGGGATGTATAGTCAGTTTTTAGTGATGACATTCTCTAAGCACTTCATCTCTCAATCCATTGACATTAGGCACAACTAGTCCTCCATTCTTTCTAAGCCATCTATCTTGATCAAGTCCATACTTGTTCATCTCTTCGTCGATTCCCATCTCTAACTTTGAGATGATTTCCAATAGGTTAGGATTGTCCCTTTGACTGGAGCTGATCCGCTCAATCAAAGTGGGTCTGATTGTCAAATTTGCTAACATTTCTGGATCCAATTCGCACGTTGGTCTGAAATCATACCCAGCGACGTACACCAGTTGTTTCCACTCAAGAAACATAGCCCCTAAACTAGCATGTCTTCTGCTCAATGCATCAGCTACCGCATTGCCCTTTCCTGGTGTGTATGCGATATCAAAATCTTAGGAAGACAAGAATTCTAACCATTTTTGTTGTCAGAGATTTAGATCCTTTTAAGAGAAAAGATACTTTAACGATTTATGATTGGTAAACAACTCGAATCTTTCTCCCAAGAGATAATGTCTCCACATCTTCAACGCGAATACGATCGCTGCTAATTCCAAGTCATGGGTAGGGTATCTTTTCTCATGTGGTTTCAGTTGTCGACTTGCATAAGCTACAACCCTACCTCCTTGCATCAATACAGCACCCAGTCCATTACCACAGGCATCCATGTATACCGTCATCTCTTCATTCCCCTTAGGAATGACTAACACTAATGCGCACATCAGCTTTTCCTTTAGACACTTGAATGCATTCTCGCACTTTTTGTCCCAGACGAAAGCTTGATTTTTCTTAGTCCTGAGTCAACGGTGCTGCAATCTTGGAGAAGTCTTGGATAAACTTGCGATAATATCCGGCTAATGTAACACCCCGGAGTTTTGAATAATCGACGTGAGAATTATGAGGATTGGGTTGCGCCATTGTGTTCATCTCGGAATTCTAGTGAAGATAGAGTCCGAGTTTAAGGGAAACGAGTACCGGATGAAAGAGTTATGGACGAACGAAGTTTGGTGGCAAAGTAAAGAAAAAAAATGCATTGGCGCACTTGGGAAGTGCGCCAGTACATATTTACACTTGCGCACCTGCCAAGTGCGCCCAGGTCGAGGCTGGAGCCTGCACAGCTTTCTGGTTCAGGCTGACCCGTGTTGTCGAGTCCATTCTGACTCCTTGCTGAGTCATTAGGGCTGACTCATCACCCTATCATGATTGAATGGTTTTGATTAACCCTAAGAACATCCGACGACTTAAATTAATTCATAACTCTATAAAAAGACCCATAGACTCAAACCCTAAATCAGAATTAAAACTAAACCTATGGCCGTCATGCTGTTGTCTTGAACCCTAGAGCAGCCGCCACCAAATTAAAGAGGAAGAACAGCAACCAAATCAGAACTATTCAACCCTAACAGCGATTCTTCATCAAAGGAGCGCTAATTCAACTCCAGAAATCAGAATTCATAACTCAAGACTGCTTTTGAGTTATGAGTTCGATAGTTTTAGCAAAATAATTAGTAATTTAATTATATTAAGTTATAACACGGATTTTATGGATGTGATATGAAGTATTGATTGCATGTTGTAATTATGTTGTAGGATTATGATTGAAATATCTATGATGTTATGTTGTGATGCAAAGTTATGTAGCTATCATCCATGTTGTAATTTTATATATAATCAAATCGTCATGTTTCTTATGCTAGTTTGTGATATTGATTCATATGATAAATCATATGTAGGAAAGTTTAGATGTTGATTCAAACATGAACCATATACAAGTTTGGGTAGAATTACATGTGACCTTACAAGATTATGGCACCTAGTTTATGTCAGAATTAAATTGAAAGATTAGGCTATGACATGATACCTTACATGTTAGTTCACACCATTGTTGCGATGTATAAATCACATATGTGAATTTATGAGTTGGACATGAATCATGTTATGTTATTACCTATGCAAGTTTAACCCCTTTAGATATAGTTTTATGACATATGTTGTCTATGCAAGTTTGTGGCCTTATTTCATCAAGTTCACACCTTTAGATTTGGATCTATGTTATACATGATGTTTATGCAAGTTTGTGGCCATTTTCTCATCAATTTCACACCTCTAAATTTGGAACCATGACATATGTTGTTATGTAAGTTGTAATCTTGGCCTATGCAAGTTTTAGATGTAGAACATCATTCACATATGCAAGTTCACCCTTATGTTAGATCTATGTTTTAATTATGTGTATACATGTGATGTTTTCTTTTATTTCATGAGTTAGACTATTCGAGTCTAACGTATATTTTTATGTTAAACGAACAAATGTACAACGTGGGAAAAAAGGGGATAATATTAATATTTAATTGGCATAAATGCCTTAAAAGGCATAAAATAAAATTGTAGTGAAATTGGTATGATTTTACATACCATAAATGGATGGACATAATTGAGTCAATTATGGACATCGTTAAATTTGGAATTGATTGATAATTTGAATAGGGAAAGTAATTCAAATTGGGGGTGATTAATTAGGAGTAACTAATCGTCTAAGACACGAGGTTAGACTCTTTTGTGGTGTAAGACTGCCCGGACCCGCCCGGCAAATCCAGCTGCCACAAATGCCAGTCTAATGTGAGAGGTCTTAGGCATAAACTAAATATGTAACAGTTGTAAAGACACGAGGTTAGGCTCTTTTGTGGTGTAAGACTGCCCGGACCCGCCCGACAAATCCAGCTACCACAAATGCCAGTCTAATGTGAGAGGTCTTTATGAGGTTACGGTCTTAATGAATTAAGAAACACTTAACCAGATAAGCATGTAGTGGGACATGAGGGAATTAAGTAGGTGCCTTGGGTGGCATGTGGAATCTAGTGGGTGCCTTGGGTGGCATTTGGTAATACGATTAGAAACACTTAACCAAAATATGAAACATGTAATTGAAACATGAATAAGAAGTGGGTTAAGTGGGATGTACTAGAGGGGACCAAGCTTAGGTGGATAGCTTGTGTCAAGTAATGGGGGCCCGTTTCAACCAGTAACCCATACGTATCTTTGTGGGCTCGACCCAAGTCGAGGACGTGACACGCATACTGGGCTTAAATGTAAAAGGCCAAACCAGGTTAGCGGTGGCAACGCAAGTCCAACGGGTTCATATGCGTGTGTGGACCCGAGCTGGTAGGTAAGACTTTGTTGCATCGTGTAGGTATAAGCCGTGCATTCTTTGTTGTATCGGGTTGCCACTTTGGGGAGTGATACACCCCACCGTGGGGCCAGCACGAGTATCTACGAGTTAGGGAGCCGATCGCTTGGGGGTAGTGGGTACACCTAGTGGAGATAGGGGCAGACGGCACCTATGAAGGTAGCTAGGGGTGCACGAAACTACCAATATCATTATTAAGTCTGTAGGCGGGATCAACCCTAGGGTGACTAGTGGTGGTGCAGTATACTAGTGGCGGTGCAGTTTAGGAATTATCCCATGGTGTTGGTGTAGTTCAGTAATCGTCCTATAGTAGTCTAGGTGCGCTTTAACGATATCGTAATTCATCTTGTTTCCTTGTTTACTCTGTCATACTCAATGGTTCATGGTCATTTCCCTATTTTCCAACTTATGCCTTAGCCTAGTTACTTTGTTAATTATATTGTTAGAATTATCGCACTCGCCAGACTTTATGTCTGACCCCCCTTTTTCCATCTCTTTCCTTTTCTCCCCCCCAAGGTGCTCAGGTTGGAACTAGCACCAGTGGAGCTTGATCTTGGACTGCTTTTAGAAGATTTCTTGGACCGCTGAAGTAAAGTTCAGCTTCTCTTTATTTATGGCTATTTTAATGTTGGGGATTATGTCTTTCAGTTTATGTACTTTGTTTTATCAAGATGGATATGATGTACTTGACTTTGGTTTATGGTTTTGATGATGTAATCAAACATATGGGTTTATCCGCTGTAATGAAATAAAGTTTTAATTTTCAAGTACTGCTTTATATCATCTTGTTGTGATTTTCTGTTCTATACTTACTTAAAATGCTCCACGGAAGTTAATGCATTCCCTTTGTGAGTGACATTAATGGACGTGGGGTGTTACACGTGGTATCAGAACTGAAGGTTGCCAGAACAGATATGACTTTTTGAAAAATTATTTTTCAAAGTAATTTTTATAAAGAAGTACTTTCAAAAGTATGATTTAAGGAAATTATTTTCAAGAGAAAAGTATATTTTGGAAAGCATAACCCCAAGAGCCATATATCTTTCTGTCAGTCCTTTTTGTATTGAATATTTCCTTTTTCGTTTCAGCATGTCTGAAGCATCTGAGATACCAGAGGGCGTTCATGTGCCCGGTTGGTTTCGTCAATATCTTGAGACTAGGGTCGTCGCCGCAGGTCCGGCAAATCCTCCTCCTCCTCCTACTCCTCCTCATGTCGATAATTTCACAAAGATATGTAAGGACTTTAGAGCAATGGGTGGAAAACCTTTTCACGGGACGGAGACATTTGTTGAAGCTCGTAACTGGCTAAAGGAGGTGGAAGAATTATTTGGAATCTTTGAAGTGGATGATGGAAGAAAAGTCCAGCTAGCTGCGTGGCTAATGAAGGATGAGGCCTCCTTTTGGTGGGAGGTCACAAATGGGGGTCGTCCAGTCGATACATGGCAAGATTTTAGGCAGAGGTTTGAGGCAAAGTTTCTCTCACGGGCTGAAGAGAATCTATACATGGAAAGGTTCTTGTCACTAAAGCAAGGGAATTTATCGGTGAAAGAGTACGTTAACAAATTCAACCAATTGGCAAGGTTTGGCTTAGACTTGGTGAACACTCCAGAAAAGAAGGCTCTAAGATTTGTTAAGGGTTTAAACGAGCCACTTCATGGGTTAGCTATGACCCACATTCCCATGGGGGCTACCTTTGAGAGGTTAGTTGACATGGAACTCATGCATGAAGAGGAGAAGGGCACCAATGCTAATAAGGCACCCGAGAAGAAAAGGGATCAAAAGAAGCCGCAACAGCAACAACAGAACAAGAAAGGTGGCAAAAGCAATAATGCTAAGGGGAAGAAGAAATGCTTTAACTGTGGGACACCCGGCCATCTAAGCAAAGATTGTAGGAAGAAGAAGAAGACCGGTTGTTTCCACTGTGGAGAAGCAGGACATCTTATTAAGGACTGCCCAAAGAAAGGGCAGAGGGTTGGGTCTACCTCGGGAGGACAGGTGCAAGCTCTTATGGCACCCGGGCAGGCAAGGGGACAAGTTCAGGCTCTCGTGGTCCCACCACTGCAAGAACGAGGTAGAGCAATTTCCGTTGAAAGTTTAGTTTTTCTGTTTGATCATCCTGTCCATACTTTATTTGATTCTGGCGCATCACATTCGTTTATCTCTACATCATTAGTTGAAACACTGCACCTAGATACTAGTCTTGTTACTGATCCCTTAGTAGTCTCAAATCCTATTGGTGGTTCGGCTCATCTTTCTATGATTTTTCGGGATTTGAGAGTGTTTATCTTGGGCGTTGAGTTTGAGTGCAATGCTTTTGTTCTTGGCTTCATGGGCTACGGTTTAATTCTAGGTATGGATTGGCTAACTAGATATGGGGCCATCCTAGATTGTGAAAGAAGGGTAGTTAGATTGTTGACTCGTTTGGGAAAGACCCTTGATATTTCTTGTGACCCTAGAGGTCCAGTAATGCTTAGTTACCTAGAATCCCTTGACGCATCCAATGATGATTTACATTCTGTTCCCATAGTCCGTGAATATGCTGATGTCTTCGATGAGGTGAGGGGTTTACCCCCAAAACGTGAGATAGACTTTCGAATATATCTAGTGGACAATGCAAAGCCAGTTGCATTGCCAGTGCGCCACATGGCTCCAAGAGAGAAGAGAACTCAGTAAGCAAGTGAAAGAATTGCTTGAGAAGGGGTTCATCAGACGTAGTATATCAGAGTGGGGTGCTCCAGTAGTATTTGCCATGAAGGCGGATGGGTCCCTTAGACTTTTTGTGGACTATAGAGAACTTAATAAACTTACTAAGAAGAATAGACACCCACTGTCGAGGATTGACGATCTCTTCGATCAGTTAGTTGGCGCCTCAGTGTTATCGCAGTTGGACTTAGCCACGGGTTTCCATCAGTTGAGAGTGGCTGAGGATAGCACAGACAAGACTGCCTTTAGGACTCCAGATGGTTTCTTCGAGTGGCTTGTGATGCCCTTCAGTTTGACAAACGCCCCTGCATACTTTGTTGATTCGATGAGTAGGGTGTTTAGGGAGTACCTTAATAAATTCGTGGTAGTCTTTGTAGATGACATCTTGGTCTTTTCTAAGAGCGAAGAAGAGCATGCCCTACATCTTAGGGAAGTGTTGGAGACTCTTCGAGCGCATAGCCTTAAAGCTAAATTTTCCAAATGTCACTTTTGGAGGAAAGAAGTGCGATTCTTAGGGCACGTGGTTTCCAAAGAAGGGATAGCCGTGGATCCCACGAAGATAGTGGCCATCCAAGATTGGAAGGTTCCTAAAAATGCTACCGAGGTGAGAAGTTTCTTAGGGTTGGCTGGCTACTATAGGAAGTTTATCAAAGACTTCGCAAAAATATCAGCTCTATTAACACGCTTGACAAAGAAGAACTTAGTCTTCACGTGGGACGTGGATTGTGATGATGCGTTCCAACGTTTAAAGAGAGCTTTGACCACAGCCCCAGTCTTAGTATTGCCTGATGGGAGTAAGCCATTTACCGTTTATATTGACGCTTGTGGGACAGGGCTAGGCGTAGTCCTAATGCAAGAGGGAAGGGTAATAGCCTACGGTGGAAGGCAGTTGAGAGTGCATGAAAGAAATTACCATACACATGACCTAGAGTTGGCCGCTATTGTTTTCGCGCTTAAGTCTTGGCGTCATTATCTTCTTGGCGAGAAATTCGAATTGTTCACTGACCACAAGTCGTTAAAATACTTGTTCTCTCAGAAGGACTTGAACTTAAGGCAGCAAAGGTGGATGGAGTTCTTAGCATCCTACGACTTCGAGATAGCATATACCCCTGGCAAGGGTAACGTGGTGGCAGATGCCTTAAGTAGAAAAAGATTATCCTTGAGTCCGTTGTTTGTTGAGCGGCGAAGTTTAGAGTTCATCTCTACGTTTGACTTTACACCTTCCATTGACTTCGTACCCGGTTTGCTAGCATCCTTAGAGGTCAGACCTACGCTTTTGGGACGGATTGGCGAGGCACAGCGAGACGACCCACATTTGGTTGAGTTAGTAGAAAATCTCAAAGGAGGGGAGTCATCGAGCCATCTCCGTAGGTATTCCCTAGATGATAAGGGTTGGTTACGTAGGGACGGTATACTTTGCGTACCAAAAGACGATGACCTAAGGAAGACCATTCTTGATGATGCACATCGTTCGAAGATGACCATTCATCCCGACGGGGACAAGATGTACATGGACATGAGACGAGTTCACTTTTGGGTCGGCATGAAGAAAGATGTGGTTGAGTATGTCGCTAGATGCTTGGTGTGCCAACAAGTAAAAGCGGAGCAAAAGAAGCCCGGTGGATTGCTTCATCCATTGGAGGTCCCATAATGGAAGTGGGAAAGCGTCTCGATGGACTTTATTGATGGATTACCGAGATCGAGGAAGGGTAATACGGGTATTTGGGTCGTGGTAGACAGACTTACTAAGAGCGCCCATTTCATTCCCGTGAAGAGTAAGAGGACTGCTCCATGGTTAGCCTCCGTATACATTCGAGAGATAGTTCGTTTGCACGGTGTTCCTTCTAGCATAGTGAGCGACCGCGATCCTATTTTCACTAGCGAATTTTGGAGAAGCTTGCAAGAGGCGGTAGGGACTCAGTTATGTTTGAGCACCGCATATCATCCTCAGACGGACGGGCAGACCGAGAGGGTGAATCGTATTCTAGAGGACTTGTTGAGGTTATGTGTCTTAGATTTCGGAGGTACATGGGAGGAACATCTTCCGTTGGTAGAATTCGCATATAATAACAGCTTTCAGTCTAGCACTGGCATGGCACTGTTCGAAGCTCTTTATGGACGGCCGTGTCGTTCGCCTACATGTTGGTGGGAAGCTACGGATAAGATCTTGCTTGGACCCGATATGATTAGAGAGACTTCGGAGAAGATCGATCTGATTCGAAGGAGGATGAAGACGACGCAAGATAGGCAGAAATCTTATGCGGATAAGAGGAGGTCAGATCTTGAGTATGATGTTGGGGACATGGTCTTTGTCAAAGTGTCTCCATTACGGAACGTCGTTCGCTTTGGGTCCGTTGGGAAGTTAGCACCAAGGTTCGTAGGGCCGTTTCCTATTAAGGAAAGGATTGGGCAGACGGCGTATAGAGTGGAGTTGCCCGAGATACTTAGTGGTGTACACGACGTATTCCATGTATCACATTTGAGGAAGTGCTTGCACGAGACCGCGGAAGTGGTAGAGCCGAGCTTGCTTAGAGAGGTGGAGATCGAGCGTGATGCGACGATTCGACGAGCTCCTACGCGCATTCTTGGGTCGGAGATTAAGAAGTTGAGGAATTGAGAGGTCAAACTAGTCAAAGTGCAATGGGGAGATGATGAGAGCAACGCTACTTGGGAGACAGAAGCGAAGATGCGTTCATTATACCCTTTTCTTTTCGAGGGTATGTCTTTTAATTTCTCCTTTATCGCTTACCTTGTACTTATCTTATCCTTAGTATGTCCTCTCACTAGCATCTTTGACCTTTAGATAGGATAGTCCTATGGTTGAAACGCGTGTTTGAGACGTGTTATGTATGATGGATGCACGTGGATACAAGTGTTTGCTAGTGGTTGCTCGTGGATGCATGTACACACACTTTAGGCACTAGATCGGCTCAGTCACTTCATATTGCATATAAATGTGTGTACATATTTAAGTAATGGATGAATAATGGTTGTACCATCATATGGATGTTGCATTTTGGTGAATGGTTGTGCACACATGTAGAAATGATATGTATCGATAAGGTTCTTTCGCATACATAATGGACGCATGGCACTATCATGGTTTGCATTAAGGAGGTCAACTGAATCAGTAGACCGCCTGATTTTGCATTAGATAAGGAACATATACACACACTTCTTGCATATGTTCATACAACATTAGAAATTTTATAAGGACAATGGATGCCGTGTTTGATGGTTGAGTAGATGGTTGTTTGGATGGTAGGATATACATTCTCCTTAACTTTCAGATTTCGGGGACGAAATCCTTTAAGGAGGGGAGAATGTAACACCCCGGATTTTTGAATAATCGAATTAACTAAATTAAAGAATAATTAATCTCAAACGTGAGAATTATGGGGATTGGGTTGCGCCATTGTGTCCGTCTCGGAATTCTAGTGAAGATAGAGTCCGAGTTTGCGGGAAACGAGTACCGGATGAAAGAGTTATGGACGAACGAAGTTTGGTGGCAAAGTAAAGAAAAAAAATGCACCGGCGCACTTGGGAAGTGGGCCAGTACATATTTACACTGGCGCCCCTGCCAAGTGCGCCCAGGCCGAGGCTGGAGCCTGCAAAGCTTTCTGGTTCAGGCTGACCCGTGTTGTTGAGTCCATTCTGACTCCTTGCTGTGTCATTAGGGCTGACTCATCACCCTATCATGATTGAATGGTTTTGATTAACCCTAAGAACATCCGACGGCTTAAATTAATTCATAACTCTATAAAAAGACCCATAGACTCAAACCCTAAATCAGAATTAAAACTAAACCTATGGCCGTCATGCTGTTGTCTTGAACCCTAGAGTAGCCGCCACCAAATTACAGAGGAAGAACAACAACCAAATCAGAACTATTCAACCCTAACAGTGATTCTTCATCAAAGGAGCGCTAATTCAACTCCAAAAATCAGAATTCAGAACTCAAGACTGCTTTTGAGTTGTGAGTTCGATAGTTTTAGCAAAATAATTAGTAATTTAATTAGATTAAGTTATAACGCGGTTTTTATGGATGTGATATGAAGTATTGATTGCATGTTGTAATTATGTTGTAGGATTATGATTGAAATATCTATGATGATATGTTGTGATGCAAAGTTATGTTGTTATCATCCATGTTTTAATTTTATATATAATCAAATCGTCATGTTTCTTATGCTAGTTTGTGATATTGATTCATATGATAAATCATATGTAGGAAAGTTTAGATGTTGATTCAAACATGAACCATATACAAGTTTGGGTAGAATTACATGTGACCTTACATGATTATGGCACCTAGTTTATGTGAGAATTAAATTGAAAGATTAGGCTATGACATGATACTTTACATGTTAGTTCACACCATTGTTGCGATGTATAAATCACATATGTGAATTTATGAGTTGGACATGAATCAAGTTATGTTATTACCTATGCAAGTTTAACCCCTTTAGATATAGGTTTATGACATATGTTGTCTATGCAAGTTTGTGGCCATTATTTCATCAAGTTCACACCTTTAGATTTGGATCTATGTTATACATGATGTTTATGCAAGTTTGTGGCCATTTTCTCATCAAGTTCACACCTTTAAATTTGGAACTATGACATATGTTGTTATGTAAGTTGTAATCTTGGCCTATGCAAGTTTTAGATGTAGAACATCATTCACATATGCAAGTTCACCCTTATGTTAGATCTATGTTTTAATTATGTGTATACATGTGATGTTTTCTTTTATTTCATGAGTTAGACTATTCGAGTCTAACGTATATTTTTACGTTAAACGAACAAACGTACTACGTGGGGGAAAAAAGGGGATAATATTAATATTTAATTGGCATAAATGCCTTAAAAGGCATAAAATAAAATTGTGGTGAAATTGGTATGATTTTACATACCATAAATGGATGGACATAATTGAGTCAATTATGGACATCGCTAAATTTGGAATTGATTGATAATTTGAATAGGGAAAGTAATTCAAATTGGGGGTGATTAATTAGGAGTAATTAATCGTCTAAGACACGAGGTTAGACTCTTTTGTGGTGTAAGACTACTCGAACCCGCCCGACAAATCCAGCTGCCACAAATGCCAGTCTAATGTGAGAGGTCTTAGGCATAAACTAAATACGTAACAATTGTAAAGACACGAGGTTAGGCTCTTTTGTGGTGTAAGACTGCCCGGACCCGCCCGGCAAATCCAACTGCCACAAATTCCAGTCTAATGTGAGAGGTCTTTATGAGGTTACGGTCTTAATGAATTAAGAAACACTTAACCAAATAAGCATGTAGTAGGAAATGAGGGGGTTAAGTGGGTGCCTTGGGTGGCATGTGGAATCTAGTGGGTGCCTTGGGTGGCATTTGGAAATACGATTAGAAACTCTTAACCAAAACATGAAACATGTAATTGAAACATGAATAAGAAGTGGGTTAAGTGGGATGTACTAGAGGGGACCAAGCTTAGGTGGATAGCTTGTGTCAAGTAATGGGGCCCCGTTTCAACCAGTAACCCATACGTATCTTTGTGGGCTCGACCCAAGTCGAGGATGGGACACGCATACTGGGCTTGACTTTAAGAGGCCAAACCGGGTTAGCGGTGGCAACGCAAGTCCAACGGGTTCATATGCGTGTGTGGACCCGGGCTGGTAGGTAAGACGTTGTTGCATCGTGTAGGTATAAGCCGTGCATTCTTTGTTGTATCGGGTTGCCACTTTGGGGAGTGATACGCCCCACTGTGAGGCCAGCACGGGTATCTACGAGTTAGGGAGTCGATCACTTGGGGGTAGTGGGTACACCTAGTGGAGATAGGGGCAGACGGCACCTATGAAGGTAGCTAGGGGTGCACGAAACTACCAATATCATTATTAAGTTTGTAGGCGGGATCAATCCTAGGGTGACTAGTGGTGGTGCAGTATAATAGTGGCGGTGCAGTTTAGGAATTATCCCATAGTGTTGGTGCAGTTCAGTAATCATCCTATAGTAGTCTAGGTGCGCTTTAACGATATCGTAATTCATCTTGTTTCCTTGTTTACTCTGTCATACTTAATGGTTCATGGTCATTTCCCTATTTTCCAACTTATGCCTTAGCCTAGTTACTTTGTTAATTATATTGTTAGAATTATCGCACTCGCCAGACTTTATGTCTGACCCCCCCTTTTCCATCTCTTTCCTTTTCTCCCTCCCCCCCATGTTGCTCAGGTTAGAACTAGCACCAGTGGAGCTTGATCTTGGACTGCTTTTAGAAGATTTCTTGGACCGCTGAAGTAAAGTTCAGCTTCTCTTTATTTATGGCTATTTTAATGTTAGGGATTATGTCTTTCAGTTTACGTACTTTGTTTTATCAAGATGGATATGATGTACTTGACTTTGGTTTATGGTTTTGATGATGTAATCAAACATATGGGTTTATCCGCTGCAATGAAATAAAGTTTTAATTTTCAAGTACGGCTTTATATTTGTCTTGTTGTGATTTTCCGTTCTATACTTACTTAAAATGCTCCACGGAAGTTAATGCATTCCCTTTGTGAGTGACATTAATGGACGTGGGGTGTTACAGCTAACCCCAAGAAACTTCTTATGTCTGTTGCATTCTTGGGCGTAGACCAATCTTGTACCGTAGCCACCTTCGCCGGGTGCATAGCAATACCATTCTCTGAAACGACATGGCCCAAGAATCTCACTTCCCTCCTCCAGAAGTGACACTTAGAAAACTTTGCTTTCAACTGGTGTTTTCTTAACACCTCCATCACTATCCTCAAGTGTTCCTTGTGTTCTTCCTTTGTCCTCCAATAAACAAGGATATCATCCACGAACACAAGGACAAACTTATTCAACTGATCTCTGGATACCCTATTCATAAGGTCCACAAAATATACTGGTGTATTGGTCAACCCAAATGGCATGACCAGCTGCTCATAAAATCCAGACGGTGTCCGAAAGGCCGTTTTAGCTATACCCTCAGCTTCCACTCTAAGCTGATGTAAATCTATCGCGAGATCCAATTGGGAGAACACTCTCGCGCCACTTAACTGATCAAACAAATCATATATCCGCGGTAGAGGATACTTATTCTTCCTCGTCACTTTATTCAATTCGCGGTACTCCACACACAATCGAAGGGAACCATCTGCCTTGGTAGCAAACACAACTGGTGCTCCCCACTCAGAAACACTTCTTCTGATAAAACCCTTCTTCAACAAATCGCTTACTTGCACCCCGAGCTCTCGCTGCTCCCTTGGCGCCATACGACGAAGTGGCATCACTATAGTTCTGGCATCTTTCACTAAGTCAATACGGAACTCAATCTCTCGGTGTGGTGGAAGTCCGGTCACTTCCCCGAAGACGTCCGGATACTAGCCAGCCACGGGCATATCTGACAACTCATCATACGGGATGTTGAGGGAATTTAGAAAACTAGCCATTACTCCATCATTAGGTAGACCACCAAACACTACCCTCCGCCCATCATCCGCTCTAACTGTCACCAAAAAGCCCTCACAATCTACCACCACCCCGTATCTTTGGAGCCAATCGACTCCCAAAATAATGCCAAACCCAGTAAAGCCCAAAACAAAGCAATCATAAACAAACATGCATCCATGACTCGATAAGACCACATTACGACAAATCATGATAAGGCTAGTTGAACCACCAATCGGCTTCGTCACTACCAAAGGTCTATCGACAATCTCGAGCTCAATTCCCAATCTATCTATCGACACTTATCCTTGTGATGTCCCACTTGTCCACAGTTGAAGCACTTCCTATCCGCTAGCATGGCCCGACATTCTTTGGCATAGCGGCCCTTCTTACCACAACTGAAGCACTCAACATCTTTCTTATTCTTTTTCTTCTGCCCATCTTTGATCTGATTCTGCTTTCTCTTATTCTGAGAACCATTCATGCCTCCACCGCTTGCTTGCGGCTTTGGCTCCTCTGCAGTTGCAACCTTAGTCTTCGACTTAGGGTAAAGACTCTCTGACCTCAATGCTTTCCCCACAATCGATTCAAACGTCTCATCGATGTGGTTAATAAGTCTTTCCCCTAAGTACTGTTCTAAGCCTGTTATGAAATTCTCATTCTTCTTCTCGGGAGTATCAATAAGGGATAATCCATACTTTGATAAAGTATCGAACTCAGCAATATACTCCGAGACAGCTCTACCATTCTTCTTTAGCTCCAAGAACCTCTTAAACAACACTAACTTCTGAGCAGCTGGGATGAACATATCGCTAAAGCGAACCTTAAGCTGATCCCAAGTAATCTGATCCTCGGGAATAACTGCCTTTATAGCATTCCATCAGTTCATTGCCCGTCCTTGCAGCTGACGGGATGCTAACCTTCTCTTCATCCTATCCTTGATACCCAAGTCTTCGAAGATACGCTCACAGCTATCCAACCAATCTTGAACATCTGTAGCGGACTCCGTTCCATGGAACAGCTTTCCACCAAGACTAGTGCAATCCTTACAGAGCATGGTGAAATCGGCCCTAGGCGCCTGCACCGCTGCACCACCACCATTTGCAGCATTAGGGACTAGTCTCTGAACATCTCTAAGCATTTCTCTCATGAAGTCAGTGAACATCGTCCTCATATCAGGAGCATTCCCATTATTAGCTCCTCTACCAGTACCCCTCGTATATCGGCTCATCGTTCAGTCTGTAAAGAGAAACGATTAACCATCTTCTTTGTGGTGTCAGTGCAGTGCGACTTCATCCTTAGCTATACTAATAGTATATATATATCGCTTTTGAAAACCAAAATAATCACAAATACGCGCTCTCATATATGTATACTATCTCTCCCTGGTGTCTTTCCCTAGGTTAACTACGCAACCTAGAGCTCTGATACCAAATGTAATGGCCCGCCCCGCACCAGCCGACATTTCCCATGAAAGTGCGTTGTGCTGATGTCCAACCAGCACGGGACGGTCGCCAAAGAAAGGAAAAAGAAGAGAACTTACTGGTGAACTAACAAAGAATTTATAGAATATCTCACAACGCACGGAATAAAATATAATAATAACATACTTTGACATAAAACAGGTGAGACAGTGCAAAAGCTGAAAACTAAACATCATAGCAGCGAAAAATCCAAATACAGCTTATGTTCCACATCATCATTATTACAACTTTAAAACTGTCTCTAAAGCAAAGGAAAGGAAAGGTACACTACTAATGCCCAAAGTAGTGACCAGCAGCGACACAGGGAGAATATAAGTAGATAATACGTAGGAGCCTCCTGCTCGTCTTCGGCACAGCTACTCATGTATACCACCTAACATGTCTCTAGTCTGCCCGTTTAAGATCACCCAGAGTAATAAGAAGAGACATAAAACTCTGGGTCAGACAAAAGTCTGGTATGAGCGATAAGCATCAAAACAGAACAATAACAGGTATACTAAACCATACCTGAACCTGGACCTGCAACCAAAGAGTTAGCACAACATACCGCTCAATACTCTAAGGTGCCACTAACATATGGTGTAATGAATACAGGATGGGGGTGTGCATGTCATAGTGAAAGCAAACAATCAAACATAGCAACCATCCTCACATCTCACACTCAGTGCATAAAGCATACGACATCCACCACTTTGATTACCCTATTCCTTGCTATGATCACTCTGCCCCATGGAGTCATGATGACACCACTGCACTGATCCATAGTCACTAGTCTTTGCTATGTCCACTCTGCCCCCATGAAGTCATAACAACTCCACTGCACTAGCTCATAGCCATGCTACGATCACTCTGCCCCATGGAGTAATAACTACCCCACTGCACTGATATGTAGCCTAACTTCCGTTTTGGTGGTGAATCAAAGCTTTGGACGTCGATAACCCCTTAGCACACATCTCGCAGCAAAGCCCAACTCACGAAGTTGACTCGTTTGTTCCCAACTGGATCCTGAGTACAAACTTCCCACTTGGACTACCTTTGCATCTCGAGTTTTGGTCTTCTCCGGATCAGTTCGGTTCTTCACTTTACTTTGCTTCAGATCGTGCTTCTTGAAGTAGTCATGTTCGTGATCACCCACGCCGGGTCGGTTCGTGCCCCCCCTCCGTAGGATCGGGTCGTGGATCCCTAGTTGGATCGGATCGCGTGCATCCTCCCAGGCCTTTGCTTCCATCCGGGTCGGAGCTTCTGGTTCGTGGTTGGCACTTCGGTTCAGGTCGTGGTGTGTAGGCCAGGAGTGGGTCGGGTCAGAGATTTTCAGATGTGAGCGGTTCAGATCATGTGGCTCTCCAGGTGAGCAGGTCGGTTCGGTGCCACCATCCACGTGCAGTTCGAATCGAGTAGTGCTCCATGATCGGGTCGGAGCTTCATGGTGCTCCACGATTCGGTTCGTGTTCCCCTCCTCCAATCCGATCCGGTTCGGCTAATTTCCTGCACTTCTTTCCAGTGACTGTTTTACGCCATTCGACGGTGTTTTCGACCAATCTATCTTTTCTAATCAATCGCAAAACATACCATACAGTCATAGTAACATATAGAATCGACCACTAACATCAAAATGACAATTTGATAGGTTAAAACGGACCAAACATAGCCAAAATCCTATATTTTTCCTTAAGCATGTTTAAGCAAAACTAATGATAGGATTAGTAAAACTTAACCAAATTAACCAAATTTTCTAACAGAGGCCTTAAAACAATATTTCAAAATTTATGAACATCTTTCCAGAATTTAGTCATGTTTAAATTCGCTAATTAATACAAATTACCCTTAATTAACCATAATTAGTGAGGAACTATGCAAATCACTCACCGTAGCCACAAACAAATTAGCAAATCTGAAATGATTCTCTGTTTGGCGCTGTTCCCAAGGCTATACAGTAGTTCTACCTCAATTCTTGTGCTAATATGCTTTGACTTGATGTAGATTTGGCTTAATTAGCGATTAGAAGGTGATCAGAGGTGATTCTAGATGTTGGAGGCTGTTATTAGGGTTCCTAGAATGAAAGTGGCGGCTAGAAAACTGAAATGAAATAAAAAAAACTAGCTCATTTCAGCCTCCCCATAACCCTAATCCCGAAATGGGTTATGGGCCCATTCACTAATTACCTCATTTGGCCCGGTTAAGCAGTTTTTCATCTTCCAAACTTTATTTCAGCCATATCTCCCAAACGGTAAGTCCGTTTTTCACATATGACCACTCTACGGAAAGGTAAACCGTCATCCGGATCTAATGGAAGTGGTTTCAGGTCAAACCTCCTTTTCAATCAAAAGTTATGGCCAAAACAAGATCAGCTAGGGGCAAATTGGTCATTTAAAAATCGGAAAAAATCATAAATATGGGAAATGACCCCAATGGTCGTCTTCGAAAGTTACATGACCATACGACTTCGTATGTGAAAGAAATAAATATTCTACGATCCTTCGATACGTAGAATGCGGGTCGTTACATCCTTCTTGAACGGAGTTATGTATAAACCCTCTCAACTCTTTCTAAGCACCAATCGTACTTGATAATTCATAGCCGTGTTGGTCTCTTGTTGAACTCATCTGGATCACTTCTTGGTGAGCGGAGTTCAAAGATAAGTAAGTCGATCTTGTCGCTCTCCGGCGAAGCGTCATTACTTCTTGGACTCTAGCTTCACATCTAGAAACATACAGCGATGTTATGGCTCTTTTGAACAGATGTGGCCTCTCCGGACCCTAGTTCAACCCAATCCAATCAATTTCCAGTGAAAGGATTCAAGGAGAAGTAAGCGGCTCATGTCGCTCTTCGGTGAAGCAACATTACTTCCTACATTCCGATCCTGACTCTCCGGTCAAGTAATTATAGCGCCCAACCTTGTATTAACTAATAATTATCATATTTGTTTATTATTTTCATCATTTAATTGTCTTGACTACATAATCGAGAGTTTAGGTACTAGTTTATTAATAAGATTTCATCCAATTGTTATCCGATGAATGGAATTTGCAGTTCATTCATACAAGTTCATTCAGCCAATCGCTAATGAAAAGAATTTATACATTATGGTTGTTTTTTCATCACTCTGGTTAAAGCAACCGCGAGAAATCTTATTCCCTACTTAATGTTGATGCAAGTATGTACATGATAATACAAAAAAAGCAAAGGAAGTAAAAGTTAAGCCAGGCTTCTCCGGGTTTCGTGGTTTGACGTTGGCTCAAAGCATGCCTGTGGGCCCAATCTTGATCGATATATGTGCAAATGACCAAGCCATTCAGTTAGAAGGTGATTTCCTAATGTTTTGGCCATGTCATCCCCATTAAGGAATGATGATTTTATTCCTCGAATGAGACCCACTCTGATTATGTGTTGTAGATGGTTGTCCATGCTCCATTGCAATCCCTCGATTTTCAACATACTGTTGGAGATGTCCATTATGAACACCCCTCTATCACATCCCCGAGGTGCTTGCGCTCAATTGTTGCATGCCCATCCAACTCATGCAACATGCAATACTTCCCCAATCTTCTTTCTCTATCTTTCGGCTCCCCCCGAGTTGGATTCCAATAAGGGATCTGTGACGCCCCACCCCGAGACCCGCATTAGTAAAAAACATTATCTAGTAATGTTGTCCACTAATATAGAGAATAAGGCTGGTTATGGGCGACCATCCATATATTTTGTATCAAGTAAACATTTAGAGTATCGAGGAAATGCTCAATTTTTTTTTTTGGGGGATCGAGACTCCAAATCTTTGATTGATACAAAACTATGGTGGCTAATAACTAATCCAGAACAAGCATGATTAATTGAACAAGTAAACAACACAGAATATATATCCCAGCATCAAATACAAGTACATATAATATACAGCCTAATAGTGTCATCAAAACGTGGTATGAAACCACAATAAGTACAACAAGAGTCATCACTATAATACATAGCAAGATACATAGATCCGGGATACATATATATAACAAAATAGCTATACTACGAGCTCATAACAAGGAAGGATCCATGGCAGAAACAAAAGGGGATCGATAAGTTGGCAACCTACAAAGCTCAGTCTGATCCAAGCATTAACACACATGGGTTAGTCTAGTCAACAGTGAGAGGTAACGAGTTTAAGAATAAGTAAATAAACATATGATGTGTAGCATTTTTTCATAAGGAGCCATAGTAGAAAGTGCAGTAAACTATGTTTAACATTACATTTTTCCAGTGTAAAGTTAACCTGAATTCCCGAATCATTGTATAAATCTCAAGAGTCAATTCCACAAATGAAATCATCAAGGAAATATGCATTTTCGCAAATGTATGATCATCCCTATCAAAATATAGTCATCAAAGCCCAAGTCAATAATAATAAAAACAGCTCATAAAATGAGCACATACTATTAAGTGAATTATAGCCCATCCCGAGCTATATGTTGCTCATCCCGAGCAATGGCCAAGCACTTATATGTATTTCATTTAGGCGCCTGTCACTATGACTACCCCAGTCGAATGTATCTTGACCATCCCAATCAAGTTAATACATATACATGACTTCCCTAACTCCCGACTTCCCTTGAAGCAAGTACTAGCTTGATACATTTAGAATGTGTCACTGACTCACAGTTAGTAATCCTAACAGTGGTAACAGTGCGTCCCATACCACACATTCCCACTATTTGGTTTACTAGTCGCTTGTCAACTTCACACTAGCAACTATAGAAAACACCAAGTAATCACTAATAGGACATCGACTTCAATCTAACTATATTGGAATTAACTAACTTTGTATACTGCCGTGTTCCATACCATGGAGTGTACAATATCATTTAACATCCAATACGCCACCTTGAAGGGTGTAGAAAAGTGTGGTTTTTACATATAAAAATATTTGTTTTGTTTTAAACAAGGTACATAAAATGATTTCTCAAAAACCAATTGCTTTCTTTATGAATTTAATTTATTTATGAAAATAATTTTATACTATTGTTTTGAGGCAATTTAAATTCAAAAACCAAAATTATAAAATTCTTTTAGCCGAAAAACTATAGTAAAATCGATATTTATTTACATATTGGAAAGCTAGTTTAAAACCGTGCACGTGTACCCAATATCATCAAAAATCTTGAAAATAATCAACATAATTATCTCATGCTTCTGACATTGTATTGATAAAGATGTGAATTTAGTTACTCCACTTAATTAAGTAATTTCCAAGTCATAACAACACACACACAAAATCACTAAGTATTAAGTGTTGAGTTAAGCAAATGCACACCAAATCAATTCATGTTGCAACTTTCAGGTAAGCTTCGGATGATCAAAAAGTCTTCGATTGGTATAAAAATTTGCAGACTTATAGAGCGGATCCCAAGCTTTAAAATAAAAAAAGAATCACTCAAAAACACTTTGCAGATTAGAAAAGACAGCAGTGTAACACCCCACCTCCGCTAGGGTCACTCACAAAGGGAATGCACTAGTTTTAGTGGAGTATTATCTAGGTAAACATACACAGAGATATCACAAGGCAGAACATAAATAAAGCAGCGGTAGAAATTAAAAACCCAATTTTTATTACTTTCGAGAAAAGAGTCAAAACCTCATATATCCAAGGTACAAATTATTCCATTACATCAAGTTCTAGATAAAGAAGCATAAACTTAAAGTAGCAAAAGTAAATTATTCCCCAAACATAGCAGAAGTGCAGCCATAGCATAGCTCAAGACCAAACCGTACATGAACTGTCAGAAAGCGAGCTAAATCCAAGCTAAGAGCTAGTGTTTCCTCCCTGAAAACCTGGGGGGGAGGGGGGAACGAAAGAAAAGGAGGCGAAAGAAAAAGGTCAGTCATAAAGACTGGTAAGTCCTAGTGAATTTCAGTATAAAAACTAGTAAAGGTAATAAGACAGGTGTAAATTGAAAATAAACATAAGGATGATGATAAGTCTGGCATGATAAACTAAGATAACGAGATAACTCAATTATAGCATCGCATGTTCAAAGTTTGTTGCACCAACTGTACTAGTGTTCTAACCCATGTCAAGTATTAATCATGAAGTGATCCCTTGGCCCAATATCATGAAGTGACCCATTACGGGGTCCTATAGTACGATCTACTAATCGATCGGCTCCCTACAAGTTCTAGCTCGTCAAGTGTCTGTGTCATACGGCCCGATCGCAAAATGTAGTCACCCGTGCTAGGTCCACCCTAGGGTGTATCAAGCCCTGGGGTGCCAACCACCTACACGAATCAAGCACGCACAGTGTAAACCTACGGGTGCCCAATGCCTGCTTTTTCAACTCCGGACTACGTGAATGACCATAGTCCACCTGAACCTATAATGGAGCACCTACTTAGTCGTCGTTCTGGTCGCTTACAATTATCCCAGTAATCGTGCCCCACCCTGCCTAGTCCCAGGGTATCGTGATACATCTAAGTGGGTTATTGCTGAAAAGGACCGCGTAACTAGGGTTTCTAATGGGTTAAGTGTTGTCATTCAAATTCGTGACTTAACCCTATCCAAATCATGTATCAAGTTGGTTAAGTGTGTTCTAGCGGTTCATGAATTACCCCTATCAAATCATCGTGTCAAATTGGTTAAGTATATTCAAGTGGTTCATGACTTAACCCTATCATGTGGCATTAATTCATTAATGCACCTCAACCTCTCACATTAGACTAATTATTGTGGTCACTGGATTTGCCGGGCGGTTCTGGGCAGATTTACACCAAAACATAGTCTAACCTCGGGTTTTACGTGCGATATGACCAACTACCCACATTGGATCCTATTGTTTGCAGTCACTGGATTTGCCGGGCAGTTCCGGGCAGATTTACACTGCAAACTCAACCCAACCTCGAGTTGGCCATTTTCAAGTTTATCTAAGTGTCATGTCCATGTTCAAGTTTTCATGTCAAAATTCTTATCGAGTTTCATGTCAGGTTTCATGCAAATTTCTTGTCAAGTTCTTGTCCATATACGGGTTCAAGTTATAATAACGTTCATATTCAAGTTAATATCCAATTCATGTTCTGCCTAATCTACCCAAATCGTATTCCCATCGCACGTAAACTCGAATCAATACAAAATTTTTTTAATTAGGGAATAACATAAAAAGGGATGGGTATAAGGTGGCAAAAGTGATTATTAGCATAGCATAGTATAACTTGAGATAAATGATTATAACATTACTGGCATATGGAATATCGGCCTCAAACATAAGGATTCCAAATCTAGCAAAATAAGGTACTAGTCAAGATAATAGTTGACATAAGATGATAGTCATGGTAACGGTTGACATAAGGTGATAGTCATAAACTTGTGGCTAATAGTAGATTCAACATTGCAGGCATGATAATATGAGGGGTTTTTCTTTTTGATTTACAACATGAATAGGCCCCAAATCATTGTCATAGTAATATACCCAAAAGTCAAGATCCAAGATGAACAAGAATGGATGTAAAACAGTCATCATACACAGGTCCAATTTCAATTTACAACATATTCATATTACGTTTACAGTTTAAATCTAAAAGTAACTGGGGCTTACAGATCGTGGTTCGAGAATTAGAAAAAGAAAGTCGATGTTGAATCTTTATATGCTTAGTCGAGTCCTAACAGAAGTCCCCAAATCAGCAATTCTCTTAACGTAGTTTCGACGTAGAAGAAGTAGTCTCTTTCTCTAACTTTTCAACCAGAATTAGAGCAGCATAATGTCAGAGAGAATTTTGTGTAGAGAGACTAGTGTTAGGGGCTGTTTATATAGGGTCAGGCAAACGAATGTAGATAGAAATGAGGCCAGAAACATCAAAACGAACTCAGACTCAAAAATGGGTTCTGTCACCAGGTCGACCCCCAGGTCGACTCTATGGTCGACCTGGTCCTGGGCAGGTCAACTACATAGTCGACCCCCAGGTCAACCTGGTCCTGGGCGGGAAATTTCCTGCCCAGTCCATTCTGGGGTTTAAATTCGAAATTTGAATTCGAATTCTGAGCTGTTTTGAACTTGAAAATTTCTGAAAACTTCGAAGGGTCATAACTTGGTCATACGGACTCCGATTTTCGAAAACTCAGACTCGTTTCCAAGCACAATTTCGAGACAAACGTAATGACGTAACCCATTTCCCTTGATTCTTATTTTAAAAATTAATTCTGCCTTGATTTATGTTTATTACACGTTATTAAAATACGGGTTGTTACATTCTCCCCTCCTTAAAGGATTTCGTCCCCGAAATCTCTAAGTTAGAAAGAATATATCCTACTATCCAATCATCCATCTACTCGAAGCATCATCCACAGGAAACCATTGTCCTTAAAAGTTTTCTAGTGCTGTATGAACATATGCAGAAAGTGTGTGTATATGTACTTATCTAATGCAAAAGATCAGGCGGTTACTGATTCAGTAAACCTCCTTAATGCAAAATATGTTAGCGTAATGAATCCAACATGTATGCAGATTCCTAACATAATTTATAATCTCTACATGAGTGCACAAACATTCATTCATATGCAACATCCAAGTGATAGCATAACAAGTTCCATCCATGTACAAGTATAAGCACTCATGCATATGCAACATGAAAATGTGACTGAGCCGATCTAGTGCCTAATGTGTGTCATGCATCCACTAGCAATCACTTTCAAACACTTGCAACCATTTGCAAACATCAACCATAACATGTTTCAATCACATGTTTACATCCATATGTTTCTACCTAAGGTTCTCAAGATAAGGTCGAGAAGATAACAAGACAAACGTAGGTAGTAAAAGCATGATACAAAAAGGTTTTCAAGTTTATAGGAAAAAGATATCGAGAATGTACCCTCAAAAAGAAATGGGTAAAGCGCACGTATCTTCTCTTCAGTTTCCCAAGTTGCGTCTTCTTGGGCTTCACTCCACTGAACATTAACTAGCTTGACTTCTCGATTCCTTAGCTTCTTAATCTCCGCTCCTAAGATACGAATCGAAACTCGCCTCAATGTTGCTTCTTTTTCCACTTCTACGCCTTCAAGGATGCTTGGCTCAACCACTTCGGCCGATTCATGTAAGCACTTTCGGAGATGCGAGACATGAAAGACATTGTGTACTCCGGCCAGCCTCTCCGGTAATTCTACCTTATAGGTCATCCGCCCAACCCTCTCAGTGATAGGGAATGGTCCTAAGAACCTTGGTGCTAGCTTTCCGACCGCTCCAAAACGAACTACATTGCGCAAAGGAGAAACTTTTATAAAGACCATGTCTCCGACTTCGAACTCTAGGTCTGTCCTTCTCTTGTCCGCATAAGATTTCTGTCTATCTTGGGTCGTTTTCCTCCGTCTTTGTATCAACTCAACCTTCTCAGAAGTGTCCCTTATCATGTCGGGCCCAAGTATAAGCCTGTATGTCGTCTCCCACCAACAAGTTGGTGACTTGCACGGTCTTCCATACAGGGCTTCGAACGGTGCCATTCCGATGCTAGCTTGGTAACTATTGTTATATGCAAACTCCACGAGAGGAAGATTGTCTTCCCAAGTACAACCAAAGTCAAGAATGCATAGCCTCAGGTGATCCTCTAGTACCCTATTTACCCTTTCGGTTTGTCCATCCGTCTGCGGGTGATAGGCCGTGCTCAAGTTCAGTCGTGTACCCATTGCTTCTTGCAGACTATTCCAAAACTAGCTAGTGAAAATTGGGTCACGATCACTAACTATACTAGAAGGAACCCCGTGCAACCGTACTACCTCTCGAAGGTAAATAGACGCTAGCCATGATGCGGTCCTCTTGCTTTTCACTCGAATAAAGTGAGCACTTTTCGTGAGTCTATCAACTATGACACATATGCTAGTATTTCCCTTCCTTAACCTAGGCAGTCCATCCACGAAATCCATCGAGATACTCTCCCATTTCCATTGTGGAACCTCCAAAGGATGTAATAGCCCACCGGGCTTCTTCGACTCGGCCTTTACCTGTTGGCACACCATGCACTTTGAAACGAACTCTGCCACGTCCTTTTTCATTCCAGTCCAAAAGAAAATGCGTTTCATATCTCTGTACATCTTATCCCCTCCGGGATGTATAGTCATCTTCGAGTGGTGCGCCTCTTCGAGAACTTTCCTTACTAAGTCTCCCACTTGTGGGACACATAGCCTTCCATCATGCCTTGGCCATCCCTTGTCATCTATGGCATACCTACCGAGGTGACTTGACGTCTCACCACTAATCAGCTTGTCCATGATTTCGACTATCTGTGGGTCTTCCTTCTGTGAAGTCCCTACTTGATCTAGAAGTGTAGGTCTTAACTCAAGAGATTCTAGCGTAGTAGCCAATGACTCAACAGCAGGTGTAAAATCAAAGGTTGCTATAAACTCAAGGCTTTTCCTTTCAACAAACAAGGGGCTCAAAGTCAACCTTTTCCTACTTAGCGCATCTGCCACCATGTTACCCTTGCCAGGGGTATAAGCTATATCGAAGTCATATGATGCCAAGAATTCCATCCACCGCTGTTGTCTCAGATTCAAATCTTTCTGTGAGAAGAGGTACTTAAGCGATTTGTGGTCGGTATACAGCTCGAACCTCTCCCTAAGAAGATAATGGCGCCAAGATTTAAGTGCAAAAACGATCGCCGCCAACTCCAAGTCATGTGTGAGATAGTTCTTCTCATGAACTTTAAGTTGTCTACCCCCATAGCATATCACTTTCCCTTCTTGCATTAAGACTGCGCCTAATCCCGTGCCACATGCATCTGTGTACACGGTAAACATCTTACCTCCATCGGGTAATGCCAAAACTGGAGCTGTGGTGAGGGCTCTCTTGAGTCTCTGAAAAGCAATCTCACATTCTATGTCCCACACAAACGCTAGGTTTTTCTTCGTTAACCTAGTAAGAGGGGCTGAAATCTTAGCGAAGTCCTTAATGAACTTCCTATAGTAGCCTGCCAAACCGAGAAAGCTTCTCACTTCAGTTGCATTCTTAGGAACTTTCCAGTCTTGCACCGCAACCACCTTTGCGGGGTCCACGGCTATGCCTTGCTTAGAAACTACATGTCCAAGAAACTGAACTTCCTTCCTCCAAAAATGGCATTTGGAGAACTTAGCCTTTAACTGGTGTGCTCTAAGTGTATCCATGACTTCCTTGAGATGTCTAGCATGCTCTTCTTCATCCTTTGAGAAGATCAGAATATCGTCCACGAAAACCACTACAAACTTATTAAGGAACTCCCAAAACACCCTACTCATCAAATCTAGAAAATACGCGGGTGCATTCGTTAACCCAAATGGCATGACGAGCCATTCAAAGAACCCATCTGGAGTCCTAAACGTGGTTTTGTCAACGCTATCCTCAGCCACTCTAAGCTGATGAAATCCTGTGGCTAGATCGAGTTAAGAGAAAACAGATGCTCCTACAAGCTGGTCAAACAGATCGTCGATTCTTGGCAGTGGGTGCCTATTCTTCTTCATCAGCTTGTTTAACTCACGATAATCTACGCACAGACGAAGCGAACCATCCGCCTTAGTAGCGAATGCCACCGGAGCACCCCATTCAGAAATGCTTCGTCTTATGAAATTTGTCTCAAGCAACTCCTTAACTTGTTTGCTGAGCTCTCTTCTTTCTCGCGGGGCCATGTGCCTAACGGGCAATGAAATTGGCTTGGCATTATCAACAAGATAAATTCGGAAGTCTATCTCGCGTTTAGGAGGTAACCCCCTCACCTCATCAAAGACATCTGGATATTCTCGGACCACTTTTACAGATTGCAAATTGTCGATGGATGAGTCAAGAGATTCAAGATAACACAACATGATGGGACCCTTAGGGTTACAAGAAATTTCAAGGGTATTACCTAGGCGAGTCATGAGCCTCACTACCCTTCGTTCACAATCAAGAATGGCTCCATAATTGGACAGCCAATCCATGCCTAGAATCAATCTGTATCCCATAAATACGAGAACATAAGCATTACACGTGAATTCTACGCTTAAGATAGAAATTCTCAAATCCACACAAATCAAAGACAAATGAGCGGAGCCCCCAATTGGATTTGAAACTATAACGGGATCCTCAACTAGACTAGTACTTAGGTGCAGATTTTAAACAATATCAGAAGAAATAAAAGTATGCGATGCGCCAGAGTCAAATAAGGTTTTCTACGGAAATATTACTACCTCGGTCCGGTGCTGGAGTGGTGTTGAGAGCATGCAACTGCCCTCCAGATGGTCCTGCTCGCTGGGTCTGCCCTTGCCCCTGTCCTTGCTTCTTAGGGCAATCCTTGCTGATGTGTCCAGTATTTCCACAATGAAAGCATTCACCCAACTTTCTCTTCTTCTTTCTACAGTCTTTAGCTAGATGTCCCATAATCCCACAAAAGTTGCACTTCCTTGTCTCACGTGCCTTGTTGTTGTTGCCCTTGTTATTCTTGTTATTCTTGTTGCCTCCCTTCTTGAAGTCAACTTTCTTATTTTGAGTCTCATTAGGCTTAACCTCCTTCTTGCTATTCTTGTCTTCCTCATGATGTAGAGCCATATCCACCAAGATTTCAAAGGTCGCCCCCATGGGTATATGAGTTATGGCCAAACTGTGTAGTGGCTCGATCAATCCTCGAGCAAAGCATATAGCCTTTTTCTGGGCCGTCTTAACCAAGTCCAAACTGAACCGAGCAAGCTGATTAAACTTATTCACGTACTCCCTAACAGACATGTCCCCTTGCTTGAGTGCTAGGAACCTCTCCATCTGAAGGTTCTCTTCTGCTGACGATAAGAATTTAAGCCCAAACCTCTCTCTAAAGTATGCCCAAGTCTCAATTGGCTTGGTGGCGTTGGTGACTTCCCACCAAAATGTAGCTTCCTCTTTCAACAACCATGCTGCCAACTGAACTTTCCTATGGTCCTCCACATCAAAGATAATAAACAAGTCTTCAGTCTCCTTTAGCCAGTTTCGTGCCTCAACGAAAGTTTCAGTTCCAACGAAGTTCTTACCGCCGATTGCTTTAAAGTCTTTGCATATCTGGGCAAAGGCGGTACCAAGAGGAGGAGGAACCGCGGCCACTGGGGGAGGAGGAGGAGGGATGTCTGACGGGCCCGCGCCGTTGGCCCTAGCTTCTAAGTACCTTCGGAATCATCCAGGTACGGGTACTCCCTCAGGAAGGTTAAGATCAGACATGCTGAAAAACGAAAAGAAAAAGATTCAAACGAGGAAACAAAGGAAAGTGCTAATGGCTTTTGGGGAATAGCCTTTTTAAACATAAAACTTTTATTGAAAAATGCTTCTTTATAAACGGTTATGGAAAATAGTTTTAGAAGGTTTTTAAAACTTTTGTCCCGTCTGGTAACCTTCTGCTCTGAGGCCAAGTGTAACACCCCACCTCCGCTAGGGTCACTCACAAAGGGAATGCACTAGTTTTTGTGGAGTATTATCTAGGTAAACATACACAGAGATATCCCAAGGCAGAACATAAATAAAGCAGCGGTAGAAATTAAAAACCCAATTTTTATTACTTTCGAGAAAAGAGTCAAAACCTCATATATCCAAGGTACAAATTATTCCATTATATCAAGTTCTAGATAAAGAAGCATAAACTTAAAGTAGCAAAAGTAAATTATTCCTCAAACATAGCAGAAGTGTAGCCATAGCATAGCTCAAGACCAAACCGTACATGAACTGTTAGAAAGCGAGCTAAATCCAAGCTAAGAGCTAGTGTTTCCTCCCTGAGAACCTGGGGGGGAACGAAAGAAAAGAGGCGAAAGAAAAAGGTCAGTCATAAAGACTGGTAAGTCCTAGTGACTTTCAGTATAAAAACTAGTAAAGGTAATAAGACAGGTGTAAATTGAAAATAAACATAAGGATGATGATAAGTCTGGCATGATAAACTAAGATAACGAGATAACTCAAGTATAGTATCGTATGTTCAAAGTTTGCTGCACCAACTGTACTAGTGTTCTAACCCATGTCAAGTATTAATCATGAAGTAATCCCTTGGCCCAATATCATGAAGTGACCCATTACGGGGTCCTATAGTACGATCTATTAATCGATCGGCTCCCTACAAGTTCTAGCTCGTCAAGTGTCTGTGTCATACGGCCCAATCGCGAAATGTAGTCACATGTGCTAGGTCCACCCTAGGGTGTAACAAGCCCTAGGGTGCCAACCACCGACACGAATCAAGCACGCACAGTGTAAACCTACGAGTGCCCAATGCCTCCTTTTTCAACTCCGGACTACGTGCACGACCATAGTCCGCCTGAACCTACAATGGCGCACCTACACAGCCGTCGTTCTGGTCGCTTACAATCAGCCCAGTAATCGTGCCCCACCCTGCCTAGTCCTAGGGTATCGTTATACATCTAAGTGGGTTACTGCTGAAAAGGACCGCGTAACTAGGGTTTCTAATGGGTTAAGAGTTGTCATTCAAATTCGAGACTTAACCCTATCCAAATCATGTATCAAGTTGGTTAAGTGTGTTCTAGCGGTTCATGACTTAACCCTATCAAATCATCGTGTCAAATTGGTTAAGTATATTCAAGTGGTTCATGACTTAACCCTATCATGTGGCATTAATTCATTAATGCACCCCAACCTCTCACATTAGACTAATTATTGTGGTCACTGGATTTGTCGGGCGGTTCCGGGCAGATTTACAGCACAACATAGTCTAACCTCGGGTTTTACGTGCGGTATGACCAACTACCCACATTGGATCCTATTGTTTGCAGTCACTGGATTTGCCGGTTGGTTCCGGGCAGATTTACACTGCAAACTCAACCCAACCTCGAGTTGGCCATTTTCAAGTTTATCTAAGTGTCATGTCCATGTTCAAGTTTTCATGTCAAAATTCATGTCGAGTTTCATGTCAGGTTTCATGTAAATTTCATGTCAAGTTCTTGTCCATATACGGGTTCAAATTATAATAACGTTCATATTCAAGTTCAAAGCCAATTCATGTTCTGCCTAATCTACCCAGATCGTATTCCCATCGCACGTAAACTCGAATCAATACAAATAAATCTAATTAGGGAATAACATAAAAAGGGACGGGTATAAGGTGGCAAAAGTGATTACTAGCATAGCATAGTATAACTTGAGATAAATGATTATAACATTACTGGCATATGGAATATCGGCCTCAAACATAAGGATTCCAAATCTAGCAAAATAAGGTACTAGTCAAGATAATAGTTGACATAAGATGATAGTCATGGTAACGGTTGACATAAGGTGATAGTCATAAACTTGTGACTAATAGCAGATTCAACATTGCAGGCATGATAATATGAGGGGTTTTTCTTTTTGATTTACAACATGAATAGGCCCCAAATCATTGTCATAGTAATATACCCAAAAGTCAAGATCCAAGATGAACAAGAATGGATGTAAAACAGTCATCATACACAGGTCCAATTTCAATTTACAACATATTCATATTACGTTTACAGTTTAAATCTAAAAGTAACTGGGGCTTACAAATCGTGATTCGAGAATTAGAAAAAGAAAGTCGATGTTGAATCTTTATATGCTTAGTTGAGTCCTAACAGAAGTCCCCAAATCAGCAATTCTCTTAACGTAGTTTCGACGTAGAAGAAGTAGTCTCTTTCTCTAACTTTTCAACAAGAATTAGAGCAGCATAATGTCAAAGAGAATTTTGTGTACAAAGACTAGTGTTAGGGGCTGTTTATATAGGGTCAGGCCAACGAATGTAGACAGAAATGAGGCTAGAAACATCAAAACAAACTCAGACTCAAAAATGGGTTCTGTCACCAGGTCGTCCCCCAGGTCGACTCTATGGTCGACCTGGTCCTGGGCAGGTCGACTACATAGTCGACCCCCAGGTCGACCTGGTCCTGGGCGGGAAATTTCCCGCCCAGTCCATTCTGGGGTTTGAATTCGAAATTTGAATTCGAATTCTGAGCTGTTTTAAACTTGAAAATTTCTGAAAACTTCGAAGGGTCATAACTTGGTCATACGGACTCCGATTTTCGAAAACTCGGACACGTTTCCAAGCAGAATTTCGAGACGAACGCAATGGCGTAACCCGTTTCCATTGATTCTTATTTAAAAATTAATTCTGCCTTGATTTATGGTTATTACACGTTATTAAAATACGGGTTGTTACAAGCAGCTCAAAGTAGAGCATTGGCTGTGTTTTCAGTAGCTCAAAATGATAAATTCACGATGAAACCCCGACTTTGAGAGATGTTCTCACCAACTTCTGGTGATCAATACATGATGATAATTGGTATGCTAATAGAGCGGATTCCAAGCGTTAAAATAAAAAAAGAATCGCTCAAAAAAAATTTGTATACTGTAAAATACAGCAGCTCAAAGTAGAGCCTTCGCTGTGTTTTTCAGCAGCTCAAATATGATAAATTCACGAAAAAACCCCGACTTTGAGGGATATTCTCACCAACTTCTGATGATCAATACACGATAAAATTTGGTATGCTAATAGAGAGGATTCCAAGCTTTAAAATAAAAAAAGAATCGCTCAAAACCACTTTGTAGATTGTAAAATACAGCAGCTCAAAGTAGAGCAGCAGCTCAAAAATGATAAATTCACGACGTAACCCCAACTTTGAGGGCTGTTCTCACCAACTTCTGGTGACCAGTACACGACAAAATTTGGTATGCTAATAGAGCGGATTTCAAGCTTTAAAACAAAAAAGAATCGCTCAAAAACACTAAGTAGTTTATAAAATGCAGCAGCTCAAAGTTGAGCATTCGCTATTTTTAACAACTCACAAAAAATGAACGACTACAAGGATTTTGCATATTTTCTTTCAGCCACAATCTACAAATTTAATATAATATTGTTGAAGACTAGAAAGAAATGAGACTTACTCACCTTAGAGTAGATATCAGCGATTTAAGAAAGAATTAGGCGCAATAGAGGCTCTAGGAGTGTGAAGATGGCTTCTTTCCTCTAGAAAATCCAATGTCTAAAACATGCATGAAAATTTTTACTGTAAAAATAATTCACTACAAATAGAAAAAAATAAAAGATTAAATTTTAGATCTTAGTGAATTACTTGCTTTAGAATTGATCTAGCAACTAAAATCTTCAATTTAGAAGTGATTTGGGAAGGAATAGAATTTACAGTAATGGGTTCTCTTAAATTTCTTATCTTCGTTTTACAGAAGATGAGAGGAAAATACGTGACTTCCCTCTTTTCAAAAATTTCCCACCGTATAAATGCAATTACCCCCCCCAAATCCTTTCATTAAGCCACTAATTTATCAATAACCCCTTTTAACTCAAGATTAGGCCAATTAACCCATGTTTACACCATTACAACTATGTTTTACACCATCTTTCACATTATTAACCATACACAATTAAAAACTGATAACCAACAAAGTTAAATAAATTTGTAAATATTATTTTAAAATATTTTTAAAACTTGTTATCTTTAAATAGCCATTATTTAACACTAATTTTCAGTTTAACAAGAGATGTACATAAGTTCTATTTAAAACATTTAACTTATATTTTTGCATTTCTCATATGCACATGAATAGTTAATCCTACTTACTCTCTTTAAAATTTAATATATCATAATTTATGACAAAATACTCAATTTACACTTTAAGGCTTATTCAATATTACATATAAAACCCAAAAAAATCTTAATATTTTCATTAAATCCTTTTAATTGGTTTTCTCATCAAAAGCTTATTAACAAATACTTACCCCTTGATGTTTCAATACCAACATATGCTTTATTACTCATTAACATTTTAACACTCTTTAATTTTGCAGTTACCCAATTTAACTTGAATAATCAAGTCAATTACTCTCACTTTGATTTAGTTACCTCCATTAATATTCCATTATAAGAATTAAATTTATTAATCCTTTTGGCAGGTAATTAACAAGGAACCCAGGTTGTTATAGACTCCCCCCTAAAAGAATTGCATCCTCGTAATTCGCATAAGGTGAGCCTAAACAACATACCTACTTCAACGCATACGATATGCATATGTACAAAGGTGTAAAACACATGATATAAACATGATTTACACAAAGGACTAAAGAATATTTTCACCTCTATTATCTGAAGTAAGGAAATATGAATATAGACGCTCGATGGTTTCTCTAGTTTCCCAAGTGCAGTCCTTGGGGTTAGCTGATCACTGGACTTTTACAAGAGGTACATTTTTATTTCGAAGGGGCCTCACCTCTTAATCAAGAATACGAATAGGTCGCTGCTCTAGGGTCAAATCTGGAGATATCTCACAATCTAACTGTTTAGAAGAATTGATGACTGACTCCGAGTCTCTAAGACAGTTACGGAGCTGTGATACGTGAAATACATTATGGACACCTGATAGATGAGCTGGAAGAGATATACGATATGCTACAGACCCGATTCGCTCAGTGATGGGAAATGGTCCTGTAAAGCGAGGGGCCAACTTCCTAGTTACACTAAAGCACATAACCCCTTTTAAGGGAGAGACACAGATATAAACCAAGTCAACTACAGAAAACTCAAGAGGCTTTCTGCGATTATCCGCATAAGATTTTTGATGACTTTGAGCCTCTTTCATCCTCTGTCTTATGAGAGCAATCTTTTCAGAAGAATCCTGAACTGAGTCAGGTCCTAATATGATTTTTTCCCCCAATTCCAACCAACAAGACGACGAACGACATGGCCTACCATATAAGGCCTCGAAAGGAGCCATGACTGCAAGCTGTTATTATAAGAAAACTCCATAAGAGGTAGGTGATGCTCCCATGAACCACCAAAGTCAAGTGCACAAGCGCTGAGGAGATCCTCAAGAACACGGTTAACTCTTTCAGTCTATCCGTCAGACTGATCACGATAAGCCGAAGAAAGGTTAAGCTTTGTTCCCAAGGCTTGTTGTAAGCTGCCCCAGAAATGGCTAGCGAATAAAGGATCACGATCACATACAATGGCTGAAGGAACACCATGAAGACAAACTATCTCTTTAATATAAAGTTTGGCAAGAAGAGGCGCACTCCTATTAAGCTTAATTGGAACAAAATGAGCAGACTTGGTAAGGAAATCAACAATGACGATATACTCGAATAACAGGACCTCGAACGAGGTAGGCCGTCAATGAAATCCATAGAAATTTGGTCCCATTTTGTAATGTCCCGTATTTTCGGCAGTCAGATATTTAATATATTTTAATATTTTAAATATTGATTTGGAATTTTAAATGGATTTAAAATATATAATTAGATTATAAAGCGAAGTTTGAATGTTAATTTATATATAATTATAAATCGAGCTCGAAATAGCTCTGTAGTTCGTAAAATGGAGTTTTGAACTTCAACTGAATATAACGGATCCGATATAAGTCGGATTTCTGTGAAACAGGAAACGTTGTAATCTTATTGATAATAATTTTCATATAAAAGAGAAAAATCCAGATTTCGTGTTATAGATTGTAAGTTATGTCCAAATCAATTTTTAAAATAGTCGCTATGGAAATTGTTATTAAAAATAACGTTTATTTAATATATTTAAATAGGAAATTTAAATCGTTTAACCCGAATTTAACAATATTGAGCTGTATAATTTATATTTAAAGTTGTATATATATTCTGTTTGGATATATATGTTGTAGATAATTTATTGTGATTTGTTTGAATTAATTTGGAATTTATATAATATTTTATTCGATATTATATAAGCATTAAAAATAGCCATTTTTACAAATAGACTCGGTTTTCGATGAAATTAGTTTCATTAAAACCGCATCATTAAATTATTATCTGAAAATCAAATTTTGTGGCAAGCGGATATTGTATGTGACTTCGGTGGCCAAAAATGTCTTTGTTTCTATTTAATTATTTATACAATTTAGATAGGGGTAACTTTTAATGAATAAACGACTGGCCAACAAACTCCAAATTTAACGAAACAAGATTCATTGGATCCGTTAGGAAGAGGTCTAGTAAAATGCCAAGGCCTCATATTTATTGGATTTTTTCTGTAATTATAGGAATTTTAAATGCTTGATTTTTTATCAATATTTATAAAGGACTTTTCACAGACGACCTCCGAATTCGACGGATCTATCCCATTGGGTCAAAAATATATTTTTTATGCTAGGATTACATTTTTGTCAAAAATGGAGATTGTATGGGTTCGTTTTTGAGTGTTACTTAACGTTGAAGGTTTTTTTGGATAAAATAATATTTAATCATCCCCTATATAAACCGTTTAACAGTAGAACCCCAATCTTTTCCCATCCCGTGGTCAACCAGGTTTGACCCGCCTCCAAACAAAAATAAATGGATGGGAACATCCAAAGTTCCCCATCCAAAATCTCCTTATCCATGCCTCATTTTGAAATCATCTCAACCGAAATCTTCTTTAGCTTGACGAGATCGTGGATCTAAGCGGTGATGATCAGATATAGGTGGTTGTGCTCGCCGGAATCGGGAAATGATGATGTTGTGTTATGGGTTTACTGGCCTTAGATGGCGAAGCCTGGGGAGGCACTATTACTGGCGATGGACGACATCGTTGGGGCTAAGCTTTTGGAAGTCTCCGATCTATCTCTGATGGACGGAGTGTGGCGTGCCGACGGAGCAGTTGAAGTCGACGGCTTTCCTTTTGAAAGATGAAGCATCGCATGAAAAAAAAGAGGATTACGAGAAGAATTGAATCAGCCCATATTGTTAAGCGTAATTAGTTCATAAGTTAGAGTAATTAAGACATTTTTTTATAACATAATTTAATCTAAATAGTACTAACTGAATCAATAATTTACAGGCCCTTTGGGAACGTTTGAAGCATGAGCAAACCGCAAAGAAGGATAAAACGAAGGGGTCTGAATATAATTGGAATAGTAATGGCAGATGTAAATGAAGGCAGTAGGGGCTGATTTTATTTCTAAGTAAAATTTGTTTAAAATTTTAAAGATTAAATTAGAGACAATTATTTAACCAAAAGTCGTATACTATATAATTGGTGCAGGGTCACTATACGTGAGGTAGCTTCAAGAACGAAGTAGCGAAGGATGAAAGATATGCAGGCCACGGTCTGAACGAATGAACACAAATCAGAAATCGACCTGAGAATTTTTATCAGAAGTAAATTAAAGTAAGTTGTTTAATTATAATATGGATTAAGGAATTAATTATTAATCTAATATTTCTTTAAACGTAATATATTAATAACATATTCATATGTGATCATAATTGGATAAACCTGGTGTCACTGGACTTGCATCGACGAAAGCCACACCATGGAATAGAATTGGACGCGATTGGAATCAACTGAGATTTTCAATTGAATTAAACGTATGTTTAATTTAACTGAAACAAACCGCTTCAATGAAAAATCAAATCAAGGTGAGTTAAACTCACTCAATTCTTCCCACTTATATTTTATATAAGTTGGGTTTTTATTTTGTGTGCTATAATTGCTGATTGGTTGCTGTGTGCTGAATGTTTACATATATGTTGACTTAATTGGTTGAATTGCATGTTAGTTAATTCAAATGAAAACCAGTCGTTATTTTTAACGATTATTTCTAAATGATGTAACTTACCTTGTTGGTCACGGTTATAAAATAACCGTGTTTAATTTAATGAATTGTTTGAAAGGTCTGAATTATTTGTTATTGTTAAATATAATGATTGATATTAAAGTGCTACTATTTTACTATTTTAGAATTATATCAGTAAAATTGAATTTAATGATATCTTTTGAAGTAACCATTTGGATGAGAGAAGAACAGGTTGGAGGAATCCAACCGGATTACTCAAATATATTAGATGTTATTTATTTTCATATAATCATTATATGAACTGTTTAAACCCATCTGTTTGGATGATTGATTCGATTGTTGACAATTGACCTGAAATTCAACATTTGTTTTATTTTAACTAGTGGGCAGTATTGGTTGAGTAATTGGCAGCAGTTGGCCGATAAATCAATCGTTTGGAATATTAATTTACCGTTAGGTAAATCGATATAAAAATGAAGTTATGAAATTTATTTTATAACTGAATATAGATTTTTAAATATATTATTTAAAAATGAAGTTTATAAAAATGTAAATCAGCCGTGTGCGGAGCACGTTCCACATCTTAATTATTGTAAGGATTTATACGTGAGATTAATTATTGTAAGAAACAATTAAAATATGATTATATTATTATTTATTTAATATTAATCGGAGTAAATGAGATTATTTATATTAATTTATAAATTAATTTAAATGAAGAGACGAGTTAAAATTGATCGATGATCTAATCATATTTTAGAGTTGACTAAGACGACTGTTTTAATTAAAACTGATTATTTAATGGAATTACTTTGTGCCAATTAGGAATGAAATAACTTAGAATATAGTTGTTTAACTTCAATAAGATATAAAAAGAAATTTAATAATAATTCAAGTTAATAATGAAGTAAATTATTATTTTTAATTAATAATAATTTGAGTAGTTACTTCTTAAATGAAATACATTTAAGTAACCGTTTCTGAAATAGAATATGGTTGAATTTTGAAAGGAGGTTGTAAACGAGTTTACAACGAAGTTATGAAAGGAATTATAAGCGCATACGATGGTTTAAATAAATGTTTACTCAACATTTGAAATACTAAGGAAAAGGGAAATCAAAATAAGAAGGGCTTTATTTAAACCAGAGATTTAGAAACAAAGTTTACGAAAGTAAATGAAAAGTCAAAGCATGATTTGAATTGATGATACTTAACAATGGAATTAAGTAGAATGGTTAGAATTGAAATGAGATTTTCAAAGGGAAATGATTTAAAAGGGATTTGTAATTGAATTTGGTAAAGGATTTAAAAAGGGGTCTGGTAATAATAAATTCTAGTTATAGAATGAATGTTTTGAAAGAAGTCAAGATTAAGAAGTGATTTTATTAAATAATTACTTAATCAACATATTAAGTAAAAATAAGTTGTGTTTAAAAGGAGATATTTTAAAAAGGTAAGAAGTTTTATAAACCATAATTTAAGTAAAATGGCTAGATGAGGTTTGATTTGATAATAGAATAAATATCAGTTTTTGAATTACAATTCATAACTGTCTGAAGATAAGAACGTTGTTAATCAAGGTCTGAGAGGTAAATAAATACCCTAACTTGAATGACTTCAAGATTATCTGAGGATGATATTAGTTTGTAATTGAAAAGAGCTTAAGAACATTTCCAGATAAGAAATGATAACACAACGTAAATTGCAAGATTTGAGAATATAATGAGATTTCCAAAGTAACGGAAATAAACAGAATTGAGAATATAAGTGGAGATTTCCAAAGTAACGGAAATAGAAATATTTGATAATATATGTATATATAAGGAATTTCCCGAAATAAAGGAAAAATAAGGAAGATGGTATGTAAAATTATAATGATATTTTCAAGTAAAAAGGAAATGAAAAGTGAAGTATTGAAATGGGTTTATTCTAAAAGAATAAGGATTAGTTTTTTGTTTCAAATAATGAAACAAAAGAGATTTTGTAACGTTATTTTACGAATGATAGGGTGAATTAATTTTCCCAATTATAGATAAGGAGAAGTGATATAGAAAATGTTTTGAAAACAATAATTTTGGATATGATTATAGGATCTTATCGAAGTATCATAATAAAATAGTTTTGGAATTAATCTTATGTTAAATAAGAATTGAAAAGCGATATTTCTAATATTGAAATATTTTAAAGAGTTTTTTAAATTAATATGTGTTAATTGTTTTTAAGTAAAGGCCAAATAATGCCTAGTACTAAATCAGTGAACTCATTTACACAATTATTTTATGATAGTTAAGTCACCGACTATCAAACCTGACCTATACGATTGTTGATATGGAAAGACCGGGACTGAATTTACATTCGAAAACCATTCCGACCAACAAATACGTAACATGGAAGATAGAAGATGGAGCAACTGAAGACCGGGGATCTTCATAAGCGGAAGGATTAGTTGTCGAATATTCTTTGTGTTGCAATGCAGAGGTATTCTGACGTGATTCGGTCGTGGTTGGAATCTACGGATTGCAAGGACTACTCGCTACTGATCCATAAGGATGTGGTAGGAGGGTGCCATCGGTTTGTCCAGTCCCAGGACAACTTATATGGATGAATGTCTGACAGAGTATGCCAAACAGGTCATATGATTGATCTTTTTAAGACTTTGTTTGGTGGCGGAGGAATTCGTTTCTCTTAGCCTTATACCCTTCGTATTGGGGAAACCAATTTATGATTTGATGGGTTTGACAATGTGACATTCAAAGTGAATGGTGGCCAAATGTTCTAAAATAATAATAATAAAGGTAAAGTAATTAATTATGACCTCAAGCCTCTTCAAGCGGGAAATGGTATATCATCGGGTAGGTCGCATGGCTATGTAGGTCGGACCCATCAAACGGGTATATCATTACCTGATCTGGTGAAATTAAATGCCTTCGGCTGTCCCTTTATTTTATTTGTATGCTATCGGTTCAGTTGGCTGGCCCCCAACCGTGGTAATGATATATTCGGCACTCTTAAGCGAAGTGAGGGCCCGGTCATGTTTAGTCAGGGTTGCAAGACGTTCTTGTTGAATCCCCAATGTATTCATCTCCAGAGGTACATTGTCGGAAGGTGGTTCCATACCTTGCCATAGTTGGAAATCCATTCTCCAATAAGCGCCCACGGTTTTGATTGTATACTATATATGTAGAGCGTAAGATGCAAGCGTTCTGCTAGATTGATATTTATTTGTATTTAGACACTATTATAATATCAGAGATATTAATTTTCAAAAACGTTTTGGGTTATAGTAAGGTAAAACCGTCCATATTTATGTGTGGATTTGGTCTTACTATTATCCTTTCTTTCAAAAATATTTTAACTTTAAAATCAAGTTGGATGTTACCTATAAACTTAGTATGTTTTTCTCACTCTGGTTCACTAGACTGATCCATGCGTTTGTAATGCTCGGGTTAGACTGGGTTGTACAGGTTTAGGTTATCGGATGTAGTGAAGTGACGAGCTGGAAGATCCCAAACGTTTGATATATGTTTATTCCATTGTGTGATTGCATATGAGGACAGATATTATATCTGTCCAGATGTGTTGATGTACTCTGATGATTGTAAGTATTTTTAAAGCTCTCATTAAAGATTTATTTCTATATTATATTTTGTTTCGTTGTGATGTTAGACTCTGTGTTGTGTTCTTCTTCTTCTTCTTCTATTCTAATATTTCTTTCTTTCTTATCTCACCCTCTATATTCTTTCTACTAACTACCTGTTCTTCGATACTTGAGTTTTGGCAAGTAATACTGGATGTATGTATTATTGTCAGAATTCGGGCGTCGAATTCTGTTGGGTCATTACAGTAGTATCAGAACTATTGGTTTAGTAATAACCTTGGCTCTATGGTATAACTCAATAGAGATGGGATTAGTAATATCCTAAATTGAGTTGAGTGTATATATATAAGAGCGCGTATTTGTAAATTTTATATACAAATGTTTTGTTTTGTGTTTGTTGATTGGTTCAAGTGTTGAGAAGAATTGAATTGGTAATGGACACAATGTTGTTTTGTAAAGTGGGTAAATGAAATAATTTTACCCAAAATATATTTTTATATAGAAAAGAAATAATTTTACCAAATTATTGAGATACTGGGTTGGTTGTTTGGTTGATTGATTTGAATGGGATTCAAATTGTACTAAATTTGAAATGGTTTAATGTAACCAAAAAATATTTCCATATGAAATAGTAAACGAGAAGTTTAATTTGAAATTAAAACAAATCACCTGAAATGGAGATTTAACTTAAGCAATAACGTCTGTGAATTAAAGGTCAAAATTCCTATATACACAAGTTTATGGGATTGAATAAATTTAAAATCTGGAAATGGCATTAATAAAAACAAAATGGAAATCAATTTGATATAAATCGATTGATATTAAAACCATGTTAACATAAGTAAATATTAATATGAAAGGCAAATTCAATTGATCGGTTAATTTGGTTGTGCATTGCTTGTTGATTGTGAATTGTTGTTAATTGGTTGATAGATTGTTGAATAAAATTAATCACCAGTTTAATGAAGATGAATGAATTGGAAACCAAGAGAAATTAAGTCCAAAGTGATAAACTGAAATGAAACTGCATACAAATTAGAAGTGAACATGTTAACCCTGTATTTGCATATGAAGGATGTTATATCGTTAATTTTGGAAATTGGTTTAGTTAGAATGTGGATTAATGAAGTATTATTGAAATTTCGCATATATGTTACTTATATGTTAAACTGAGTTAAGTACAGGTGTCAGATGGCTAGAGGATTGACATTGGTTGAATAAATCAAAATAAATTGAGAAAATATGCTCAATAGCGCTCGCATAAGGTACGGCTACGCAAAAATATAAATTTTGGGTTTTGAGTTTTGTTTTCCGACCGTGTGGGTCAATGTATATATATTATTTGTTCCTGCAATATCGCAGATGTCACTATGTACATGGGAGACTCCGCCGAATTTTTCCGGGAATTTAAAGCGTTAGAATTTTTTTGATATTTTTGAAAATTTATATTGATTATAGTGAATTGGTTTTGATTTTAAAATAAATTAGATTTTAAATTTAATGGGTTGTAACATTTTTCTTACCCTAGTAATTTCGAGGACGAAATTCTATTAAGGGGGGAAGACTGTAATGTCCCGTATTTTCAACAGTCAGATATTTAATATATTTTATTATTTTAAATATTGATTTGAAATTTTAAATGGATTTAAATATATAATTCGATTATAAAGCAAAGTTTGAACTTAATTTATATTTAATTATAAATCGAGCTCGAAATAGCGCTACAGTTTGTAAAATGGAGTTTTGAACTTCAACTGAATATAACGGATCCGATATAAGTCGGATTTCTATGAAACAAGAAACGTTGTAATCTTATTGATAATAATTTTAATATGAAAGAGAAAAATCCAGATTTCATGTTATAGATTGTAAGTTATGTCCAAATCAATTTTTAAAATAGCCGCAATGGAAATCGTTATTAAAAATAACGTTAATTTAATATATTTAAATAGGAAATTTAAATCGTTTAACCCGAAATTGACAATATTGAGCTGTATAATTTATATTTAAATTGTATACATATTATGTTTGGATATATATATGTTGTAGATAATTTATTGTGATTTATTTGAATTAATTTGGAATTTATATAATATTTTATTCGATATTATATAAGCGTTAAAAATAGCCATTTTTACAAACAGACTCGGTTTTCGATGAAATTAGTTTCATTAAAACTGTATCGTTAAATTATTGTTTGAAAATCGAATTTCGTGGCAATCGGATATCGTATGTGACTTCGGTGGCCAAAAATGTCTCTGTTTCTATTTAATTATTTATACAATTTAGATAGGGGTAACTTTTAATGAATAAACGACTGGTCAAACAAACTCAAAATTTAACGAAACAAGATTCATTTGATCCGTTAGGAAGAGGTCTAGTAAAATGTCAAGGCCTCATATTTACTGGATTTTTTCTGTAATTACAGGAATTTTAAATGCTTGATTTTTCATCGATATTTATAAAGGACTTTTCAAAGACGACCTTAGAATTCGACGGAATCTGTCCCATTGGGTCCAGAATATTTTTGTGTGCTAGGATTACATTTTTTGTCAAAAATGGAGAACGTATGGGTTCGTTTTTGAGTGTTACTTAACGTTGAAGGTTTGTTTGGATAAAATAATATTTAATCATCCCCTATATAAACCATTTAACAGTGAAACCCTAATCTTTTCCCATCCTGTGGTCAACCAGGTTTGACCCGCCTCCAAACAAAAATAAACGGATGGGAACATCCAAACTTCCCCATCCAAAATCTCCTTATCCATGCCTCATTCGAAATCATCTCAACCGAAATCTTCTTCAGCTTGACGAGAACGTGGATCTGAGCGATGATGATCGGATATAGGTGGTTGTGCTCGCCGGAATTGGGAAATGATGATGCTGCGTTATGGGTTTACTGGCCTCAAACGGCAAAGCCTGAGGAGGCACTACTGCTGGCGATGGACGACATCGTTGGGGCGGAGCTTTTGGAAGTCTCTGATCAATCTCTGGTGGACGGAACGTGTCACGCCGACGGAGCAATTGAAGTCGATGGCTTTCCTTTTGAAAGATGAAGCATCGCATGAAAAAAAGGGATTACGAGAAGAATTCCTTCAGCCCATATTGTTCAGCATAATTAGGTCATAAGTTAGAGTAATTAAGACATTTTTTATAACATAATTTAATATAAATAGTATTAACTGAATCAAGAATTCTACAGGCCCTTTGGGAACGTTTGAAGCATGAGCAAATCGCAAAAAAGGATAAGAACAAAGGGGTCAGAATATAATTGGAACAGTAATGGAAGATGTAAATGAAGACAGTAGGGGCTGATTTTATTTCTGAGTAAAATTTGTTTAAAATTTTAAATATTAAATTAGAGACAATTATTTAACCAGAAGTCATATACTATAAAATTGGTGCAGGGTCACTATAGGTGAGGTAGCTTCAAGAACGAAGTAGCGAAGGATGAAAGATAAGCAGGCCACGGTCTGAACGAATGAAGACAAATCAGAAATCAGCCTGAGAGTTTTTATCAGAAGTAAATTAAAGTAATTTGTTTAATTATAATATGGATTAAGGAATTAATTATTAATCTAATATTTCATTAAACGTAATATATTAATAACATATTCATATGTGATCCTAATTGGATAAACCAGGTGCCAGGACTCGCATCGACGAAAGCCACACCATGGATTAGAATTGGACGCGATCAGAATCAACTGAGATTTTCAATTGAATTAAACGTATGTTTAATTTAACTAAAACAAACCATTTCAACAAAAAATCAAATCAAGGTGAGTTAAACTCCCTCATTTCTTCCCACTTATATTTTATATAAGTTAGTTTTTTATTTTGTGTGCTATAATTGCTGATTGGTTGCTGTATGCTAAATGTTTACATATATGTTGACTTAATTGGTTGAAATGCATGTTAGTTAATTCAAATGAAAACCAATCGTTATTTTTAATGATTATTTCCAAACGAGGTAACTTACCTTGTTGGTCACGGTTATAAAATAACTGTGTTTAAGCTAATGAATTGTTTGAATGGTCTGAATTGTTTGTTATTGTTAAATATATTGATTGATATTAAAGTGCCGCTATTTTACTATTTTAGAATTATAACGGTAAAATTGAATTTAATGATATCTTTTGAAGTTACCATTTGGATGAGAGAAGAACAGGTTGGAGAAATCCAATCGGATTACTCAAATATATTAGATGTTATTTATTTTCATATAATCATTATGAACTGTTTAAACCCATCTGTTTGGATGATTGATTCGATATTCGACAATTAACCTGAAATTTAACATTTCTTTTATTTTAACCAATGGGCAGTATTGGTTAAGTAATTGGCAGTAGTTGGCCGATAAATCAATCGTTTGGAATATTAATTTACCGTCAGGTAAATCGATATAAAAATGAAGTTATGAAATTTATTTTATAACTGAATATAGATTTTTAAATATATTATTTAAAAATGAAGTTTATAAAAAGGGAAATCAGCCGTGTGCGGAGCACGTGCCACATCTTAGTTATTGTAAGGATTTACAAGCGAGATTAATTATTGTAAGAAACAATTAAAATATGATTATATTATTATTTATTTAATATTAATCGGAGTAAATGAGATTATTTAAATTAATTTATAAATTAATTTAAACGAAGAGACGAGTTAAAATTGATCAATGATCTAATCATGTTTTAGAGTGGACTAAGTCGACTGTTTTAATTAAAACTGATTATTTAATTGAATTAGTTTATGCCAATTAGGAATGAAATAACTTAGAATATAGTTGTTTAACTTCAATAAGATATAAAAAGAAATTTAATATTAATTCAAGTTAATAATGAAGTAAATAATTATTTTTAATTAATAATAATTTGAGCAATTACTTCTTAAATGAAATACATTTAAGTAAGTAACCGTTTCTGAAATAGAGTATGGCTGAATTTTGAAAGGATGTTGTAAACGAGTTTACAACGAAGTTATGAAAGGAATTATAAGCGCATACGATGGTTTAAATAAATGTTTACTTAACATTTGAAATACGAAGGAAAAGGGAAATCAAAATAAGAAGGGCTTTATTTAAACCAGAGATTTAGAAACAAAGTTTATGAAAGTTAATGAAAAGTCAAAGCATGATTTGAATTGATGATACTTAACAATGGAATTAAGTAAAATGGTTAGAATTGAAATGAGATTTTCAAAGGGAAATGATTTAAAAGGGATTTGTAATTGAATTTGGTAAAGGATTTAAAAAGGGGTCTAGTAGTAATAAATTGTAGTTATAGAATGAATGTTTTGAAAGAAATTAAGATTAAGAAGTGATTTTATTAAATAATTAATTAATTAACATATTAAGTAAAAATAAGTTGTATTTAAAAGGAGATATTTTAAAAAGGTAAGAAGTTATATAAACCATAATTTAAGTAAAATGGCTAGATGAGGTTTGATATGATATTAGAATAAATATCAGTTTTTGAATTACAATTCATATCGGTTTGAAGATAAGAACGTTGTTAATTAAGGTCTGAGAGGTAAATAAATACCCCAACTTGAATGACTTCAAGATTATTTGAGGATGATATTAGTTTGTAATGGAAAAGAGATTAAGAACATTTCCAGATAAGAAATGATAACGCAACGTAAATTGCGAGATTTGAGAATATAATGAGAGTTCCAAAGAAACGGAAATGAACGAAATTGAGAATATAAGAGGAGATTTCCAAAGTAAGGGAAATAGAAATATTTGATAATATATGTATATATAAGGAATTCCCCAAAATAAAGGAAAAATAAGGAAGATGGTGTGTAAAATTATAATGATATTTTCAAGTAAAAAGGAAATGAAAAGTGAAGTATTAAAATGGGTTTATTCTAAAAGAATAAGGATTAGTTTTTTGTTTCAAAAGATGAAACAAAAGAGATTTTGTAACGTTATTTTACGAATGGTATGATGAATTAATTTTCCCAATTATAGACATGGAGAAGTGATATAGAAAATGTTTTGAAAACAATAATTTTGGACATGATTATAGGACCTTATCTAAGTATCATAATAAAATAGTTTTGGAATTAATCTTATGTTAAATAAGAATTGAAAAGCGATATTTCTAATATCGAAATATTTCAAAGAATTTTTTAAATTAACATGCGTTAATTGTTTTTAAGTAAAGGCCAAATAATGCCAGGGACTGAATCAGTGAACTCATTTACACAATTATTATTTGATAGTTAAGTCACCAACTATCAAACCTGACTTATACGATTGTTGGTACGGAAAGACCGGGATTGAATTTACATTTGAAAACCATTCCGACCAACAAATACGTAATGTTGAAGATAGAAGATAGAGAAATTGAAGACCGGGGATCTTCATAAGCGGGAGGATTACTTGTTGAATATTCTTTATGTTGCAATGCAGAGGTATTCTGACGTGATTCGGTCGTGGTTGGAATCTACGGATTGCAAGGACTACTCGCTACTGATCCATAAGGATGTGGTAGGAGGGTGCCTTCGGTTTGTCCAGTCCCAGGACAACTTAAATGGACGAATGTTTGAAAGAGTATGCCTAACAGGTCATATGATTGATCTCTTCAAGACTTTGTTTGGTGGCGGAGGAATTCGTTTCTCTTAGCCATATACCCTTGGTATTGGAGAAACCAATTTATGATTTGATGGGTTTGACAATGTGACATTCAAAGTGAATGGTGGCCAAATGTTCTAAAATATTAATAAAGGTAAAGTAATTAATTAATTAATTATGACCTCAAGCCTCTTCAAGCGGGAAATGGTATAAAATCGGGTAGGTCACATGGCTATGTGGGTCGCACCCATCAAAAGGGTATATCATTACCTGATCTGGTGAAATTAAATGCCTTCGGTTGTCCCTTTATTTTATTTGTATGCTATTGGTTCAGTTGGCTGGCCCCCAACCGTGGTAATGATATATTCGACACTCTCAAGCGAAGTGAGGGGTCGGTCATGTTTAGTCGGGGTTACAAGACATTCTTGTTGAATCACCAATGTATTCATATCCAGAGGTACATTGTCGGAAGATGGTCCCATACCTTGCCATAGATGGAAATCCATTCTCCAATAAGCGCCCACGGTTTTGATTGTATACTATATATGTAGAGCGTGAGATGTAAGCATTCTGCTAGATTGATATTTATTTGTATTTAGACACTATTATAATATCAGAGAAGATATTAATTTTCAAAAACGTTTTGGGCTATAGTAAGATAAAAGCCGTCCATATTTATGTGTGAATTTGGTCTTACTATTATCCTTCCTTTCGAAAAGATTTTAACTTTAAAATCAAGTTGGATGTTACCTATAAACTTAGTGTGTTTTTCTCACTCTGGTTCACCAGACTGATCCGTGCGTTTGTAATGCTCGGGTAAGAACAGGTTGTATAGGTTTAGGTTATCAGATGCAGTGAAGAGATGAGCTGGAAGAGTCCAAACGTATGATATATGTTTATTCCGCTGTGTGATTGCATATGAGGATAGATATTATAATTGTCCAGATGTGTTGATGTACTCTGATGATTGTAAGTATTTTTAAAGCTCTGAGTAAAGATTTATTTCTATATTATATTTTTTCCGCTGTGATGTGAGACTCTGTGTTGTTTTCTTCTTCTTCCTCTATTCTAATATTTCTTTCTTTCTTATCTCACCCACTATATTCTTTCTACTAACTATCTGTGTTTCGATACTTGAGTTTTGGCAAGTAGTACTAGATGTATGTATTATTGTCAGAATTCGGGCGTCGAATCCTGTCGGGTCGTTACAGTAGTATCAGAGCTATTAGTTTAGTAATAACCTTGGCTCTGTGGTATAACTCGATAGAGATGGGATTAGTAATATCCTAGATTGAGTTGAGTGTTATATATAAGAGCGCGTATTTGTAAATTTTATATACAAATGTTTTGTATTGTATTTGTTGTTCGGTTCAAGTGTTGAGAAGCATTGAATTGGTAATGGACACAATGTTGTTTTGTAAATTTTATATAGAAAAGAAATAATTTTACCTAATTATTGAGATACTGGGTTGGTTGTTTGATTGATTGATTTGAATGGGATTCAAATTGTACTAAATTTGAAATGGTTTAATGTAACCAAAAAATATTTCCATATGAAATAGTAAATGAGAAGTTTAATTTGAAATTAAAACAAATCAACTGAAATGCAGATTTAACTTAAGCAAGAATGTCTGTGAATTAAAGGTCAAAATTCCTATATACATAAGTTTATGGGAATGAATAGATTTAGAATTGGGAAATTGTATTAATAAAAAGAAAATGGAAATCAATTTGATATAAATCGATTGATATTAAACCCATGTGAATATAAGTAAATATTAATATGAAAGGCAAATTCAATTTATCGGTTAATTTGGTTATGCATTGGTTGTTGATTGTGAATTGTTGTTGATTGGTTGATAGATTGTTGAATAAAATTAATCACCAGTTTAATGAAGATGAATGAATTGGAAACCAAGAGAAATTAACTCCAAAGTAATAAACTGAAATGAAACTGCATATGAATTAGAAGTGAACGTGTTAACCCTGTATTTGCATATGAAAGATGTTATATCGTTAATTTTGGAAATTGGTTTAGTTAGAATGTGGATTAATGAAGTATTATTGAAATTTTGCATATATGTTACTTATATGTTAAACTGAGTTAAGTACAGGTGTCAGATGGCTAGAGGATTGACTTTGGTTGAATAAATCATAATAAATTAAGCAAATATGCTCAATAGCGCTCGCATAAGGTACGGCTACGCAAAAATATAAATTTTGGGTTTTGAATTTTGTTTTCCGACCGTGTGGGTCGATGTATATATATATTATTTGTTCCTGCGATATCGTAGATGTCACTCCGTACAGGGGAGACTCTGCCGAATTTTTCCGGGAATTTAAAGTGTTAGAAAATTTTCGATATTTTTGAAAATTTATAATGATTATAGTGAATTGGTTTTGATTTTAAAATAAATTAGATTTTAAATTAAATGGGTTGTAACATTTTTCTTACCCTAGTAATTTCGGGGACGAAATTCTATTGAGGGGGGAAGATTGTGATGTCCCATATTTTCGGCAGTCAGATATTTAATATATTTTATTATTTTAAATATTGATTTGAAATTTTAAATGGATTTAAATATATAATTTGATTATAAAGTGAAGTTTGAACTTTAATTTATATATAATTATAAATCGAGCTCGAAATAGCGATGCAGTTCATAAAATGGAGTTTTGAACTTCAACTGAATATAACGGATCCGATATAAGTCGGATTTTTGTGAAACAAGAAACGTTGTAATCTTATTGATAATAATTTTCATATGAAAGAGAAAAATCCAAAATTTGTGTTATAGATTATAAGTTATGTCCAAATCAATTTTTAAAATAGTCGCTATGGAAATCATTATTAAAAATAACGTTTATTTAATATATTTAAATAGGAAATTTATATCGTTTAAACCGAAATTGACAATATTGAGTTGTATAATTTAAATTTAAAGTTGTATATATATTCTATTTGGATATATATGTTATAGATAATTTATTGTGATTTATTTGAATTAATTTGGAATTTATATAATATTTTATTCGAAATTATATAAGTGTTAAAAATAGCCATTTTTACAAACAGACTCGGTTTTCTATGAAATTAGTTTCACTAAAACCGTTTCGTTAAATTATTACCAGAAAATCAAATTTCGTGGCAATCGGATATCGTATGTGACTTCGGTAGCCAAAAATTTCTTTGTTTCTATTTTATTATTTATACAATTTAGACCGGGGTAAGTTTTAATGAATAAATGACTGGCCAAACAAACTCCAATTTTAACGAAACAAGATTCATTGGATCCGTTAGGAAGAGGTCAACTAAAATGTCAAGGCCTCATATTTATTGGATTTTTTCTGTAATTACAGGAATTTTAAATGCTTGATTTTTCATCGATATTTATAAAGGACTTTTCACAGACGACCTCGGAATTCGACGGAACCTATCCCATTGGATCCGGAATATTATTTTTATGCTTGGATTACATTATTTTGTCAAAAATGGAGATCGTATGGGTTTGATTTTGAGTGTTACTTGACATTGAAGGTTTGTTTGGATAAAATAATATTTAATCATCCCATATATAAACCGTTTAACGGTAGAACCCTAATCTTTTCCCATCCTGTGGTCAACCAGGTTTGACCCGCCTCCAAACAAAAATAAACTGATGGGAACATCCAAACTTCCCTATCCAAAATCTCCTTATCCATGCCTCATTTCGAATTCATCTCAACCGAAATCTTCTTCAGCTTGGCAAGATCGTGGATCTGAGCGGTGATGATCGGATATAGGCGGTTGTGCTCGCTAGAATCGGGAAATGATGATGCTGTGTTATGGGTTTATTGGCCTCGAACGGCGAAGCTTGGGGAGGCACTACTTCTGGCGATGGACGGCATCGTTGGGGCGTATCTTTTGGAAGTCTTCGATCACTCTCTGGTGGATGTAGCAATTGAAGTCGATGGCTTTCCTTTTGAAAGATGAAGCATCGCATGAAAGAAAAGGGATTACGAGAAGAATTGAATCAGCCCATATTGTTCAGCGTAATTAGGTTATAAGTTAAAGTAATTAAGACATTTTTTTATAACATAATTTAATCTAAATAGTATTAACTGAATCAAGAATTCTACGGGCCCTTTGGGAACGTTTGAAGCATGAGTAAATCGCAAAGAAGGATAGGAACGAAGGGGTCAGAATATAATTGGAACAGTAATGGAAGATGTAAATGAAGACAGTAGGGGCTGATTTTATTTCTAAGTAAAATTTGTTTAAAATTTTAAAGATTAAATTAGAGACAATTATTTAACCAGAAGTCGTATACTATATAATTGGTGCAGGGTCACAATACGTGAGGTAGCTTCTAGAACAAAATTAGCGAAGGATCAAAGATATGCAGGCCACGGTTTGAACGAATGAAGACAAATCAGAAATCGGCCTGGGAGTTTTTGTCAGAAGTAAATTAAAGTAATTTGTTTAATTATAATATGGATTAAGGAATTAATTATTAATCTAATATTTCATTAAACGTAAGATATTAATAACATATTCATATGTGATCATAATTGGATAAACCAGGTGACGTTGGACTCGCATCGACGAAAGCCACACCATGGAATAGAATTGGTTGCGATCGGAAACAACTGAGATTTTCAATTGAACTAAACATATGTTTAATTTAACTGAAACAAACTGTTTCAACAAAAAATCAAATCAAGGTGAGTTAAACTCACTTAGTTCTTCCGACTTATATTTTATATAAGTTGGGTTTTTATTTTGCGTGCTAAAATTGCTGATTGGTTGTTGTGTGCTGAATGTTTACATATATGTTGACTGAATTGGTTGAATTGCATGTTAGTTGATTCAAATGAAAACTAATCGTTATTTTTAACAATAATTTCCAAACGAGGTAACTTACCTAGTTGGTCACGGTTATAAAATAACCGTGTTTAATTTAATGAATTGTTTGAATGGTCTGAATTGTTTGTTACTGTTAAATATATTGATTGATATTAAAGTGCTGCTATTTTACTGTTTTAGAATTATATCAGTAAAATTGAATTTAATGATATCTTGTGAAGTAACCATTTGGATGCAGAGAAGAACGGTTGGAGGAATCCAACAGGATTACTCAAATATATTAGATGTTATTCATTTTCATAGTATCATTATATGAGCTGTTTAAACCCGTCTGTTTGGATGATTGATTCGATTGTTGACCATTGACCTGAAATTCAGCATTTGTTTTATTTTAACCAATGGGCAGTATTGGTTGAGTAATTGTCAGCAGTTGGCCAATAAATCAATCGTTTGGAATATTAATTTACCGTTGGGTAAATCGATATAAAAATAAAGTTATGAAATTTATTTTATAACTAAATATAGATTTATAAATTTATTATTTAAAAATGAAGTTTATAAAAAGGGAAATCAGCCGTGTGCGGAGCACGTGCCACATCTTAATTATTGTAAGGATTTATAAGTGAGATTAATTATTGTAAGAAACAATTAAAATATGATTATATTATTATTTATTTCATATTAATCGGAGTAAATGAGATTATTTAAATTAATTTATTAATTAATTTAATGAAGAGACGAGTTAAAATTGATCAACGATCTAAACATGTTTTAGAGTTGACCAAGTCGACTATTTTAATTAAAACTATTTAATTAAATTAGTTTGTGCCAATTAGGAATGAAATAATTTAGAATATAGTTGTTTAACTTGAATAAGATTTAAGAAGAAATTTAATACTAATTCAAGTTAATAACGAAGTAAATTATTATTTTTAATTAATAATAACTTGAGTAATTACTTCTTAAATGAAATACATTTAAGTAAGTAACCGTTTCTGAAATAGAATATGGTTGAATTTTGAAAGGAGGTTGTAAACGAGTTTACAATGAAGTTATGAAAGGAATTATAAGTGCATACGATGGTTTGAATAAATGTTTACTCAACATTTGAAATACAAAGGAAAAGGGAAATCAAAATAAGTAGGGTTTTATTTAAACCAGAGATTTAGAAACAAAGTTTATGAAAGTAAATGAAAAGTCAAAGCATGATTTGAATTGATGATACATAACAATGGAATTAAGTAAAATGGTTAGAATTGAAATGAGATTTTCAAAGGGAAATGATTTAAAAGGGATTTGTAATTGATTTGAATTGATGATACATAACAATGGAATTAAGTAAAAATAAGTTGTATTTAAAAGGAGATATTTTAAAAAGGTAAGAAGTTATATAAACCATAATTTAAGTAAAATGGCTAGATGAGGTTTGATATGATATTAGAATAAATATCAGTTTTTGAATTACAATTCATATCGGTCTGAAGATAAGAACGTTGTTAATTAAGGTCTGAAAGGTAAATAAATACCCCAACTTGAATGACTTCAAGATTATTTGAGGATGATATTAGTTTGTAATGGAAAAGAGATTAAGAACATTTCCAGATAAGAAATGATAACGCAACGTAAATTGCGAGATTTGAGAATATAATGAGAGTTCCAAAGTAACGGAAATGAACAGAGTTGAGAATATAAGAGGAGATTTCCAAAGTAAGGGAAATAGAAATATTTGATAATATATGTATATATAATGAATTCCCCAAAATAAAGGAAAAATAAGGAAGATGGTGTGTAAAATTATAATGATATTTTCAAGTAAAAAGGAAATGAAAAGTGAAGTATTAAAATGGGTTTATTCTAAAAGAATAAGGATTAGTTTTTTGTTTCAAATGATGAAACAAAAGAGATTTTGTAACGTTATTTTACGAATGATAAGATGAATTAATTTCCCAATTATAGATAAGGAGAAGTGATATAGAAAATGTTTTGAAAACAATAATTTTCGATATGATTATAGGTTCTTTTCTAAGTATCATAATAAAATATTTTTGGAATTAATCTTATGTTAAATAAGAATTAAAAAGTGATATTTCTAATATTGAAATATTTTAAAGAGTTTTAAATTAACCTGCGTTAACTGTTTTTAAGTAAAGGATAAATAACGCCAAGTACAGAATCAGTGAACTCATTTACACAATTATTATTTGATAGTTAAATCACCGACTATCAAACCTAACCTATACGATTGTTGGTACGGAAAGACAGGGATTGAATTTATATTCGAAAATCATTCCAACCAACAAATACGTAACGTTGAAGATAGAAGATGGAGCAATTGAAGAATGGGGATCTTCATGTAACAACCCGAAAATCTGGGCCAGTTTAAAATTTTTATTTTGGCAATTTTAGCGAATTTTGATTATTTAAAATGAATTATTTTAAATAATATCGACAAGAAATTTATTTTGAATATAATTCGAACGTATATATTTATACGCGTCGTCGTTAGAATATAAATAATTATATATAATTATAAAAGGAATTGAAAATGGCGCGGTAGTTCGAAAATTCGATTTCTAATTTCAAATGAATATACAGAATTCAATATAAGTCAGAATTGAACGAAACAAGAAATATTTGAATCTGTATAACTATATCTTTGTAACGAAGTTAACAAACTGAGATTTCATCTTAGAAATGATAAGATATGTCCAGTTGAAAATTTGAAATAGTCGCTGTGGAATTTATATATATTTTTATATATATAAGGCCCTTAAAAATAGCAATTTTGCAAACGACCTCGGATTTCGACGAAACCAGTTTTGTTGGGTCCGTGATGTAAAGTTATTGCTAGGTTTTAAATTGCATAATTTTTCGAATCAATATGTGAGCGTGGCATAGGAAAACGTGTTTTGACCATTTCAGTTGAATTTAATCGACTGGCAATGGGCCATTTTTCCAACGGTCTCGGAATTCGACGAAACTAGTTTTGTTAGGACCGTATCGTCAATACGAAGCTAGAAAATATTTTTATAGAATTTTTCTAGTTAGTATGTGGCCCCGGTAATTTGAAATGTACGTTTAAAATTCAATATAGTGATTTAAATGTAAATTTAACGGGAACTGATTGTAACAATCAAATCAGCTTGCGATATATATCCCATTGTGTTCGGAATGGGGGTAAAACGCTATGGACGACAGGCGGTGGGCCTCGTTTCGAGGTCGAATGTGAAAGTCAACTCTTTAGGATAAAATTTATTAATTAAAAAAAAAAAAAAAAAAAAAAAAGAATATTATCTCCCCCTTTACTACCCAGGCCCCCCCCCCCGATTTCCTTTTACAGAAAACTAAAAAAAAAAAAAAAAGGGAAACGAAATCGAAATCGCCCCTTTCCCTCGTCGGAGCCGCCACCCCCGCGTCGGCCTCCTCCTCCAATCGCCCGCCACTCAGTTGAAGCCCCTGTCCCCTCTTCAGCCTCCTCCCCCTCGCGACTCTTTCCTCCTCCCTCCTCCACGCGAGGACAGCGAGCGCCCCCCCGAACCCTAGCGCCGCCGATGAAGTCGAGCCCCCCCTCCGATCTGCAAGCCTCGATGAAGCCCCCCCGACCACTCGACGAGCCCCTGTAAGTTTTGGTTTTTTTTTTATTTACTTATTTTCATTTAACTGTAAAATTTTGTTGATTTTAAAAAAACTGTAAAATTTTGTTGATTTTAAAAACTGAATTTTTAGGAAGTTAAAAACTGATTTTATTTAAAGTAAAATTGAAATTTTATTTAAAGTAAAATTGAAATTTTATTTAAAGTAAAACTGAAATTTTATTTAAAGTAAAACTGAAATTTTTATAAAGTATAAAGCTGAAAATGAAAAGGTTAAAACTGATTTTAAAATAAAAGGTTAAAACTGATTTTAAAATAAAAGAATAAAACTGATTTTAGGAATTTTAAAAACTTTGATTTGAAAAAGTTATTTTAAACTTTAAAGGTGAAAAGATTTAAACTTTAAAAGTGAAAGATTTAGATTTTAAAAAGGAAAGGATTTGAACTTTTTGAAATAAAAATTCGATTTTTATATATTGAACTTTGAACTAAAAAATTCGATTTTTATATATTGAACTTTGAACTAAAAAATTCGATTTTTATATATTGAACTTTGAACTAAAAATTCGATTTTTATATATTGAACTTTGAAATAAAAATTCGATTTTTTATATATTGAACTTTGAACTAAAAAATTCGATTTTTATATATTGAACTTTGAACTAAAAATTCGATTTTTATATATTGAACTTTGAACTAAAAATTCGATTTTTATATATTGAACTTTGAAATAAAAATTCGATTTTTATATATTGAACTTTGAACTAAAAAATTCGATTTTTATATATTGAACTTTGAACTAAAAATTCGATTTTTATATATTGAATAGCGAAGTAAAAATGGGATTTTTACATATGTAGTGAAAGCGGACAACGAAGGTGACAATAAGGCGAAACGACGAAGACTTCTGCAAAGGAAGAGCCGTGGAGCTAGGATAGCTAAGGTGAGAATTTCTCACCTTTCAATTTATTTTTCTAGTTATATATATATATACTAGGATGCAGACGGTGCTTAGAAGCACCCGACACCCGTCCACATACCATGGACTTGTTTGTTTGGATGTTTGGTGATTGATTGAGATATTGGTTTGAATGTGGTTTGTGGTGTGAAAAATCGAATCGATAAATTGGTTAGGATTAGACGTGCGCCGTTATAAGGCGAAGGAGTAAGACTAGGTTAGACTCTTACTCCAAATTTTGTGGTTTGCATAACGAGAGTGATTTGATTGATGTGTGAATGGCGTGGGCCTTCACTAGACCGGGGATAAGGCTAGGCCTTGTCCCGTTTCTAGTATCGTGCCGTTATGCCGCCGAAATTTTCTAAAATAAGTTAGAAAAATAAAAATAGCATTTTATTTAACGAATGAACCGAATAGAAATTCATATGTTAAAATAAAATGTGTTATCGTTAAAAATATAATTTTTAACGTGCATGTGAATAAATAAATATTCATTTACAAACCAGACGGTTTGTTTATGTACACCTATTTGAATGACGTTGATTGGGTCGATAAATTTTACACATCGCCTAACTGCACAAATAAAATATGTGTTTGATTGTTTGAAACCCCACACGGGTGTTAGGATGAAATTTGAAGTTCACTCATCCTGATTGATTAAATATGTCGATCGATTGATTGACAAGCTGCTGTAAGCGTTAAATGTCTATATTTGATGCTTATACAGTGTAGTGCACTTTGGTTGATGATTGATTATTCATCGTTGTTGATATATACATGTGTTGTAGAAAATCCATATAATTAACATTATATGGTAATTGATTGGGCCTCATTCCAGTTTCGAAAAAAAGAAATATTTGAAATAGAAATATTTGAAATAGAAATATTTGAAATAGAATATTTGAAAATAGAAATATGTGAAGCCGTGAGGATTAGATTGACGCCATTTTGACGTGAACGATATTTATATCGATTTTATTCATTTTAAAATGAATATTGAAAGTGATTTCGAAATCGAATATTTTGAAATGAATTGAATTGAAAACGATTTCGAAATGAATTGAATTGAAAACGATTTCGAAATGAATTGAATTGAAAACGATTTCGAAATGAATTGAATTGAAAACGATTTCGAAACGAATTGAATTGAAAACGAATTCGAATCGAATTGAAAGCGAAGTGAAATAAATTCAAATTGAATTGAAATTTGAATCGAATAGAAATGGATTTTAAAACGAATTTATAAAGAAGAATTCCATTTTGATTTGAATTGAAAAGGAAGTTGAAATTGCTTTTGAAACGAATTTAAAACTATTTATATAATTCGTTTTAAATAGAATCGACGAAATATATATTATATATATTATATATATAATATAATGGCCTGAATAGAACGCGCCGCGCCGCGGCAGTTCGTAAATTTCGACCATTTATTTCAAACGGACATTACGGGAGATCCGACCGTCGGATTCTCCTAAAACCGGAACCGTTGGGTTCGTATCGAAAAGAGCTTTCTAACGAATGTTAGAAATTTGAAATCTAACGGTTGGATTTGGAGATACGTCCAAATCAAATTGGAAAAAGGTCGCTGTAAGTGCAGTTCGATGGCCATTGTTGGAAATCGACTGTACGGGCCTTGATAAAATTATTAAAAATAGTAATAATTTGTGTAAAATCATAAGAAATGATTTGTGAAAGAATTGGGATGAAAAACTCCCTATTTGAAAAGATAAAAATAGATTTTTATCGAAATGAACTAGTTTTGAACTAGAATTATAATTCTATTTATTTTTAAATAAATAAATTGAATTCGAAAAGGGTTTTAAAAGTAACCAAAATTCCAATGATTGCATTGGAGTGGATTTGAATCGAAATTGTCTTCGGAATATTTCGATGTTGGAATTCGTGATATTACAGGTGTTGTTATGGAAATTTGAAAGATATATATTTGTATCGTTATTTCCAATACGACATTTGTTAGTCGTAGAATTCGATATTGAATATAAGCCGATATATTTTCTATTCAGAGCCTTGTATTGAATATCGAATGTGATTTGGGTTTGTCGTGAATGGTGTCTTTACTAACACTGTTCTTGAACCCAGTTGAGAAAAGATTAAATCTTTTTATTTAGATTTAATGAAGTGTACCAATTAAATGATATTTAATTGGAATTGAATTGATATTGATTTTTGGGTTTATCGTGAACAGTGTTTTAAATAACACTTGTTCTTTAACCCGATAATTAATGAATGTGATTTGGGTTTGTCGTGAATGGTGTCTTCACTAACACTGTTCTTGAACCCAGTTGAGAAAAGATTAAATCTTTTGATTTAGATTTAATGAAGTGCACCAATTAAATAATATTTAATTGGAATTGAATGGATATTGATTTTTGGGTTTATCGTGAACAGTGTTTTAAATAACACTTGTTCTTTAACCCGATAATTAATGGGATGTGACTTTGGGTTTATCGTGAACCGTGTTTTAAATGACACTGATTCTTTAACCCAGTCACAGATTAAAACTAAGTGGAGTTTTAATGAATCTTTAATTAGATTGAAAAGATCGAGAATGGAGTATCACCAGTTTTGCTCCAGGCGATAGTTAAATCTTTAATTAGATTTGAACGTGAAATTTAGAAACTAACTGTCGGTTAGCCAAGCAGAAGGGTTTTCTGGATATTGATCTGATGTTGGTTTCGGCCTTCGGGGTTAATATTTGGGGAATTATTCTCTTGATTAATTTACGGTTAGTGACTAATGAATTGGAATGAGGCGTATGTTGTGTTTGTGTAACACTTTTATAAAATATACGCGAGTTATTCGGGAAGTCCGGGTTTATCCCATTCTGAATAATCGATACGACGATAAGTCGAAGATGAAGACGATGGTCGAAGACCGGAGGTCTTCACGTCGTTTGGGTGATAACTGATGATCTTGATTGGGCTGTACACCCAAGAAGATGGAAACAGTTGGTGATCGTCCAGACGTACTTGGAGATCGATGGATATGCGAGGTACTAGGTGCCTCCGGTTTCGTTCAGGCCCAGAACGGACTTGTAAATGGACTGTGTGTCTGACATCGGATTTCATTCTGTGTGACTGATATCGGTTGCATAGGATGGTTTGCCTGTGTGGCATGCTAAGATGCAAATGATCAAGGCTTCTGTTGAAAAGCAAAGTCTTGTGGTGATGATCAAAGCACGGCCTTTGTGGCGTAGCTTTGTGTAACGTTTACCTCGCGTGTTTCACACCCGGTATGAACCAAAAACGGGAGACGGACCTCAGGGAGGACTTGCGTTTCTTTCTAGCTAGAAGTGGCGTCAGTGGTTTTACACGCCCTGACGAGTTTGACTTATGTGGTTGTTGCGGTTGCGAGGCGCCTCGGTTATATCGGTTTCGGCCGAATGCATTCTGGTCGGCTGACGGACCAGACTTACACCCCATAGGGTGGGGAGACGTATTGTTCAGGCATAATAATCCACTCCGTGTGGACCGGCCCTGACGATCCAAGGGTCACTCGAGCTCTGATCCTGAGGGGCGGGCTAGAGCGTCTCGAATCGGTTGAGGACTATCTTTTGCCTCGGTTCATAGACGGAAATCCAATTTCCAAATACGTGACTTTGCGGTTTTATTTGTAAACCTATATATGGTGACATAGTGGCATGGGACGCTCATGTCGCCTATGATTGATACTTATGATTTGAAGTTGTTTTATGAACAATGCACTTATAATAGTATCAAATGATTTGTTTTAAGACGTATCAAGCATTCTTTGGCTGTTATAAGGGAAAACCCTATCCTCGGCTGCGTTGCATTGTGTGATGGGACCTGGGTCTTATAACAGCTTCATTTTTCTTTATTTAGCATTGCGCTGTTTGTTTTATGCACTGGTATTCTTGGGAGGAAACCCGTTCCGTGTTATACGGCGTGGTCCCTTGATTTACCTAATTTTTAAAATAAAGATTAATAACTGTTTTAGTTCTCACACCAGTCACATGACTGACCTGGAGTTTATTGTTTTAACCTAAACTCTGGGTGCCCTTATTTTCGACACGGGCAGCTAGTAGTTTTGGTTTTGCAGATTTATATTCACAGGATCCTGGTTTACAGCTGGAACGATATCCGGAAAGCTTTGTATCCGTATATCCCATTCTAGTTGTGTATTGTATTATTTTCCGCTGCGATGTATTTAAATCTCTGATATTTCTGTGTAATATTCTTTCATACTCTGTATATTCTTGTGATCTGGTGCATTGTTGTAATATACAGTGAAAGGTTCTTCTGTATGCGTTCTGTTTTGTCCTGTTCTCAAACGATAGGGCGTTTCGAACGGCCTGGACCGGTTTAGCGACTGGTTCGGACCGAGCGAAATTCCTTGCCGTCACATTTGGTATCAGAGCTTTGGTTTACAAAGCAGAGAACAAGACACATTAGAACCGTACGAAAGAATTCATCAGAAATTGGATTAGTAATATCCAACGAGAATGACTCGTTAGAGATGGGATCAGTAGTATCCTAGAACGAGTGTGAAGAGTATATTTTTGAAAATGAAAACAAATTTTTGTTTTGAAAATTTAATCAATTATTCGTATTTGATTATCTATTTAAATTGATGTGGACAATCCAGTATATATAGATTTTGCGTATACGTCTGATCCGCGTGTATTCGAAGTTTTAATATATTGAATAGATATAGCATCACGCTCTAGTCGCCCGAAGATGATATTGATGATAGCGATCGCATCATCAACATTTATGTTCGAGTTTCGAAGGTGTGATTTTCTATATATTTCCATTAGACTGGTGTGAGAACCAAAACTAATATAGTTAGGATACATTGTAGTGAATTGGCATCAAAAACATGATTTTTGTATATGTATCAAAATTATCAATTTGAAACTCTAATTCACTAATTGATTGATGATTGTGTTGCTTGTTTAAATTGTTTGCTAATTTTTAGCCATTTAGCCTAATTGAACCGCATATTGAATTATATTGAAATTTGGTCGCATTTGCTTGCATATACATGTATATCATTGAACAGGTCATAGCAAGGAGGCTAGAGCCGAGAATAAAATTTGTTTGCCCGACAAATAGGTACATGTTTACTACATAATTTCCTGTTTTGTTTGGGTGATGATGATTTTGTGAGCCTATTGGCTAGCCGCTTGGCTTTTTCTTTTTCTTTCTGAGATCTGAAGGACCGGGGAAGCTATTTGAAATTCCCCGATGCTCCCGGTGCAGGGGAGGTTATGGCGAAATTTTTCAAAAATTTAGGGTGTTAGCCAAATTTTTGAGATTTTGAAAATTCTCAGAAACTGAAAAGTTGGAGAATGGAAGCCAGATCGAATGTAGAGCTGAATAATCAAACCACTTTCGACTTTGTTCCTTTTCGGGGACGAAAAGTTTTAAGTGGGGGAGATTGTAACAACCCGAAAATCTGGGCCAGTTTAAAATTTTTATTTTGGCAATTTTAGCGAATTTTGATTATTTAAAATGAATTATTTTAAATAATATCGACAAGAAATTTATTTTGAATATAATTCGAACGTATATATTTATACGCGTCGTCGTTAGAATATAAATAATTATATATAATTATAAAAGGAATTGAAAATGGCGCGGTAGTTCGAAAATTCGATTTCTAATTTCAAATGAATATACAGAATTCAATATAAGTCAGAATTGAACGAAACAAGAAATATTTGAATCTGTATAACTATATCTTTGTAACGAAGTTAACAAACTGAGATTTCATCTTAGAAATGATAAGATATGTCCAGTTGAAAATTTGAAATAGTCGCTGTGGAATTTATATATATTTTTATATATATAAGGCCCTTAAAAATAGCAATTTTGCAAACGACCTCGGATTTCGACGAAACCAGTTTTGTTGGGTCCGTGATGTAAAGTTATTGCTAGGTTTTAAATTGCATAATTTTTCGAATCAATATGTGAGCGTGGCATAGGAAAACGTGTTTTGACCATTTCAGTTGAATTTAATCGACTGGCAATGGGCCATTTTTCCAACGGTCTCGGAATTCGACGAAACTAGTTTTGTTAGGACCGTATCGTCAATACGAAGCTAGAAAATATTTTTATAGAATTTTTCTAGTTAGTATGTGGCCCCGGTAATTTGAAATGTACGTTTAAAATTCAATATAGTGATTTAAATGTAAATTTAACGGGAACTGATTGTAACAATCAAATCAGCTTGCGATATATATCCCATTGTGTTCGGAATGGGGGTAAAACGCTATGGACGACAGGCGGTGGGCCTCGTTTCGAGGTCGAATGTGAAAGTCAACTCTTTAGGATAAAATTTATTAATTAAAAAAAAAAAAAAAAAAAAAAAGAATATTATCTCCCCCTTTACTACCCAGGCCCCCCCCCCCCCCCGATTTCCTTTTACAGAAAACTAAAAAAAAAAAAAAAAGGGAAACGAAATCGAAATCGCCCCTTTCCCTCGTCGGAGCCGCCACCCCCGCGTCGGCCTCCTCCTCCAATCGCCCGCCACTCAGTTGAAGCCCCTGTCCCCTCTTCAGCCTCCTCCCCCTCGCGACTCTTTCCTCCTCCCTCCTCCACGCGAGGACAGCGAGCGCCCCCCCCGAACCCTAGCGCCGCCGATGAAGTCGAGCCCCCCCTCCGATCTGCAAGCCTCGATGAAGCCCCCCCGACCACTCGACGAGCCCCTGTAAGTTTTGGTTTTTTTTTTATTTACTTATTTTCATTTAACTGTAAAATTTTGTTGATTTTAAAAAAACTGTAAAATTTTGTTGATTTTAAAAACTGAATTTTTAGGAAGTTAAAAACTGATTTTATTTAAAGTAAAATTGAAATTTTATTTAAAGTAAAATTGAAATTTTATTTAAAGTAAAACTGAAATTTTATTTAAAGTAAAACTGAAATTTTTATAAAGTATAAAGCTGAAAATGAAAAGGTTAAAACTGATTTTAAAATAAAAGGTTAAAACTGATTTTAAAATAAAAGAATAAAACTGATTTTAGGAATTTTAAAAACTTTGATTTGAAAAAGTTATTTTAAACTTTAAAGGTGAAAAGATTTAAACTTTAAAAGTGAAAGATTTAGATTTTAAAAAGGAAAGGATTTGAACTTTTTGAAATAAAAATTCGATTTTTATATATTGAACTTTGAACTAAAAAATTCGATTTTTATATATTGAACTTTGAACTAAAAAATTCGATTTTTATATATTGAACTTTGAACTAAAAATTCGATTTTTATATATTGAACTTTGAAATAAAAATTCGATTTTTTATATATTGAACTTTGAACTAAAAAATTCGATTTTTATATATTGAACTTTGAACTAAAAATTCGATTTTTATATATTGAACTTTGAACTAAAAATTCGATTTTTATATATTGAACTTTGAAATAAAAATTCGATTTTTATATATTGAACTTTGAACTAAAAAATTCGATTTTTATATATTGAACTTTGAACTAAAAATTCGATTTTTATATATTGAATAGCGAAGTAAAAATGGGATTTTTACATATGTAGTGAAAGCGGACAACGAAGGTGACAATAAGGCGAAACGACGAAGACTTCTGCAAAGGAAGAGCCGTGGAGCTAGGATAGCTAAGGTGAGAATTTCTCACCTTTCAATTTATTTTTCTAGTTATATATATATATACTAGGATGCAGACGGTGCTTAGAAGCACCCGACACCCGTCCACATACCATGGACTTGTTTGTTTGGATGTTTGGTGATTGATTGAGATATTGGTTTGAATGTGGTTTGTGGTGTGAAAAATCGAATCGATAAATTGGTTAGGATTAGACGTGCGCCGTTATAAGGCGAAGGAGTAAGACTAGGTTAGACTCTTACTCCAAATTTTGTGGTTTGCATAACGAGAGTGATTTGATTGATGTGTGAATGGCGTGGGCCTTCACTAGACCGGGGATAAGGCTAGGCCTTGTCCCGTTTCTAGTATCGTGCCGTTATGCCGCCGAAATTTTCTAAAATAAGTTAGAAAAATAAAAATAGCATTTTATTTAACGAATGAACCGAATAGAAATTCATATGTTAAAATAAAATGTGTTATCGTTAAAAATATAATTTTTAACGTGCATGTGAATAAATAAATATTCATTTACAAACCAGACGGTTTGTTTATGTACACCTATTTGAATGACGTTGATTGGGTCGATAAATTTTACACATCGCCTAACTGCACAAATAAAATATGTGTTTGATTGTTTGAAACCCCACACGGGTGTTAGGATGAAATTTGAAGTTCACTCATCCTGATTGATTAAATATGTCGATCGATTGATTGACAAGCTGCTGTAAGCGTTAAATGTCTATATTTGATGCTTATACAGTGTAGTGCACTTTGGTTGATGATTGATTATTCATCGTTGTTGATATATACATGTGTTGTAGAAAATCCATATAATTAACATTATATGGTAATTGATTGGGCCTCATTCCAGTTTCGAAAAAAAGAAATATTTGAAATAGAAATATTTGAAATAGAAATATTTGAAATAGAATATTTGAAAATAGAAATATGTGAAGCCGTGAGGATTAGATTGACGCCATTTTGACGTGAACGATATTTATATCGATTTTATTCATTTTAAAATGAATATTGAAAGTGATTTCGAAATCGAATATTTTGAAATGAATTGAATTGAAAACGATTTCGAAATGAATTGAATTGAAAACGATTTCGAAATGAATTGAATTGAAAACGATTTCGAAATGAATTGAATTGAAAACGATTTCGAAACGAATTGAATTGAAAACGAATTCGAATCGAATTGAAAGCGAAGTGAAATAAATTCAAATTGAATTGAAATTTGAATCGAATAGAAATGGATTTTAAAACGAATTTATAAAGAAGAATTCCATTTTGATTTGAATTGAAAAGGAAGTTGAAATTGCTTTTGAAACGAATTTAAAACTATTTATATAATTCGTTTTAAATAGAATCGACGAAATATATATTATATATATTATATATATAATATAATGGCCTGAATAGAACGCGCCGCGCCGCGGCAGTTCGTAAATTTCGACCATTTATTTCAAACGGACATTACGGGAGATCCGACCGTCGGATTCTCCTAAAACCGGAACCGTTGGGTTCGTATCGAAAAGAGCTTTCTAACGAATGTTAGAAATTTGAAATCTAACGGTTGGATTTGGAGATACGTCCAAATCAAATTGGAAAAAGGTCGCTGTAAGTGCAGTTCGATGGCCATTGTTGGAAATCGACTGTACGGGCCTTGATAAAATTATTAAAAATAGTAATAATTTGTGTAAAATCATAAGAAATGATTTGTGAAAGAATTGGGATGAAAAACTCCCTATTTGAAAAGATAAAAATAGATTTTTATCGAAATGAACTAGTTTTGAACTAGAATTATAATTCTATTTATTTTTAAATAAATAAATTGAATTCGAAAAGGGTTTTAAAAGTAACCAAAATTCCAATGATTGCATTGGAGTGGATTTGAATCGAAATTGTCTTCGGAATATTTCGATGTTGGAATTCGTGATATTACAGGTGTTGTTATGGAAATTTGAAAGATATATATTTGTATCGTTATTTCCAATACGACATTTGTTAGTCGTAGAATTCGATATTGAATATAAGCCGATATATTTTCTATTCAGAGCCTTGTATTGAATATCGAATGTGATTTGGGTTTGTCGTGAATGGTGTCTTTACTAACACTGTTCTTGAACCCAGTTGAGAAAAGATTAAATCTTTTTATTTAGATTTAATGAAGTGTACCAATTAAATGATATTTAATTGGAATTGAATTGATATTGATTTTTGGGTTTATCGTGAACAGTGTTTTAAATAACACTTGTTCTTTAACCCGATAATTAATGAATGTGATTTGGGTTTGTCGTGAATGGTGTCTTCACTAACACTGTTCTTGAACCCAGTTGAGAAAAGATTAAATCTTTTGATTTAGATTTAATGAAGTGCACCAATTAAATAATATTTAATTGGAATTGAATGGATATTGATTTTTGGGTTTATCGTGAACAGTGTTTTAAATAACACTTGTTCTTTAACCCGATAATTAATGGGATGTGACTTTGGGTTTATCGTGAACCGTGTTTTAAATGACACTGATTCTTTAACCCAGTCACAGATTAAAACTAAGTGGAGTTTTAATGAATCTTTAATTAGATTGAAAAGATCGAGAATGGAGTATCACCAGTTTTGCTCCAGGCGATAGTTAAATCTTTAATTAGATTTGAACGTGAAATTTAGAAACTAACTGTCGGTTAGCCAAGCAGAAGGGTTTTCTGGATATTGATCTGATGTTGGTTTCGGCCTTCGGGGTTAATATTTGGGGAATTATTCTCTTGATTAATTTACGGTTAGTGACTAATGAATTGGAATGAGGCGTATGTTGTGTTTGTGTAACACTTTTATAAAATATACGCGAGTTATTCGGGAAGTCCGGGTTTATCCCATTCTGAATAATCGATACGACGATAAGTCGAAGATGAAGACGATGGTCGAAGACCGGAGGTCTTCACGTCGTTTGGGTGATAACTGATGATCTTGATTGGGCTGTACACCCAAGAAGATGGAAACAGTTGGTGATCGTCCAGACGTACTTGGAGATCGATGGATATGCGAGGTACTAGGTGCCTCCGGTTTCGTTCAGGCCCAGAACGGACTTGTAAATGGACTGTGTGTCTGACATCGGATTTCATTCTGTGTGACTGATATCGGTTGCATAGGATGGTTTGCCTGTGTGGCATGCTAAGATGCAAATGATCAAGGCTTCTGTTGAAAAGCAAAGTCTTGTGGTGATGATCAAAGCACGGCCTTTGTGGCGTAGCTTTGTGTAACGTTTACCTCGCGTGTTTCACACCCGGTATGAACCAAAAACGGGAGACGGACCTCAGGGAGGACTTGCGTTTCTTTCTAGCTAGAAGTGGCGTCAGTGGTTTTACACGCCCTGACGAGTTTGACTTATGTGGTTGTTGCGGTTGCGAGGCGCCTCGGTTATATCGGTTTCGGCCGAATGCATTCTGGTCGGCTGACGGACCAGACTTACACCCCATAGGGTGGGGAGACGTATTGTTCAGGCATAATAATCCACTCCGTGTGGACCGGCCCTGACGATCCAAGGGTCACTCGAGCTCTGATCCTGAGGGGCGGGCTAGAGCGTCTCGAATCGGTTGAGGACTATCTTTTGCCTCGGTTCATAGACGGAAATCCAATTTCCAAATACGTGACTTTGCGGTTTTATTTGTAAACCTATATATGGTGACATAGTGGCATGGGACGCTCATGTCGCCTATGATTGATACTTATGATTTGAAGTTGTTTTATGAACAATGCACTTATAATAGTATCAAATGATTTGTTTTAAGACGTATCAAGCATTCTTTGGCTGTTATAAGGGAAAACCCTATCCTCGGCTGCGTTGCATTGTGTGATGGGACCTGGGTCTTATAACAGCTTCATTTTTCTTTATTTAGCATTGCGCTGTTTGTTTTATGCACTGGTATTCTTGGGAGGAAACCCGTTCCGTGTTATACGGCGTGGTCCCTTGATTTACCTAATTTTTAAAATAAAGATTAATAACTGTTTTAGTTCTCACACCAGTCACATGACTGACCTGGAGTTTATTGTTTTAACCTAAACTCTGGGTGCCCTTATTTTCGACACGGGCAGCTAGTAGTTTTGGTTTTGCAGATTTATATTCACAGGATCCTGGTTTACAGCTGGAACGATATCCGGAAAGCTTTGTATCCGTATATCCCATTCTAGTTGTGTATTGTATTATTTTCCGCTGCGATGTATTTAAATCTCTGATATTTCTGTGTAATATTCTTTCATACTCTGTATATTCTTGTGATCTGGTGCATTGTTGTAATATACAGTGAAAGGTTCTTCTGTATGCGTTCTGTTTTGTCCTGTTCTCAAACGATAGGGCGTTTCGAACGGCCTGGACCGGTTTAGCGACTGGTTCGGACCGAGCGAAATTCCTTGCCGTCACACTTCATAAGCGGAAGGATTACTTGTTGAATAATCTCTGTGTTGGAACATAGAGGTATTCTGATGTGATTCGGTCGTGGTTGGAATCTACGAATTGCAAGGACTACTCGCTACTGATCCATAAGGATGTGGTAGGAGGGTACCTTTGGTTTGCCCAGTCCCCGGACAACTTATATGGATGAATGTTTGACAGAGTATGCCTAACATGTCATATGATTGATCTCTTCAAGACTTTGTTTGGTGGCGGAGGAATTCGTTTCTCTTAGCCTTATACCCTATGTATTAGAGAAACCAATTTATGATATGATAAGTTTGACAGTGTGACATTCAAAGTGAATGGTGGCCAAATGTTCTAAAATAGTAATAAAGGTAAAGTAATTAATTAATTATGACCACAAGCCTCTTCAACTGGGAATTGGTATAAAATCGGATAAGTCGCATGGCTATGTGGGTCGCACCCATCAAAAGGGTATATCATTACCTGATATGGTGAAATTAAATGCCTTCGGTTGTCCCTTTGTTTTATTTGTATGCTATCGGTTCGGTCGACTGGCCCCCAACCGTGGTAATGAAATATTCGGCACTCTCAAGCGAAATGAGGGGTCGGTCATGTTTAGCCGGGGTAGTAAGACGTTCTTGTTGAATCCCCAGTGTATTCATCTGCAGAGGTACATTGTCGGAAGGTGGTCCCATACCTTGCCATTGTTGGAAATCCATTCTCCAATAAGCGCCCACGGTTTTGATTGTATACTATATATGTAGAGCATGAGATGTGAGCATTCTGCTGGATTGATATTTATTTGTATTTAGACACTATTATAATATCAGAGAAGATATTAATTTTCAAAAACGTTTTGGGTTATAGTAAGGTAAAAACCATCCATATTTATGTGTGGATTTGGTCTTACTATTATCCTGTCTTTCGAAAAGATTTTAATTTTAAAATCAAGTTGGATGTTACCTATAAAATTAGTGTGTTTTTCTCACTCTGGTTCACCAGACTGATCCGTGCGTTTGTAATGCTCGGGTTAGACCGGGTTGTATAGGTTTAGGTTATCGGATGCCATAAAGAGACGAGCTGGAAGAGTCCAAACGTATGATATATGTTTATTCCGCCGTGTGATTGTATATAAGGATAGATATTATAACTGTCCAGATGTGTTGATGTACTCTGATGATTGTAAGTATTTTTAAAGCTCTCAGTAAAGATTTATTTCTATATTATATTTTGTTCCGCTGCGATGTGAGACTCTGTGTTATGTTCTTCTTCTTCTTCTATTCTAATATTTCTTTCTTTCTTATCTCACCCTCTATATTCTTTCTACTAACTATCTGTGTTTCGATACTTGAGTTTTGGCAATTAATACTAGATGTATGTATTATTGTCAAAATTCGGGCGTCGAATTATGTCAAGTCGTTACACATTTCCATAATGGAACCTCAAGAGGCTGTAGAAGTCCAGATGGCCGCTGGTGCTCGGCCTTAACAAGTTGACAAGTCATGCAGCCATTCACATAACTTGCAACATCACTCTTCATACCTTTCCAACAATAAAGACGATGCATATCGGCATATATTTTACTACTACTGGGATGAACAGAATACTTAGTGCGATGACAATCATCAAGTATGTCACGCCTAAGTGTTGGATCGGATGGCACAACAATACGGTTTTTCTTTCGAAGACAACCACGAGAATCGACATTATAGTCCCGTAACTCCTCACTTTGAGACTCAGATTCACACAGCTGGATAAGGCGTATCATCTCAGGATAACGCCTTTGTGCACTCGTAATACGATCAAGAATAGACGGACGGGCCTCAATAGAATCTATCGAAGAAGCAGGATCACAAATATCACAATATGATAGTGTCTCAAGGATATCTCACCCAGCTAGCATCATAGAGACAACTGCAGAATGCTTGCGGCTAAGCGCATCGTCCACACGATTACCCTTTCCACGTGTATAAAGAATGACAAAATCATAAGCTGCGAGGAACTCAAGCCAACGTTATTGACGCATATTGAGCTCTTTCTGGGAAAATAGATACTTCAGGGATTTTTGATCGGTAAAGAGAGTAAAATGCTCTCCAAGCAAGTAATGACGCCAAATTTTTAAAGAAAATACGATGGCGGCTAACTCTAGATCATGAGTCACATATCAAATCTCATTCGGTCGCAACTTGTGGGAGGCATACGCTACAACTCGACCACGCTGTATCAACACAGCGCCCAAACCACTGTGACTAGCATCAGTAAATACAACAAGATCTTGGTTTCCTTCGGAACAACTAGAACAAGAGCATTAGTGAGAAGTTCCTTTAATTGTTGGAAGGAAGCCTCACACTTTTCAGACCACTCGAAGCGAACACCCTTACGGGTAAGGCGGGTAAGGGGAAGCACAATACGTGAGAAATTTTGAATAAAGCGGCAGTAATAACCTGCCAATCCCAAGAAACTGCGAATCTTAGAGACAGTCTCAGGTCTTTTCCAATTCTGGATAGCCTCTATCTTAGCTGGATCAACTGAAATGCCATCGGAGGAAACAACATGGCCAAGAAAATGTACTTGTCTTTCCCAAAAATAGCATTTAGAAAGTTCGGCCTTAAGTTGATTATGGCGGAGTGTGTTCAAGACAACTCGTAAGTGAGAAGATTGCTCAGCTTCATATCGAGAATAAACGAGGATGTCATCGATGAAAATTAGAACAAACTTATCAAGGTATTCCCTAAATACCCGGTTTATAAGGTCAACAAAGAATGCTGGAGCATTGGTTAAACCGAATGGCATAACACGCCACTCGTATGATCCGTAGCAAGTATGAAAAGCAGTAAGTGGTATACTTTCTTTCGCAACTCGCAACTGATGAAATCCGGTAGCAAGGTCCAACTGAGAGAAAACTCTAGCACCACTTAACTGATCGAACATATCGTCAATACAAGGCAATGGATATCGATTCTTGATGGTAAGATCATTAAGCTTGCGATAATCTACGCAAAGCCTAAGAGATCCATCAGGCTTCTTAACAAAGAGAACTGCTGCACCCTACGGTGAAGTGCTTGACTGAATAAACTGCTTAGATTCTAACTCAAGAAGCTGCTTCTTCAATTCCTCATTTTCTTTAGTCAACATCCGCGTGGGAAGACAACTAACAGGATGAGCTCCCGGAACTAAATCGATACGAAACACTATAGCTCGCTTGGGTAGTAACCCTAAAACAGGCTCAAAAACATCGACAAAATCACAAACCACAGGGATACGAGACACATCGGTTTCATCATGATCTTGGAATAACGAATGTAAAGAAGTCTCTAGATCTCTATCAATATCTCTAAGTACAAGGGAAAGTAATGAGGTCGAGTCTGGATGACGAAGATATAAGATACACTTAGCGCAAAGAATCTTGGCTTCGTAGCGCATGAGCCAATCCATGCCTAAGATCATATCAAACCCATGAGAAGGGAACACGTGCAGATTCACACGGAAAGAAAAGCCACAAATCAAGATTTCTACGTTGTCACATAATAATGTAAGGGTGGCATATCCTCCAATAGGACTCGCTATCCTTAATGAAGTCATGATACAAGAAATACCCAAAGAGATGTTATCCACTAACTCTTCCGCTATAAATGAATGAGAAGCCCCAGTGTCGAATAGAACTCTAATTATGCCATCATGAAATAACAAGGAAACTTCAAGAACAGAAGGCATACCTTTCTGCTGAGAAGAAGTACCCCCAGACTCCACCACATTAAGCTTTCCAGAACGCTTAGCTTTTGAAGGACATGATGCAGCCATGTGACCCTCTTTCTTACAACATCGGCAAATGAGTGGATTAGGACAATCACGCACAAAATGTTCACTAGATCCACAATTAAAGCATCCTTTCTTAGTAGGCGGTGCTCCACTGGACTGAGAATGTTGTGTATTCGGCTTCTTCTTTTTATTTGGGAACGACTTGGATTTCTGAAAAGGGAACTTCTTCTTGCCATGATTCTTACGGTCCTCACCATCATCATCACTATCCTTCTCCTTCTCGACCGACTCGAGATGGAGAGCCGCATCCACAAGTTTCTCGAATGTTCTATCAAGCTATAATAGAAGAGGAAGTCCATTAACGAACTTAAGATTTTTCTTGTAAGGTGTAGAGATGTTCTCTAGGATACTTCGACAAGGCCTCGTAAGAAGAAACATACTCAGCAACAAATAATTTCCTCTGCTTCAACTCGAGGAAGCGACAAGCAAGAACCTCTTTCTATGAATCTGGAATAAACTTGAGCTCAAAATGCTCACGGAACTACTTCCACTCAAGGGAAAACTCATCAAGTTCGGCAATCAACAACTCGTACCAATTTAAAGCTCGCCCTTGCAACATGCTTGAAGCTACAAAGACTTAATAATGAGATGAGATCTCCATGCGAGTAAAGATGCGCTCGCATGTACGAATGCACGCCTGGACCTCTAAAACGGACTCTATACCTAGGAAAGGCTTCCCATCTAGATGAGAGATATCACTGCACAGGCGTGCAAAAACTGACTTGCGCGGAGGAGATGAACGGGTTGGAGCAGGAGGCTGGGTGCTCTGACTAAGCTCCATAAGCTGATCAGTAGATAAAGTGACTGCCTCTTGTCAAGAGCCACTGATTGGTCTACCACTCTCATTAGGGTGAACGCCACTAGATGGATCAACCCTGTCTTTAGAGCTTGGACCATTGATCGGTCTAGAACCCGTAACTTCATCTTGACCTTGACCAGCCATCAGCTGAAAAAAATGAAGATATGATCATTTATGGGTAATATATATCACTTACATTAAATTAATAAGGAATACTATGGAAATGTAAAACAATTTTTCCTAGACGTATTCCCTTCTTTTATTTACCCCACGACAAAAAAAATTAAAGGCACGACTCGGGTCAAGGCTAGGCACAAAGGATTTAATGTTCTACTCATATTGTATCTCAATGCACTATATTTGCTCGTATTATGTTCTGTATTAATCGCATTTTGTTCTGAATTGAGCTCGGATACCAAGCTGTGAAGCCCCACCCCGAGACCCGCATTAGTAAAGAACATTATCTAGTAATGTTGTCTACTAATACAGAGAATAGGGATGGTTAAGGGAGACCATCCATATATTTTGTATCAATTAAACATTTAGAGTATCGAAGAAATGCTTTTTTTTTATCGAGACTCCAAATTTTTAATTAATACAAAACTATGGTGGTTAATAACTAATCCAGAACAAGCATGATTAATTGAACAAGTAAACAACAGAGAACAAATATCCCAGCATCAAATACAAGTACATGTAATATACAGCCCAATAGTATCATCAAAACATGGAATGAAACCACAATAAGTACAACAAGAATCATCACTATAATACATAGTAAGATACATAGATCCAGGATACATATATACAACAAAATAGCTATACTACGAGCTTATAACAAGGAAGGAATCATGGCAGAAGCAAAAGGGGATCGATAAGCTGGCAACCTGCAAAGCTCAGTCTGACCCGAGCATTAACACACACGGGTCAGTCTAGTCAACAGAGAGAGGTAACGAGTTTAAGAATAATTAAATAAACATATGATGTGTAGCAATTTTTTCATAAGGAGTCATAAGTAGAAAGTGCAATAAACTTTGTTTGACATTATATTTTTCCAGTGTAAAGTTAACATGAATGCCCGAATCATCATACAAATATCAAGAGTCAATTCCACAAATGAAATCATCAAGGAAATATGCATTTTCGCAAATGTATGATCATCCCGATCAAAATATAGTCATTAAAGCCCAAGTCAATAATAATAAAAACAACTCATAAAATGAGCACATACTATTAAGTGAATTATAGCCTATCCCGAGCTATATGTTTCTCATCCCGAGCAATGGCCAAGTACTTTTATATATTTCATTTAGGCGCCTGTCACTACGGCTACTCCAGTCGAGTGTATCTTGACCATCCCGATCAAGTTAATACATATACATGACTTCCCTAAGTCTCGGCTTCCCCTGAAGCAAGTACTGGCTTAATGCATTTAGAATGTGTCATTGACTCACAGTTAGTAATCCAAACAGTGGTAACAGTGCGTCCCATACCACACGTTCCACTATTTGGTTTACTAGTCACTTGTCAACTTCACACTAGCAATCATAGAAAATACCAAGCAATCACTAATAGGACATCGACTTCAATCAAACTATACTGGAATTAACTAACTTTGTATACTGTCGTGTTCCATACCACAGAGTGTACAATATCATTTAACATCCAATACGCCATCTTGAAGGGTGCAGAAAAAGTGTGGTTTTTACATAGGAAAATATTTGTTTTGTTTTAAAGAAGGTTCATAAAATGATTTCTCAAAAACCAATTGCTTTCTTTATGAAATCCATTTATTTATGAAAATAATTTTATACTTTTGTTTTGAGGCAATTTAAATTCAAAAACCAAAATTATAAAATTCTTTTAGACCCAAAACTATAGTAAGATCGATATTTATTTACATATTGGAAAGCTAGTTTAAAACCGTGCACGTGTACCCAATATCATCAGAAATCTTGAAAATAATCAACATAATTATCTCATACTTCTGAGATTGGATTGATAAATATGTGAACCTAGTTACTCCACTTAATTAAGTAATTGCCAAGTCATAACAACAACACACAAAATCACAAAGTATTAAGTGTCGAGTCAAGCAAATGCACACCAAATCAATTCAGGTTGCAACTTTTAGGTAAGCTTCGGATGATCAAACAGTCTCCGATTGGTCTAAAAATTTACTTATAGTGCTGATCCCAAGCTTTAAAATAAAAAAAGAATCACTCAAAAACACTTTGCAGATTGGAAAATACAGCAGCTCAAAGTAGAGCATTGGCTGTGTTTTCAGTAGCTCAAAATGATAAATTCACGACAATCCCCGACTTTGAGGGCTGTTCTCATCAACTTCTGGTGATCAATACACGATGAAAATCGGTATGCTAATAGAGCGGATTCCAAGCTTTAGAATAAAAAGGAATCGCTCAAAAACACTTTGTAGATTGTAAAATACAGCAACTCAAAGTAGAGCCTTTGTTGTGTTTTTCAGCAGCTCAAATATGATAAATTCACGACAAAACCCCAAATTTAAGGGCTATTCTCACCAACTTCTGGTGATCAATACACAATGAAATTTGGTATGATAATAGTGCGGATTCCAAGCTTTAAAATAAAAAAAGAATCACTCAAAAACACTTTGTAGAATATAAAATACAGCAGCTCAAAGTAGAGTCTTCGATGTGTTTTTCAGTAGCTCAAAAATGATAAATTCACGACGAAACCCCGACTTTGAGGGTTGTTCTCACCAACTTCTTCCGGTGAACAATACCCGATGAAAGTATGCTGATAGGGCGGATTCCAAGCTTTAAAACAAAAAAATAATCGCTCAAAAACACTAAGTAGTTTGTAAAATGCAGCAGCTCAAAGTTGAGCATTCGCTGTTTTTCAGCAACTCACAAAAAAATGAACAACTACAAGGAATTTGCATATTTTCTTTCAGCCACAATCTACAAATTTAACATAAAATTGCTGAAGTCTAGAAAGATGTGATATTTACTCACCTTATAGTAGATAGCGGCGATTTAAGAAAGAATTAGGCGCAATAAAGGCTCTAGGAGTGTGAAGATGGCTTCTTTCCTCTAGAAAATCCAATGTCTAATACATGCATGAAAATTCTTACTGTAAAATAATAATTCACTGCAAATAGAAAGAAATTAAAGATTAAATTTGAGATCTTAGTGAATTACCTTCTTTAGAATTGATCTAGAAACTAAAATCTTCAATTTAGAAGTGATTTGGGAAGGAATAGAATTGACAGTAATGGGTTCTCTTAAATTTCTTATCTTCATTTTACTAATGGAAGAGGAGATGAGAGGAAAATACATGACTTCACTCTTTCCTGAAATTTCCCATCGTATAAATGCAATTACCCCCCCCCCCCCCTCCCCCCCCCCCCAATCCTTTCATTAAGCCATTAATTTATCAATAACCCCTTTTCACCCAAGATTAGGCCAATTAACCTATGTTTACATCATTACAACTATGTTTTACACTATCTTTCACATTATTAACCATACCCAATTAAAAATTGATAACCAACAAAGTTAAATAAATTTGTAATATCATTTTAAAATATTTTTAAAACTTGTTATCTTTAAATAACCATTATTTAACACTAATTTTTGGTTTAACAAGAAATGTACATAAGTTCTACCTATTTAAAACATTTCACCTATATTTTTGCATTTCTCATATGCACATGAATAATTAATCGTACTTACTCTCTTTACAATTTAATATTTCATATTTTATGACAAAATACTCAATTTACACTTGAAGGCTTATTCAATATTACATATAAAACCCAAAAAAAATCATAATATTTGTCATTAAATCCTTTTAATTGATTTTCTCATCAAAAGCTTATTAACAAATACTTACCCCTTGATGTTTCAATACTAACATATACTTTATTGCTCATCAATATCTTAAAAATCTTTAATTTTGCAGTTACCCAATTTAACTTAAATAATCAAGTCAATTACTCTCACTTTGATTTAGTTACCTTCATTAATATTCCATTATAAGAACTAAATTTATTAATTCTTTTGGCAGGTAATTAACTAGGAACCCAGGTCGTTACAGGATCTTCCCCGATTGTCAATATAAATCCTTGTGATCGACTTGTTCAATTCTTTATAATGAGATATTTTGGTCCTCTCCTATTCTTCCGTTCCGTGAGCTTTCATGATCTCTCTCTTAATCTTTCTTTTTCCATTATCTTGCTTAAAACTTGCTTCAAGCATTTTCTCATTCTCACAGGGTTGATTTCCACTATCCTCTATACTCGTGCACCTTCCTAACATAAATACCTGTTAGTTTCATAGTAGAACTCATCAAGTCCCACGAGGGATCTCTTTCCATACTAGCTTTAAACATAGAATCATCAGTCATTCTGGACCCAACTTCCATCAATACCATTGACCATTCCAGCTTATCCATCGTCATAGCCGAAGCATTGAATTGTTCCAAGAAATTTCTCAACTCTGAACTGTTCCCTGAACCTGACAACAAGTTTGCTTTAAGCATGAATCGATATGTTATTCAACTTCCTGAAATCACATTCGAGTCTGTTAGGTACAAAGAAAATCATTTCGCCATCCACTCTTCGGATGCCCTAGTACATCCATATGCCAAATGCATTGTGTCAAGAGCACTATTGGGTCCGACTTCCAACGTACCCAGTCAATACCTAAAGCTTAAAATCCAGTGGGTTCCATGCATTTCTTATGTAAAAATTAAACGAATTCCAATTAACATCCTCGTATTTTTTTATTCGGCAATCTGCCTATCGTCACACTCCTGTTCATCTTTTCTAACCTCTCGTTGTCATTCACCGGTAAAACTGTTCGTCCCCCAAGTTCGAGGGGATACTATGGCACATATTCTTCATGTTGATGCCAAGCATTTCTGTCCCATCCAGTTTATCCCTCATCAACCATAGGTTTATCTACATTTCCTAAATCATCACGAATGTTATCAACTTTCGCATTTATCTCTCAAGGACCAAGGGTACGCTCCATCTACAATCGTAGGAGGTACCAATCCAGATCTTTCGATTTGGAGCTAACCCTGGTTCTTGCACCTACATTTGTAGTTAGATAGTTCCTGCACTACTGCCCTAATTTAAAATTCTAGATCTTTTGATTTACGAAATATCTCTTGCATCGTTGCCTCTTAGCGTTCTAGCCTAGCCTGCAGTCCATGCAATGCTTCATCCATATCTTCTCTTATTATGAACACTTGAGGACTCTCTCTAGAAGTTTGAATTCCCTTATTTTCTACTTCTCTAGTCCGAGAATCCATCTTCCTTTTCCTAGATATTAGAAACCTTTGAATCTTCCAAAATTCGAATCAACAAAACCCCTACCTAGAACACCAAAATGTACGCTTCAATCAATCATGAATTTCCATAAGTCATAGATCTTAGAAAGTGCAAAAAGTAAAGAACACACAAAATTTACAGTGGTTTAATGATCGAGCCTACATCCACTTAGTGCAATATATTATTTAAACTGTTTGATATGTACAATTTTGATTCCTATGAAAAGAGGAGATTAAAAATTAAGTCTTGAATCCGGTAGAGCCTCAAAGTTGAAAAGCCAAAAAAATCCCCCAAATGAAGCCGCTATGTCTCTACTTATAAGTGTTTGCCGTTCCGGATCAGCATGGAGACGAGTGGAGAACATGGGCTATGCACATTCCTAGAAATAAGGACGAGTCGTCCACATCCCAATTCAAGAATGGTAGAATCCATGTCCAGTGGACCAACCCAAATCCAATTGTGCTAGTGCCTTGCTTCTTTAACTTATTTGCATCAATCTAAGACTATGTGCATCATCCTAATGCTATAGGCCATGCTGACCTGAACTGTTGTTTGCTAGGCTGGTCCGGCCTATAATGATCATGTTGATCTGGGTCATTAGTTTCTAGTCGATCCGGGTCCTTGGCCTTCATTTTCCCAAGTTATTCCCATTCTACTGCTTCATCCAAGTGAATCTAAGTGTTTGCACTTTCAGACCATCATTCATGCTCATTTCTGGATCGATTCGACCATTTATTTGGGATGCACGCCTTGATGATTAAGTAATCTGAACATTCAAATTCACAGTATAATGGCCTTGTAAAAAAGGGTTTAACACATGATGACTTATTTGATTATGACTAACTGTATCTCCAATTAATATTCTTTACTTTATTACTTTATTTCACTACTAAAATAAATTAATATAAGCCCCAATGACTTTTCAATCGTTAATCAGTTTGAATTGTCATAGTGATATCGTTACATGTATTTATTTTTATTGACATATGTTGTCAAATGTGGATGGTTCAAATGTTTATCAAAGAAGAAAGGAATTTTGCTAATCGATCTTATCAATCAATTAGGTTATAAGTGGAAGGAACAAGATAGGAAGATATAAGATGATATTTTGTTGGAAGGAAACACATTAACTACTAAGCTAATTAGTTAGTTAGTGGGTTTAAAAATGAGGCAAGGAATATATTAATGAACTCGTCGATTTTGCAATATGAACAAAATTCATACTGGAGATGTAATAGATTGCAAAAAATTAAAACCAAAAATCATCATTTTTTATTTGCATTGAAATGAAATCATGAATGTTGGGAAAGATTTCAAGATAATTTAATATACTTAATCTCTAAGTAATTTCTTTATTCTTAAACGAAGTTCAACTTCATATTTGCATATATTATAGTGCATCACCGTTATCCTCCACTTTAGCAAACCTAATTTCTACAATCAAATCAATTCAAATCAAGGGGTTTTGAGCGCAAACAAGCTTGTGGAGAAATAGAATATTTAGTTTTTTATTATAGGTTTGTCTCTATGGTTTATAAACGATTCCTTAGCGATTTCTTAAAATTCGATTTGGACATAAATCAAAATCTACAATATGAAAACACGATTTTTCTCTTTCACTAGAAAATTAAAATCCAATATATTCAAACGATTCGTGTTTTAAAGAATTCCGACTTATATTGGATCCTTAACATCCATTTAAAGTTCAAAACGTAAAACTACGAGCTACCGCGACGTTATGAGCTCGTTTTATAATTAAATTATAACTTATACGTTCAAACTTCATTTAATAAATGAATTCCTTATTATAATTTCAATTTAAACAACATTAAACCCTTTTATGTTATAAAATTCATACTATATTGCATATCCAACTGATTTCAACTATTTCAAAATTAAATTATTATTTTATCATTTGTACTAATAAAACATTCAAAACTATTGAAGTCAAGTCATCTAAATTTCAAATCAACATTTAAAACCATTTTTAAATGTTCATTTAAATGGCAAAAAATCCGGGTCGCTACATTCCTTCTCCCTTAAAAGTATTTCGTCCCCGATATTACTAACGGAGGAAAAATGCTACAAACCCAGTGATTTTCCAAAAATCTACTTAGTTTTGAAATCCAATAGGTTATAATATAAAACCAATTAATTACTTTTTAAACTTTTCCAAAAAGATTTGAAATATTTTAACACCTTAAAATTTCAGAATTTTTTTGCGGAGTCTCTCTTGTACGTAGAGACTTCTACAATATTACAGGAACAATAAATATATACATTGACCCACACGGTAAAAAAAACCAATTCATAAACCAAATTTTATATTTTGTGCAGGCGTACCTTTACGACCATTATTAAGCAATAAGTGATAACTATACGTAAGCTTGCTCATTTATGCAGCTATAACCAAACTGGATCCAATCAGCTTCAAAACTCAATCAATATAGGTTTAAAGATGAATTAGCTCTTGCACCTTTTCTGAACTCTGATGGAATTCATCAGCTTTATAATCATGCAATATAGGTTCAAACATTCATATTATCTACTTCAACTACTAAATTCACATGAGATTTATCAATAACCAATTCATTAGAAATCCATGTGAATACATATTCGATTCCTTTATATATTCCATTTGGTTTCATTTGTGAAGCGACCCGAACTTCCCCGGTCTCCGAAGAGAAGAGAAAGAACGAATTATTGTGAGGACACGACAAATCAGAACGCATACGGGAGAACATTCCATTGTATATTACAACAATGCATCAGATTACAAGAATATATAGAGTATAAATGAATAAATATTACACAGAAATATCAGAGATTTAAATTACATTTAAATACATAACAGCGGAAAATAATACAATACACAACTAGAAGAGATATACGGATACAAAGCTTTCCGGATATCATTCCAGCTGTAAACCAGGATCCTGTGAATATAAATCTGCAAAACCAAAATTACTAGCTGCCCGTGTCAAAATAAGGGCACCCAGAGTTTAGGTTAAAACAATAAACTCCAGGTCAGTCATGTGACTGGTGTGAGAAACTCTAACAGTTATAATTAACTTATTTAATAATATGGTATATCACGGGACCACGCCGTTAACGCGGAACGGGTTTACCCCCATGAATACCAGTGTATAAACAACAATCAATATAGATATATGGATCTGCTATGCATCAATCAACATGCAATATCCCAATCTACCCACTTAGATTAATCACTACACTTAGATTTTCTAAATCCAATTTAATTTACAGAAATTATTCCTTTGGATTTTATTCCCGATTTCTTATTTCAAATCATTTGAAATACATATCTAACTTTCTATATCAAAGTAGATTTCACTTCGGGATCTCAAATCAAATCGTTTGGAAATGTGAATTCCAAAACATAACAATGCATACAAACAAGTATGCAACCAAATATCGTGCTCCCCATCGACAAGGCAAAGGGTACGCACCTCGCAACTCGATATATAAATGTGCACCTACCCCACATAGGAGTAGGCTACACCGAAGATACACCTCCCACACATGGAGAGCATACACCGCCCTCTCACTCATACTTTTAGTCTCAGGGTTACCCGATTCTTTAGCCACATACTAAATCATTTCATATCCCGAAGTAGGGAAAATCATTTCACAACGTAATAATCACAAGTACTTTCAAAATATAGTACTTCACATCAGTAATTCACGCATATGATCAGTCACTATTAATCACATAACCTTTGAGCTCGTACGTCTCAAAGAAGGGTGTTAAGCAAGAGAATAAATTCTCCGCCACCAAACAGATACATCATCAATAGCAACTAATCGAATATGCGATGAACCACAATGTAACATATAATACATTTCTAAATCATTTTAGAAATCATCGGGTTTTGGGCCTCGAAATCCTTTCTGTTTTATAAAACATTTTTATAAAACATTCCCTGTCCAAAATCGGGAATACATTTCTTTTCACCTAAGAAAAATATCATTTCACAATCATTCATTAAATTTGAAATGGACACAACATCGCTAAACACCTTATCGTCAAATCGTGAAGTGTTTCACAAGGCGTTAGCACATAGATATTTTCAACCCAACCCAATGCTAAATGTAAAAGCATATTCTGCTCATAAACTGGTCGAGCACAATCCAAACAATCAATCAATCAATCCAATTTGACATCAAATAGAACGGTTTGAATAAAGATAGTATCGACTTATATTCAACATCAAATCCTGAAACCATTCAAAACTAGTTCATTTCGATAAAAATATATTTTTATCTTTTCAAATATGGAGTTTTTCATCTCAATTCTTCAAAAATCATTTCTTATGATTTTACACAATTTATCGATATTTTTAATAATTTTATCAAGGCCCATACAGTCGATTTCCATCAACGGTCATCGAACTGCACTTACAACGACCTTTTCCAAATTTGATTTGGACATAATTCCAAATCCAACCGTTAGATTTCAAATCTCTAATATTCGTTATAAAGATCTTTTCGATACGAACCCAACGGTTCCGGTTTCAGGAGAATCCGACGGTCGGATCTCCCGTAATGTCCATTCGAAGTCAATGGTCGAAATTCGCGAACTGCCGCAGCGCGACGCGTTCTATTCAGGCCATTATATTATATATATAATATATATTTCGTCGATTTCTATTTAAAAATGAATTTTATAAATCATTTTAAATTCCTTTTCAAATCGATTTCAACTTCTTATTTCAAATTCAAATCAAAATTGAATTTTTCCTTATAAATTCGTTTTAAATTCATTTCAATTTGATTTCAATTCGTTTCAATTCTATTTCAATTCTATTTTAATTCTATTTCATTTCAATTTCAATTCGATTCAATTCATTTCGAATTCATTTTCTATTTTATATCAAAATCAGATATTTCATATACATGACAATTTTATACAGTGTATATATATATATATATATATATATGTTAAAAATTATATTTTTAACAATCAAACCATTTTCACATTTCATATATATATATATATATATATATATATATACACACACATATGTACATATATCATTTTCATTTCATATATACATGTTATTTCACTTCGCTATATATATATATATATATATATTTCACTTCTATATATATATATATTTCACTTCTCTATATATATGAATTTCACTTCGCTATATATATATTTCACTTCTCTATATATATGAATTTCACGTCGCTATATATATATATATATATTTCACTTCTATATATATATATATAATTTCACTTTTCTATATATATATAATATTTTCACTAATCATTTCATATATATAATATACCATTTTTCATATATTTGATATTTTCACTTTTCATATATACGATATTTTCATTTTTCATATATACGATATTTTCACTTTCAATATATATATTTCATTTTCAATATATACGATATTTTCACTTTCAATATATATATTTCATTTTCAATATATACGATAAATTTTCACACAGAATACAATCAAACAAGTCGTCCATGGTCTGTGGATGTATGTGAGCAATTCAGATATGCAGTTAGAATATAAATAACTGTACAAGAAAATTTATAGTGAGAGAATTCTCACTGTGTTCGGTTTCACTTCTGAATTTTTGCCTGAAATTCCAGCATGCTCTGTTTCAGCTCTAGTCAGTTCCATTGCGTAGTGTTTGTTGCCACGATCGCAACGCAACTGAAATTGTCCAGTTTCGACCTCGTATGAGAGAGATATGTAATTCAACGTGTTAATTACTTTATTAGAATAATTAAATAATAATTAAGATTAAATTAACTTCCTTTAATCATCTTCCACCCTCGGTTCATACGTTGTAACCTAACTCGTGCTCCTAGGGCTTAAAATTGCAGGCCCCACAAAGCGCTTGAACTAGATCCGACCATCCCACAACGACGGCCCTGGAGCCGCCTGCCTGCGCCTGGCACCACCGCCGGCGCGGTGGTCCCCTTCGACCACGATTTGAGGATGACGACGGCCCCCTTTGGCTTGAAATTCACGCTCATTACTTTTCCAAACCCGATCAAACAACCACGTATTTGAACCTGGTGGAGAGCTCCACCATTTTTGCTTTGGAATTTCTGAAATTGATTGAAGGATTAATCGCGATTTGGCTTTGAAGTTTGGAAGATTTCGTCCGCTCCTTTCAAGTGGCAGCCCTGTAAAACGGTCAAGCGTTTTGACCCATCTTAATAGGAAATTTTGTATTATTTTATATTTTAAATTCCAAAAATACTTGTTTATTGATGCGAACTTCAAATCAAACCCAACGACTGTCGCCCCTAGCTAAATACCCCCATTCCGAACTCAATGGGATATGTATCGTGATCCCGTTTGGCTGTTTCGATCAGTTTTGATTTAAATTAAAATATAATCCTTTATATATCCAATTTAAACGCACATTTCAAATTACCGGGGCCACACACTAACTCGAAAAATTATACAAAAATTATTTCTAGCTTCGTATCGTCGATATAGTCCTAACAAAACTAGTTTCATCAAATTCTGAGACCGTTTGAAAAATGGCCATTTTCCAGTCGATTAAAATCAACTGAAACTGGTCAAACGCGTTTTCCTTTGCCACGCTCACATATTGATTCGGAAAATTATGAAATTTGAAACCTAGCAATAACTTGTCATCACGGATCCAACAAAAGTGGTTTCGTCGAAATCCGAGTTCGTTTGCAAAATTTCCATTTTTAAGGGCCTGAATTCCATAGCGACTATTCAGAATTTTCAACTGGACATATCTTTTGATCCCCGCTATGAAATTTCAATTTTTCGGATTCGTTGGAAAGATATTATCAAATAGATCCTATGATTTTTGGTTTCACTAAAATCCGGATTATTTTGCATCCGGTACGTTTATTTGAAGTTTGAAATCGAATTATCGAACTACCGCGCCATTTTCAATTCTTTTTATAATTATATATAATTATTTATATTCTAACTTCGATCAAACTAATATATACATTCGAATTATATTCAAAATAAATTTCTCGTCGATATTATTTAAAATAATTCATTTTAAATAATCAAAATTCGCTAAAATTGCCCAGATTTTCGGGTTGTTACAATCTCCCCAACTTAAAACTTTTCGTCCCCGAAAAGGAACAAAGTCGAAAGTGGTTTGATTAATCAACTCTACGTTCGGTCTGGCTTCCATTCTCCAACTTTTCTGTTTCTGAGAATTTTCAAAAATTTCAAAAATTTGGCTAACACCCGGAATTTTCGAAAAATTTCGCCATAACCTCCCCTGCACCAGGAGCCACGGGAAAATCCCGAAATTGCCATATAGGCCTTCTGATCTCAAAAAGAAAAAGAAAAAGCCAAGCGGCTAGCCAATCGGCTCATAAAATCATCATCACCCAAACAAAACAGTAAATTATAGTAAACATGTACCTATTTGTCGGGCAAACAAATTTTATTTCTCTGCTCTAGCCTCCTTGCTATGACCTGTTCAATGTAAGTACAAGTATATGCAAGCAAATGCGACCAAATTTCAATACAATTCACTATTTGATACAATTAGGCGTAATGGTTCAAAATTATCAAACAAATTAACAAACAACACAAACGTCAATCAATTAGTTGATTAGCTTTTGAAATTCATAACTTTGATACATAGTCAAAAATCAGATTTTTGATGCCAAATCACAACAATAGGCCCTATCTAATTTTGGTTCTCACACCAGTCAACAGGAAATATATAGAAAGTCCACTTTCGTCACTCGAACATGAATTCTAATGATGGAGCTCCATCATCAAAATCATCTCCGGGCGATTCGAGTGTAATTCTATATCTATCCAGTATATTAAAACTTCAAATACACGTTTGCAAGGCGTATATGCAAAATCTTTATATACTGGACTGTCCAAATCAATACAAATAAATAATCAAATACGAATAATTGATTTAGATTTTCAAAACAAAAATTGTTTTTACTTTTTAAATATACTCCTCACACTCGTTCTAGGATACTACTGATCCTATCTCAAACGAGTCATTCCCATTGGATATTACTAATCCAATATCTGATGAATTCTTTCGTATGGTTCTAATGTGTCTTGTTCTCGAGCTCTGTAAACCAAAGCTCTGATACCAAATAAAGCGACCCGAACTTCCCCGGTCTCCGAAGAGAAGAGAAAGAACGAATTACTGTGAGGGCACGACAAATCAGAACGCATACGGGAGAACATTCCATTGTATATTACAACAATGCATCAGATTACAAGAATATACAAAGTATAAATGAATAAATATTACACAGAAATATCAGAGATTTAAATTACATATAAATACATAGCAGCGGAAAATAATACAATACACAACTAGAAGAGATATATGGATACAAAGCTTTCCGGATATCATTCCAGCTGTAAACCAGGATCCTGTGAATATAAATCTACAAAACCAAAACTACTAGCTGCCCATGTCAAAATAAGGGCACCCAGAGTTTAGGTTAAAACAATAAACTCCAGGTCAGTCATGTGACTGGTGTGAGAAACTCTAACAGTTATAATTAACTTATTTAATAATATGGTATATCACGGGACCACGCCATTAACGTGGAACGGGTTTACCCCCATGAATACCAGTGTATAAACAACAATCAATATAGATATATGGATCTGCTATGCATCAATCAACAGGCAATATCCCAATCTACCCACTTAGATTAATCACTACACTTAGATTTTCTAAATCCAATTTAATTTACAGAAATTATTCCTTTGGATTTTATTCCCGATTTCTTATTTCAAATCATTTGAAATACATATCTAACTTTCTATATCAAAGTGGATTTCACTTCGGGATCTCAAATCAAATCGTTTGGAAATGTGAATTCCAAAACATAACAATGCATACAAACAAGCATGCAACCAAATATCGTGCTCCCCGTCGACAAGGCAAAGGGTACGCACCTCGCAACTCGATATATAAATGTGCACCTACCCCACATAGGAGTAGGCTACACTGACGATGCACCTCCCACACATGGAGAGCATACACCGCCCTCTCACCCATACTTTTAGTCTCAGGGTTACTCGATTCTTTAGCCACATACTAAATCATTTCATATCCCGAAGTAGGAAAATCATTTCACAACGTAATAATCACAAGTACTTTCAAAATATAGTACTTCACATCAGTAATTCACGCATATGATCAGTCACTATTAATCACATAACCTTTGAGCTCGTACGTCTCAAAGAAGGGTGTTAAGCAAGAGAATAAATTCTCCGCCACCAAACAGATACACCATCAATAGCAACTAATCGAATATGCGATGAACCACAATTTAACATATAATACATTTCTAAATCATTTTAGAAATCATCGGGTTTTGGGCCTCGAAATCCTTTCTGTTTTATAAAACATTTTTATAAAACATTCCCTGTCCAAAATCGGGAATACATTTCTTTTCACCTAAGAAAAATATCATTTCACAATCATTCATTAAATTTGAAATGGACACAACATCGCTAAACACCTTATCGTCAAATCGTGAAGTGTTTCACAAGGCGTTAGCACATAGATATTTTCAACCCAACCCAATGCTAAATGTAAAAGCATATTCTGCTCATAAACTGGTCGAGCACAATCCAAACAATAAATCAATCCAATTTGACATCAAATAGAAGGGTTTGAATAAAGATAGTATCGACTTATATTCAACATCAAATCCTGAAACCATTCAAAACTAGTTCATTTCGATAAAAATATATTTTTATCTTTTCAAATATGGAGTTTTTCATCCCAATTCTTCAAAAATCATTTCTTATGATTTTACACAATTTATCGATATTTTTAATAATTTTATCAAGGCCCATACAGTCGATTTCCATCAACGGTCATCGAACTGCACTTACAGCGACCTTTTCCAAATTTGATTTGGACATAATTCCAAATCCAACCGTTAGATTTCAAATCTCTAATATTCGTTATAAATATCTTTTCGATACGAACCCAACGGTTCCGGTTTCAGGAGAATCCGACGGTCGGATCTCCCGTAATGTCCATTCGAAGTCAATGGTCGAAATTCGCGAACTGCCGCAGCGCGGCGCGTTCTATTCAGGCCATTATATTATATATATAATATATATTTCATCGATTTCTATTTAAAAATGAATTTTATAAATCGTTTTAAACTCCTTTTCAAATCGATTTCAACTTCTTATTTCAAATTCAAATCAAAATTGAATTTTTCCTTATAAATTCGTTTTAAATTCATTTCAATTTGATTTCAATTCGTTTCAATTCTATTTCAATTCTATTTCAATTCTATTTCAATTCTATTTCATTTCAATTTCAATTCGATTCAATTCATTTCGAATTCATTTTCTATTTTATATCAAAATCAAATATTTCATATACATGACAATTTTATACAGTGTATATATATATATGTTAAAAATTATATTTTTAACAATCAAACCATTTTCACATTTCATATATATATATATATGTACATATATCATTTTCATTTCATATATACATGTTATTTCACTTCGCTATATATATATATTTCACTTCTATATATATATATATATATATATATATATATATATATATATTTCACTTCTCTATATATATGAATTTCACTTCGCTATATATATATATATATTTCACTTCTCTATATATATGAATTTCACGTCGCTATATATATATATATTTCACTTCTATATATATATAATTTAACTTTTCTATATATATAATATTTTCACTGATCATTTCATATATATAATATATCATTTTTCATATATCCGATATTTTCACTTTTCATATATACGTTATTTTCATTTTTCATATATACGATATTTTCACTTTCAATATATATATTTCATTTTCAATATATACGATATTTTCTCTTTCAATATATATTTCATTTTCAATATATACGATAAATTTTCATACAGAATACAATCAAACAAGTCGTCCATGGTCTGTGGACGTATGTGAGCAGTTCAGATATGCAGTTAGAATATAAATAACTGTACAAGAAAATTTATAGTGAGAGAATTCTCACTGTGTTCGGTTTCACTTCTGAATTTTTGCCTGAAATTCCAGCATGCTCTGTTTCAGCTCTAGTCAGTTCCATTGCGTAGTGTTTGTTGCCACTATCGCAACGCAACTGAAATTGTTCAGTTTCGACCTCGTATGAGAGAGATATGTAATTCAATGTGTTAATTACTTTATTAGAATAATTAAATAATAATTAAGATTAAATTAACTTCCTTTAATCATCTTCCACCCTCAGTTCATACGCTGTAACCTAACTCGTGCTCCTAGGGCTTAAAATTGCAGGCCCCACAAAGCGCTTGAACTAGATCCGACCATCCCACAACGACGGCCCTGGAGCCGCCTGCCTGTGCATGGCACCACCGCCGGCGCGGTGGTCCCCTTCGACCACGATTTGAGGATGACGACGGCCCCCTTTGGCTTGAAATTCACGCTCATTACTTTTCCAAACCCGATCAAACAACCACGTATTTGAACCTGGTGGAGAGCTCCACCATTTTTGCTTTGGAATTTCTGAAATTGATTGAAGGATTAATCGCGATTTGGCTTTGAAGTTTAGAAGATTTCGTCCGCTCCTTTCAAGTGGCGGCCCTGTAAAACGGTCAAGGGTTTTGACCCATCTTAATAGGAAATTTTATATTATTTTATATTTTAAATTCCAAAAATACTTGTTTATTGATACGAACTTCAAATCAAACCCAACGACTGTCGCCCCTAGCTAAATACCTCCATTCCGAACTCAATGGGATATGTATCATGATCCCGTTTGGCTGTTTTGATCAGTTTTGATTTAAATTAAAATATAATCCTTTATATATCCAATTTAAACGCACATTTCAAATTACCGAGGCCACACACTAACTCGAAAAATTATAGAAAAATTATTTCTAGCTTCGTATTGTCGATACAGTCCTAACAAAACTAGTTTCGTCAAATTCTGAGACCGTTTGAAAAATGGCCATTTTCCAGTCGATTAAAATCAACTAAAACTGGTCAAACGCGTTTTCCTTTGCCACGCTCACATATTGATTCGGAAAATTATGAAATTTGAAACCTAGCAATGACTTGTCATCACGGATCCAACAAAAGTGGTTTCGTCGAAATCCGAGGTCGTTTGCAAAATTTCCATTTTTAAGGGCCTGAATTCCATAGCGACTATTCAGAATTTTCAACTGGACATATCTTTTGATCCCCGCTATGAAATTTCAATTTTTCGGATTCGTTGGAAAGATATTATCAAATAGATCCCATGATTTTTGGTTTCACTAAAATCCGGATTGTTTTGCATCCGGTACGTTCATTTGAAGTTTGAAATCGAATTATCGAACTACCGCGCCATTTTCAATTCCTTTTATAATTATATATAATTATTTATATTCTAAGGTCGATCAAACGAATATTTACATTCGAATTATATTCAAAATAAATTTCTCGTCGATATTATTTAAAATAATTCATTTTAAATAATCAAAATTCGCTAAAATTGCCCAGATTTTCGGGTTGTTACAATTTGCCTGAATTCATTCATTGGTTCTCAATCAAGTTCAAATCTATACCCATGCAATTTATTTCAACCATAAAATCCAACTGATTCCCAAGCACTCCATTTGGATTAATTCACTCGCAAGCATTTCTATTTTCCAACTCAAGTCAAATTTTGATTGACTTAAGTTAAATTTTATTTCAATTTCAACTTATAAGATTCATTTTAACTCAACATAAGTCAAATTAAGTGTTTACATTTTCATAACACATTCACATTTGAAATCTCTTTAGTTAAATCACTATAACTTCATAATCAAATTGGAATTCTATTCAAATCAACATTAGTTGATTAATAATATTGTAATTATTTGATAAAATTAATACCTTTATCGCGTTACAAAATATACTAGGCAAAATAATCAAAAGTGATTTTATATCCAATTAGAAATACGCTCTTATATATATACACACACACACCCACACACACACATACATACATACATATATATATATATATATATATATATTTGAATACCCAGAGAACCAAGCTTTAGTTGTAAACGCTGAGGAAGTATGCAAATGCCCCCTCCACATACTCCAGGTAAATCTCAGCTATAACTATAACTGGTGAGAATCGAACCCTCGACCTCTTGATTGAGCGCCGCATGTCCTTACCAACTGAGCTGCAGCTGCGGACAGTGTGTGTGTGTGTGTGCGTGTGTGTGTGTGTATGGACACACACACTCAAACTCAATTTATGGTATTACTAACCCTATCTCTATTGAGTTATGCCACAGAGCCAAGGTTATCACCAAAACTTATACTTTGATACCAAATGTAAAGACCCACTTTTTCTGTACAGTTTAAGATGACATTTAACAACACATGTCAACTCAAAAATGCACAGAAAAGCATATAATTAAAAGAAAGAAAATTAAATTGTGAGAATAGAAAGAAAGAAATATTAGAATAAAAGAAGAAGAATAACAACAATATCACAGAATCAGAGTAGAACGAATTCTCACAGCAAAACAAATAAAATATAATATATCAAAACTCTTTACTCAAAGAGAAACTGTATATATACATATATAATTACAATATCAGAATACACACAGATTAATACAACTCACATAGTGGAGTAACCTAATATTAGAAAATACGGAATTACGTCTCGACTCCAGCTTCTCTCCTTAATCTCCAAGCAAATCCTAATGCAACGTAGAAATGTACTCGGCCTGACCGATCCCATTTCGCAACATGCAAAATAACACGAATTGTCAGTGTGAAAGATTTTCAGTGATAAAACACATACAATGAAGAACTTGCATAACTTTAGAAAGTCTTTTGAAAGAATGGAACTCTCGTAAGACATGATCGCACAAAAACATGATACGTGTTTTTACTTAGGATAACCAAAACACTTTTTATATCAAAATCTAGTGATATTATAATAATGTCTATCAATCCACAAGTAAATATGAATATAGCTGGAAAGCTTGCATCTCACCTTCCAAAATAGTTGGTATACAACTAAAAATGTACGACTCGTATTGGAGTTTAGATTTCCAACATGACAAGGTATGGGGACACTTCTCGATCAGTGTACTCTAAGGAGGATACATTGGGTTTCAATAAGAACATCTTGCAACTTGGCCACACATGACAGACTACTCATTCAACTTGAATGTATCGAATATATTGTCACCCTACGGTTGCGCAACCACCGTATTATCAGGGGATACAAAAATGAAAGTAGAACAAATGAATCTTCTCTAGATGGTGACAATATCCTAATGGGAATGACCCACATAGCCATGCTACTTGCCAGATTTCTATCATTTCCCAATTGATGAAGCTTCAGGTCACAATTACCTTCAGGAGAACATCACATCATTATTCACTTTGAATGCCACATCATCGGATCCATCAAATCACTAACTGACATCCACAAATGTACTCCGGGTGTTAAGCTAAGAGAAGGTGTCTTCTCTGCCACTAAACTTGGTATATTTGTAAAAATCAATGTGCGTGACCCTGAGGAAATACTATGTCAGACTCCGTTCATACAAGTTATCCAATAACATGATGAACCGAAGGCACCCTCCAACCACATCCTATATAAGAATCAACCCAAGGATCAGTAGCGAGTAGTCCTTGCAATTTGTAGATCTCAACCATAACAGAATCCAAGTTTATATCTTAGGAGCTACCCACAAATTATAAGCAGTTCTTCCATTTTATGAAGATCTACTATAACACCCCGTAAAATTCATAAGTATTAATAATAATTAAAAATAAGCAACGAAATGATGTGGCTGGAAAATAAACTTTTGTAGCTTTAGGAATTTGGCTACGAAATTCTTTTATTTGGATTCGTGGTTAAATTCTACATCGTTTTCATATATAATATACTAAAAACGGTCAATGTATGAAGAAGTTATGAACAAATGAATTTGGACCGCGAACGCAGAATATATATATAATTATATGAATAATATATATATTGTCCAAAATAAAAATTAAAAATAAAGAGGTAGATTCAAATTTTGAACTAGATATAAGATTTCGGGGACAACATATACTGCATATATGGAATAAGATAAAGAGATTAAGGAACATAATAAATAAAATAAACAGCTCAGCAACGCAGCCTTATTGGGCGTTCCAGCCCCAAAGGGGTTGACCGCCCCCCTTAAGGGGTGTCGACCGTCGGTCAACCACTAGGGATTGACCGCTCGGCGGCTGGACAACCCAATAAAACTAGCTGGTTAGTGTTTTTCTTATAGGATATATATAAATCAAAGGCTTGGATTAATTCTAATTAATCCAATGGTCTATGCTCACATGGGCAACTATATATACCCCTCCTATCACTCTATGAAAACCCTAATCATTCTCCATCTCTTCCTCCGTGCTACTTCTCCACCATTGTCAAATTCCAAAGAAAAATAAAAGAATAAGTTAAGGTTTTCTTCTAATTCTCTAACTCTATTCTAATTTACATAAGTTTAGAATACTGGAATTTGGCATAAACATATATGTATAAGGTTCTAATGTATGTCTCGTATATGAATATTATTAGAAGGATTATTGGAGCTCGCTTGAACGTAAAGATTATTGCAGATCTTATAATTCTACCACAAATTTCTCTCTATTACACAAAGATAAGTGAGTGGAATATGGTTTACTTAAGGCATATTCATGTTTTTTATAGTTTGTCATGTGAATAGATATGCCTAAGGGGATTTGGATATTTGATAATGTAAACATTAAAACCCCCAAATCCTCTATCTTATAATTGCGTATGAATTGTCATGAACAATTGGGTTTTGTGGATTTTTGGTTTTTGTATTGGATTAAAATGAATATGAGTGTTGCCACTAGTATTCCTATTTCATAAATTCACTTTTATTTACCATTGAGTGTAACCTAAAAAGGTTTATATTTAATTAATTCATGATTTGGTTTTGGTTTGGATCCTAATTTGAATCCAAATGCATCCAAAGGTGAATAGATCAAATGTAAGCATTTTTGTGTACATAAACCCAAAAGTGGTGAATTAGGTGAAATAGTGATGATAAACATACAAGTATGAGTGTATGTAAAATTGTTATGCATGTAAAATTTTCCATTCACTAGTATTTGTTATATTGTCGATATGCCATCATGCCTATGTTATAGTGGTAAAAGTATGGAAAACATAACTTGTATACCTTGAATTGGACAAATTGACAATTGCCACCTCATTAGAACGTTTCCCCGTTTACACGAATGTTTACGTTAATTAGGCGCAATTATTATATTACTTATATAAACGTAATCAACATAATTAATATTGCATTGGCGTAATAAATGCAATTAGGTTAGAATTAGAATTTGAAATGTCCCCTTAACATATATATATATATATATATATATATATATATGCTTGTGTGTGCGTATATAGAATCGCTTAAATATATATAAATAAGTGTGATACATGGACACGAGGTTAGTTGCCATTTGTGGTAGAAGCCTGCCCGGAATGACCGGCAAATCCAGCAACTATAAGTAGGCCCAAATGATGTGAGATTTCTAAGTGCCATGGTTCATTCATAAAACTTAGTACACTAGACACGAGGTTAAACCAATTTGCAGTAGAAGCTGCCCGGAACCGACGGGCATATCCAGCATCCACAAGTGTACGGGTTAATGTGAGAGGTCTAATGTGTGTATATATATAGCTATATATATAAGTCTATTGCATGTGAAAATAAGTAGGTTTATTACGCCTTGAGAAGGTCTTAAGTGGCTGACTCTCTTTTTATCTAGTTTGGGTCTTAAGTGGTTAGGACTAGGATCCCTTCGAAAGTTTATTCCTCGGGGAGGAACCAAAGTCATGGGACCCACCCTTACCAAATTTGAAGTAGGTCTTAGGGTCCTCCTTCTCTAAAGGTGGTTAGGCATAAAGCGGTAACGGAATAGGGTAGTTCATGGGGATGTCCACTTCCTCTAGAAGCTTGTAAGGGCTTAACTAGGGACAGACTGGTAATTGAAAGATATGTGGCCATAGCATGCTCACTAATTGTCTAAGGGAAGTCTTAAGAGACATAGGTGTCCTACCGGGTAATATCAGTTAAGTAGTAACGTTCGCAATACTATTTCTCATGTTACAAATAAGAGAATAGACTTAAGATCGTTAACGTATTAGGACGAGGTCTAATATGGTTAAGGGTCCGCCTTAGGATTATAAGAGATCGTAAGAATCCAACTTTAATAGGGCTATACGAGACTGAGAATGCCACCTCGTTGGGTCTTTACCTTAAAAACACTAATGGGTGATTTACTTGGATATCCACCTTATTGGTTAGATACTTATGATTATGTGAATCTTGTGTGTTGCGTAGACATACTTTGACATATGTAACCTGCTTAAAATATAGGGTATGGACATTAAGTAACAATATATTTCAGTCACACAGAACTTTATGTTCTGACCCCTCTCCTTAACATCCAACAGGTTAGTAGATGGGGTAAAAGCTATGGATGAACTCATGATTGGAGCCGATGAAGAAGACGAAGTTGTTATGTTATTATTTATTGCTTTACTTCTTTTGGAATCTTATGAGAATGAACTATTTGATGTACCTATTGAACAGATGTAACCGTGACTGTTGTATTTTTGAAATTTTGAAATAATGGTACATCTTATTTGAATATTATATTTTCTCCTTTCGCTGTGTGAGATTTCCATTCAAAGTTTATGTTATCATTATCTGTGAAAATGTAATCCTTACAGGAACCAACGACCAATTTAGAATGGCTCTAAGTTTTGATGGGCCTTTTCTGGGTCAAAATTTAGGCCCATTCCGGGCGGGTTGTTACATCTGGTATCAGAGCATAGGTTACCCGATTATAAAGGGAAATATACGTATAAGAGGCGTATTTGTATATTGAAAAAAATCTTTCAAACTATATATATAGTGTATTAACCCCAATAAGCATACACACTTATAATAGGCATCCATATCGTTTTCTTCCCTTTTCAGCTTAAATATTATCTCAGAAGTATCTAGTAAAGGATTCTTCCTTTTCTTTTTAGATAGTAGAATGGCTGAAAACCCAACTGAGCAGGGTAATCAGGCAAGACCCCGCTACTTGCCGGAATGATCTAGCAATACCTCCGTAATGTGGAACAGGTCATATCAATAATCTTTTCCTGGAGGCTCCTGCAGCTCCTGCCGCAGATGTGGCCTTTGATTTTTCTCTCTTTTGTAAGACTTTTACGAATCTTGGAGGGAAATCCTTTTCTGGAAAGGAAGACTTTGCTAGCACCCAATCTTGGGTTATGGACTGTGAAAGAATCTTTGAGGCTATTTCCTGGCCCGATGAAGTAAAAAAGAAAGATAACGGCCTGACATTTGAAGGATGAGCCCCTTGAATGGTGGAACTTAATATCGATGTAGAACGAGGGCAAAATCTTTACATGGGCCAAACTCAAGATTCGTTTTTAAGAGAATTTTTTTCCAGGGGAAAAAACGACTGTTCAGCTAGAGAAATTCATCCACCTCAAGCAAGGAAATTTGAGCCTGCAAGAATATATATCCAAATTTACTGAGTTATGTATGTTTGGAAGAGGGTTGGTAGACATCCCCATGAACAAAGCCCTTAGGTTTGTTAAAGGACTGAACTCTCCGGTGAAGGAAACCCTATTAGCCTAAGTAACATTTGGAGAACCTTTTGAGACTCTAGTTGAGACAGCTACCCTTTGTACGACTGAAAGCTCCAAGGAGGATAAAGAGGGTGAGAAAGGAGAAAGCTCCAACAAAAATAAGAAGAAGGAATGGCGGAAAAACAACAACAAGAAGAAGAAATTCAAAAAGGATGCAAAGACTTGTACGAGGTGCAACCGCAAGAGCCATGAGGCCAAGGATTGTAGGACCTCGTTAGCGAAATAGGAGTTCAAGGGAAAATGTTACAACTACCATGAAAAAGTACATATGTCCAAAGACTGCCCAAAGTTGTCAAGAGTGGCCAGAACTATGCAATAAAAGCAACACCAGTTCAAAACCAACCCCCAAGAGACCAAGGGAAGCCCACACTCGAAGGTATAACCTCTGTTTTAGGAAATTTAGTATATACCTTGTTTGATTCCGGAGCGACCCATTCTTTTATCTCCAAGCGATTAGTAAATTTGTTGAAACTTCACATATCTATCTCAGATAGTCAGGTAGAGGTAGCCAACCCTCTCGGATCTAAATATCTTGAGCTGTTGTGCAAAGACCTAGTATTAGAGGTCGACGATGTTGTGACACCCCATGTCCGTTAATGTCACTCAATAAGGGAATGCATTAAGTTTTATGAAGCGTTAAAGGTAAACTGACATAGAATAATTACAAGACAGATATAAATAAGATAGCAGTGGAAATTTTAAATTTTTATTTCAAACATAAATCATAATGTCGTGGTCCAAAATACCATAAGTCACAAAAACCATTACAATAAAATAACTTCTGTCTTCCATCGTCAAAGTACATAAGAGTATGAAAAACATAATTCCACAATTGAATGAGTTAAGCCATAGTAGAGACAAGAACTTGAGCCATACTACAAAAGTAGCTCCTAGCAAGATGATATCTACGTCCTGACTAAGCCTGAGTGTTTCATCCCTGAGAACCTGGGGGGAAACAAAAGAAAGAGGGAGAAACAAAAGGGTCAGACATAAAGTCTGGCGAGTCTAGTTAATTTTAGTCAGTAAATAAATAAAAGTAACTTGATAGGCATATAAAGTGGATAAGATAGATCACTACATAAATGGCAGGTGTGACAAGGTAGACAAGGTAAGGTGTATACACTTCTCTAATGATTACTCTGCACTATTACTAGTATAACTAAAATGAGATGATCCCTTCCACTATAAGTTGGTAGACTTATGGCATACGTCCGAGTGCACCTTAACCACTACCCTAATCGATCGTCTCCCTACTCTGTAGATATCCTGTGTTGGCCCCACAGTAGGAGGTATCACTTCCTAAAGTTTCAACCCTTAAGGTGTGCACAACGATATCCACTGGTGTCACGGTCTTCTTATTCCCCTCTGCCCAGCTCAAGCACGCACATAGCCCGGTCGGGTTGCGCCGCCCACATCGTCCGTCTCATTTGGATCTATTATAATCAATCAGTAAGTGCGCCCCTTCTCCGCCTAGCACGGAGTACTTTATTTGATACCTACTCCGGGTTACTGACTGAAATGGGTCCTACAACATCTGATACAAGTTCTCCCCTTTGTCTTGTATCCCCACTAGGTTTTTCACTGACTATGTATACCCTTAGGTGTCTTTAATTACATAGCCCTATGTCTATTATGCTTACCTTAAAGGGTGTCTTTAATTACATAACCTTATTGGGTTAAGTTCGTGGGCCTATATGTAAATATTACCCACCCCCTCTAATTTACTTAACTCACCCACTATCCATCCAATTTTACTTAACCCTAACTTAATTTCAAAATCATACAATCCTTATGGATTAAATTAGGTTAAGAAGTCCAATTAATTACCATGTCCAATTATGGTTATAATGGGCTAGACCTCCCATATTAGGCCTACAACGTGCGGATGCTGGATATGCCTGTAATGACCCGCATCGTCAGGGATATAATAATTAATTTATTTAATTATATAAAAGGTGAATTAAAGGGTTTAATGGTCGTTGAATTAAATAATGATGAATATTTAATTAAAATAATGAATTAAATAATATATTTAATTCTGAAATAATCAGAATTGGCTGAAATGGCGATATGGTGTGAACTGGATCATCTGTGATATTTAATTCAGTTTGGAATTGAATTTGAATAACGAATATATTATATAAATGACAGTTTGAACGTAGAATTATAATATAATTAAAATAGTGCTCGAAATGGCGCGGCAGTTCGCTATTCGGCGATTTGAACTTCAACTGAGTATACAGGGCTCGTTTTAAATCGGATTTCTGTGAAACAAGAAACATTGGTAGCTGGTGGAGTATATCTTTCTAGTGGAAGAGAAAAATCGGGATTTCGTCGTGTAGATTTTGATTTATGTCCAAATTAAATTTTAGAAAAGTCGCTGTGGAATTCCTTTATAATTTATAAAGGAATTATTTATATTTTAAAAAGGAATTTCAATATAAATCGAATATCGGGTTGACCCAGATTTGTAATATCGAGTTAGAAACCTATATAGGATTTATTCTGAGCTGTATGATATTCCACTGCGAATATATACGATAATATTGATTTATTTACATTTTATTTAATTATATTTAAATATATTTATATATTTAAATGGGTCATCCAGAGCTTTAAAAATACGCTGTGTTTGCAAACGAAGTCGGAACTCGACGAAACTAATTTTGTTGGATCCGCAATGTTAAATTATTGTTAGATGTCAGTTTCCGTGATTTTTAGAGTCACTGTGTGGCTGTACGGATTTTTAGAGTGAAAAACAATCAGTATTTTGACGGTTAAAAATACGCTGTGTGAGCATACGAAGTCGAAATTCGACGAAACCAGTTTCGTTGGGACCGTAATGTCGAACTGTGGCTGCATGTCCAGTTTCGTGATTTTAGGGTATTGTATGTGGTCACAGGAATTTTAAAGGACATGAAAATAGCGTTTCTTTAAAAATAAATTAAATAATCGAATATTTAATTATTAAAAAAATTTCCTTTATAATACCATTTCAATTCTAAACCTAAGTCAAGTTTCATTCCTCAATCAACTTCAAATTTCCGCCGTTCTTCTTCCTTCCTACAGAAAAACCATTCGTTGGTTTTAAAAATCAAAATCAAATAAAACAAAATCTTATAAATCATGTAAGTTACATATTCGAGATCCTATGGAGTATCTCTTGAGGTCTATACCTATTGGGATTGGTTCGACATCCATTTGGTACTTAGGGTTTTTAACAGCATGAGTTAGGGTTCCAATTCTTGGGTTATTGAGGAAGCGATGGTGCGAATAGATGGCACGGAAGTACTCAGGGGTGGTAGTCGAAGCTTTTGGGTAGGGTTTGAGGAAGTTCGATGGAAGTTGGTGGCTTGCAATGCACTGTACAATGCCAGAACTGCTGCTCGACGGAAGTTTGAGGGTAGTTCGAGTGTAATGTTTTGGTGAGGGGTGGATGGAGATGGGTCTGAGGAGTTCAATGGTAAATCTTAGTTTGAATTTTTGTTGAAGAAAGAGGGATTGATGGAGGCTCAAACAAACCGAAATGGTGGAGTGGTATGTAGTGGAGAACGACAGTATTCGATTGGGGAAGAAGACATTTCGGTCTTGGGGGTTGTTGATAATGGGCCGGGTTAGTGCGAAACAGGATCCAATGGGATCGTATGGGCGAGCACTCCACCATGAAACTGACTGGAAGTCCATTTGAGCTCGTTTGAATTTATGGCGAAACAAATTGTTTGATTCAAATCAAACAACAGTTTATCGTTCTTTAACGATGAACTGCAAATGTGAGTAAAACTCACCAACTCTGAACAGTTCTATTTTTACAACATATTCTTAGAACTGTTAAATATTGTCTGTTTGATTGTGTGTTAACTGATTGATTGAACTGCTAGTCAGTTAGTAGAAATTATATATATATATATATACGTATATATATATATATATATATAAACTGTTAAATATTTATATGTTGATTCTGCTATCAGAATATTTCATATCGAACTGAAAGTGATGTTATCTATATTGTTTAACATCTGTGATGCAGGGAAACAGGTTGGAGGAATCCAACTGGATTCCTCAAAATTTATTTTACTGTGATTTATATTTTGTGATATATAATGTGATATATAATCTGACGTTGATTATATGTGTTTGGACGATATTTATCGTTGTTATATGTAGTGTTAAATACCAGAATGTAGAAAAGGAATATTTCAATGTATATTGAAATAAAGGAACTTTTTAAAATCAAATGGTTTTATAAAGGAAATATTTTGAAAATAAAGTATTTATAAAATCATAGGATTTTATAAAGGATGCATTTATTTAGAAAATAAATAAAGTTGATAAAGGAAATATTTATTTAGGAAGTAAATAGAATAAATAAAGGAATATTTATTTAGAAAATAAATATAAGTATAAAAAGGAAATTGACGAGATATAAAAGAGTTAATCGAATTTAGTTATTCGAAGTCGAGTTAATCGAATATGGTTAGTCGAATAAAGTTAGTCAAACATAGTTATTCATGATAAGTTACCATTTAGCACGACTGCTAGCGTAATTCGCAGGGCTGCAGATAGCCTACTGTGGTCGGATGTTTCCTAAGGGAATCAGGCGTAACCATTGTGATCGTTGCGATCTAGAGTCAAGCGAATGGAGTTAATCGAATGCTAGTTATTCGAATAAGAGTTAATCAAATAGAGTTAAAGAAATAGAGTTAAGCAAAATTAGAAACTGACTGGAGATTAGTAAGTTGAATAGTTTTCGGAGTATCGATCTGATGTTGGTTTCTGCCTTCGGGGTTTATACTTGGGAAGTTGTTCTTTTATTAGTTTACAGTTAGAGTCTGATAGTTGTGGAATGGTAGTGATTGATGATTGATCGATGTTATTTCCAATTGGAAATAATATCGTTGTTTGCACACTTGTTTTCTTTGATAGTTAACTCACAGACTATCGAAGTTTTTACCATTTAACGTTGTTAATATGGAGAGACCGGTTGAATTATTATCCATAGAACCACTCTGTATTGGCATAAGCGCTGCGAATCATTTATGCCAAAGATAATTGAAGGCAGAGTAAAGTGCAAGGGCTGTCCTGTTTACAGAATAGTGCCTTCGGTTTGTCCAGTCCCAGGACAACTTGTATGGACGAAGGTCTGACAGAGTATATCTGGTAGATCACGTAAGTTGATCGTTTCAAACGTATTTATGTTGGTGGCGGAGGAATTCGTTTCTCTTAGCTTATACCCGTGGTATTTTTGGGAAAATCAATTTGTGATTTAGAGGGTATGACGATGTGACATTCAAAGTGAATTTGATATGAAAAGATAAGCGTAGCTTCTAGCCTCACATCTGGTAATGACAGAAATCGGGCAGGCAACATGGCTAAGTCGGTCGCACCGAAGTAGGGTGTATAATCACCTATCTAGAGAATATTCATTTGCTTCTTTAATCTATCAATGTTGTCCCATATATATATATATACGGGAACGGTTGCTGATCCCAACCGTTGGTGATGTACATTCGATACACTCAAGCGAAATGAGTGGTCGGTCATGTGTGGCTGAGTTACAAGATGTTCTTGTTGAACTCCAATGTATCGTTCCTATAGTACACTGATCGGAAGGTGGTTCCATACCTTGTCATAGTTGGAAATCCATTACCCAATACGTGCTTGCAGTTTTGATTTTATACTATATATGTAGAACGTGAGATGAAAGCGTTTCTGCTAGATGATTATTATATTGTGGTTGATAGACATTATATTAATATCGAAAGGTTTTTGTTATAAAGATATTTTGGATTCTCATAAGGGAAAACCCGTTCCGTATTCACGGCGTGGTCTTTTGAGATATCATATACCTGTCCAACTGTTTTACTCATACCAGTCCCATGACTGACCCGGAGTTTATTTTGTTTTGTTTCCCTAAACTCTTAGGTGCCTAAATTTGTACGGGCAGTCAAGTAGTCGGGATTTTACAGATATACTTGGAGAGCTTGGAGCAGGAGGCTTCAGGATTCTATAGCTATAGTTTATTTCCGATGTTGTTGTAAGTGTTGTACTCTGATAAGTGTTATTGTATACATAAATGTTTTGTATTTCAAAAGTTATGTTATATTTTATTCGTTCCGCTGTGAGATTCGTGTTTACTCTGATGATGTTCTTCTTCTTCTTCTATTCTATAAGTTCTACCTTATCTTTCCTCACCCTCTATATTCTTTCTATTAATTTCTTGAATTTCCAGTGCAATTTGGGGTTGGACTTGTGTTATTTGGTCAGCTCAAATTGGTCCGGGTTTTCGGGTCATTATAGTTAATATCAGAGCTTAAGTTAAGAATTACCTTGGCTCTGTGGCGTGACTCGGTAGAGATAGGGTTAGTAATACCCTAGATTGAGTTTGAGTGTATATATACGAGTGTGTATTTGTATTTGATATAAAAATGGTTTTATATTGTGGGGATTCATTGGTCGAGTTGTTTATAAGTTCTGGTCGATCAGTTTGATCCACTGTATCGGTAGAAGTAAATAAACACTTGAATACAATGGACGGACACAGTATGGATATGTGATATATTATCATATATAGGATGTGTTGGTAGTAATTATAATCAGATAAGATTATAAAATGTGAAATGGTTATATATAACCAATCAGAATTTATACAAGTGAATTATATGAAATTGAAATGAATTAAATCTGAATTTAGATCAGAATTTGGAATTTTATATCCCAGATATGGGAAAAGTGGTTGAAAATGAATCTGGATTTAATATATGTGAATTTTAAGATCCTGAGAGATTTTAAATTTGTTTACAACATTGTAAAAGGATATTTGGAATTGATTTCAAGGTGGAAATGTTTAAAAATGGGTTTTGAAAGTGCTATAGTATTGAACTCACTTCGGTTGCTGGAAAATAGATTCCGATGTTGATCATGACATCATCGATGTTCATTTTCGAGTGTGTATGTCACGGATTACTACCAAGGATTTTGTTTTGAATTTGTTTTGGGAAAAAACAAGTTGTGTTAAATTTCAAAAAGGAAAATTGATTTTTGAAAGAGTTAAACTGTTTAAAAAAACTTCCAGGAAGATGTTTGAATTTAAACAAATTAAAGTAAAATTTGTAAAATCCAATAGAATTGGGATTGAATTAAAAGCCAGTAAGTGAAAATCATTTGAAATAGATATGTGTCAAGTAGAATTAGACTTGATTAGAGATAATCTGGAATTATATTGGACTGGTGAGTTATGGATTTGAAATCAAGAATAGTGCTTGAGTTTGAAATGAAATTCGACTTAGGTACAAGCGAATGTTTGTGTTAAAGATAAATTGATTTGGGATCAAGTTGGAATTGCATTGGTATATATTGAATTGATAACAGGTTGAAAGTAATAGAGTTAATATGCCCGACAAAAAGGTACAAGTTTATATTTGATATTAGCATGAGATTTATGAGCCGAATTGGCAAGTCGCTTGGCTGTTTGATTTTCTTTAGGGTTGGAGAAGGCCTAGAGAGGCGAGTTGTGGTTTTACCGATAGGGCTGTACAAAGGAGGTTATGGTGAAATTTTTCGGAAATTTAAAAGTGTTAGAAAATTTTCAGAATTTTTGAAAATTTTAGTTAGTCGAAAGGAATAAATATTTTAGTCGATATTAATTGGTTCTGTTGAAATCAGAAATAAGGGGTAAACAAATCTTAGGAATTCCAATAGATAGGGTCATCCTCTGACTTAGCAATTTCGAGGACGAAATTATTTTAAGCGGGGAAGATTGTAATGACCCGCATCGTCAGGGGTATAATAATTAATTTATTTAATTATTTAAAAGGTGAATTAAAGGATTTAATGGTCGTTGAATTAAATAATGATGAATATTTAACTAAAATAATAAATTAAATAATATATTTAATTCTGAAATAATCAGAATTGGCTGAAATGGCGATATGGTGTGAACTGGATCATCTGTGATATTTAATTCAGTTTGGAATTGAATTTGAATAACGAATATATTATATAAACGACAGTTTGAACGTAGAATTATAATATAATTAAAATAGAGCTCGAAATGGTGCGGTAGTTCGCTATTCGGCGATTTGAACTTCAACTGAGTATACAGGGCTCGTTTTAAATCGGATTTTTGTGAAACAAGAAACGTTGGGAGCTGGTGGAGTATATATTTCTAGTGGAAGAGAAAAATCGGGATTTCGTCGTGTAGATTTTGATTTATGTCCAAATTAAATTTTAGAAAAGTCGCTGTGGAATTCCTTTATAATTTATAAAGGAATTATTTATATTTTAAAAAGGAATTTAAATATAAATTGAATATCGGGTTGACCCAGATTTGTAATATCGAGTTAGAAACCTAAATAGGATTTATTCTGAGCTGTATGATATTCCACTGCGAATATATACGATAATATTAATTTATTTACATTTTATGTAATTATATTTAAATATATTTATATATTTAAATGGGTCATCCAGAGCTTTAAAAATACGCTTTGTTTGCAAATGAAGTCGGAATTCGACGAAACTAATTTTGCAATGTTAAATTATTGCCAGATGTCAGTTTCCGTGATTTTTAGAGTCACTGTGTGGCCGTACGGATTTTTAGAGTAAAAAACAGTCAGTATTTTGACGGTTAAAAATACGCTGTGTGAGCATACGAAGTCGGAATTCGACGAAACCAGTTTCGTTGGGACCGTAATGTCGAACTTTGGCTGCATGTCCAGTTTCGTGATTTTTGGGTATCGTATGTGGTCACAGGAATTTTAGAGGACATGAAAATAGCGTTTGCTTAAAAATAAATTAAATAATCGAATATTTAATTATTAAAAAAAATCCTATATAATACCATTTCAATTCTAAACCTAAGTCAAGTTTCATTCCTCAGTCAACTTCAAATTTCCGTCGTTCTTCTTCCTTCCTACAGAAAAACCATTCGTTGGTTTTAAAAATCAAAATCAAATAAAACAAAATCTTATAAATCATGTAAGTTATATATTCGAGATCCTGTGCAGTTTCTCTTGAGGTCTATACCTATTGGGATTGGTTCGACATCCATTTGGTACTTGGGGTTTTTAACAGCATGAGTTAGGGTTCCAATTCTTGGGTTATTGAGGAAGCGTTGGTGTGAATAGATGGCGCGGAAGTACTCAGGGGTGGTGGTCGAAGCTTTTGGGTAGGGTTTGAGGAAGTCCGATGGAAGTTGGTGGCTTGCGATGCACTGTACAGTGCCAGAACTGCTGCTCGACGGAAGTTTGAGGGTAGTTCGAGTGTAATGTTTTGGTGAGGGGTGGATGGAGATGGGTGTGAGGAGTTCAATGGTAAATCTTAGTTTGAATTTTTGTTGAATAAAGAGGGATTGGAGGAGGCTCAAACAAACCGTAATGGTGGAGTGGTATGTAGTGGAGCACGACAGTATTCGATTGGGGAAGAAGACATTTCGGTCTTGGGGGTTGTTGGTAATGGGCCGGGTTAGTGCGAAACAGGATCCAATGGGATCGTATGGGAGAGCACTCCACCATGAAACTGACTGGAAGTCCATTTGAGCTCGTTTGAATTTATGGCGAAATAAATTGTTTGATTCAAATCAAACAACAGTTTATCGTTCTTTAACGATGAACTGCAAATGTGAGAAAAACTCACCAACTCCGAACAGTTCTATTTTTACAACATATTCTTAGAACTGTTAAATATTGTCTGTTTGATTGTGTGTTGACTGTTTGATTGAACTGCTAGTCAGTTAGTAGAAATTATATATATATATACGTATATATATAAACCGTTAAATATTTATATGTTGATTCTACTATCAGAATATTTCATATCGAACTGAAAGTGATGTTATCTATATTGTTTAACATCTGTGATGTAGGGAAACAGGTTAGAGGAATCCAACTGAATTCCTCAACATTTATTTTACTGTGATTTATATATTGTGATATATAATGTGATATATAATCTGACTTTGATTATGTGTGTTTGGACGATATTTATCGTTGTTATATGGAGTGTTAAATACCAGAATGTAGGAAAGGAATATTTCAATGTATATTGAAATAAAGGAACTTTATAAAATCAACTTGTTTTATAAAGGAAATATTTTGAAAATAAAGTATTTATAAAATCATAGGATTTTATAAAGGATGTATTTATTTAGAAAATAAATAAAGTTGATAAAGGAAATATTTATTTAGGAAGTAAATAGAATAAATAAAGGAATATTTATTTAGAAAATAAATATAAGTATAAAAAGGAAATTGACGATATATAAAAGAGTTAATTGAATTTAGTTATTCGAAGTCGAGTTAATCGAATATGGTTAGTCAAATAGAGGTAGTCAAACATAGTTATTCAGGATAAGTTACCATTTAGCACGACTGCTAGCGTAATTCGCAGGGCAGCAGATAGCCTACGGCGGTCGGATGTTTCCTGAGGGAATCAGGCGTAACCATTGTGATCGCTGTGATCTAGAGTCAAGCGAATGGAGTTAATCGAATACTAGTTATTCGAATAAGAGTTAATCAAATAGAGTTAAAGAAATAGAGTTAAGCAAAATTAGAAACTGACTGGAGATTAGTAAGTTGAATAGTTTTCGGAGTATCGATCTGATGTTGGTTTCGGTCTTCGAGGTTTATACTTGGGAAGTTGTTCTCTTATTAGTTTACAGTTAGAGTCTGATAGTTGTGGAAGGTAGTGATTGATGATTGATCGATGTTATTTCCAATTGGAAATAATATCGTTGTTTGCACACTTGTTTTCTTTGATAGTTAATTCACAGACTATCGAAGTTTTTACCATTTAACATTGTTAATATGGAGAGACCGGTTGGATTATTATACAAAGAACCACTCTGTATTGGCATAAGCGCTGCGAATCATTTATGCCAAAGATAATTAAAGGTAGAGTAAATTCAAGGGTTGTCCTGTTTACAGAATAGTGCCTTCGGTTTATCCAGTCCCAGGACAACTTGTATGGACGAAGGTTTGACAGAGTATATCTGGTAGATCATGTAAGTTGATCATTTCAAACGTATTTAGGTTGGTTGCGGAGGAATTCGTTTCTCTTAGCTTATACTCGTGGTATTTTTGGGAAAATCAATTTGTGATTTAGAGGGTATGACGATGTGACATTCAAAGTGAATTTGACATGAAAAGATAAGCGTAGCTTCTAGCCTCACATCCGGTAATGACATAAATCGGGCAGGCAGCATGGCTACGTCGGTCGCACCGAAGTAGGGTGTATAATCACCAGTCTAGAGAATATTCATTTGCTTCTTTAATCTATCAATGTTATCCCATATATATATATACGGGAACGGTTGCTGATCCCAACCGTTGGTGATGTACATTCGATACACTCAAGCGAAATGAGTGGTCGGTCATGTGTGGCTGAGTTACAAGATGTTCTTTTTGAACTCCAGTGTATCATTCCTAGAGTACACTGATCGGAAGGTGGTTCCATACCTTGTCATAGTTGGAAATCCATTACCCAATACGTGCTTGTGGTTTTGATTGTATACTATATATGTAGAACGTGAGATGAAAGCGTTTATGCTAGATGATTATTATATTGTGGTTGACAGACATTATATTAATATCGAAAGGTTTTTGTTATAAAGATATTTTGGATTCTCATAAGGGAAAACCCGTTCCGTATTCACGGCGTGGTCTTTTGAGATATCATATACCTGTCCAACTGTTTTAATCATACCAGTCCCATGACTGACTCGGAGTTTATTTTGTTTTGTTTCCCTAAACTCTTGGGTGCCTAAATTTGTACGGGCAGTCAAGTAGTCGGGATTTTACAGATATACTTGGAGAGCTAGGAGCAGGAGGCTTCAGGATTCTATAGCTATAGTTTATTTCCACTGTTATTGTAAGTGTTGTACTCTGATAAGTGTTATTGTATACATAAATGTTTTATATTTCAAAAGTTATGTTATATTTTATTCGTTCCGCTGTGAGATTCGTGTTTACTCTGATGATGATGTTCTTCTTCTTCTATTCTATAAGTTCTACCTTATCTTTCCTCACCCTCTATCTTCTTTCTATTATTTTCTTGAATTTCCAGTGCAATTTGGGGTTAGACTTGTGTTATTTGGTCAGCTCAAATTGGTCCGGATTTTCGGGTCATTACAATGTCGGTCGGGTCCGGGCAGTCTTATTCCACAGTTGGGTCTAACATCGTGTCTTAGCCCGATTCATATTTGCACACTTAGACCTCTCAAATTAGGTTCAATATTAGTGGCTGCTGGATATGCCGGTCGGTTCCGGGCATACTTCCACCACTAATGCAACCTAACCTCATGTCATAAGTGCAATTACGCTAATTGTAATTACTAGACATTCCATTTTTATCTAAATCTACCTATGATAGGTGATTATTTCTCTTTTTATTCCCATTCGAATTATATGTCCAATAATGTTAATATTCTAATTATGCCAATATTAACCCTTCTCCCCCATTCCCAAACTAGCGTATTCATAAACTGGCGGCATACCTAGGCTATACAATAGCCCAGTCACAAATGATAATAGGGAAAATAATGGGAATATAACTAAAGTGATCATCTTGGCATAAACATAAACTAGCATGATAATAGGGTGAATGGACATGTAATTAACATCATAACAAGGTGGACATAAAACTGATTAATTGGTGGCAGTCAATTGATTCTAACATAATTATGCTATCATAATAAGCATAGTAAGATCTAAATTAGCAATTTAGATGTCTAATTTGATTAGATCTAACATGATAACACAAAGTAATAAATTAGGTCACATAATTCATATCTAGAGGTTAAAGTAGATCTAACACCATTAGAATGACATAATAGCATGTTTAGATCTAAATATAGGTTCTTATGCCCAATTTACAACTTATTTATGTTGATCGCAATATAACAGATGAAAGGTGATTTACATGAAGAATGGGATCTAACCAATGTTACAACTGTCCAAATTAACATATTTACATACACCACAATATAGTTAAAAGTCAAGATCCACATAGGTAACATAATAGAATAATCATAGTTGTACTAGATCTAAAAGTATAGATCTATTATGACATAGTATAAGATTTAACAACAACATAGATCCACAGTTTACAACATATCCAATTCACAGTCTTTCACAATTTACTTTTATTTATCTAAACCTAAAAGCAACTAGAAACTCACTGCGTTAGGTTTAGAGAATTGAGAAGGAACGGATCTTGAATTTCTGAATTTGATTTGCAAAGTACGTTGTTGAAGAAAACGGTTCCGTCTCAGTTTGTATCCCGGCAGCATATGGCCTCCATGATTTTCAATGAAGAAATTAGGAGAATATGACACATATATATAGCTGCCAGACCCCCTGAAACCGAGTTCCATGTCAGTCCTAGGGGTGTCGACACCCTTGTGGGTGGGTCGACCCATAGATCGACACCCCTTAAGGGGGGTCGACCCCTAGGTTGACACCCCTCTAGGGGTCGACCCCCTAGAGCGGGATTTTTGCTGCCTTAACGAACTTTTCAAATTAGAACTGTTCTGGATAAAATTCTGACTCATCTCTGACTCATGCGTATATATATTATCTTTCTACACGTATACAAATTTAAAAACCCTCGTAACTTCTTCATACGGTGTCCGTTTTACGCAAACCAAATGTCTATCCTGACCAGAATTTCGAGATGAACGCAACAGTGCAGTCCATTTCCTCTAATTCTAAATATTAAATTAATTATTATTTAATTTATCCTCTTTAATGTTGTTTAAATTTCAGTGTATTACATTCTCCCATACTCAAGGGATTTTGTCCCGAAATCTCTAAGTTGAGAAGAATGCATATCCTACCATCCATCATCCATCCACTCATCCACCAGTCATTGACGTCATTGTCCTTAAAGATTTCTAATGCTTATATGAATATATGCAAAGGTGTGTTTATATGTCCCAACACTAATGCGAAAATTAGGCGGTCTACTGATTCAGTTGACCTCCTTAATGCAATGTATGTTAGTGCCATGAATCCAATATGTATGCAAATTATCCTATTATAACATGTAAGCTCTATATGTGTGCACACTCATTCGTCCAAATGCAGCATCCATATGCTAATACATCCATTTCCATCCAAAAAAGAAAAGAAAATGCACACATATCCATATGCAGTATGAAAGTGATTAAGCCGATCTTAGTGCCTAATATGTGTGTATATGCGTCCATAGGCAACCATTAGCAAACACTTGCATCCATCTAACATAACATGTTTCAAACACATGTTTACATCCATAGGATTCCTATCTAAAGGCCGAAAAAATACTATGGATAAGATATACTCAATTAACAGAAACAAGTACTGATAAAACTTTGAAAAAGGAGTTAAGAACATACCCTCGAAAAGAAAAGGATAAGAAGCACGAATCTTGTCTTCAGTCTCCCAAGTCGCATCCTCTGGCTATCTCCTCATTGAACCTTTAGCAACTTGATCTCCTTATTGCACAGCTTCTTAACTTCTGATTCAAGAATATGGGTAGGGACTCTTTTAACTGTCGCTTCCCATTCCACTTCTACTTCTTCCAACATACTCGGTTCAATAACTTCTGCGGTGTCATGCAGGCACTTTCGCAGATGAGACACAAGGAAAACGTCATGAACACCAACAGATTTTTTGGATGTTTCACTCTATAGGCCATTTGGCCAATTCTCTCGGTTATGGGAAATGGTCCCACAAACCTAGGTGCCAACTTCCCTACTGCTCCGAAGCGAACCACATTCCTCAGAGGTGATACTTCGATAAAAACTAAGTCTACTACTTCGAATTCGATGTCAGTTCTTCTCTTGTTTGCATAGGACTTCTGCCTATCTTGAGCTGTCTTCATCCACCGTCGAATAAGGTCAATGTTTTCGGATGTTTCCCTGACCATATCTGGTCCAAGTAATAATCTTTCTATAGAATCCCACCAACAAGTTGGTGATCTACAGGGTTGTTCGTACAATGCTTCGAAGGGTGCCATACCGATGCAAGCTTGATAACTATTATTATAGGCAAAATCTACTAAAGGAAGATGCTCTTCCCAAGTCCCTCCGAAGTACACTCTTAAAAGATCTTCAAGAATTTTGTTCACCCTCTCCGTCTGCCCATCGGTCTGAGGATGATTAGCGGTGATCAAACACAACTGTGTACCTAATGCTTCTTGCAAACTCCTACAAAATTCCCTAGTAAAGATGGGGTTACAACCACTTAAGATGTTGGAAGGTACTCCATGAAGACGAACTATCTCACGAACATCAATTGTTGCCAACCATGATGTCATCCGATTACTCTTAACCGGAGTAAAGTGAGCGCTCTTAGTGAGTCTATCTACCACCACCCAAATACTGGTATTGCCTTTCTTTGACCTAGACAAACCATCTATGAAATCCATGGAGAATCTCTCCGATTTCCACTGCGGAACCTCCAATGGATGAAGTAATCCACCGGGCTTCTTTTGCTCAGCTTTGGCCTGCTGGAAAACTAAACGCTGAGAAACAAATTCGACTACAGCTTTCTTTATCCCAGCCCAAAAGAAAACCCTCTTCATCTCTCTATACATCTTGTCACCACCTTGATGAATAGTCATCTTATAATGGTGGGCTTCTTCTAGGATTGCCTTTATCAAGCTTCCAGTTTGAGGAACACAAAGCCTTCCATCTCGTCGCAACCACACCTTTTCATTTATGACATATCTACTGAGGTAACTAAAAGTCTCCCCTCTTTTGAGCTTTTCCATGATGTCTAAAATTTTTGGGTCGCCTTGTTGCGAAGCTCCTATTGGTCCATAAGATTTGGTCGTATCTCCAGGGATGCAAACAAATCAGGCAAAACCTCGATGGAGGGTCTAAAATCAAAAGCTGATATGAACTCCAAGTTCTTTCTTTCCACAAACAGATGACTCAGGGCCATCATCTGCCTACTTAGTGCATCTGCCACCACATTACCCTTACCAGGGGTATAAGCGATTTCAAAATCATAAGAAGCTAAGAACTCCATCCACTGTTGTTGCCTTAAGTTGAGATCCTTCTGTGAGAACAAATACATGAGAGACATATAATCGGTGTATAATTCGAACTTCTCTCCTCTTTAGTCGTTGGAAAGCAATGTAACAGTCTAATCCTATGAAAATGTCAAATTCTTCTTTGTCAGCCTGGTGAGAGGGGCTGATATCTTCGCGAAGTCCTTAATGAACTTCCTATAGTAGCCTGCCAACCCAAGAAAGCTTCTCACATCGGTTGCATTTTTAGGAATCTGACAATCTTGCACTGCAACCACCTTAGCGGTATCTAGAGCTATCCCTTCTTTGGAGACTGCATGCCCTAAGAATCTCACCTCTTTTCTCCAAAAATGGCATTTGGAGAACTTCGCCTTAAGCTAATGGTCACTGAGAGTATTCAAAACTTCTCTCAAATGTTGGGCATGCTTTTCCACTCTTTTGGAGAAGATCAAAATATCATCAATAAAGACTACAACAAATCTGTTTAGGAACTCCCAAAACACCTTACTCATCTGATCGACAAAATAGGCGGGTTCATTCGTCAGCCCTAAAGGCATCACTAGCCATTCAAAGAAATCGTCCGGAGTTCTAAAAGCAGTCTTATCTATGCTGTCCTCAGCCACCCTCAACTGATGGAACCCTGTAGCCAAGTCCAACTGAGAAAATACCGAGGCACCAACAAGCTAATCAAATAAATCATCAACCCTTGGAAGTGGGTGCCTATTCTTCTTGGTGAGCTTATTCAACTCTCTATAGTCAACACACAAATGAAGCGAACCATCCGCCTTAGTTGCGAATACTACTGGAGCACCCCATTCAGATATGCTTCGTCTGATAAACCCTTTCTCAAGTAGCTCCCCTACTTGCTTACTTTGCTCCCTCCTTTTCCTTGGAGCCATGTGGCGCACTGGTAATGCAACTTGCTTTGCATTGTCCACCAGATATATGCGAAAGTCGATCTCGTGCCTTGGAGGTAATCCCCGTACCTCATCAAAAACATCGGAATAATCTCGAACTACTGGAACAGATTGCAAATCATCTATGGATGCATTTAGAGACTCTAGAAAGCTAAGAATAACAGACCCTTGGGGGTCAGAAGAAACTTCGAGGGTCTTCCCATGACAAGTCAGGAGTCTAACAACCCTCCTCTCATAATCCAGAATGGCCCCATATGTGGTAATCCAATCCATTCCTAGAATCAACCCATAGCCCATAAACTCGAGCACATACACATCACTCTCAAACTCTACGCCTAACACAGATATTTTCAAACCCTGACAAATCATCGATAAATGAGCCAAACCACCAATGGGGTTTGAAACGGGATCTACTACCATACTAGTAATTAAGTGCAGAGATTCAACCACAGAACTAGATATAATAAACGAGTGTGAAGCACCAGAAAAAAAAAGTGTTCTAACTGGATGGTTTGAAAGAGAAACTAAACTTTCTACGGAAATTTTCTACCTCTTTCAAGAGCACTGATCGCGAGAGCATGCACCTGCCCTCCAGAAGTTCCTGCTCTTTGAACTTGTCCCTGCGATCCCTGTTTCTTTGGGCACTCTTTGGAGAAGTGGTCGATCTCTCCGCAATTGAAGCAATTGATCTTCCTTCTCTTACAGTCTTTGATCAAGTGACCCTCCTTTGCATAATTGCGACAATTTCTCTTATCCTTGCCTTTATCATCTTTCCCTCCTTTCTTCTGTTGTTGTTGCTGTTGTTGTTGCCCCTTCTTGGGCCATACCTTCTTATTCTGCGATGTCCCCTCAGCCTTTGCTTCCTTCTTTTCTCCCTTGTCCTCCTCATGCATTAGGACCATATAAACAAGCTTTTCAAAAGTGGTCCCTATTGGAATATGGGACATGGCTTACCCATGCAGAGGCTCATTCGGTCCTTTTGCAAACTGCAAAGCCCTTTTGTGTGGTGTATCCACCAACTCTAACCCGAACCTTGCTAGCTGGTTGAACTTGTTCACATACTCCTTCATCGTCAAATTTCCTTGTTTGAGTGTTAAGAACCTCTCCATCTGTATGCTTCTCTCAGCTTGGGAAAGAAATTTCATTTCGAGCCTCTATCTAAAATCTTTCCAATTTTCCACTGGACGTCCAACTTGGGTGACTTCCCACCAAAATGTGGCTTTGTCCTTTAATGGCCAAGCAGCTAATTGATTCTTTCTTTGATCCTCTACTTCAAAGATTACGAACAAGTCCTCAGTCTCCTTAAGCCAGTTCCTAGCTTCTACGAATGTCTCGTTCCCATGGAATGGCTTCCCTCCTATAGCACGAAAGTCCTTGCAGATTTTGGCGAAGTTATCTGCTCTTGGAGGGGGAAGAGGAGGAATGACTGGTGCAGCTAGGGGAGGAACGTGTCTTTGGCCTTCGGCAGGCGCCTTGGCCTTCAAATACCTACGGAACCATCCGGGTATTGTGACGCCCTCAGGTATATTAGGAATATTTTGTTCCCCAGAAATGTTGAAAAGAAAAAGGTGGAGATTCAGACAAAGGTTCTAAAGACATTACATATGGCTTTTTGGGGAATGTTTTTCAAAACAGATTTTTCTTTTTGAAAATACTTTCTTTTAAAACCCATTTTGAAAATATTTTTCAAAAACTTTTATCTAATCTGGTAACCTTCATCTCTGATACCAATTGTGACACCCCACGTTCGTTAATGTCACTCACTAAGGGAATGCATTAAGTTTCGTGAAGCGTTAAAGGTAACAGACACAGAATAATTACAAGACAGATATAAATAAGATAGCAACGGAAATTTTAAATTTTTATTTCAAACATAAATCATAAAGTCGTGGTCCATAATACCATAAGTCACAAAAACCATTACAATAAAATAACTTCTGTCTAACATCATCAGAGTACATAAGAATATGAAAAACGTAATTCCCCAATTGATAGAGTTAAGATATAGTAGAGACAAGAATTTGAGCCATACTTCAGAAGTAGCTCCTAGCAAGATGATATATGAGTCTTGACTAAGCCTGAGTGTTTCCTCGATGAGAACCTGGGGGAAATGGAAGAAAGAAGGAGAAACAAAAGGGTCAGACATAAAGTCTGGCGAGTCTAGTTACTTTTAGCCAGAAAATAAATAAAAGTGACATGATAGGCATATAAGTGGATAAGAGAGATCACTGCATAAATGGCAGTTGTGACAAGGTAGACAGGGTAAGGTGTATACATTTCTTTAATGATTACTCTACACGATTACTAGTATAACTAAAATGAGATGATCCCTTCCACTATAAGTTGGTAGACTTAAGGCATATGTCCGAGTGTATCCTAACCACAACCCTAACCGATCGGCTCCCTACTCCGTAGATATCCTGTTCTGGCCCCACAGTAGGAGGTATCACTTCCTAAAGTGGAAACCCTTAAGATGTGCACAACCATATCTACTGGTGTCACGGTCGTCTTATCCCCCTCTGGCCGGCTCATGAACGCACAAGGCCCGGTCGGTTTGCGCCGCCCACACCGTCCGTCTCATTTGGATCTCTTATAATCAATCAGTAAGCATGCTCCTTCTTCACCTAGCACAGAGTACTTTATTTGACACCTACTCCGGGTTACTGATTGAAATGGGTCACACACAATCTGATACAAGCTCTTCCCTTTGTCTTATATCCCCACTAGGTTTTTCACTGACTATGTATACCCTTTGGTGTCTTTAATTACATAGCCCTATGTCAGTTATGCTTACCCTAAATGGTGTCTTTAATTTTAATTGGTTAAGTTCGTGGGCCTATATGTAAATATTACCCACCCCCTCTAATTTACTTAAACCACCCACTATCCATCCAATTTTACTTAACCTTAACTTAAGTTCATAATCTTAAAATCCTGATGGATTAAATTAGGTTAAGCAATCCAATTTATTACCATGTCCAATTATAGTTATAATGGGCTAGTCCTCCCACAAAAGGCCTACAACGTGTGGATGCTGGATATGTCGGTCGGGTCCGGGCAATCTTATTCCACAGTTGGGTCTAACCTCATGTCTTATCCCGATTCATATTTGCACACTTAGACATCTCACATTAGGTTCAACATTAGTGGATGCTGGATATGCCGGTCGGGTCCGGGCAGACTTCCACCACTAATGCAACCTAACCTCGTGTCATAAGTGCAATTACAATTCCTAATTGTAATTACTAGACATTCCATTTTTATCTGTATCTACCTATGTCATTATAGGTGATTATTTCTCTTTTTATTCCCAGTTGAATTATATGTCTAATAATGTTAATATTCTAATTATGCCAATATTAACCCTTCCCCGTTCCTAAACTAGCTTACTCATAAACTGGCGGCATGCCTAGGCTAGACAATAGCCTAGTCACAAACGATAATATGGAAAATAATGGGAATATAACTAAAGTGATCATCTTGGCATAAATATAAACTAGCATTATAATAGGGTGAATGGACATGTAATTAACATCATAACAAGGTGGACATAAAACTGATGAACTGGTGGCAGTCAAATGATTCTAACATAATTATGTTGTTATAATAAGCATAGTAAGATCTAAATTAGCAATTTAGATGTCCAATTTGATTAGATCTAACATGATAACACATGGTGATAAAGTAGATCACATAATTCTGATCTAGAGGTTAAAGTATATCTAACACCATTAGATTGACATAATAGCATGTTTAGATCTAAATATAGGTTCTCATGTCCAATTTACAACTTATCTAAGTTGATCGCAATACGATAGGTGAAAGGTGATTTACATGAAGAATTGGATCTAACCAATATTACAACTGTCTAAATTAACATATTTAGATTCACCATAATATAGTTACAAGTAAAGATCCACATAGGTAACATAATAAAATAATCACCATTGCATTAGATCTAAAAGTATAGATCTATTATGACATAGTATAAGATTTAACAACGGCATAGATCCACAGTTTACAACATATCCATTTCACAGTCTTTCACAATTAACTTTTATTTATCTAAACCTAAAAGAAACTAGAAACCCACTGCATTAGGTTTAGAAAATTGATAAAGAACAGATATTGAATTTCTGAATTTGATTTGCAAAGTACGTTGTTGAAGAAAACGGTTCCGTCTTAGTTTGTATCCTGGCAGCATATGGCCTCCATGATTTCCAACGAAGAAAATAAGAGAATAAGACACATATATATAGCTGGCAGACCCCCTGAAACCGAGTGCCATGTCAGCCCTAGGGGTGTCGACACCCCTGTGAGTGGGTCAACCCATAGGTCGGCACCCCTTAAGGTGGGTCGACCCCTAGGTCGGCACCCCTCTAGGGGGGTCGACCCACTAGAGCGGAATTTTTGCCGCCTTGACGAATTTTTCAAATTCAAACTATTCTGAATAAAATTATGATTCATCTCTGACTCATGTGTATATATATAATCTTTATGTGCGTATACAAACTCAAAAACCCTCATAACTTTTTCATACGGTGTCCGTTTTACGCAAACCAAATGTTTATCCTAACCAGAATTTCGAGACGAACGCAATAGTGCACTCCGTTTCCTCTAATTTAGAATATTAAATTAATTATTATTTAATTTATCCTCTTTGATATTGTTAAAAATTTACAGTTTTACAGATGTAGAGTTTCATTGCAAAGCGTATGTGTTGGATTTTATGGGGCATGACCTTATCCTAGGTATGGATTGGCTATCGTTTTATGGGGTCGTCCTAGATTTTGACAAGAGACTCATTCGCCTTAGGAGCCGAGCACTACACCAAATAGGCTTGTTTGTCACACTTATTTCGTTGCCAATTACCACAGTTATTATTGTGATGAAATAACAACGGTTATTATCGTGATTCCATGTCCTTACGGTTAATTCCGTGAGCCAAGTCAACTACCTGGGAAAAATAGTAATTTTCCTATTCTAGTATTTATCACGCTTCTCAGTCCTATTCTAGCCTTTATCACGATTAGATTTTCTCTCCCAAATCGACTATGGCTTAAAGTACGATTCTCTTTCTGAATCGGTTGATGTCTCATCTCATCTCGTTTGTTGTGGGAATCGGTTCTCGTCTCGACTGCAGCTTAAAGAATGAGAATGTTATTTTGATATTGTCTCATCTATTGTCGGAATCGATTCTTCTGCGATCAAGGTATCATGTTTATTTGCTTTTTGTACGATATAGTTTGGTGATTGTAAGTATGCGATCTCAGTTTATAGATCTATTCTTTAATTCAGTTTGGGATTACAAAAGGAGGGGTTTACCATCTTCCAGGTTTCCCTTCATGTCTGATAATTAATTGATGCTTAACAAGTTATGTTGTATGAAGTTGGGTGTGAGTAATGTGATATGAACGGAAAACATAGGGCCCATTTTGATTTCATTTGTGTTTTGCATTAAAACGTGAATTACAAAACATGAGATTTAAAATTCTCAGCAATTAAAATGATGGAGAAACGACAGAGCGTATGGACTGTTTTTCAAAATTAACAAGCGCCTAACTAGACTAGTTGAAGCTTCCGTTTGGGCATTTTTGTCAGCTGTGAATATAAACCACGAAAAAGTTGTATATTTTACACACAGTTTTCTTCTCTAACAGTTAGTGTAATAATATTTTCTATGTATACCTTTCGATATCTAAATTTGACTTTTTCACTTGCTGTTAGAGTAATACTAGGTCCAAAACAAATATGGAAAAGTAAAACATGCTATTTTTTCTGTTTATACATTTTCATGCTATGATGCAAATTCATGTCATCTTGATTGATTTTACTAGAGATTTTCTCTATGTAATTAAAACACGTGCTATTCTACTTATAATATCACATGAGTTTCCTATAATATTGCTAAAATAGCGCATAACATTAAATAACACGTTATTTGCTTTAAATAACACTATAACGCAAGCATTGAGCTACTGGTTGCTGTGGATTTTCTTATGAAAAATATTATATATTTTTGTTATGTTCTGCTATTTTTAGCTTGTTCTGTTTTATCGTTCTATCAGTTCACTATGATGTAATTGTGGAGCCAAAGAACTCCAAAATAATTAAGATTTTATAACTAGAAAGGTAGTGACCTTGGTAGAGTTTTGGTTTGTAGGGCTATCTTGAGAATGTTGTAATTTGTCCAAAAAAAATATCGTGACATTTCTATAATTATATCTCTTTTACAGTGATCTTATACTTTCAAAATATTATAATTAAGGACAAAGATGGATAGATATGATTATATATTAAGAACAACAAGTATATTTTAATAAACTACGGCCAACCAGAAAAAATTATAATCAGGAACTGCACTAGCAAGAACAACATGTGTAGTTTATAGGTAGGTTTCATACATGTGTCATTGGATATGTAAAGTTTGTGTTGACAGCGACCCTTGTATTGATGCTTTATGCTATTTATAATCTGGGTAATTCAACTTCGTTTTGAAATAAATATTTCCAATGCTTTTGGTTTACACAATTTTGTCAATTAACACCCATTCTGATTCGCCTATGAAAGGTGCATGTATTTCCTTGCTTAACTCTTTGGTAGGATAATTATACTTTATACTTTTTTAAGAGTGTCTGTTGTAAATCTTAAGCTTCACATTTTGAATCGATATACTTACTGTGATCTGCTCTAATATTATCGATTTAAAACTGATTATATTGTAATGCACATACACACATTACTATATTTTGCAAGTTCTAAGCTCCTGCTAATGTTCTCATCTCATATACATTTTGGATTGAGAACAAAGAACAAACACAATGTATAAAATTGGTTACCCTTTTCTTTCTTCTATTATTTTTATTCAAGTTAGATATGGTGTTCATCTATACTTTTATCAATTCAATAGAAGGAAAGTTTGATTTATGCTCGACATTTTTGGATTGAGATTATGATCTTTGAACTTCAACTCAATTTAAGTCTTGTTACTAAACAAAATTTGGTAACATCGCGGTGTTGAGTTTTGCTAATGGTTGTCATGGTGGCACGACCCGAAATCCCCGCCCGGTCTAAACCGAACTGGAACGCGGATTGTGTGAGAACACGATGCATCGGAACACAAACATGAGAACATTTCATTGCTGTTACAACAACTAACATCAGAGTACAAGATATCAGAGTACAAATAAATAATTTATAGTGGAAATATAACAGAGATTTAAATTACATTTAAATACATAAACATAATGTGCAGCGGAAAACATCAACTACCACAACTGAAGGAAATACACGGATACAAAGCTTTGCGAATATAGCTCCAGTTGTAAATCAGGATCCTGTTAAATAGAAATATACAAAACCAAAACTGCTAGCTGCCCACGTGGAAAATATGGGCACTCAGAGTTTAAGTAGAAATAATAAACTCCGAGGCAGTTATGGGACTGGTGTGAAAACTCAATACAGTTATTAAACTTTTACTTTAATATAGGGTACATCATAGGACCATGCCGTATAATACGGAACGGGTTTACTCCGAATACTCTAAAACAATACAATTTACAAACAACGCAATGCTTTTTGAAAAAATGAAGCTATTATAAGACTCAAGTCCCATCACACAATGCAACGCAAGCCAGAGGATAGAGTTTTACCTTATAATAGCCAAACATGCTTGGTACGCTTTGAAACAAGTCATTTTTGACGTTACTATAAGTGCATTTTGTCAAAAACAACTTCAAGTATAAATGTATCAATCATTGACGGCATAGTACAACATCCTACTATGTCGTCATATAGGTTTACAACTAAAACCGAAAAGTCGCATATTGGAAATTAGGTTTCCATTTATGGGTCGAGGCAAGGGATCTTCCTCACCGATTTCGGGCTATCTCTAGTGGGACGCCCAAGACTCAGACGTTGGTTAGCCCTTGGTTAGCGTCAGGGTCGTTCCTCCCTTATTTTTTAGGATTAGTTATTCCTGAACAATACGTTTTCCGGGCCTACCGGACCAATCACTCGAGCCTTTTAGTCGGCTCTATATCCGAGGCGCCTCATTCCATCATCCATATAGGTAAAAATGTCTGGGCTCCATACCATGACTCTACTTCTAGCTAAAAAGAAACACATGTCCTCCCTGAGGTCCTCATCCCGTTTTTGACGCATATTGAAGAGTGAGGCTCGCGAACTAACGCTACAACACAAAGCTAGGCTACTTAAAGTTGTGCCTTGATCATCATCCACAAGGCCCTAATTTTCAACAAAAGCCTTGATCATTTTCATCTTAACATGCCACATTGGCAATTCGTGCCATACAACTGATATCTATCAATATATGACCTCAAAGCTCATTCGTCTTAGAGAAGGGTGTTAAGCTAGAGAATGAATTCTCCGCCACCAAACAGTACATATTTAATAGAAATCAATCAACACAGAACGAAATACAATGTCAGACACAATCCATTTACAAGTTTGTTCCAAGTCTGAACGAAACCGAATGCACCTTATTCCTCGTCCCATATGTCCAATACAAGAGAGAGGTCCTCACATATCTGATCGATCTCCAAGTATGTCTGGACGATCACCACTTATTACCTCGTCTTGGGTGTACAGTCCAATCAAGACATCAGTAATCATCCATACGACGTGAAGATCTCCGGTCTTCAACCATCGTCTTCAAATCTTCGACTTATAATCATCGTAACGGTTATTCAGAATGGGTTAAACCCGGTCTTTCCAAATAACTCGTAATTTTTTAATCAAGTGTTATAAAAACACATCTTATGCCTCATTCCAATCCAGAACATTCTTTTATTCAAATCATCTTGGAAATCATTTCAAAATACTTTTAATATCCTTTCTTAACTTAAACCAAATTAAGGTTTATCAACTAGTCAGGATTAACGAGCCTTACCGAAGTAATCATTCACTTTATTAACCCAATCCCAACCTATTCATCCCATGGAGCAAACTGGTGTTACTCCATATCTAACACCCACTGTGTTATCGGTAAAATTACTTACCATTTCACGTTTTAAATCTAATTAAAGATTTAGCTATCGCATGGAGTAAAACTGATGGTACTCCATTTCGAACATTTCTTGAATTCGGTAAATTAAGTTACCTCATTCACATTTCAATCTAATTAAAGATTCATTAAAACTCCAACTTATTTTTAATCTTCAAAAATCATTTCTTAATGATTATTCAACCTTTGGAAATTAATTTGTCCTTACTTGGGTTAAAGAACAAATGTCATGTAAAAACACTGTTCACAGTAAACCCAAAATCACCTTCTATCAAAATGGAACCTTCACGGAAATCATAATAGTAAATAATCGATATAAATTTTTGTATTGGACTAACACTATAAATGGAATAATGATAAAGCCTTTTAAATTCCATAAATAGTAAAGGCCTTACTTCACAGAAGCTCATCTTGATAATCAATAATCGAATTCCATTCAATTCCGCTTTCTTTTATTAAACTGGAAAACTTTACTTTGGAAAAATTCCATTAAATCTTAGAATAAAGATTTATGAATTCCAAAACTTGGTTTAAGAACTAATGTTATTGAAGACGCCATTTACGACAAACCCAAAATCCAGTTTGATATTAAATATAAAGCTCTAAATAGAAATCATATCGACTTATATTCAATATCAAATTTTGAGACCAACATATATCGTATGGGGAATAACGATATCTATATCTTCCAAATTCCTCAATAATATCCATATAATCATGGAATACAATATCAAAATATTCCAAAGATTATTTCCATTCAAATTTATTCCAATTCATACGTTGGAAATTTCCTTGTTAGATTAAAACCATTTAATTCCTTTCAATTCTCTATTCTAGTTGTTAACTAGTTCGTTTAGATAAAAATGTCTTTTATCTTTACAAACGTGGAATATTTCATCCATAAACTTTTCAAATCATTTATTTTGATTTTACACATTGTATTCGTGTCCATCCAAAATTGTACATCAAAAACATATCTTGATTCTTCTCTGACTATTATGTTAAAATATTCGTTTATATTCTGAATCGGGATGTGGCTCCATCAATTACCATATAGTTTTAATTATATGGATTTCGTACATTGCATTTATTCAAAATAGTGACAAATAACTATTAAACATTCAATTCACATTCATAGTGCAATTTGCAACTGTATAAGCATTAAATAATTAACTAACACTTATAACAGTCTGTCAATAAATCGGTTGACATACAACTAGACACCAGGGAGATGTGTGAAGTTATTATCATTCCCAAACCCATGTGGGGTTTTCAACCATCAAACAAATATTATTATCTGTATACTTGGGCAACGTGTAAAAGTATTGTACCAATACCCATGGGGGTTTCATTACAATTCATGTGAATTTATCTACAGTTTAATAATGATGACATTAAAATTGTTAACATCCATCAATAACCAAAAAAATATTGCTATCACAAGCAATCTACATATATTCAATTATAAAAATAAATAACTATACAAATAATTCAAGTAGAGAGTTCTCACCAATGGTTTCCACTCTGTCATTCTTAATTGATGATTTATAAAGCGATTTCAAAAAAATCGGGCTGCTGAAATCTGCGAATTAGAGAAACTGACAAGTCACAAACGAAGTCGAAGTGGGCCGAAACTCGGCCGTGAAAGAGCCTGGATGGATCTAAACTACTGACCGTGGTCTCCACCGAAGCAAGGATTTAGTTCACTTTTGAGCTATTTCAGACATTTGAATTCTTTTGACCAGACATCTGAATTAAAATTCAGACATCTGAAATAAAAATTTCAGACATCTGAATTGCTCTGCTTAAGTACATAATTATTTGAAGCAGGTCAGACGTCTTCCCCAAAATATTCAAATGTCTAAATCCTGAACCAGAGCACAATTTGCCTAGATAACAAGCTCAAAGTGATATCAACAAATGCCCGAAGGCCTATGATGTTATGTACATGCAAATGAGGCTTCTATAACTCACTGAACCAACTCATAACATAAAACTCACATGCACAAGCATTCATACAAGAGATTTGCAATGATTTTTTATTATAAATTCCAAAACGGGAAAATTTTCTAACCAAAGCTATCAAATACGATTCAAGCAACTTATGAAGACTTAGAACTTTGCTTGGGCGACAATGGATCTTCTCAATATCAAAAGTTCAACTCATAGCATATGAACTAGATTGTGTGGACATTTCTAATCATAAATTTTCAATTCAATGGAACATAAACTAATGAACCGGAAAGTGTATACTTATCTAACCAATTCGTATGCATATGTAAACCCAAATGAATACTATTACAAGCTAAGAACTTATGGCATAAATGGGGGTTCATGAACAACTTACAAAGCTCTCACCTTTGATGGTTAGAAGCAAGAAATCGATCCAATGACAAGCTAGAACAACATCTCTTCCAATATTACTCACGAATCTTCAATATAAACATGAATGCTCAAAATTCCTAGATGTTAGGTCATAGGAAATACCACAAATTGAAGAGGAAACAAGATGGAGAAGATGGAAGTGGTTTCGAGTCCAAATTCGTCCATATGCAGAAAGTGAGTTTTCTACGGGCTATATATACCTTTTAAAAATATATTTAAATTCCATAACGACTGTTTCAATGTCCTAATTTAGGCATAACTTACAATTTATAAAGTGAAATATCAATTTTTTATATTCGTTAGAAAATTACAATTCAAAATATTCCAATGTTTCTTGTTTTATCAAATTCTGATTTATAATGAATTTTGTACATTCATACAAAGTTTAAAATCAAATTTTCAAACTACCGCAACATTTCAAGCTCGTTTTAATTAAACTTTAAAGTTATACATTCCAACTTTAATTAAAAATAAATTTTAAGTCGTTTATTCTGAAAATAATTTATCTAAAATAATTAATTTCTATGAAAATGAATTAATTTTTTTTTAATTGGTTCCAAAAATACGGGTTGTTATAATCTCCCCCACTTAAAATCTTTTCGTCCCCAAAAAGGAAGAAGAAACTGAAGGTCGTTTACTTAACCAACTCAACCTTCGCTTGACTCAAGTTCTTCAACTTTTCAGTATCTAAGAACTTTCTAATTTTTCAAAACTTGGCTAATGCCTTTAATTTTAGAAAAAATTCGCCATAACCTCCTTTGTACGGGTTGATCGGTACAACTACAAACGGCCTCTATGGGCTCTCATCTATCAAAAGAAAATCCAAAAGCCAAGTGGCTAGCCAATCGGCTCATAAAATCATCAAACCCAATCAATATAGTAAACATGTACCTATTTGTCGAGCATACAATTTTATTCCTCTTCTTAGCTTTCATGCAATAAACTATACAACATATATATGCATGTATATACATATATATATATGATTCGAATTAATTTTCAATTCAGTTCAATATTAAATTCGATTTGGCTAATTTTACCCTTCATTTTCACATTTTCCAATATTTTAATTAATCAAACTAATTATCATCCATCTCAACCAGCAATCAATTACTTAATTAGTTTTTCAAACATATATCTTTTATATATACTCAAAATCATATTTTCAATGCCAAATCACAAACATAAAAACTAAGTTTTCGTTCTCACACCAGTCAATTGGAATCATCTAGATATCCCACTTTCGAAACTCAAACATAAATATTGATGATGTCATGACAATCATCAGAATTATCTCCGGGTGACTAGAGTGTGATTCTATATCTATCCAATATATATCGAATATACGTTCATGACGCGTATATGCAAAATCTTCGTATACCCGATAGTCCAATATTAATATAGAATAAAATACTCAAAATTTTATAATAAGATATAATTTTTAAATCTAAATTCATTTTTATAAATAACACTCTTCAAACTCATTCTAGGGCATTACTAACCCTATATCTAACGAGTTACTCTTAGAGGATATTACTAATCCTATCTCCGATGAATTCTTTCGTTTGGTTCTAACGTGTCTTGTTCTTGAGCTTTGTAAACCGAAGCTCTGATACCAAGCTGACACGACCTGAAATCCCCGTCCAACCTAAACCAAACTGAAACGCAAATTGTGTGAGAACACGATGCATCAGAACATAAGCATGAGAATATTTCATTGCGATTACAACAATTTACATCAGAGTATAAGATATCAAAGTACAAATAAATAATTTATAGCAGAAAAATATCAGAGATTTAAATTACATGTAAATACATAAACATAATATGTAGCAGAAAACATTAACTACCACAACTGAAAGAAATACATGAATACAAAGCTTTCCGAATATAGCTCCAGGTGTAAACTAGGATCCTGTTAAATCGAAATCTGCAAAACCAAAACTGCTAGCTTCCCATGTGGAAAATATAGGCATCCAGAGTTTAGGTAGAAACAATAAATTCAGAGTCAGCCATGGGACTGGTGTGAGAACTCGGAACAGTTATTAAACTTTTACTTTAAAATATGGTACATCATGGGACCACGTCGTATGACATAGAACGGGTTTACTCCCATGAATACACTAGAATAATATGATTTATAAACAACGCAATGCTTTTTGAAAAATGAAGCTATTATAAGACTCAGGTCCCATCATATAATGCAACGCAAGCCGGAGGATAAAGTTTTACCTTATAATAGCCAAACATGCTTGGTATGCTTTAAAACAAATCATTTTTTATGTTACTATAAGTGCATAGAGTCAAAAACAGCTTCAAGTATAAATGTATCAATCGTAGACGGCATAATACCCCATCCTACTTTGTCGCCATATAGGTTTACAACAAAACTGAAAAAGTCGCGTATTGGAAATGGGGTTTCCATCTATGGGTCGAGACAAGGGATCTTCCTCACTAGTTTCGGGCCATCTCTAGCGGGTTGCCCCGGACTCAAACGCTGGTGAGCCCTTGGTTAACATCAGGTTCGGTCCTACCCTACTTTTAAGGGTTAGTTATTCCAAAACAATACGTTTTCCGGTCCTATCAGACCAATCACTCGAGCCTTTTAGTCGGCTCTATATTCGAGGCGCCTCATTCCATCATCCATATAAGTAAAAATGTCTAGGCTCCATACCATGACACCACTTATAGCTAGAAAGAAATGCATGTCCTCCCTGACGTCCTCATCCCGTTTTTGACTCATACTGAGGTGTGAGGCATGCGGATTAATGCTACAACACAAAGGTATGCTACTTAAAGTTGTGCTTTGATCATCATCCACAAGGCCCTGCTTTTCAACAAAAGCCTTGATCATTTGCATCTTAACATGCCACATTGTCAATTCATGCTATATAACTGATATTTACCAATATATAGCCTCTAAGCTCATACGTCTCAGAGAAGGATGTTACGTAAGAGAATAAATTCTCTGCCACCAAACAGATACATATTTAATAGAAATCAATCAATACAGAACGAAATATAATGTCAGACACAATCCATTTACAAGTTCGTTCCGGGTCTAAATGAAACCGGAGGCACCTTATTCCTCGTCCCATATGTCCAATACAGGAGAGAGGTCCTCGCATATCCGTTCGATCTCCAAGTACGTCTGGATGATCACCACATATTTCCTCGTCTTGGGTGTACAACCCAACCAAGACATCAGTAACCATCCATACGATGTGTAGATCTCCGGTCTTTAACCATCGTCTTCATATCTTCGACTTTTAATCGTTGTAACGGTCATTCAAAATGCATTAAACCCGGTCTTTCCGAATTACTCGTAATCTTATAATCAAGTGCTATAAAAACACATCATACGCCTCATTTCAATCCAGAATATTCTTTTATTCTAATCTTCTTGGAAAAAATTTCAGAAGATTTTAAATATCCTTTCTCAACTTAAACCAAATTAAGGTTTATCAATTAGTCGGAATTAACGAGCTCTATCGAAGTAATCATTCATTTTATTAACCCAATCCCAACCTATTCATCCCATGGAGCAAAATTTGTGGTACTTCATATCTAATGCTCATTTTGTTATCGGTAAAATTAATTACCCTTTCACGTTTTAAATCTAATTAAAGATTTAGCTATCGCATGGAGTAAAACTGGTGGTACTCCATTTCGAACATTTCTTGAATTCGGTAAATTAAGTTACCTCATTCACATTTTCAAACTAATTATAGGTCCATTAAAACTCCAACATAGTTTTAATCTTCAAAAATTATTTCTTAATGATTATTCAACCTTTGGAAATTAATCTTGTCTTTACTTGGGTTAAAGAACAAATGTCATGTAAAAGCACCGTTCACAATAAACCCAAAATCACCGTCCATCAAAATGGAACCTTCACAGAAATCATAGCAGTAAATAATCGATATAAATGTTCATACCAAACTAATACTATAAACGGTATAATAATAAAGCCTTTTAAATTCCATAAATAGTAAAGGCCTTCCTTCACAGAAGCTCATCTTGATTATCACTAAATCGAATTCTATTCAATTCCGCTTTCTTTTATTAAACTGGAAAACTTTACTTTGGAAAAATTCCATTAAATCTTAGAATAAAGATTTATGAATTCCAAAACTTAACTTCACTGTTAATCGGGTTTAATAACTAATGTTATTGAAGATGCCATTTACGACAAACCCAAAATCCAGTTTGATATTAAATATAAGGCACTAAATAGAAATCGTATCGACTTATATTCAAATCAAATTTTGAGACCAATGGATATCGTATGGGGAATAATGATATCTATATCTTCCAAATTCCTCAATAATATCCATATAATCATTGAATACAATATCAAATATTCCGAAGATTATTTCAATTCAAATTCATTCCAATTCATACGTTGGAAATTTCCTGGTTAGATTAAAAGCATTTAATTCCTTTATATTCAGTTATAAAAATAAATAACTGTACAAATAATTCGAGTGAGAGAGTTCTCACCATTGGTTTCCCCTATGTCATTATTTAACTGATAATTTATAAAACGATTTTGTAAGAACCAGGCTGCTAAAATCTACGAATTAGAGAAACTGACAAGTCCCAAACGAAGTCGAAATGGACCAAAACTCGGCCGAGAAAGAGCCAGATGGATCTAAACTATTGACCATGGTGTCCATTGGTTAATAGCAGGAAAAAATATTCAGACGTCTGATCTAAAAAATCAGACATCTTAATTTATTTTTTCTTGAACCAGCAAGGATTTAGTTCATTTTTGAGCTATTTCAGACGTTTGAATTCTTATGATCAGACGTCTGAATTAAAATTCATACATTTAAAATAAAATTTTAGACATCTGAAATAAAATTTAAGATATCTGAATTGCTCTGCTCGATTACATAATTATTTGAAGCAGGTCAGACGTCTGTAACAAATTATTCAGACATCTGAATCCTGAACTAGAGCATAACTAGCCTAGATAACAAGCTCAAAGTGATATCGACTAATGCCGCAAGGCCTATGATATTATGTACATGCAAATGAGGCTTCTATAACGCACCGAAGCAACTCATCACACCAAACTCACATGTATAAACATTCATACAAGAGATTTGCAATGATTTTTGATTATAAATTCCAAAATGGGCAAATTTTCTAACCAAAGCTATCAAATATGATTCTACCGACTTGTAAAGACTTAGAACTTTGTAGGGGCAGCAACAGAGTTTACAATATCACCAAATCATCTCATAGCATATGAACTAGATTGTGTGAACAATTCTAATCATAAATTTTCAATTCAATGGAACATAAACTAATGAACCGGAAAGTGTATACTTAACTAACCAATTCATATGCATATGTAAACCCAAATGAATACTAAATTATAGTCTTACAAGCTAAGAACTTATGGCATAGATGGAGGTTCATGAATATCTCACAAAGCTCTCACCTTTGATGGTTAGAAGCAAGAAGTCGATTCAATGACGAGCTAGAACAAACTCTCTCCCAATATTACTCATGAATCTTCAATATAAACATGAATGCACAAAATTCCTAGAAGTTAGGTCCTAGGAAATACCACAAATTGAAGAGGAAACAAGATGGAGAAGATGGAGAGGAGCTTACCAAAGCTTTTCCTTTGATTTGCACTTGATTTCAACAAGAATTGGAACTCCTAGGATTAACTAGGTTTAGGGAATTTTAATTTCCCATTCCCTATTTTCTATTTTTGATAAGTGTTGGATGGAATGAAGAGGAGAGGGTTGATTTGGGGTTATATGAGTGGGCTAGGTAAGCTAACCCAAACCCAAACCCAAACCCAAACAAAAGTGCCAAATTTCCGAAACTCAGAATATATCGAAGTTTATACTTTTCAAACACCTAAATAACATTTTGGACTCAATGGAAGTGGTTTTGAGTCCAAATTCGTCCATATGCAAAAAGTGATAATTTGGTCTTATATCCAATGAAAAAGACCAAAATTTCTCCAACTCCAAAGGTATCAATGCTTATAGTTTCTGAACACACAAACAGCATTTTGAACTCAACGGAAGTGGTTTCGAGTCCAAATTCATCCATATGAAAAAAAAGAGTTTTCTACAAGCTATATATACCTTTTAAAAATATATTTAAATTCCATAGCGACTATTCTAAACTTTAATTTAGACATAACTTATAATTTATAAAGTGAAATCTCAATTTCTTATATTCATTAGAAAAATACAATTCGAAATATTTCAATGTTTCTTGTTTCATCAAATTCTGATTTATATTGAATTCTATACATTCATACAAAGTTTAAAATCAAAATTTCAAACTAACATGCCATTTCAAGCTCGTTTTAATTTAAATTTAATTTTGTATGTTCCAATTTTAATTAAAAATAAATTTTAAATCGTTTATTTTCAAAATAATTTATCTAAAATAATTAATTTATATGAAAATCAATTAAAAATAAATTTTAAATTGGTTCCAAAAATACGGGATGTTACACATGGTCAGCTTGAGCAAGGAATATCAGCATGTAGTTTTTCCCTTTGTGTATCTAAAACAAATTAATCTTTTGGGGTCCTTATATTTTTGGTTATATCTTGTTACACAACTGGTCGTATTGTGTTTGTGTCTACGTGATTTTTGCAATTGTTGTATGAATTAGCCAGATTATAAATAGCATAAAAAATCAATACAAGGGTAGATGTCAACACAAACTTGGCATATCCAATGACATTTCTATAATTACATTTTATGAAACAGAACCGAAGAAAGAAAAACTGACTAATCATAAAAACGAATAATCACAAAATGTTTGGAGAGCACCATGGATCATTTCTTTCATATAATGATGAGTGCAAAATTACAAAGTTACCGGGCAAATGAACACGATCTATAAAACAATATAATGAAGCCAATTATTTTGTATTGCAGATGATAAAGGGAGATTGGGTACAGAAATGAAATGAGACATTTTCCTAAGCTTTAAAAATGACATGGAACAATGAATTATATCAATCGACGGGTAAGCTCCGTCGTTTGCATTATTCTTTGAACAAAGGATCACTTGAATTCGGCTGAAGATGCAGACTAAATGTTTTTAAAACATCTTCATATACTGGCTTTTTAAAACCTGCAGCCTTTTTGATGCCCAACAGAAACAAATATCAGAACTCCATTTATGCTTTTTCATGAAAGACAGAAGAACCCATAATGCATGTGTTAACAAAACATTGCTTTGATAACTTACGCTATTAATAACTTGTTGATGTGTCATCCATGACCATTCTGCAAATTTGGGTTTTTCACTCACATCTCCTAGTTGATTTATTTCTTCATCGCTTCTAGTAAATCCCAATATAAACATGTCATGGTGTTAGCCTGCTTTGTGACCAGGCTACCCAAAGCAAAGATCATGTTGACACACCTCTCGGTAAATGCTGTCTGATATGGAATCTCTGGATAACATCGCTCTCTGGCATTGGAAGCATCATCAGAAGACACAAGGCGGTTTGGTCAAAATCACAACATCAGTATAAACTGGCCCGAAACCCCTATCAAATGACCTCATTTGGATCTATTCACCTCATATACTCGTAGCCCTCTGAATAAGCTTCAGTTTGAGCTTTGGTTCGGCTCAATCGGACTTACGGTTTGAAAGTTATGCCCGTTTCCGTGAACGGGTCCAGATTAGCATCAACTCGTGTCATTCCTGGTCGGATCGCGTACCGTGGATCGTGGATACTGGATCGGATCGCCCCCTCTGTTCGCGGAGCGTCCTCAAGCCACGATCCGTCCACTCCAGCTCGCAACCAAGCCTCAGATCGTGAAGCCCATATCACGAACCGAGCCCATATCACGAACCGATCCCAGACCCACGAACCAATCGCCGAACCTGCAGATACATGCACTGTTTTGACCTATTCTTAAGGCTATTCGATCTCCTACTTTTCCGGATCGCATGCCACGTACCCCAGCGCGAACCAGTCATCCCAGAAGCTCTCCTACAGCTATAAATACACCTCCAGAGGGCATTTTCAGGGGATTTTTTGCATCTCAACATCCATGGCTGCCATGGCCGACACTTCTACATGCATAACTATCATCTTCCTCAATAAATTCAATGGATTCAGAGAGAATTATTCATTGAATTCAAACAATTGAGAGACAATATTCATTGTAACTGTAATCTATGAGTGAAATGAGAAACTATGAAGTGGACGTAGGCTCGTTAACGCCGAACCACTATAAAAATCCTGTTGTCTTGCTTTTTTCTCTACTTTTCAGTTATTTCTTCATATCCTACGCTCTAGATACGACAATTTGGGTGTTAGGACCATTTTTCGGTCTAACACATGGCATTACAGGCATTCAGCTGGAAAGGTTTGTATCTTTAAAAATATTTCTGTTTTTTTCCTCTAATATCATGGTTTTTGGTTTTAAAAATATACGATTTTGGTTTGTAATTCAATTGCTTGAAAGTTAATCAACCACAGGATGAACCTTCCTTGCTGTGTTCACTTTCACAACAGATTATTCTTTTCATTGAAATATATGATTTGTAGTTTGAACATGTACTTAAAATGTTGATCTTGCAGGGGCTTACCATTTACGTGCTTAACCATTACAATTTGTTCCCCATCGCATGTTTAGCTTAATTTTCACTTCTGGAGGAAAATCATGAGTTAGCCAATATGGCAGCTACACAAAAAAATGATAATATAAAACTATAACTAGATTTCATTGCTTAAAAAGAAAAATTGGTAATTTTCAGTAGGAGAAGTTCATCGACAATGAGTATACAGACAAGAAGAAAGAACAGTGTAAGACGAAAAACGACAACAAGGGAAAGAATACTATAAATCATACATTGGGAAGGAAATCTTATGCTAGGCTTTATGAAGAATTGGTTCGTACTAGTCAACCTTTTATGGTTATTTTAGATAATACTTTGTAGCTATTGAATATATTTATATTTATTCATGTAGGAAAAGGAAAATCCGGAATGTATGCCTACACGAGCAAAAGCATGGAAAGTGGCACACATAAGTAAAAGAACTAGAGAAGTTCTTCCTTGCGCCGCTGAAAAATGTGTAAGTTCATTTTTATATTTTGTTGCTATTTTTAGTATTTTGTTGCTACTGTTTTTTTTTACTAATAATTAAAAAATATGCATCAAATGGATGTTCCTTATCTATACAAGATTGAATACCACATGTGCTGCATTTTATAAGTGTAAATTAAGTTGATTAGAGTGTCATGAACTCAAATACTATCCCTTTACAAAATCAAAATTCATTTATGAATTAGCATAAGCACCCAGTTTTACTAAATGTAAGCATATGTCCTCTCACACAAGAAATGGAAACATATTGAGCCTTAACTTCAACTAAATTAACCAAATAATTTAAACTTGTACATGATCCACTTCTCCAAAACGAAGTCAAACCATTTATGAAGTAACAACAAATTTATATGATAAAACGGTCACGTAGAGTATGTCAAAATATAGATGAAATTTAATGGTACAAGTGAATCAAATTTATATGATAAAATAGTCATGTAGAGTAGCTACACCACATTCATTAGTCTTCCTATTGTGCTCTAGGCTTAAACCAAGAACTCGGAGAAGAGACTCGAATCCAAGAACTCAGAGAAGTTTTCTAGGATAAGGATCGGTCGTGGCAGTCTGAGCTTGAAGCAATGCAAAACTCTCGCATTAACCAAATACAAAGCATGCAAATGGACCACTCGAAGCTCTTGAGTTAATTAAATGCTCAACTGGAGGAAAAATATAAAGAAATTGAACGGCTGACATATGAACTTGAAACTAGTTTTATGAAATGCACAAATAAAAGCACTAGTTGTTTTTTTCAAAGCACATTTATATGATAAATCTACTTTCCTTTTCTTTTAAATGTGTGTACATGCAAAAATTTAGAAAAATGTTTTTTAACAAGTGACATTCATACATGAATTGCTCTTTCTTTATAAAGAAACATATATTAACAGACAGTGCCTATCACAGCAAAATTCATAAGGCTAGCAAAATTCCTTTTTTTCCTATAAGATGCAACAAAATTCATGTCGGAATGAGCATATAACATGCTTATTAGTTTAACCCTATGTTTTAAAGAAAATAAAAATCCTTTTTTCAGTATGAAGAATTTGATTTACATTGAATACCCCTTTAGATATTTCATAAGAATGTAAATCAAAAATACTTATAACACTTAAACTAAAATTTCTATAATCAAACACATTTCCAAATGATTTTGTTATGTCCAAATAAATTTATATCTACAGTATACACATTTAAAACTTAATTATTAAGTAATTATACAAAATTTATAACTCAATAATTGCATTAAAAAAAGTCAAACTCTATACATGGAATAATGCAGGTACATAAAAATATGCATGTGTGGATACAAAATAGTATGTGTTTGTAATCATAAATCAGCTCAATGCAAACAAGAACATGGTGGATAGGTTGCTACTGAATGAACAACACAATGAAACCACTGTCAGGTCTAAAGGTATGAGGCAGTTCAACATAAATGGGACAACCATGTATAACTCAAAAATTAATCAACTAAAAAAGATATGAGCATGCCTCTGCTTCGTAATGACATGAAACAACAAGGCTGGAACCAAAAAAAATAACTGCCAGCGAACTACAAAGCATGCCTATTGAAGCATATTAAGTATTAACATAGTGTCAGGACGGCCAATTGAATAGAGATAAAGACACATCCATAAATCATTCATGCAACTTGTGATTTTATTATAGAACTTTAATACTCTGTAATTTCGATTTTAGATAAATATTACAAGTGGTTAGCTTACTATTTATAATTTCATATTTCATATTTTCTAAGGACTTGAGTAATAATTAAAGTTAATTAGAAAATTAATAGTGCTAGCTAGAAGGAGTTAGTTGTGTTTAGGCAGCATGTAACTGTAAATTATGGTATGATAAGGAAGCTAAATTAGGGTTCATCACTCACATTATTTGTAACCTGTGTGCAGGATTGAAGGATCGGGGTTGCCACTAGAGCCATACGAGTGGTATTTCGATCTTCGTCGCTTTGGTATATAATTTTACACTGTTTACACATTTTCTATTATATGTACACATTAAAATCTGAATGGTACAAATATAAATGGTTTTTATGCGTTCATTAAATTATCTGCTTTCAATTCTGTCAATTGTATTTTACTTCACAATTGGATGTTGAACAAATGATTTGTTTCCATCGTATCCACTCAATGGTTTTAACACCTATATGATATTATGTTGTATACAATTGTTAGTACCACATTTAACATCAATTTCACTGTTATTTTCTACTGTGATGAATGTGATTTTCCCTTATTATTCTTCCCACCTTCACTTTGTCGACTAAATTCGATTTGTAATTTACTTTAACAACATAACCAAATTAAGTTTCTTCCAGTTATAATTTGATTGCCCTTTTCTTGATATATTAACAGTTTTAAGTAACTACTTAAGTTCATACCTTTTTGGGGGCACTTATCTGTTTACTACTCGGATTCAGTTAAGTATGTCTGATATAAATTACATATTATTATGCCTGTGTTACACATTATACATGCTATCATGTTAGCATTTTATTGGTTTATTTGTGCTACTTGCAAACCCTTTTTTTACTTATTTGTTCACGCATCTATGGTTAACAATACATTTATAAATTATTTGACCATATGCATTGTCATACCTCTATTGGACTGAGCAAATAATTGTTTGGTTCTTCTAAAATATTCATTACTTGAATCAATAAGAGCCTATCAATGTCTATTATTAAAATTGATCATTTTTTAAGCTAATTATCATGTGTTAGCATCAGTAACAACTAGTAATATATTAAATATACTGAATCATATTTTGGTGCAAATGGTATCATCCATTCTAGAGAAACTGGTTGTATCAATCATTTTCCTTTTGAAATAGATTAACCAGTTGTGTCGCATGCTTATCTACTTTATGGGTGTTGAAACTTTGATTATATACAATGCACTGATGCGAAAATGACAGCCAAGCTAATCAAGTTGAATTGTTCACCTGTAGCATTATTTAAAATGACAATGCATTGATATTAAAATATGGAAAAAAAAATAGTCCATTCTAGAAAAATTATTCACTTGTAACTTAACTTTTTCTTGCTTACTGAGTTATTTTCCAAGTTTAATTTCAAAATATTCTAGAAAGGGCACATGCACTTGCAACAAGAACTTTTTATGTAATTCACCAGATGGATATCCTACTCATGTGATATTTTATTGTGGTTTTCTATAGGTACAATTAAAACTGTGCAGCTGGTGGCAGGATTAAAGTTAATTTGGTAGATGATATGTATGTTAAGACTGAATTTGGAAGAAATACGTTGAATCTTGTTTAAAACTTATTATGTATGTTAATGATGGTGTATAACTCTGGGTATTTAAACTTGTTGTGTTTGCTATATTAAATTTGGTATTTTATGCATGCTATTTGCTGTTCTATTGCTATTACTGTGTATGTAGCCAACACTAGTACTGAAAATTTATTTATGTATATTTGATATGAAATATTGGTGTTTTATGTATGTAGCATACTATGTATAGTTTCTCACAGTTATAACCGTTATAATTTTGTCACCAACCACATTTAAAACCATTCAAAGTAAAATATTATCAAGGTTATAACTGTTAGCAAGGAAAATAACATCATGTTTATTACCGTTACTAAATAAAATAAAATCATGTTTATTACCGTAACGAAATAAAACAATATAACGTATATAATCGTTGGAAAATATAATAGTTGTTACGGTTATAACCGTTATGACACAAAATAAAGTCACATTTATAACCGTGAGAATAATCGAGTATTCATCACGGTTATAACCGTGATAATATGCATGACAAAAATCACCAACGCTTGCTGGTTCAACGGTTATAAGTGTGAGGGTTCTGGTTCATCACGGTTATAAGCGTGACAAATGGGCTTTTATGGTGTTGTGGAGGAGGATGTAACTTAAATATTCCTTGTTATGTTAGAAACAAGGATAAAGCCTTATTGTATTCCTTATCTCCTAGTTCTGAAGGACCATCTTAGGTCCCTATAGTTTGTGAGTTCTTGGACATTTTTGAGGAAGTCACAGGACTCCCCCCCCCCCCCCAGAGAAATCTCCTTTCGATATTGACCTAGAGAAGGATGCTAGACCTATAGCACTACCCTTGAGTCATATGATGCCCAAGGAAAGAAGAGAGCTAGATAAAAAGATTTCAGAGTTATTACAAAAATGTTTTATTCATCGAAGTACCTCAGAATGTGGTGCACATGTTGTATTTTCCACCAAAGCAGACGAATCTTTGAGACCTTGAGTGGACTATAGGGACCTCAATAAATTGACCAAGAAGAATGGGACCTAGAATCGATGACCTTTTTGACCACTTGCTAGGAGCCCGTGTATTTTTCCAACTAGACCTTGCTATTGAATTTCACTAGTTAAGAATTGTGAAGGACATTAAACACAAAAACCGCCTTTACGACACTAGACGGATTGTTCTAACGGGAAGTTATGCTCTTCGGACTAACGAATGCACCCGCCTTTGTTGACCTCATGAGTAGAGTGTTTATGGGCATTCTAAATAAAATTATGGTAGTCTTTGTAGATGATATCCATATTTTTTCAAAAAATCGTAAAGAGCATGAAAAACACTTGAGACAAGTGTTAGGGATATTAAGAAAGAATCAATTGAAAGAAAAATTCTCGAAGTGCCATTTATGAAGGGAAGAAGTAAGATTTTTAGGACATATTGTGTCGAGAAAATGCTTGGCCATAGACCCCGTGAAAATCGAGCCAATCAAGGAATGGAGAACACATCGGAATGCTACAAAGGTAAGAAGTTTCCTTGGATTGGTCGGGTATTATAGAAAATTCATTAAAGACTTCACAAAGATTGCTACTCCATTAACCCAGTTAACGAGAAAGAATTTGATGTTCTTTTGGAGTAATAAATGTGAAATAACCTTTAAGAAATTAAAGGAAGCGTTAACTAGCGCACCAATCCTAATTATTCTCGACGGTTCATAGTTGTTCACCGTTTACATCGATGCATGTGGGACCAGTTTAGGAGCAGTCCTCATGCAAGAAGGAATAGTAGTTGCCTATGCTAGTAGACAACTCAAGGATCTGGAGAAAAGATACCCAATGCATGATCTTGAGTTAGTCACAGTAGTGTTTGCCCTGAAGATGTGGAGGCATTACCTTTTAGGGGAGAAATTTGAACTCTTTACCTACCATAAATCCCTTAAGTATTTATTTTCTCAATTGACTTAAACTTGAGACAACACAGGCGGATGAAGTATATTGTTTCATTTGACTTTGCGATAGTATACCCCCAAGCAAGGCATATGGTGGATGTTTTAAGTAGGAAACATGCAACTTTAAATGCGATAATAGAATGGAAACAGTTAGAGTTCCTCGCTAATTTTGATTTGCAACCCCCACCAACCACTTCCAATGGTTTTCTTGGGGCTATGATAATTAGACATTCCCAAAGAGAAAGGATCCAAAGCACACAAGACTTAGACGAGGAATCAAGAGACATAAAGGAGAAAATGGGAAGGAAAGAAACCTTTCCCCATTCGGTTAGGTATTCGATCAGCGATGATGAGAGTTTACATTGGGATGAACAAATTTGCATTCCTAAGGATGAATGGTTGAGGAAAGAAATTCTAGAAGAGTGCCATAGGTCAAAATTGACTATACACCCCGGAGGAGATAAAATGTACAAGGATATGAAGAGGAATCTCTATTGGGAAGGAATTAAGAGAGACGTAACCGAGTTTATGGCCAAATGCTTGACGTGCCAAAAAGTCAAAGTGGAGCAAGGGAAGCCCGGAGGACTGTTACTATCTTTAGAGAACCCCATGTAGAAGTGGAACATATTTCAATGGACTTTGTAGATGGACTTCCTAGAAGCCAAAAGAGGAATGAGGCCATTTGGGTGGTCAAGAAGACAAGGACTGCAGCCTCGTTATCCCAATTATATATCAAAGAGATAGTTAGACTTCATGGTTTCCCCCTGAGTATCGTGAGTGATAGAGACCCCTTGTTCATGAGCGAATTTTGAAGAAGCCGATAAGCAACATTAGGAACAATCCTTAACTTAAGCAAAGCTTATCATCTGCAGACCGACAGACAAACATTGAGAGTAAACATAATCTTAGAAGACTTGCTCAGAGCTTGCATCATCGACTTTGGAGGAGTTTGGAAGCAACACCTACCGCTTGTGGAATTCACGTATAATAATAGTTTTCAAGCGACGATTAGTATGGCCCCTTTCGAAGCGCTATACGGGAGGTCATGCAAATCGCCAACTTATTGGTGGGAAACTACCGACAAGGTTATACTTGGACTAGACTTCGTCCGTGAATCCACGGAGAAGATAACTTTGATTAGGCAGGGAATGAAGGCGGCCCAAGAACGTCAGAAATCATATGCCGATAAGCGAAGGAGGGAACTTGAGTTTAATATAGGAGACTTGGTGTTCGTAAAAGTATCCCCTCTTAAGAAGACTGTTCGGTTTGGGAAGACTGGGAAGTTGGTTCCCAGATTTATTAGGCCTTTTAGTATCATCGAGATGACAGGATCTTTGGCTTATCAAGTGGATATCCCAGAGTGTATATCCGGAACCCATAATGTTTTTCATGTATCTCATCTAAGGAAATGCTTTCATGATTCTACTATCATACTCGAGCTTGATAAAATTGGGGACATAGAAAAACTCGAGTTGGAGTTCAGGGTTCCCCATGCAACAGCAAGGATTATGGAGTACGTAATCAAAAGACTCCGCAACAAGATCGTTTGTCTCGTCCGAGTATAATGGGGAAATGACCCTACGGAAAGCACATGGGATACCGAGGATAAGTTGAGACAGACTCACCCAGAGCTTTTCATGGGTAACCTTTCCTCAAAATATTGTTTACGGATGCATCGTGATTGCTAGATTGGATGTTAGGAAATGGATGCGACACCGTCACACGAAGCACTCATATAAAGATATATGCATATTTAGATTGTTTGTATACATATTGCATCACTTATTACACCTACATGCTAGGGTAGAGCTCACTTTAGTAAGTCTGCAACTCATAATCACTGCGAGTCATGGAAGCTAATGGATGAATTATAAATAACATGGGTGTACAGCATGGATGTTTCGTGCGAGTTGTATTTTTCACCCCTTAAACATATTTCGGGACAAAATCTATTTAAAGGAGGGAAGGAAAATGTAACACCCCATAAAATTCATAAGTATTAATAATAATTAAATAATTAAAAATAAGTAATTAAATGATATGGCTGGAAAATGAAATTTTGCAGCTTTAGGAATATGGCTATGAAATTCTTTTATTTGGATTCGTGGCCAAATCCTACAACGTTTTCATATATAATATGCTGAAAACAGTCAATGTATGAAGAAGTTATGAACAAATGAATTTGAACAGTGAACGCAGAATATATATATATATATATATATAATATTACATGAATAATATATATATTGTCCAAAATAAAATATAAAAATAAAGCTAGTTGGTTACTATTTTTCTTAGAGGATAAATATAACTATGCTCACACGGGAAACTATATGTACCCCTCCTATCACTCTATGAAAACCCTAATCATTCCCTATCTCTACCTTCATGTTGCTTCTCCACCATTGTTAAATTCTAGAGAAAAATAAAAGAATAGGTTAAGGTTTTCTTATAATTCTATAACTCTATTCTAAATCTCTCTCTATTCTAATCTACATAAGTTTAGAATTCCGGAATTTAGCATAAACATATATGTATAAGATTCTAATGTATGTCTCTTGTATGTATACTATTAGGAGGATTATTGGAGCTCACTTGAACGTAAAGGTTATAGATTTTGTAATTCTAGCACAGATTTCTCTCTATTCCGCATAGATAAGTGAGTGGAATATGGTTTACTTAAGGCATATTCATGTTTTTAATAGTTTGTCATGTGAATAAATATGCCTAGGGGGATTTGGATATTCGATAATGTAAACATGAAAAACCTCAAATCCACTATCTTGTAATTGCTTATGAATTGTCATGAATAATTAGGTTTTGTGGATTTTTGGTTTTTTTTATTAGATTAAAATGAATATGAGTGTTGCCACTATTATTCCTATTTCATGTAATTCACTTTTATTTACCATTGAGTGTAACCTAAAAAGGTTTAGACTTGATTATTTCATGATTTGGTTCGGGTTTGGATCCTAATTTGAATCCAAATGCATTTAAAGGTGAAATATATCAAATGTAAGCATTTTTATGTGCATAAAGCCAAAAGTGGTGAATTAGGTGAAATAAGGATTATAAACATACAAGTACAAGTGTATGTAATACTCTATTTTAATCTAATATTGAAATCAATTCCAACAAGCCTAGGATGCAAGTTGTAATTGTTATGTATGTATATTTTTCATTCACTGGAATTTGTTATATTGTCAATATGTCATCATACCTATGTTGTAGCGGTAAAAGTACGGAAAACATAACTTGTATACCTTGAATTGGACAAATTGACAATTGCTACCTTGTCAGAACGTTTCCTTGTTTACACGAATGTTTATGTTAAATAGGCGCTATTATTATATTAATTATATAAACGTAATCAACATTGTATTAGCGCAATAAATGCGATTAGGTTAGAATTCGAATTTGAAATATCCCCTTAACAAATATATATATTTGTTTTCTTGTGTGTGCGTATATAGTATGGCTTAAACATATACAAATAAGTGACATATGGACACGAGGTTAGTTGCCATTTGTGGTAGAAGCCTGCCTGGAACCGATCGGCAAATGCTTCAACAAAAAGTAGGCCCAACTAACGTGAGATGTCTAGGTGCCATGGGCCATTCATAAAACTTAGTACATTAGATAAAAGGTTAAACCAACTTGTAGTAGAAGTCCGCCCAAAACTGACTGACATATCCAACATCTATAGGTGTATAATTTAATGTGAGAGATCTAGTGTGTGTGCGTATATATAACTAAATCTATTGCATGTGAAAATAAGTAGGTTTACTATGCCTTGAGAAGGTCTTAAGTGACCGACTCTATTTTTATCTAGGTTGGGTCTTAAGTGGTTAGGACTGGGATCCCTCCGAAGGTTTATTCCTTGGAGGGGAACCAAAGTCATGGGACCCACCCTTACTAGATTTGAAGTAGGTCTTTGGGTCCTCCTTTTCCGAAAGTGGTTAGGCATAAAATGGTGATAGAGTAGGGTAGTTCATAGGGATGCCCACTTCCTCTATAAGCTTGTAAGGGCTCAACTAAGGACATATTGGTAATTGAAAGATATGTGGCCATTGCATGCTCACTAACTGTCTAGGGGAAGTCTTAAGCGACATAGGTGTCCTACCGGGTAATATCGGTTAAGTAGTAATGTTCACAATACTACTTCTCATATTACAAATGAGATAATAGACTTAAGAACATTAACATATTAGGACAGGGTCTGAAAGGGATAAAGGCTTGCCTCAGGGTTATAAGAGATCGTAAGAATCCACTTTAATGGGGGCAATAAGTGACTGAGAATGCCACCTCGTTGGGTCTTTACCCTAAAAACACTAATGCGAGATTGGCTTGGATATCCACCCATTTGGTTAGATACTTATTAATGTGTGAATCTTGTGTGTTGCGTAGACATACCTTGGCATATGTAACCTGCTAAAAATATAGGGTATGGACATTAAGTAACACTATATTTCAGTCACACAGAACTTTAAGTTCTGACCCCTCTCCTTAACATCCAACAGGTCAATAGACGGGGTAAAATCCATGGATGAAGCCATGATTGGAGCCGATGAAGAAGACAAAGTTGTTATGTTATTATTTATTGCTTTACATCTTTTGGAATCTTATGACAATGAACTATTTGATGTCCTTATTGAACAGATGTAACTGTGACTGTTGTATTTATGAGATTTGAATTAATGGTACATCTTATTTGAATATTATATTTTCTCCTTTCGCTATGTGAGATTTCCATTCGAAGTATATGTTATTATTATTTGTGCAAATGTAATCCTTACAGGAACCAACGACTTGTTTAGAATAGCTCTAAGTTTCAATGGGCCATTTCTGGATCGAAATTTAGGCTTATTCCCGGAGGTTTGTTACATCTACGGTCTTCAATGCTCCATCTTTATATGTCTCCCTGCAAATTAGTTTCAAACACAACATTGGTTCGAAGTGGATTTGGATCTAGTTCTCATCTCGGTCTCTTCGAAATAACACGTCAAAAGTCTAATAAGATATTACATTGATAGTCGGGTTTTTAACTATCAGTTACAATAGGATTGTCAAGTACATCAGTTGCTCAAGCTCTTATTATTCCAAGTCATTCATTAAACTCTTTGTCGATCTTTGTAAACCATTCCATCGATTTAAAATCAATTCTATTTACTTGTCTCGACGAACCCCCTTTGTTTTCGTTATTTGGAAATAATATATAACTATATTTTTAATTCTTCAGAATAACGTATTTACCAAACTCCTCGTTATTTTCTTTTACTTAGAAAATATCGCTACATTTTTATAAACCCTTTTTATTTCCTTTATTATGGAAATATTGTTATATATTTTCAAAATTTCCTTTCTATTTCCTTTACTTTGAAAATATCGATATATATTATTAACTCAGTGGTATAAATCCAGTTACCGATTCTTACCCAGGCAAAAATAATATCAAATGACATATTTATTATTGTACAAACCCAAAATGGTTTTATCAACTTCAAAATTCGAATATTAAATATAATATGGACACTTATGGAAACATATAATTAAATTTTAAATATTTACCTTTGTTTCCGACCCAATATAACCCTTTTCCATTTCTTCGGATAAACCATCACCGTTTACTTTCTATTAGAATAAGTATATTTCAAACCGTACTATTCCCATTATCTAAAAATAGTACTATATATTTAACCAAATGATATAAATATAATCACCCTTCAATTTGGGCCAAACAATGTTGAATTAAAACCGAATAGTTTAAATTATATTTCAAAATCTTGCAAATAATGTTGCAATATTTCTCTTATGGAAATAATAAACAAATTTCAACATTCTTTACTATTACAAATTAATACCATCCCTTGATAATAGTGAAGTCATTCAAGTTGGGGTATTTTATTTACCTCTCAGACCTTGATCGACAACGTTCTTATTTTGAGATAGATAGAAGATCGTAACTCACTACCCATATTACTTATAATATCAATCAAATATTTTTTCTATTTTATTAAAATATGGTTTTAAAACCATGTCTGTGATGACCGCCCCGTACCTCCCGGACAAACCAATGATGATGTGTGTTGTATTACGTACCATGCCAATACAGGACGATCATCAAGAGAAGAAACACAAGAGGGAACCTATTGTATAACTCACAGTGCATGGAGAAAACATAATAGAACGTATATAACAGACAATAATAGTGAAGCATAATTGGCAAGAATCTTAAATTTTCATATCATAATGAAATATCCATACATCACTGGATTAGATCATAAGATATGTACAAAAAGCCCCATTACAAGTCACTCAGAGCATACATCAAACATAACAGCGAAAAACAACAAATAGTAGATAGTAGGAAATAATACGTCAGCCTCCTGCTCGTCACCGCTCTGCACCATCGTCCTCATCAAGATCTACTACTTATTACCTGCTACTCATTCTGCCCATCCTCAACCAATGACCATCCCAAGGTAATAAGAGGGAAGCATAAAACCTTGAGTCAGACAATAGTCTTAATGAGCGATAAACAACTATCTAACATCATCAATAAAGTATATGAGAAATGGATAGATAAATCATCAAATCAACCAACACATCATCAGAGAAGAATCCCAACATGTCTCCTCCACATCAGACAGTGATAGCCTACTAAAAAGATAGAAAGAAACAAATAGTAGCATTCATAGCAACCAATAATCAAGCAAGGACCACTCTAATCAAGTTCAACATTTCCCGAGCACAATCCCCGTAGGCCTAAACCATCATCAGACAAGCACCCAAGAAATTTCTCCCTTAACGTTGAATAATCCGCACAAGACGATACATGCAACCAATACATCCATGACTCTGGATATCACCACCAACCTTGCCTTGAAACCATCATTAATCATATGACTGGCCCAACTTGTCATTCGTCAAAGGAAAATGGTAACCCCGGTTCGATCAAAACTCCATACGTCATCTATGTATCTAGGCCTTTCAACGATACCCAGGGTACACGACCAGACAAATTCTAGTCTTTTGCGCATCCCCATTATACCCCTGCTTTGAGTAAGCTAGAACCTCCGACCAATGAGAATCCCTCGGCCTTCAATATCTCTAGCCATCCACCTTGATGATTATCCATAAGCAACCAATATGGATCGGTCATGAAATCCAGGGCAGAATGATAGAGCATGGAATCCCAACCAGATAGAATGGAACAAAAAGTTGCATTCATAGCAACCAATAATCAAGCATGGATCACTCTAATCAACTTCAACATTTCCCGAGCACAAGCCCCGAAGGCCTAAACCAATATCAGAAAAGCACCTAACATATATCTCCCTTAACTTCGAATAATCCACACAAGACGATACAAGCAACCAATATCATCCATGACTCTGGCTATCACTGCCAACCTTGCCTTGAAACCATAGTTAATCATATGACTAGCCCAACTTGCCATCTGTTAAGGGCTAATGGTAACCTCTATTCTAGCAAAACTCCATATTCCATCTATGTATCTAGGACTTTCAACGATACCCAGGGTACTCGACCAGACAACTTCCAACCTTTTGGGCGTCCCCATTATAACCCTGCTTTGAGTCCGCTAGAACCTCCGACTAATGATAATCCCTCGACCTTCGATATCTCTAGCCATCAATCTTGATGATTATCCATAAGCTCAAGCGACTTCTCGAGCAACCATTATCCACGAACTCAACATCTATGATTTGTCTCACATCTTCATTGCATTTCATCAATCAATGAACACTTCATGACGCTTCGAACATTCCATATGAAGTGATATAGAAGCTTGGACATTCATTGAACCAAAATAAACATCATTTGGTCACTTTGGTGATGGATTGCCCACGACCCATCCATGGATCGCTCATGATCCATCCAGGGATCGCTCACGATCCATCCTCCTTCCATGAGCACATCACTAGATATTCAGCTAATCCGTCAAAACGTAACGACCCATCTATCATAGCAATCCATCAAAGCGCTATGCTTCAGCATGTATCTTGCAGTCCATACGCCAATGATCCATCGGGTATACCCATTCCCGATCCATCACTCTTCCAGGCACTATGTAACGACCCGGGGTTTTTGCAATCATGGATATCGACATAAACTCAATGTCGACTACCCAAGCATCGGAAACACTGGATAGTCCATTAAAGAAATTAGAGGGTGAGGATAGATAAGATAGAAGCTTAGAATAGAAGAAGAAGAAGAAGAACATACAATATCAGAGTATACACGAATCTCACAGCGGAACGAATTAATAAATTTCATAACATAACTTTGAAATAAAACAGTATCTGTATACAATACCATTATTAGAGTATAACACTTACAACACAGCAGAAATAACAATCTATATAATCCTGAAGCCTCCTGCTCCAGCTCTTCAAGTATTTGTAAATCCCGACTACTTGACTGCCCGTACAAAATTGGGCACCCAAGAGTTTAGGGAAAACAAAACAAAATAAACTCTGGGTCGGTCATGTGACTGGTGTGAGTAAACTCAAATCATTTGATTTAACTTTCAAAAATCCTTTTGAACCAAAAGATAATCGTAAGACCGATCCACACATAAACGCGGAAGGTTTTTACCTTACGATAACCCAAATATTTTTCTAAAACGATACTTGTCTGATATTATGATAATGTCTAGATCAAGTAAATAGAAATCTAGCAGAAACGCTTTCATCTCACGTTCTACATATATAAGATACAATCAAAACCACGGGCTCTTATTGGGGAATGGATACCAACTATGACAAGGTATGGATCCACCTTCCGATCAGTGTACTCTAGAAGCGATACACTGGAGTTCAACAAGAACATCTTGCAACTCGGCCACACATGACCAGCCATTCATTTCGCTTGAATGTTCCGAATATATTATCACCTTACGGTTGGTATACCAACATAACCGTTCCTGGGAGATACAAAATTGAAAGAAGTAATATATATGGATACTCTCTAGATGGTGACAGTATACCCTACTTGGGTGCGACCAACTTAGCCATGCTGCCTGCCCGATTTCTGTCATTTCCCAGTTGATGAGGCTTGAGGTCATAACGTATCTTTTAACAGATCACTCCTTCATTTACTTTGAAGGCCACATTGTCATACCCGTCAAATCACAAATTGATTTCCCCAAAAATACCATGGGTATAAGCTAAAAGAAACGAATTCCTCTGCCACCAACGTAAATACGTTTGAAACGATCAACTTACGCGATCTACCAGACATACTCTATTAGACATTCGTCCATACTGGTTGTCCTGGGACTGGACAATCCGAAGGCACTATTCTGTAAACTAACAGCCCTTGCATAACTCCGTCTTCAATTATCTTCATTATATTTGATTCGCAACGCTAATGCCATATGGAGTGGTTTTTAGATAATATACCTGATCCCGGTCTCTCCGTATTGACAACGGAAATGGTCAAAATCTCCGATAGTCGGTGATTTAACTATCAAAGGAAAACATGTGTGCAAACAACAATATTATTTCCAGATGTAAATTCTATCGATCAATCATCAGTCAACATTTATTCATTTCCCCGTTTCTCGTTTCCATATATTCATCAACTCCTCGTTTTCTAATTTTAGAAAATATACGTTATTAACTTTGGAAAACGTTTCCGTTTCTGATTCACGGATCAATATTTTTTCACATATATCAGTCTCTAACTGTAAACTAGTAAGAGAACAACCCCCTACGTATCAACCCCGAAGGTCGAAACCAACATCAGATCGATACCTAGAAAGCTATTCAACTCAACTAATTTCCATTCAGTTCTAATTTCAGTAATTCCATTTAAATTCCTAATTCAAACCCTAGATTCCTTTATTTATATTTTATTTCAAAAATATTTACTTTAATCTAATCTTTCACATAGGATGTGAATAATATTTCTCTATATAATTCTATTTATTTTCCAAATAATTTCTTTTATAATTCTATTTATTTCCTATAAATATTTCCCTTTTCCATATCGTATTTATTCTTTACAAATACTTTTATATAATTCTATTCACTTTATATAAATCCTTTTATATAATTCTATTCACTTTCTAACTAATAATTCTATTTATTGTCCAAATAAATATTTCCATTTATAATTATATTTTCCAATATTTGTTTTCCAAATGTTACCTTTTTATAATATCATATTTATTTCATATATAAATATTTCATTTTCAATATTCACTTTGAAAATTTCCTTTTTACATTCCAGTATTTCATATGGTATTTAAAATACCAAATAACAAGACCAGTGTCATCATAATCGATCACAGATTATATATCACATCATATATCACAATATATGAAAAACAATAAAATAAATGTTGAGGAATCCAGTTGGATTCCTCCGAACTGTTTCCCTGCATCCACAGATGTTACACAATATAATTCACATTAAATTTCATTTCAATATGAAATATTCTGATAAACAAAATCAATATTTGATTAACGATTTATATATATATCGTTATCTATATTTTTAACCAATACATAAGCAATTCAACCAAACAGTCAACACAAAGCAATCATCATCATTTATCAGTTCTAATTATACGTTATTAAAAATATGAACTGGTAGAGTTGGTGAGTTTTACTCACATTGGACAATCATCGTTAATAACGATAACCATCGCTTGATTCAGACAGACAATTTATTTTGCTATAAATTGTAACAAGCTCTAATTCACTCCCAGTTAGTTCCATTGTGTATCCACCGTTCATACGATCCCAACGGATCAGACGGTTCATGATTCTGATATCGTATGAATAAGATATTTACATTACAAATTACTACACTATTTATTTTAAATAAAACTTGATTTAAATATTTACTTTGGGCCTTATGAACATTTCAGCCCAGACCCGCCCTCTTTCCTTCCTCTTTTACACCAAAACTCAAGACCATCTTCTCCATACTCCAGCAATAACCCATAGCCGCACTTACTTCCCTAAATTTCTGCTCCCCCACTTCAAAATTATTTACATAAAAATCACTATAATTTTTGTCATCAAAATCTCTATCAATACACACTTTTTATCAAACTCGAATTTCATTTCTCAGTCGCGACTTCAGGTACCTCAGCCTACTGTACAACGTCGGCCAACCCCAAATCATTACCGCACTTTACCAAAATTTCACGAACGATGCTCCTTTAAACCACAAATCCGAATATAAACTCCAAATCCAATATCATTGCCTCAATTTCCATAATATCCAAACCCTAGATCTCCTGTGTTCGAGTTCGAGAACCAGAAGGAACCATCGCACCCCACACAGCTTACCCCAAATCGAAGAACAACTCACAAGGATTTCGAATCTATATATATTTTGATTTATAGAACTTTATCTTGTTTTCTTTTGATTTTTGAAGTTGAGGATTTTTGCTGTGAAGAAGAAAATAGTGACGGCGGGTTTTTCATTGACCCGAGAATGAAATTTTCTAGGTTAGAAAAACTTAAGGACTATTTATAGGTAAATAAAAATATTTTTATATTTGATTATTGACTCATTATCCTTTAAAAATTCCTATGACCTCATACAACACCGAAAAATCACGAAACTGGACATGCAGCTATAGTTCGACATTACGGACGCAAGAAACTGGTTTCGTCGAATTCCGACTCCGTTTGCTCACACAGCGTATTTTTAACCGTCAAAATATCGATTGTTTTTCACATTAAAAATCCTCACGGCCATGTACTAACTTCAAAAATCACAAAAATTTAAATCTAGCAATAATTTAATATTGCGGATTCAACAAAATTAGGTTCGTCGAAAACGGAGGTCATTTGCAAAATTGGCTATTTTTAAAGCTCTAAATAACCCACTTAAATATATAAATATATTTTAAAATAATTAAATTAAATATTTTAAAATAAATATTATCGTATATATTCACATTAGAATACCATACAACTCCAACTGGATTTATAACTCGATATTTCAAAATTCCCAGTTATATTGATATTCGATTTATATATAAAATCCTTTTATAATATAAATATATATTTATAAATTTCAAAGGAATTCCATAGCGACTTTTCGAAAATTTGATTTGTACATAACTCGAAATCTACATGACGAAATCCCGATTTTTTCTCTTCCATTAGAAAGATATACTTCACCAGCTCCGAACGTTTCTTGTTTCACGGAAATCCGATTTAAAATGGATTCTGTATATTCATTTGAAGTTCGAATCGCCAAATTACGAACTGCCACGCCATTAGGAGTTCGATTTTAATTATAATATAATTATACGTTCAAACTTCGTTTAAATAATATATTCGTTAATATAATTCAAATCTAAATTGAATTATATATTTTAAATGGTCCAATTCACACAGTATTGTGAATTCTGTTAATTCTGTTTATTTCAGAATTAAATATATTATTTAATTATTATATTAATTAAATATTCAATATAATTTAATTCAACAACCATTTAAATTTCTAATTCAATATTTAAATAATTAAATAAATTAATTATTATACTGTGAAAATTACGGGACATTATATTCTTTCCCCCTTAAAATAATTTCGCCCTCGAAATTGCTAAGGTAGAAAACAAACCCTATTAACTGGATTAAAAATTATTTGTTACCTCTTAACTTCAGTTTCAAAATACCGGTTAATTTCAATCAAAATATTAATTTTCTTCTATTACGGAAATTTTCAAAAATTCTGAAAATTTTCTAACACCCGAAATTTTTGAGAAATTTTGCCGGCACCTCCTTTGTACTGGTCAATCGGTACCACTACAACTTGCCTCTCTGGGCCATCTCCAAACCAAAAGAAAATCAAACAGCCAAGCAGCTTGCCAACTCGGCTCATCAATCACCAAATCAATACAAAAATAAACTTGTACGTTTTTGTCGGGCATATCAATACATCATTTCCATCTATTACAAATTCTGCATTTACCAATGTCATCCCAATCATTCGGTTATACCCAAGCCAAATTCATTCTCAACTTTCTATTCCACAAATCTAAATTTCTCGATATCCTTCTAATCCAATTCAACTCTGGTTTTAAATCAAACAATCTCTCCTTGGGAATTTTAAACAGCTTTGCTTTTCTCAAAAGTCAAACTTTCCTTTTCAGGATTTAAAACAACTTGTTTTGCCAAAACAATTCGAAATCAATATCTTTGGTAGTAATACGTCACTAAGAACTCGGAATGAACATTAATGATGTCGTGATTAATCATCAGGGTTATTTCCCCGTCATCGAAGTGAGTTCAATACTATATTACTTTCAAAACCAGTTCTAAACACTTGTAATTTGAAATATATTTCAAAATATCCTTTTCAATGCTTGTAAAACAATTTAAAATCTCCCAGGATTTTAATATTCTCATATATTTAATCCATATTCATTTACAAACACTTATTCAAATTTCCAGACTTCAGATTTAATTCATTTGATTCCACGTATTTCACTTACATGAATTCTGATTGGTTATTTACATAACCATTTAATTTATAATCTTACTCGATTATAATAACAACCAATATATCCAATATAATATAATTCCAATATATATATCTTCCTTATGTCAAAATATACTTCGGGTAAACTAATTTTCATTTACCCTCTTTTCAAAACATATTGTATTCGAGTGTTTATAAACTCCTACCGATACAGTGGATCAAACTGATCGATCAGAACTCATAAACAACTTAACCAGTAAATCTACATAAAACCATTTTTATATCAAATAACAAATACGTTCACTTGTATATATATACATTCAAACTCAATCTAGGGTATTACTAACCCTATCTCTACTGAGTCACGCCACAGAGCCAAGATAATTACTTAACCTTAAGCTCAGATACCACTGTAACGACCCGGGGTTTTCGCGATCCTGGATATCGACATAAACTCAATGTCGACTACCCAAGCATCGGAAAACACCTAATAGTCCACGAAAGAAATTAGAGGGTGAGGATAGATAAGACAGAAACTTAAAATAGAAGAAGAAGAACATACAACATCAAAGTATACACGAATCTCACAGCGGAACGAATAAATATATTTCATAACATAACTTTGAAATAAAACAGTATCTGTATACAATACCATTATTATAGAATAACACTTACAACATAGCGAAATTAACAATCTATATAATCCTGAAGCCTGCTGCTCCAGCTCTTCAAGTATCTATAAACCCCGACTACTTGACTGCCTGTACAAAATTGGGCACCCAAGAGTTTAGGGAAAACAAAACAAAATAAACTCTGGGTCAGTCATGTGACTGGTGTGAGTAAACTCAAATCATTTGATTTAACTTTCAAAAATCCTTTTGAACCAAAATATAATCGTAAGACCGATCCACATATAAACATGGATGGTTTTTACCTTACGATAACCCAAATATTTTTCTAAAACGATACTTGTTTGATATTATAATAATGTCTAAATCAAGTAAATAGAAATCTAGCAGAAATGCTTTCATCTCACGTTCTACATATATAATATACAATCAAAACCACGGGCTCTTATTGGAGAATGGATTCCAACTATGACAAGGTATGGATCCACCTTCCGATCAGTGTACTCTAGAAGGGATACACTGGAGTTCAACAAGAACATCTTGCTACTCGGCCACACATGACCGACCATTCATTTCGGTTGAATGTTTCGAATATATTATCAGCTTACGGTTGGTATACCAACATAACCATTCCCGGGAGATACAGAATAGAAAGAAGTAACATATATGAATATTCTCTAGATGGTGTAAATATACCCTACTTGGGTGTGACCCACTTAGCCATGCTGCCTGCCCGATTTCTGTCATTTCCCAATTGATGAGGCTTGAGGTCATAATGTATCTTTTAACAGATCACTCCTTCATTTACTTTGAAGGCCACATCGTCATACCCGTCAAATCACAAATTTATTTCCCTAAAAATACCATGGGTATAAGCTAATAGAAACGAATTCCTCCGCCACCAACGTAAATATGTTTGAAACGATCAACTTACGCGATCTACCATACATACTCTGTCAGACATTCATCCATACTGGTTTTCCTGGGACTGGACAATCCGAAGGCACTATTCTGAAAACATGACAGCCCTTGCATAACTCCGTCTTCAATTATCTTCATCATGTTTGATTCGCAATGCTAATGCCATATGGAGTGGTTTTCAGATATTATATCTGATCCCGGTCTCTCCGTATTGACAATGAAAATGGTCAAAATCTTTGATAGTCGGTGATTTAACTATCAAAGAAAACATGTGTGCAAACAACGATATTATTTCCGGATGGAAATTCTATCGATCTATCATCAATCGACATTTATTCATTTCCCCATTTCTCGTTTTCATATATTCATCAAATCCTTATTTTCTAATTTTAGAAAATATACGTTATTAAATTTGGAAAACGTTTCCACTTCTGATTCACGCATCAATTTCTTTTCATATATATCAGTCTCTAACTGTAGACTAGTAAGAGAACAACCCCCTACGTATTAATCCTGAAGGCCAAAACCAACATCAGATCGATACCTAGAAAGCTATTCAACTCAACTAATTTCCAGTTAGTTCTAATTTCAGTAATTCCATTTAAATTCCTAATTCAAACCCCAAATTCCTTTATTTATATTTTATTTGAAAAATATTTACTTTAATCTAATCTTTTACATAGGATGTGAATAATATTTCTCTATATAATTCTATTTGTTTTCCAAATAATTTCTTTTATAATTCTATTTATTTCCTATAAATATTTCCCTTTTCAATATCATATTTATTCTATACAAATCCTTTTATATAATTCTATTCTCTTTATATAAATCCTTTTATATAATTCTATTCACTTTCTATCTAATAATTCTACTTATTTTTCAAATAAATATTTCCTTTTATAATTATATTTTCCAATATTTGTTTTCCAAATGTTACCTTTTTGCAATATCCTATTTATTTCATATATAAATATTTCATTTTCAATATTCACTTTGAAAAATTCATTTTTACATTCCAGTATTTCATATGATATTTAAAATACCAAATAACATGACCAGTGTCATGATAATCAATCACAGATTATATATCACATCATATATCACAATATATGAAAAACAGTAAAATAAATGTTGAGAAATCCAGTTGGATTCCCCCGACCTATTTCCCTGCATCCACAGATGTTACACAATATAATTCACATTAAATTTCATTTCAACATGAAATATTCTGATAAACATAATCAATATTTGATTAACGATTTATATATATATATATATATCGTTATCTATATTTTTAACCAATACATAAGCAATTCAACCAAACAGCCAACACAAAGAAATCATCATCATTTATCAGTTCTAATTATACGTTAATAAAAATATGAACTGATAGAGTTGGTGAGTTTTACTCACATTGGACAATCATCGTTAATAACGATAATCATCGCTTGATTCAGACAGACAATTTATTTTGCTATAAATTGTAACGAGCACTTATTCACTCCCAGTTAGTTCCATTTTGTAGCCACCATCCATACGATCCCAACGGATCTGACGATTCGTGATTCTGATATCGTATGAATAAGATATTTACATTACAAGTTACTACACTATTTATTTTGAATAAAACTTGATTTAAATATTTACTTTGGGCCTTATGAACATTTCAGCCCAGACCTGCCCTCTTCCTTCCTCTTCTACACAAAAACTCAAGACCATCCGCTCCATACTCCAGCAACAACCCATAGTCGCACTTACTTCCCCGAATTTCTGCTTCCCCACTTCAAAATTATTTACACAAAAATCACTTTAATTTTTGTCATCAAAATCTCTATCAAACTACACACTTTTTATCAAACTCGAATTTCATTTCTCAGTCGCGACTTCAGGTACCTCATCCTACTGTACAACGTCGGCCAACCGCAAATCAGTACCGCACTTCACCAAAATTTCACAAACGATGCTCCTTTAAACCAAAAATCCGAATATAAACTCCAAATCCAATATTGTTGCCTCAATTTCCAAAATATCCAAACCCTAGATCTCCTGTGTTCGAGTTCGAACACCAGAAGGAACCATCGCACCCCACACGACTTACCCCAAATCAAAGAACAACTCTTAAGGATTTCGAATCTATATATATTTTGATTTATAAAATTTTATCTTGTTTTCTTTTGATTTTTGAAGTTGAGGATTTTTGCTGTAAAGAAGAAAATAGTGACGGCGGGTTTTTCATTGACCCGAGAATGAAATTTTCTAGGTTAGAAAAACTTAAGGACTATTTATAGGTAAATAGAAATATTTTTATATTTGATTATTGACTCATTATCCTTTAAAAATTCCTATGATCTCATACAATACCCAAAAATCACGAAACTGGACATGCAGCTACAATTCGACATTACGGACCCAATGAAACTAGTTTCGTCGAATTCCGACACCGTTTGCTCACACAACGTATTTTTAACTATTAAAATATCGACTGTTTTCACATTAAAAATCCCCACGGCCACGTACTAACTTCAAAAATCACAAAAATTGAAATCTAGCAATAATTTAATATTGCGGATCCAATAAAATTAGTTTCGTCGAAAACGGAGGTCGTTTGCAAAACTGGCTATTTTTAAAGCTCTAAATAACCCATTTAAATATATAAATATATTTAAAAATAATTAAATTAAATATTTTAAAATAAATAATATCGTATATATTCACATTAGAATACCATATAGCTCCAATTGGATTTATAACTCGATATTTCAAATTTCCCAGTTATATCGATATTCGATTTATATATAAAATCCTTTTATAATATAAATATATATTTATAAATTTCAAAGGAATTCCATAGCGACTTTTCAAAAATTTGATTTGGACATAACTCAAAATCTACACGATGAAATCCTGATTTTTCTCTTCTATTAGAAAGATATACTTCACCAGCTCCGAAAATTTCTTATTTCACGGAAATCCGATTTAAAACGGATTCTGTATATTCATTTGAAGTTCGAATCGCCAAATTACGAATTGTCGCGCCATTTGGAGCTCAATTTTAATTATAATAAAATTATATGTTCAAATTTCATTTAAATAATATATTCGTTAATACAATTCAACTCTAATTTGAATTATATATTTTAAATGGTCCTATTCACACAGTATTGTGAATTCTGTTAATTTCGTTTATTTCAGAATTAAATATATTATTTAATTATTATATTAATTAAATATTAAATATAATTTAATTCAACAACTATTTAAATTTTAAATTCACTATTTAAATTAATTATTATATTGTGAGAATTACGGGACATTACACACTGCCCTAGATTTTTCGGCCGATCCATCCATGTTTGGCATTGCCTGATCCATCGCCTTACAATGCGATCCATCAGCTCACCCTTGAGTTGATCCATCTAAATTCCACACGCATCCCATGTTTCCACTGATCCACTTGTTTGTCGATCCATCAAGCTTTGCCTAACCTAATCCAAGCCTTTGCAGATCCGTCACTGCATGGTCGATCCATCATGTAACAACCGACCCAATCCATGCTTCCACGTGTACAGGCGTCGACCCATCAAGTCTTGGTCGATCCATACTTTTGGACTACGCTCGATCCAATGAAACTTGGCCGATCCATCCCTTTTCTTGCTTCACAAGCCACAATCCTTCAAATTGTCGAACGATCCATCACACGACTCATTCAAATCGTCTGATTTCAAATAACCATTCAATAACACAATCAAATGATCATTAAACAAGCATTAAAATAACAAATAATCATCAACAAACATATGAAATTCACCAAATCATGATAAACGATAAACTAATCAAATAAATGGATCTAAACACGCATAAACACATGAATTAACATATGAATTTACCGTTATAATTAGACTTATGGTGATTCAAATGAAAATAGACTTACCTTGATTAGATCTTAGTGAAAACGACTTGAAATGATGAAAATAATATCAAACAACCCATATACTCGATTAAATCTGTATGAGAGATGCTTATCACTTACCAAATCAACAAAATAGCTTGAAAACAATGAATCTCTAATCCGAACAGCGAAGAACGGTCTTCAAATCAACTAATTTGATGCAATCTACTCTTCCTCGATGTTGATCTTCAATCTTCTAGTGTAGATCTAAGAATTTAATGGACTGGAGATGTATTTGATTGAGCAAGGAGACTCTCGAGCTCAACCAAACGAGAGAAATGAAGAAACTAAACCATTCTTTTTGCATCTACCCCAACAGCCCCTAGCCTTAATGGGCCACATTAATCAGCCCACTAATGACTAATTAGTCTGTCCAGAAACTGTGTAACATTAAAACAACTATTCCTCCCAATCTGTTTAGCCTAATCATTAATGTGACCACTATACGGAATTGGAAACTTCATTTCCTTTCCAATAAATCGATCCCAACACCTGATTCGATCCCAGTCAAAAGTTATTCCCGATACAAAACTGACAGGGGCAAAATGGTCACAAATAAAATTGATAAAAACTATGGACATGTCTCACATCCCCATAGACAACATATCAAAATATAAGGATGATCAGACCATCAGGGAATTAAATAAAAATATTTTATGATCCTCCGTTATGTAAAATGCAGGTCGTTGCATTCTCCCCTCCTTTAGGAATTTCATCCCCGAAATCCTAAGCAAACATAAGCAACCAAAGACAATTTCGCATGCCTATCATCCACGATCAACCAATCTAGCATCCATCAAGGCATGCATCCATATCCTTATCCTAACATGCGGAATTCAAATAATAGCACAATTTACAATGGTGTAAGGTGAAAAGACATTAATGGGTCACACCAACGAAGAGTTCTGGATGGATCGTCTTCATACTCTCTTCTATTTCCTACGTACAATTATCATCATCCTCACTCCATTTCACATTGACTAGCTTAACCCTAAGCTATTTCATGTCGTTCCCCTCTCCAAACTAAAGACTCGAATTCCAGGTCTTCACAATGATTTGGAGATACCACACATACGAATCGTGCACACACTTCCATAGAAAAGACACATGAAAAACATTATGCACGGTCGACATCTTCTCAGGTAAAACCAATCTATATGCAAGCTTTCCAATCCTCTTGACTATTGGAAACGGTCCAACGAACCTTGGAGCTAACTTTCCTTTACTTACAAACCAAACAACATTCTTCAACGATGAAATCTTCACGAAAACCATATCACGGATGTCGAACTCCAAGTCTTTTCGACGCTTATCGACGTAATTATTCTAACGATCTTAGGCTACCTTCATTCATTGTTGAACGATCTCGATAGAATCTAAGGTATCTCTTATCATCTCTAGCCCAAGTATCAGCTTGTCTCCAGTCTCTAACCAACATGTCGAAGAATTACATGGTCTACCATACAACACCTCGTATGGTGCCATCCTGATGCTCGACTGGTAGTTGTTGTTATATGCGAAATCAACTAGATGTACAAGGTCTTCCCACGATCCCCCAAAGTCTAATACACAAGCTTTAAGGAGATCTTCCAAAACTTGGTTAACTCCCTCGGTTTGACCATTAGTTTGGGGATGATAAGCCATACTCAAACATGTCTCGGTCCACAAAGTCTCTTGCAAACTCTTCCAAATTCTGCTCATGAACAATGGATCTCTATAACTTACTACGCTATTCGGGACACCATGGAATTAATTGAACTATCCATTTTACATATAGCTCAGCCAACTTCGATGCTATCATAGTGGATCTGACAGGAATAAACCTTGCACTTTTGGTAAAATGATGCACTATGACCCAAATTCCTTCATTTCCTACCCTGGCTGTAGGTAGTCTATCGATAAAATCCATTGATATCTGCTCCCACTTCCACATGGGAACTTCTAATGGCTGAAGCAATCCACTCGACTTCTTCTGTTCAGCCTTCACCAACTGACAGTTCATACATTTGGAAATAAACTTTTCAACATCCCTCTTCATCCCTTCCCAGTAGTAAGCTCGTTTCATGTCCCGATACATCTTGTTACAACCATGATGAATCATCAACTTTTTGTAATGACATTCCCTCAGAACCTCATCCCTCAGTCCATCAACATCAGGATAACCAATCGTCCTGGCTTCCAAAGCCAATTATCTCGATCGACCTCGAACTCCGTATCCTTTGGTTCCAACTTCTAGATGATCTCGACAAGCTTTGCATCACACTTTTGGCTTTCACTAATCATTTCGATGAGATTAAGTCTTATCGATAAGCTTACCAACATTTTAGGTTCTAACTCGCACCTAGGCCTGAAATCAAACTCCACCGAGAACTCGAGGTGCTGCCATTCTGAAAACATTGCTCCCAAACTGGCATGTCTTCGACTCAACGCATCTTCCACTGCGTTGCACTTACTAGGAGTATAGCTTATACCAAAATCATACGATGACAGAAACTCTAACCACCGTTGCTACCGAAGATTCAAATCCTTTTAGGGAGAAGAGATACTTTAACGACTTATGATCCGTAAATAACTCGAATCGGACTCCCGACAGGTAATGTCTCCACATCTTCAGAGAAAACACGACCATTGCCAACTCTGTATCATGAGTTGGATAATTCCTTTCATGCGGCTTCAGCTGTCGACTTGCGTAGGCCACAACTTTATCCTTCTACATCAACACTGCTACTAGTCTAGTACTACATGCATCATTGTTTACCACCATTTCTTCATTCCCATTAGGAATCGTCAAAACAGGAGCACTCATCAGTCTCTCTTTTAGGATTCCGAAATCTTCCCACACTTCGCATCCCATATGAATACTTCATTCTTGTTCGTCAATCCTGTTAATGGTGCATTTATCTTGGAGAAATCCTTGATAAACTGACGATAATATCCTGCCAACCCAAGGACCTCACATCTGTCACATTCTTAGGTCTATCCCAGTCTTGGATTGCTGCCACCTTAGCGGGATCCACCGCTATTTTGTTTCCAAAAACAGCATGGCCTAAGAATCTTACTTCATTCTCCTAGAAGTGACACTTTGAAAACTTATCTCTTAGTTGACGCTTTCACAAGATTTCTAAAACATCTCTCAAGTGTGTCTTATTCTCTTCCTCATTCTGGGAGTAAACCAGAATATCATCCATAAACACAAGCACGAACTTGTTCAACTGATCTCTGAACACTCTATTCATAGGATCCACGAAATACGCTGGTGCATTGGTAAATCCAAATGGTATCACCAGCCACTCAAAGAAACTGGATGGTGTCCTAAAAGCTATCTTCGGCACACTATCCTTCGCTACTCTCAACTGGTGAAATCACGTCGCTAAATCCCTTTGAGAAAACTACTTAGCCTTGTGAAGCTAATCGAACAAATCATCTATCCTCGATAATGGATACTTGTTCTTCTTGGTCACCTTGTTCAGTCCACAATAATAAACACACAATCTAAAGGATCCATCGGCCTTAATTGCAAACACAAATCATGCACCCTATTTAGACATGCTCCTCCGAATGAATCCTTTACCCAAAAGGTCACTAACTTGCACCTCTAACTCTCGCTGTTCCTTAGGCGTCATCTTACTAAGAGGCATAACAATAGGTCTAACACCCTCGACCAAATTGATCTTGAACTCAACCTCGCGATGCGGCGGCAAACCTTTGACCTCTTCAAAGACATCATCAAACTCACTAGCGATCAGCATAGATGACAAGTCTTCCCATGTAATCACAAGAGAATACAAAAGGCTTACGAAGAACCCGCCTTATGGTTTACATCGAATCACAACCATTCGCCCTTCCACATTCCTGACTGTCACCTCAAGCTTCTTGCCCACTTTAGTCACACACCTCTTTAGTCAGTCCATACCCAAAATGATTCCAAACACAGCGAATTTCAAAACAAAGCAATCACACACAAAGGAGCAACCATGACTCGACAATACTAGACCACGACAAATCATACACAAACTAGATGAACCCCCTACTGGATTAGTCATAACCAATGGTCTATCATAAATCTCGGGTTCCAAACCCAAGCGGCACACAAGCTCATCACAGATGAAAGAATGCGATGTTCCAGTATCAAACAATACTCGAACTAAAAAACCCTAATAGAAAGTGTACCTTGAACAACAACACTCTTCGCTTTCTCCTCTGCCGTAGAAGCCCTTGAAGAAGATGGAACAGACTCCAAAGCATACGCCTTCACAATCAGCTTACCATTAGCCAGCTCTAGACAATCCTTCTTGTTATGCCCAGGCTTCTCACGGTTAAAGAACATCCTCTTAGCTTTTAGATTCTTGCAATCCTTGGAAAAATGGCCCTTCTGCTTTTAGTTGAAGCACGTCACCTCACTTTTCTGCTTCTTCTGACCATCTTTTCCTTTCTACTTTTGTTGCTTCCTCATTTTGTTATTACCACCCTGCTATGGTTTCAGATCCTCTTTGGTTGCAAAAACACTCTTTTCCTTTGGAAACAGACTTTCATGCCTTAAAGCTTTCTAGACATTCTTCTCGTAAGTGTCATCCAAATGATCAACCGGCTAATTCCCAAGATATTTGTTGAAGCCCATGACGAACTTCTCGTTCTTCTGGTAAGGAGTCTCAACATATGACTGAGCATACTTGGACAAGACTTCAAAATCAGAAATATACTCTAACACTGGTCGACCATTATACTTAAGCTCAACATACGTCTTGAACATAATAAACTTCTGAACGGTAGAAATGAACTTCTCTCGAACTTGACTTGGAACTGATCCCATGTGATCTCATCTTCTAGAGTCTCTAGAGTGACAGAGTTCCACCAATCCATAGCTTTGCCCTATAGTTGTCTCGATGCAAGCTTCCTCTTAGTCGCATCATCAATGCCCAAGTCTCCAAATATCCAAATGCAAGTGTCAAGCCACCCTTGAATCTCTACAGTCGGCTCTGTCCCTTTGAACAGCTTTCCTCCTAGAGTAGTGAAGTCCATGCATAGCTTTATGAAGTCCACAGCCCTATGAACTTGCACATGAATCCCTACATCTACACAAGTTGCTTCTGGAGCGGGTGCGCTCCTCATGATCGCTGCCACCATGGCCTCTAACATAACTGGGTAATCTGGTATGCCGCAATTTCCCCCTCCAAGAACAAACTCTTCCCCAACAGTATGTCTCGACGTTCGACGACTCATTCTAAATCTGAAAAATAGAATGATTAGTCCATACATGAGAAGAACTGCAAATGGAGTTCAAGCGCTACTATACTATAGACTATAATATATTATGCATCCATCAACAAAGTACAAACACGCCTCTCATATGTCCTTACGTCCACGAACTTTGGAAAAAATCGCTTAGCCAAAGCCCTGATAACAAATGTGATGACTGCCCCGTACCTCTCGCACAAACCAAGGATGATGTGCGTTGTATTAAGTGCCAGACCGATATGGGATGATCATCAAGAGAAGAACACATAAGCGGGAACCTGTCATATAACTCACAGTGCATGGAGAAAATATAACAGAACATATACAACAGGAAATAATAGTCAAGCATAAGATTTTCGTATCATCATGATATATCCATACATCACTGGATTACATCATAAGAGTCTATAGAAGAGGCCTCACTACCAGTCATTTAGAGCATACCTCAAACATAACAACGGAAAATAGCAAACAATAGAGAGTTGGAAATAATATGTCAGCCTCCTGCTCGTCACCCCTCTGCAACACCGTCCTCATCAAGATTTACTACCTGTTACCTGCAACTCAGTCTGCCTATCCATAATGGATGAACAACCCTAGGTAATAAGAGGGATACATAAAACCTTGAGTCATACAGTTGTCTTAATGAGTGATAAACAACTATCTAACATCATCAGTAAAGTATACGAGAAATAGGTAGATATATCATCTAATCTACCAACACATCATCAGAGAAGAACCCTAACCCATCTCCTTTACATCTGACAGTGATAGCTTCCCAACCAGATAGAAGGGAACAAACAATAGAATTCATAGCAACCAATAATCAATCATGGACCACTCTAATCAAGTTCAACATTTACCGAGCACAAGCCCCGAAGGCCTAAACCAACATCAGACAAGCACCTAAGAAATATCTCCCTTGACATCGAATAATCCACACAAGACGATACAAGCAACCAATAACATCCATGACTTTGGCTATCACCGCCAACCTTGCCTTGAAACCATCATTAATCGTATGACTGGCCTAACTTGCCATCCATCAAGGGCTAATGGTAACCTCGATTCTAGCAAAACTCCATATGCCATCTACGTATCTAGGACTTTCAACGATACCCAGGGTACTCGACCAGATAACTTCCAGTCTTTTGGGCGTCCCCATTATACCCCTGCTTTGAGTCCGCTAGAACCTCCGACTAACGATAATCCCTCGGCCATCAATATCTCTAGCCATCGACCTTGATGACTATACATAAGCTTAAGCGACTTCTCGAGCAACTATTATCCACGAACTCAACATCTATGAGTCGTCTCACATCTTCATAGCATTTCATCGATCAACGAACACTTCATGACGTTTCAAACATTCCATCTGAATTGATATAGAAGCTTCGACATCCATTGAACCAAAATAAACATCGTTTGGTCACTTTTGTGATGGATCGTCCATGATCCATCTAGGGATCGCTCAAGATCCATCCTCTTGCCATGCGCACATCACTAGATCTTCAGTTGATCCACCAAAATGTAATGACTCATCTATCACAGAAATCCATCAAAACGCTACGGTTCAGCATGTATCTTGCGGTCCATATGCCAAAGATCCATCGGGTATACTCCTTCCCGATCCATCATTCTTTCAGACGCCGCTCCAAATTTCTCGATTGATCCGCCCATGTTTGGCATTGCCTGATCCATCGCCTTACCATGTGATCCATCAGCTCGCCCTCGAAATGATTCATCTAAATGCAACATGCATCCCTGTTTCCACCGGTCCACTTGATTGTCGATCCATCAAGCTTTGCCTAACTCGATCTAAGCCTTTTCCAGATCCATCACTACACAACCGATCCATCGTATTACAACCGACTTGATCCATGCTTCCACGTGTGCAGGCACCGATCAATCAAGTCTTGGCCTATCCATACTTTTAGACTACGCCCGATCCATTAAACTTGGCTGATCCATCCCGTTTCTTGCTTCTCAAGCCACGATCCATCAAAATGTCGAACGATCCGTCACACGATTCGTTCAGATTGTCTGATTTCAAACAACCATTTAATAACATGATCAAGCGATCATCAAACAAGCACTAACACAATAAATAATCATCAACAAACATATAAAATTCACCAAACCATAATAAACGATAAACTAATCAAATAAATGGATCCAAAATTGCATAAACACATGAATTAACATATGAATTTACCATTGTAATCTTGCTAGATTAGATCCTATGGTGACTCGAATGAAAATAGACTTACGTTGATTAGATCTAGGTGAAAACGACTTGAAATGATGGAAATAAGATAGAAAACCCATATACTTGATTGAATCGGTATGAGAGATGCTTATCACTCACAAAATCCAAAAAATAGCTTGAAAACGATGAATCTCTAATCCATACAGCGAAGAACGGTCATCAAATCAACTAATTTGATGCAATATACTCTTCCTCGATGTTGATCTTCAATCTTTTGATGTAGATTTAAGAAAGTAATGAAGTGGAGATGTATTTGTTTGCGAAAGGAGAATCCCGATCTCAACCAAATGTGAAATGAAGAAACTAAACCATTCTCTTTGCCTTTACCCCTCTATTTATAGCCAACAAGCCCTAGCCTTAATGGGCCTCACTAATCAGCCTACTAATGATTAATTAGTCTGTCCAGAAATTGCGTAATATTAAAACCACAATTCCTTCCAAACCGCCCAGCCTAACTTTTAATATGACCACTCTACATAATTGGAAACATCATTTCCTTTCCAATGAATTTGATACCATCATCTGATTCGATATCAGCCAAAAGTTATTCCATGTACAAAACTGACAGGGGCAAAATGGTTACAGATAAAATTGATAAAACTTATGGACATGTCTCACATCCCCATAAACAACATATCAAAATACGAGAATGATCTGACCCTCAGGGAATTAAATAAAAATATTTTACGATCCTTTGATATGTAAAATGCAGGTCATTACCATGTTCTTACTTTTTAAAATCTCTATCGATTATAACAATTTCTACTTTATTCGTCAATTAAATAAATTGTTTACCAACGTATTAACCTTTCGCTTTAAACCTCTTTATACAAATCCGTTTATAACTTGGATTATATTATGATAATCCTTTTACTAACACTTTACCCAAAACCATTTTACATCACATTATAAAACTAAAAATTGGATTTTATAACAGAATTATATTTGTTAACTTCCTTTACCCAAACTTATTAACATCTTATTATAACTTAACTTGGACTATATTAACAACCCATTAACTCATCTCTTTTCCAAAATCCGATAAGTATTTTTCTTCGCATTCTTGAAAACCTTCTTTTCATCTCAAATCTTTTTACCCAATTCAAATATTAAATAAAATATTTATTTTAAACTATCGCATTAGCTCAAATTCGTTTCATAACTTCGTTTATGAAACTCGAATAAAATCCCTTTGTATCCTTTCAAAATTCACTAAACCTAATTACAACTTGATTACTTCTGAAATAAACTTTATTTAAGAAGTAATCGCTTTAAATATAATTGACTTCGTCGTGTACTGAAGTAAAGCTAGTTTACTTCATGAAAATAGAGTAGTTAATCATATATTTGAATTATTAAACAATCATCAATAATCTTTAACCAGTTGTTGATAAAAGGTAAACTATATTTTAAGAAATCTTATTAAATTCAAATAATATTTATTAAACTATTTTCATATTGATTGAAGACAAAATAATCTGATAACCACTTTTAATCAAATTAGCTGACTTAGTCAACTTTAAACCATTAGTTAACTTATTAATTGATTTCTATTACTTCTTCCTCTTAGATTAATATAATTAATCTAATAATATTGCTTAATTGTTTTCATAAAAACAATTATTCCAAATTATTAATCCGTAAATTAATTACCACTTTATTTACTTATAAAACTTGTTTAAACGTACAAATTCTTATCATATAATCATTTTATAATACTTTAAAAAAACAATTTATAAACATCGATTTATTTCTAAAACACATAAAATATAATTGTAAATCTTGCTCTAGTTATAAACATTTATTTTATAACTTAACTTCGTCAATTTGCCTGACGACAAATCAACGCCTTAATAAAAATGTGGATTTTAAGCCATCTGTTGTCAATCCCTTAATCAATACCGTATATTGATTAACAAACCATCAACGTTGAATTTTCATTCAACAACCAACATCCAAATAGGTTTTCAATGTCACATGGGTTTAACAGTTCATATAAAAATAATATGAAAACGAACAACATATAAAATATGTGAGGAATCCAGTTGGATTCCTTCAACCTATTCTTCCCTGCATCACAGTTCATATCATCATTATATAACGATATAAGAGATAGAAGTTTAATCTAATTCATCCAAGATAACGGGAATATCGATAATCATTAACAACAAACAACAATAATCAGGCATCCAATCAACCAATTTAGACAATCAACAATGAATATGAATTTTACCACATCTTAGGATTTCAGAAAGAGTGAGATAACTCACATTTGTTTTTGATTCGATGATGTTGCATTGTTTCATTTAATTTTAAACAGGCGTTTAAAATTAAATGAAATTCCAAGACACTTCCGAATCAACTCAACAGAGTAGTATTTTTCACTACGATTCCAACATGACTTGTTCGCGCGATTCTGACAATATACGAACAAGTTATCGCTACTAAAATTTTAATTTAAATTAAAATAGTTTTAACCACATCCTATTTTTTAATTTTTCATGTCCTCTACCTCTGAGAACCCTATCCCGCCCAATCCCATCACCTTACCTACTTGTACTTCACTGCAAACGCCCTTGCCTGAGACCATTCCACCTCCTTTAAATCCGTCGCATTTAACTCCAGATCCAACCTTGCCAGCCGATCAACCACAACCTTCCTCCTCCTCAACTATCCCTCGAGCAATCAAACTGGTCAACAACCATGGGCTTCCTTACTGAAGTGCAAACCATTGAACGACGAGAAGTACATTCCTGTTGACCTCACCCCAGTTATTGTCGACGATGCTCTTGAATTGATAGACGGTGTTCCCAAAGCTGAAACTGAAGTATGGAACGATTTCATTGTGGGTTTCTTCTTAGGTAAAACCCTATCCTACACTGTTATCATCAACAAGCTGAACTCTCTGTGGAAGCTAAAAGGTTCGGTAAAAGTACGATTTGATGGTGTTCTTTTCCTATTTGCTTTCACGTGTGTAGAAGATAAGTCCAGAATTTTACAGGTAGACCCAATTGTTATGAACAACAAAATGTTCATAATCAAACCATATGATCCATCAATTAGTAAGTTTGTGATAATGTCAAATCTGTTCCTGTTTGGGTTAGGTTATACAATAATGCAATCTTTGCCTAGTCTAATTTTGGAATCAACTGGATAAGCTATATGTTGGGAAAGTTGTTATGTATGGATGAAATGACCGAAAGAAGAAGGAGATTGCAGCATGAAAATTTTCTTGTTGAAGTTAAACCAAATAAGGAGCTTGTGAATGATTTTCTAGTTAAAACTCCGGAAGACGGGATTCAGAGGATTTATGTCGAATACTTATGGAAACCAGACATATGCCTTAAATGTAACTCTTTTGGGCACAAAGGAGAAAACTGTGACACATCTGAAGTGAAAAAGAATGAAGAAATGGATGACGAAATGAGGAAAACTAAAAGACAGGAAAGAGAGCAAGTGAAGAAGAAAGTGACAAGAAAACCTGTTATGCAAAATAAAAGCAACAACCAAAAGTGGCAAGTAGTGACACACAAGAAAAACAAGATTAATGCGAATACTAGCAACTTTGCAATAACTATGAGTAACAACGAATTAAGGAAGAATAACGTGAGTGTGCCAGAGCAAGAAATAGAAAAAAGGACAACTTTGGGGTATTGGAAGAAGGTGAAATGGATCAAGACACTGAAGCAAGGCAAAGAGAGTGAAATGAGATGAAAGAAACTGAAGTGTTTGATTTGCAAGACATGGGAGAGTATGTAATACCTACTATAGAAGAGTGCATTGAACAAGGGAAGGACTGGGATATCAATGCAATACATGGGGAGATTATTGCAAGTTTGGAAGTGATAGAAGAGGAAAATGAAACAAATAAAGAAATAAATATATATGAAATGATCAAGGAAACTGTAATGCAAGGAAGGGAGAATGGTAATAATGAAATACAAGAAGAGACCATAAGTAATAAAGCAGAGAGGGTAGGTGGAAAAGTTACTAAAGTTAGAGGCAACTTAAATGTGAAAGAAAATGGAAGTGAGAATGCCTTAAATGTTGAGACAAAGAGTTCTTGGCAAAAAAGCAGCAACTCAATGAATCACAATAAAAGGTAGCCACACAAAGTCCCACGTCCAATTCGTACCAATTAAAACCTAACATAAACATGCAAACATTATCTCCACTACCTACCACCCTTCCAAAAGCAATCAACAAGCAATACTCTCATCTTCAACCACCTCCGTCGTACAAGCCAACCCCAGAAGATTCCTTTGCTTCACCTCTTTGTAACTCAACCAATGATAAAAAATTTGCAACCCCAATCTCAGTACCTTATAAGTAACCTTTAAGGAGTATGAAATGTCAGAATATCTCCATCCCCCCACTGTTTAATTAATGATGAAAACTATTGGAGTGTGTAATATAAGAGGATGTCACACTGACATTATGTTGAACCATGTAAAATACTAATTGCTGAACATAAGCTTTGTGTTCTTGCCTTGCTTGAAACCAGATTAAACGTTGTTATCCCTATGAGAGCTTCTAAATACATCAACCCATCATGGAAACACCTCCACAATTTGAATGATGCACCATATGGTAAAATTTTAGTTCTCTTCAACTCTTTCCTCATCAAGCTCACCATGATCCAATCTACCTCTCAACTCATTCATTGCCAAGCAATTGACCTAGCTAATCAAAATCCCTTCCTTTTAAAATTTGTTTATGCAGCCAACTCTTTATCTGTTAGATAAGCTATGCTTGATCAAATTCCAACCTTGAATCAAACTACTTTTCCTTGGCTTATATTGGATGACTTCAATTGTTGTTTTAATGTCTCACAAAAAATGGGAGGCAACCCTTTATCCCTTTCTAAAACCTTGTCACTTAAAAAAATACATGCATGATGTTGACCTTATTGACATTAAAAGAACCGGGATGCCTTTCTCTTAGAACAGCAATAACAGAGGAGGTACTGGAACTTATACTCTAATCGACCATGTATTTTGCAACCCTCCATCTTTTTCCATATGGCCAGCCATATCAAGTAACCTACAACCTCCCCTTCTCTTTGACCACTCTCCAATTATTCTCTAACTCAGTGGTATGGACATGAAAAATAACTCAAGTTTTAAGTATTTTAACATTTGGATCAGTGAACTCGACTTCAATGATGTTGTTAAAGAAGTGTGGGAGAGACCTGTCTTTGGGAATCCTTTGTTTATTTTGCAGGAAAAACTAAAAGCAACAAAAGTGAAGCTGAGAGAATGGTCTAAAGAGAGGTTTGGAAGTGGAACAAAGCAAAGTACAAACTAGAGAAATAAGCTACAAAAGATTCAGAATATCATGATGCTAGATCTCACCAACACAACACATTCAACTATGGAAAAAGACATCTTCAAATTTTACTTGGAAGCACTGACCAATGAAGAGGCTATGATAAAGTAGAAAGCGAGGATCTAGTGGAAATTAGATGGTGACAATAATAGTCCATATTCTCATGCTTCTCTCAAAGATAAGCACTGTAGAGAAAACATGAATACTATCATTGACAAGAATGGTAATACTGCTACAACACAAAGACAGGTTGAAACTGCATTTCTTACCCACTTCTCTGACCTATTAGGCAATAAGTGCAATTTCACCCCTGAACTTGAAAGTATAAACCCTTATTTGTTACCTAAAATTTCTGACTCTGATTCCATTCTCTTGGAGAAGATGTTTTTTATGGTGAAACCAAAAGTGTAATGTTCTCTCTGAACAGGAATTCTTCTAGTGGCCTGATTGCTTCAATGCACACTTCTATTACATATGTTGACTATTATACAAAGTGAGGTTTACACTGGCATTAGGAACTTCTTTAAGAGAGACAAAATGAACCCTACTTTTAATAACACTAATATTGCACTCATCCCTAAAGTGAAGAATGTCACAATGGTATCTAACTTTTGGCATATTTCATGTTGTAACACCGTATACAAATGTATTTCAAAGATTATTGCAACTAGATTGTAAAAGGTTTTGCCTTCCATCATTTCTTCCAACCAAGCCGCTTTTCTACTAGGTAGAAACATTCTGGATAATGTATTGTTATCTCATGAGTTACTTAATGGATATGCTAATCAGAACATGTCACCAAGAGCTATGTTTAAACTGGACATAATGAAGGCATTCGGCATGTTGCAGTAGGACTCTATTGTGAAAGTGATGGGTTATATGAACTTTCCTCCAACTTCATTGTTTGGATCCACTCTTGCATCACAACTGCAAATTTCTCAATCATAGTTAACGGGTCAGCTATTGGATATTTTGGTAGTAAACAAGGAATAAGGCTGGGTGATCACTTATCTGCATACTTATTTTTAATCATCATGGAACTGTTAACCCAGATGCTTAACAACAGAATTGATTGTGGGATTTTCAAGCTTCATCTAAAGTGCACTGACAAAGAATTTCACCTCTTATTTTTACGGCTGACCTTGTTATTTTCTGCACACCAAACTCTGAAACTATTGAATCAATCTTTGAGAACTGAATTGCTTCCACAAGATGATTGGCTTAAAAGTTAATTTGGAGAAATCTGACATGAAAACTTCAGAACTCAAAAAACTCATGTGCAAGCTGTTAGTGTTAACACTGGTCTTACTAACAACACTGGTACAATTCACTACACCATAATGGCCATTTGGCAACCCTTTTTTTTCACAATCGCCAACACTTATTTGTGTTGCAGTGTAATAACAATAATAAGCGTTGCTATATTAAAAAAGTGTCGCCAAAAATACATAATTATAATTTTTTTATTGGCAACGCTTATATGGGTTGTTAGCGCTGATTTCTAAGGGTAAAAACATAAACTTCCTTCTGTAACCCTATTTACCATGTGCCAATCGTTTGCCCAACGCTTATCCAAGAAGCGGCCACCTAAATCGTATTATCCAAATCCGATTTCAGAGGACAAAAAAAGCAGCTTGCCGAAGATTCATCCGCGAGTAGATTTCAATCCCGTTCAGTCTCGATTTCAATCCAAATATGATTTCATTATCCAAGAAGCGGCCGCCTGAATCATTATCCAAATCCGATTTCAATCTCGATTTCAATCCCATTCAGTCGCTTCAGGTATATTTTTATTTTATTTTTGCTCACTTAAATCCTGTTTTTGTTGATTTGTTTCTACGTGTCTCATCTTTGGTTATGTGGTCTGATTTTTGCATAATCAAGAACTAGAGAGATCATAATCGAAGATTTAATCGAGATTTCAAAAAGGGATAAAGTCGAGAGCTAACCCTAGGTGAGTGTATTCTCTTTTCTTTTGCATTAAGTCCTTTAGAGGCAGTAGATTTATGGATACGTTTACGGCAGGATCATTATAATAAAACGCAGAGGTTTGTTAGTGATATATGTGCCGATTTGGGTATTTTTGTGGGTTGATGTTGTATGGATCTGAATGCTATGACTGTTAAAAACAGGGGTTGGAAGTCATGCTTGTGGTGTTTAACTTTGAATAGAATGTTAGTTACTGAATATTTCTGTGTAAACATAAGTAGAAGCACAAAGGTATTATTTGGGGTATTCACAGTAGGGTGGGGTATGAATACAATGAAATAAGGGGGATTAAATACTCTGACTCAATCGATTGTCTTGTGTATTGGATGCTTGGTTGTATTGCATGGTTGACTTTGTGCATTCGATTGACCACAGGTTTATATACATATGTTAAAAGACCAGTTAACAAATTGGGATAGATATGCATACCTATTGTATGGTTAACACTTGACCTGCTACTTATTTGTTTAAGCAGTAATACATTGGTGTTTGATTGATGAACACATGGTCTGAAGTATATATATTGGTTTACACAGTTATACATTTGTATATGATTAATAATCACACAACTTGCTATACCTATTTAGACAATTTGATATGTCTGCTTTATATGAGAAATAAATGACCTGCTATGTAAATGGTTAGTCAGTTTAGCATATATATCACATTAATAGCAAACACATGACTAGTTACATATTTATTAGTTACATATTTATTCAGATCTTTTGGTGATAGGTGTATTGCTTAGTGACACATGGCCCATTTTGCATATCTGTTCATACAGTTTAAGGTGATGTGTAGTGATTTGATTAAAACTGTAAATATACTAGGGAATTGTACACTAAGTAATACACATTATAGATCTGAAACTGTTTGTATATGCCACCTGTTTTATAAATATTCATTTGTTTTATAGAACAGTGAATAGCAGATAGATATTCATATCTTTATGTTACGCTCTCACAAACTCTCTGTGTGTGTGTATGATACTCAATAAACTTCTGGCAGTATATCATTTACATAACCCAAGTATAGATGATGCACGAGAATACATGTTCTTGTTATTTGTATGCTTTTTTTATACGAGTAAGAGCTCAAGACTAATAGGTCATGTACATGACGCAAGGTGTGTATTCTAAAATATTCACCTAGTCATCTGCAGCAATTCTTGAATGCATACATATATTCATGTTTTCGTTCCTTTAGTAATTCATAGGACTGCTTCAAGTAATGCTTTCGAATCCGAAGTCTTTAAAGTTTAATACAAAGTCATCTGCTGCTGTGAAGCTAGATGCGCATGACACACATGTTTGTGCTATTTTTTATTTATTCTTTTTTGAATGATTTTCTTAGTGGTTTTTTTAAGAAAAAAATACTATGGTATAATTTTTGTTACAGGAGTAAAGTATAATGGTATCAATAATTTGATGGAAATTAGAAACAAGGAAGAAGGTCGAAGGTATGTATATTAATTTTGGTGCCTATGAGATAACTTATTGATTCTAAACTGAACCTTTCAAGCTCAGTTTAGTTTGGAATCTGAACCGGAAGCCTCAGCTTCTAAACGGATTTATAAACTCGTTGTTGTCGTTTGTAGTAGATGACGATCATCGCATTTTTTGTTGGTTTCTCTGATTTTGAAAATGTACATTAGTGGTATTTTTAAGAGAAATAAACTCCACTAGGGTATTCCTTAAAGCGTCGTTTGCAGGTTAAGTTAAAATTGGGTATGTGAACCCAGTTTTCAGTCCACAACAAATATAAATGCTTGCAGGTCAAGCCCCGTGATTTACAAGTTTAGGCTGAACCTATGTATTGTTAAGTCTGAATGTCTATTAGTTACTATCAAAAATCTTAATGGCATATCATGGTCAAGCAAATATTTGCGATATCTCTTTTGGTTGAGCCTGTGTTTTTGTTCTAGTTTTTTTTCCCTTTTTTTTACTAATTTCAAATCATATCATATATATACCGAACTGCAGGTGGTAAGTATCCTGAAGAATATTTTCTTTCTTAGTATATAAAATCACTTATTAACTAATGGATTAACAATTGGTATAAAACATAATTTTTTCTTATGCATCTTGACTTTCTACAACTTGCATCAATCAAATGTTATGTTGATGCTGTTGCAAGGAGAATAAAAATTGGAAAGGATATTTGTTGACAGAAACAATGAGAAGCTCAAATTAATATGTTTACCACATTAAAAATCAGTATAAGCAAAGTCAAATGTATGCATACTGACACTTGTAAACCCTGACATCATCTGGTTATAGTTATATAACTTGCGGAGGAATACTGGAGCATGAACATGTACAAGATGGAGCAGTCTGATTCCAAGTGGAGGTGGCAGTCCTATTGCTAATGCTTAAATGATCAGTGGTCACCTTGGACAGTTGGACTCTCTATAGCTGCTTAACAACAGGTAATCAAATATTGCATTAAGAGTTATTTTTTATACAATTTGATGAATATACCCTATATAAATATGTCACTCTGATACAGTATATATTAATGTTACTTATCAGGCAAATGATATGTAAGTAAACAATAGCTCGGTAAATATCAACTCTTTTTCAAATCTATTTTTATTTAGCTATGACGTTTGAGTTATTCCAACACTATGTTGCATGTGAAAACAGAGCAAGTGTAAAATTATAATGCTCAAGAAAAAAGCAGTGACCCTGACATTTGAGTTATTCAAACGTTTGAGTTAACCGATGGGTTTGAAAGGTTAATGGAACCGATTAATTTGACTGGTTAGCAAGGATTAAATTTAACTAGTTCAGTTCAGTGATTGGTAGATGCACATATTTCAACCTATGAAATGGTTAACCGAACCATTATTTTTAATCGGTTAACAGTTTAAATTAATTGATTGGTTTGGTTGACCGACCGTGCTCACTCTTAGACATGATGCCTCTGAGTTGACCATGTGATTACATCTTCACCCAATATATGACCGTGCTTCGTCGTGTCATTCTCGAACAAGAGTAAGACTTCGTGATTTCCTGCTAGTTGTAGATAGATCTAAAAATTTTGAGTGACCACAAGTAATTTTTTTTTCTTTTTCTTTTCATAAGCCATACATACATCCGTATGAGTGACCACAAGTAATTTTTTTTTCTTTTTCTTTTCATAAGCCATACATACATCCGTATGTTAAATAAAAAGGGCTGTTGATCCTAACTTTTTTGTCTGTGTGTATTAATTCTTAAATTATCTTCATACAGTATAAGCTAATTCCTATAAGCTTTATTAACTAATTCTTAAATTATCTTCATACAGTATAAGTAATAATGAGTCATTCGGCATAGTTTAACTGCGCCTTAGGCTCAGTAATACTGAGCAGATCGGCGCAGTATTACTGAGCCGTCGAATGGCTCAGTATTACTGAGCCTAAGGCACAGTAAAACTGCGCCGATAATCCAAGTAACAATTTATCATATTTAAGCATTTTGCAACAATCACATACCCATTTTTGTAACATGTTATGTGTATCCTTCCATTTGGTAGTTTAAAAAGTGAAATCAGTTAACATGCCATTAGTTATTTTAATTTTACTGCCTCTCCAACGTTTATCATAATTGTAGGATCTATCAAAGCTTGAGATAAGGTCTGGGTTAAAATTTATTTGCTCTATAATGCATAACCGAATATTTTGATTCACCATGATAATGAAGAGCTATGTTTCCTATTTAAATATATAAACATTATGTCTGTTTTTACCACAACTTATATGCGGTTATGGACTTTCACATGTTCTGTTCCTATGTAAGCTAATCTGTTTTTGTTCTTTCTCTCTTTAATCAGCTCACTTTAGTTTTAAGGAAATATAGTCATACAAGACTTTACAATTTATGTGTGACTTGCTTCGTTTTAGATATTATTCAATTCCAATTATAACTTTTTGGTTGTATTAACTAATCGCTTTTGACATGTATAGATCTTAGATATAGAGTATGAATTATTATACACGCACAATTTTTAAACCTTGATATCCACATAAGAAACATAAACTAAATGGATGACACTATTAGACCATTAGTGTATGCAATTACAGTCAAAATTTTTCAATAAATTATGCATGTCACCAACTTTTCAGATTTAGTAAGTTAGCCTCAATTTTTGGGTAATAAATAAAAGGTTTCTTTTTAAGCAAATGGTGCTTCTTTCTTGCGTGTTTTAGTTTAACAGTTAATAGCCTTATGGACATTCAACGTGGGTTCTATTAGACTTTATTACACTGACAAATTTATAGGCATTTTCAGTGCAATAACGAGAAACATTCTAATCTTGAAATAACAAGAAACATGTTAAAATTGTACCTTCAAACTATTTGTAAATGTTTAAAATAGTAAATACGAAATGAATATATTTATGTCTGCATAACATAAATGCACTTGATTTCGTTTAGGTCCGCAATTGAAAATTTTCTTTTATTTGTTGCTGTTTGAAATAATAATAGATACATACATAAAGCATTTAAAATCCATGCATGCGTCCTGAAATATTTAGGAACACGTAATTTGCTACTTTTATTATTGCACTTATGGACTTATGGGATATATCTGGGTTATAAAGAATGTATTTGGCAAAGCTCATCTATGAGATTACTTTCTTTATTAGTTCTATTTTACTGTTATTATTTGATTTCTTAATCAGTTCTATTTTAGTCAGGTAAAGACAGCAGATTCTATTTTAGTCAGGTAAAGACAGCAGATTTCTTAATCGGTTCTATTTGATTTCTTAATTAGTTCTATTTTAGTCTAGTTGAAGGATATACTCATCAGATCAATTATTTATCCTATAGTTTTATTTTGGTTGCTAAGTTTTAATCTAGCAGCTAATTGTAAATTAACACAAGTTCCAATTTTCTACGGAAAGAAAAATAATAGTTAAATTCCGTAGTAAATAGTGCATTTAACCAAAAAAATTGTGGTGAGCTGTAGTTGTAGGAAATGGGTTAGGTGAAGACTGAATTTGAACTAAAAATGTAAACAGAAGTGTAAGAATTGAATAAAGGACCGTGAATGTTGCCAGTTTCTTTCTTTGCAATGAAAGGTTTTCAAAAATACAAAGATGTATGCAAAGTTACTTGATTAAATTTGTGACTGAAATGTAAAACCAGAGTTGTATAATGTGAGACACTGTCTGCTTTATATAGACACCATCCCTCGACCTTGATTCATTTTGTGGACTATCTACCTGTTAATGGTGCTGTTTGTCTTTAACCTGAGTCCCTGGGTTTACAGCAGGGTTTTACTCTGTTAAATTAAAGTTAAAATAAAATTATTTTTGGCATACATACATATGTTAACTGTCCTCCTAGTTAGTATACTTCTCACATGGTCTGTTGTATTTTTGAGGGTAGAATGCCAGTATATAAATTCATTTGTATGTGCTTTTCGTATACCCGTGCATGCTTGTCTTGTTTTAGGTCCTTGCTGCACTTCAACCTTGCGCATATGCGCCACTGCATGTGTATTTTCTTTCAGTAATCAGAAGTATATGTTCCATTTGCTGAATAACCTTAAATTTTTATTAGAATTAAATTATTTTGTTTAGTGTTAACACACGATGCTATCATTATAATTCTGAAATGCTCGAATCACTTGTTGCTACCTTGGTAGTTCTAAAATCAGTTGCCTGAGTTGTTGTAGTGCTACATTTCAAAATCTGAAATTTAATAGGAGGCTGCACCTTACTTTGGACATGAACATGTACATAAGCTTTTATGTTAGGATAACTAAGTTTACACGTATTTTGCATTGATGCTTGGTTATCAGACCAAAACCCAAGTGCATATATTAGTATTTTTGTCATTTACTTGAACCCGCCAAGGCACCACTAGGATATTACTAGCACATACATGGTTCTGTTATTTACTTCGAACTGCTTGAGTTAATACACTGTACATCTTTGCACAAGGTGCCGACTTATTTAGAAATGTCATCAAGGTGCTGACTTATTTAGAAATAACCATTGAACTTTGAAAAATAGGTGGAACCGTGTAATTCATCTACAATTTTGCACTTGGAATCTATATTTAATAGTGATTGCATTTTGAGACTGTTGTTGTTTATTTATTTTCTACAGATGTCCTCCTACTCAAGGCCTTCGACCGATTATCATGACTACTTCCTATGGTATTGTCCATCGGTCTATTCAGACGATTCAGACGATCCTACTCAAATTGTTTGCTCAGCCGAATCTCAGACACCAACTCCGTTTAGCGTCTACGAGAGAATAGAGTCGAGTTTAGAAAGAGATTTGGCATTATTAAGTGTTCAGAATGATATGGCATCGCCTACCAGATCGACCACACCTACAAGATTGCCACCCCTACCAACATGCTATGTTGAAGAAGCACAATCTCGAAGGTTGTTATGCCGTTGCAACATTGAACCAATATTCAGAACATGCTATTTAAATAAAAATGTTGGTCGCCGATATTTTATTTGTGCAAATACTGGAACTCTTAGAGATTTTGGATTCATCCACTGGATTGACGAACCATTATGTGATTGTGGTGTGGAATTTGCATTGGAGGTTCTTGAAGAAAACAAAAGGCTTAAAAAGGAGCTTAAATTGCAAGATTTCATCGAGCTCAATAGACAAAAGATGTGTCAAAATTGAAAAGGTATGACTTTGAACTTATAACATTTTCTGCTATTTGAAACTTAATTGATGTTATTAAATTAAATGCACGCAGAAAGCAGTAGAAGAAGCAGAGAAAATGAGAAAAATTGGTGGTACAAGCTATGCAAATTTTTGGATGTATGGTTCGTTATATAGTTGGAGTTTCGCGTTTGGTACTTGTAGACTTCAAATATGAAAAACATCTTGCATTAGGTTAATTCTGTATTGTTATTACTATGGAATCGGATATTGTATATGTATTAAATTTAGTATTTTTATGTATTGAATTTTTTTGTTAGTTCATACTTTGTTGTTATCATGAATATGGATTTTTTTTCCTTATTGATTTGGTTACATGTTGCTATGTTGAGATAATTCCATAGCTGAATGAATGCATATTAAATAGAGCTTGTGCTATCTTATATGCAAATATTAGCGTTGCATGTTACCAACGCTTATAAGTGTTGCGAATATAATATTGCCAACGCTTATAAGCGTTGTGAATGAATATTGCCAACGCATATAAGCGTTGCGAATGAATATTTGCCAACGCATATAAGCGTTGGGAATGAATATTTTCCAACACTTAAATGCGTTGGTAATACATTGCCACGCCCCCATAGCAACGCTAATAAGTGTTGCGGAAATTGTTTGCGACAATTATACTCGTTGGCAATCACCTGTTTTGGTGTAGTGATTTCTTATCAGGGCTACCTCTAACCACTGCCAAAATTTCTATCAATCAGTATATGACCATGTTCAGCAGAACCACTTCTTGATTGAATCATTGGAACATTAAATTACTAAGCCAAGTTGGAAGACCTACCCTTATTAAATCTATGTTCTTCTCTATGTAAGTCTACTGGGCTCGAACCTTTGTTCTCCCTTACAAATTGATAAGAATGATACATACTACATTCGTGAGATTTCTTTAGAGAGGAAAAAGCGAAATAAGATACTTTGCTCCTATTGCTTTTAAGGAGGCAGAAAAACCTACGTGCAAAGATGGACTTGGCATAATGAATATTGTAATATTGAACAAAGTTGCTTTCCTAAAACATATGAACAGTTTTTTAAATAGCAAAGAGAGCTTATGGGTTAACTGGTCCAAAATCCACATTGTGAAAATAAAAAAGAGATTTCTGGGCAATGCAGCAGCCTCAAAAAATCTGTTGGACGTAGAGAAGTATTTTTAAACTGAGAGCCATTTTTCTGCCATCAAGTAAAAAATAAGGCCACCATCTGAAGTTAAGCTGTGGACTAACCCTTGGATTGATAAAGGCATTATTCTAAGCAGAATTCTTACTCATCTTGAAATTGAAATGTCTGGTCTTAACAGGAATTCTAGAGTGTGTGGTTATATATATCATAATGTCATAAACTTACCAGATTCCTCTGTTCTTAGAATAAATCAGATGTGGTATCGAGCTAGAACAATGAAGATTGATAATGAAGAAGGTGACATGACTCATGGGGAACTAAATGCAAAAGTTTTCAGATTAAGAACATATACAATGACATGGCCAGCTTTGATGATTTGAATAATTGTAAATGGAGCAAGAAGATATGGTGTAGAGATAACAGTTACTTTGGAAAATAACAAAACAAGCACTTTTAACCAAAGCCAAGTTACATGAAAGAGGTATGCAGAATGACCTCCAATGTGTGCTATATATAACACAATCTGAAACTTTTGTACACATTTTCTTTGAATGAAGTATGATCTTTCTTATTTGAAATGAAATAATGAATTTAATTGACAGAAAGGAGTTAGTAGAGTTAGTGACAATGAGTGGAGGAGACTGGGAAATCAAACTAGCAGGAAGAGAAGTAAAGGGAGGTTACTATGTTTTGTGGTCAAAATATTTGTATCAATAGTTTGGAAGGAAAGAAACACAAGAATCTTTAACCCTCTGAATGCTAAGTCTAGTCAGCATTCAGGAGTGCCATCAGAATGGATCTTAGGAATGGTTTGTTGCTTTTGAACTTCACTTTCGACCCAGGAATCACGCTGAAGCTACAAAGTAATTAATACTTTGTGTTTCTTGTATATATGTGTTTCTCTTTTGTTTCTCCAAGTGCTTAGTGTACCGTGTTTCGACGTTTTCTTGTGTGTGTTGTAACCCTCTTTTTCCTTGGTACATTAATAAAAGTGGAAGGGATCCACCAAACCTCGTCGGCCTTACCAAAAAATGTTTTAACCTTAATTATATTAATTAATCTTAATCACACTAATTACCCTTTAATCACCTTGCTAATCACCAATTTTCCCCGATCCTTTTCGTTTTTCACTTTGATACTTCGTTACCAGGCTTCTCAAAACATCGATCCCATCAGAGCATCCTAGCGCCATAGTAATCGCACCTAAACTGACCTAGATCCCGCCAAAACCTTCCCCTTACCGAGAGTCGCCACCGCCACGAACGTCGTGGCCCCAAAGGCATAGATGTCGACAATAAATCCATACAAACGAAAAACATTTATGCCCAAAATTACACTACCACACTTCGTCGCAGATCACTAGAGCGCCTTTGATGGCCTCCCAACGTCATGCTCTTCCACTTCCCTTCAGGGTCCAACAGCCCTTGACACCACCAATGACCGAAAAACCAACAAAACAGATCACAGCTTCAGAAAAACATGCCATCCGATCAACTCTCTTACACCGCCGCCGCACTCCACCGTTCTCTACCGAACAGTGCCAATTGAAAGCCTAGCCTCTCTACTCCAACTTCTCTTCAGGCTCCTTAATCTGAATCGTCCCTTACCTCCTCAAACGAATCAAAAAACGAAACTACCACACCTCACTGTCTACAATGATTTTGGCCACCACGAAGCATCGTTCACCATGAATTTTCACCGGTACGTCCCGCTCAACATCCTCTCTAACTTTCTAGTCAAACACTTCCTCCAACTCCTCACCAATTGAGAGATATAAATTAAAATGGGGAAATGAGTTTATTTGCAAATTGCAACTGTTGGATTTGGGAATTAAGGGTTATGGTTAGGTTGCTTGTATAAAGGAGATTTATATTATTTTATTCTTGAAGTGATTAACGATATTTTATTAAAAACGAATAACAATGTTTAGATTTATTATATTTTAATTCATTCGTGTCTATCGATGTTTATTTATCTGTATGATAACATATAAACTCCATTCGCGATTAAAATGGACATCATACTATGGTTTGACATTCCGTACTCGATGAAACTTGTTTCATCGAAATCCTAGTCTGTTTGCTAAAATAGAGCTAGTTTGAGTTCAAATGGTCGATTTATTTACATTTTAATTTGTGTACACTCATAAAATAACTCTAATTGGAGCGAAACTTGAAATCTAGTAACAATTAGCCATTACAGTTTAATAAAATTTGTTTCGTTGAAATCCGAGGTCGTTTGAAGAATGGTCCTTTTTAAAGGTCCAAATTAAATCACACTAAATCAATTTTAAAACACTTCAATATAATAATAAATCATGTTATCATATATATATATATATATATATATATATATATATTCAAATTGAATTTGTATAGCCTTAGAGTATGAATTTATCTTGATTTTAACTTTAACATTTTAAATTCCAATTAAAACGATCTTCAATATATTAAATATCATTTTTATTTTATTAAATAAATCGTTACTGTTTATAAACAATTCCATTGCGAATTTCGTAAAATTTGATTAGGACATAACTCAAAATCTAGAATATGAAAACTCTTTTTTTTTTCCTTTTATTAGAAAATTATAATCCAGTACATTCAGACGATTCTTGTTTCAAAGAATTGTGACTTATATTAGATCATGTACATCCATATAAAGTTCAAAACGTAAAACTACGAATTACCACGATGTTACATGCTCATTTTATAATTAAATTATAACTTATACGTTCAAACGTCGTTTAATAAACAAATTCCTTATTATAATTTCAATCTAAATAACATTAAACCCTTTTGTGTTGTCCAATTCATACTATATTGCAAACCCAACTAATTCTGACTATTTCAAAATTAAATTATTATTTTATTATTATTATTATTAAAATATGCAAAACTATTGAATTCAAGTCATTTAAATTTCAAATCAGCATTTAAAACCATTTTTAAATGTTCAATTAAACGGCTAAAAATCCGGGTCATTACAATATGATTATAGAAAACTTATGGATACAACATATTCTTAAGAAATAACTCTATATCGTGGTGTGCAAAAAGAAGGCAACTGTGTCTAGATCAAGCACAGAAGAAAAGTACAGATGTATAGCAAGCACAATTGTTGAAATTATGTGGATTCAATCACTATTAGGTGAATTGAAAATAGCAACCAATAGGACTGCAACTATCTGGTGTGATAATATGAGTGCAATAGCACTTACAGTAAGCCCAATACTTCGTTCCAGAATGAAACACATGGAGTTGGACATATATTTTGTCAGAGAAAAAGTTAACAAGGGGAATTTATGTGTAAATCACGTACCATCAGCTTACCAAATCGCAGATGTTCTGACAAAACCATTGTCGAAGCAAAGATTCACCTACTTCAGAGAAAAGCTATGTGTTGTGAACCCTCAAGTTGAAAGCAAGTTGAAGCCTCACAATTGAAGTCAAAAGCAAAACAAAAGCTCTTAGATTTGAACTCTGACAAGGCAAATCCAACATGCGCATCAAGGAACGAGTAAATTCATGTTATCTGCCTCAAATCTGTTTGCAACTGACCCCCACCGTGGATGCGCCTCTCCTCTTTCATCTTATCAGAGTCTCTTCTCTCTTTTCTAATATTTCTGAAGTCTTATAACTTCAATCGATTCACATTCTAGCAAACCCTAGATGGCATTAGAGTTTGATGGGGAGAATATAGAGAAGTAAAACGAATCAGTATAAGAAATAATTGCCGCATTTTTTGTTATTCAGATTACATAAATTATGTACTGGGCCAACTTTGTTAAAAAGCATCAGTTTATATTATATATATGGGATAGGATCAAGAGCACCCCAAACAGTGTAGCACCCCTTTAACCCTTAATTTCCACCACATATTCCTCATTCTCTCTACTCCCACTAACTCTCTCTCTTCCCACTAACATATTTAAGTATAAATGAGTGGCTACAATTCGGATGCAAATGAGGTGCCACGAAATTGGAGTGTCATAGAGCGTGCTTATATATATACACACACAATAGTCTATATACATCGATTATTATGATTTAGAACAGAACGTTCATTTTGAAATTCAATAAAACAATTTATCTGTACTTTTTTTCAGTTCTTACTATATATGCTTCTTTCCTTTAGAATAAAAGTTATTTATCCGTATTTCCTCTACAGTTATATTAAAATTATATCAGTCTCCTCTCTCGATGCATTTTTACCTACATTATGAAATTGTAGTTCAATATATACATTGAAGCAACTGCTGGGTTTTGAACCTATGGCGTTAATTCTACAGCAACTGCTAAAGTAGCATTAAACCACCCAGACACTCATTACTTCTTCAAATAAAAGCTAATCCTTCTAATTTATATAATTTTTTTTTTTTTTTTACTAAAGTAGCATCCTTGATCTTTTTCATTCTTTTAAATCATTACACAGTTCTACGCTTGTGTCCACCATAGAGGCACTAGTGAGTGCAACAAAAATTTGCTCATCGGCATTTTATGGCTCATTCTTTTTAGAACTTTCTAACAATTGTTGATCATCGGTAGTTGCAATATTTCCACTCCCTTCTGATTTATCTGCTGGTGCTCGTGTTGGTGTGGGTGTTGGAATTTCAAGCCCAATTTCTTTTCCCATGGATTTAAGGAAATACCCCGCTACTAATCGGTTTAAAGTCATGTTAACGCCTTCGATCTTCTTCTCCGGACCTTCAATATTACTCACATTGACACTCTCATTTGCTTTATCATTAGAGTCATCCAAAAATATGACCTTGTATAAATCAATAAGCCTTTGCACACTTGACGTCATGCTTGATGCTTGTATCCCCGGTTTTAGGATCATGCTTGCTTAATACATTATCGTTACTTTTCACTGTTTCATGCTGAGGGGTTGAAGGTAAATTCGGTTTTGCAATTTTATCTTTTGCAATTTTACATCACGAAATGAATTTGGCATGAAAATAAGAGAATCTAGCTTGCTTCACGCTCTAGGCATTGCTAGTGGCTTCCTTATATATGAATTAAAAAGATCAAAGCGCATGCACAAAATTAGCGCTGGACGCCACTCAAATTATTTTATCTTTGAGTATATGTCATCTATTGTCTTCTCTACAATATAACTTCCATTGTTAGAAGATGAAGATATAAAGCGGTCATTCCCACCAAGAATATTCTGGGGGTTGATGAATGAATAACTATTTTGCTCCATTCCCCTTTCCCAATGGCTTTTGCCGCAGCCTCAAAAGCTAATCCTTCTCATGCTATATTGTTGTTTGACATGGTATCCATTCCCCAAGAATCTGTGGAACGTAAGCCATCTTGATATTTGTCCTTGAGAACTGTGGTACATAGCTATGTGCAGGACAGAGGCACATTGGTCTGAGCAAAGGCCAAGGCCCTACCTGAAACTATTTGTTTCTTCTACAACAATCGTCTTACAAGTTTTGGCCATAGGTGATTTGAATTGCTGCCCTATCCGAAGTAAAAGTTTTAGCCCATACTGATGTTTCATTTATATATTTATTAAAAAAAAATCTTAGAAGTCCACACAAATATAAATTCATATTATTAAATTACAAATTGTTTATGTAAAAGGAACAAAAATTCATAAAAGAAATTAAAGAAAGCACACAATTTTAAATGAATCCTTGAGTGTTATAGTTTCCAGCTTTTTGGATAAAATTTTTGTGCGATATCCGCCCTATCTAATTGTGTAGGCTAGTTTTGCCACTGGCTATCTGTTGATATAACCAGGTATCTTCAGAAAATGTCAACAAACTAGTATATTGATCTGTTTAAAGTAAGCTTAGTGATGAACCGAACTAATTAATTAATGCGTTGTCTCACAATTGCTACCGCTTAAACCAAATAGAAGAACTACCTGACCAATTTTATGAAAGACTTTTTCCAGCAGAATGAAAATTAAAACCATAATCAGGCAAATAACAGCCACAGTCCATGTGACTATTTTGTCTAACTTGTTGCATATTGTTCTTACTCTATTTTGATTGATTAATTATGTAGAGAACTGATGAAATTAACAGTGCTATGCCATAACCTGGTTTTTATAAGTGAAGTTATAACAGTTGTATGCCATATTTGCATGGGTAAATAATTCACTTACTTTTGTTTTAAAATGTAGAGAATCGACCATATTTACATGGCATGAATAATTATCGTACGTTTGTTTTAAAATGTAGAGGATCAGCCATATTTGCATGACGTGAATAATTTACGTAAGTTTGTTAAAAAATACAAAGAATCAGCCATATTTGCATGATGTTTAATTATGTATAGAATCATCCATATTCGCATGGCATGAATAATTCACCTAAGTGGAATTACATAAGAAGGAAATCTGACACTAAAAGATCTAAAACCAGGCTATTCATGTACATTCTGAAGAAAATAGTTTGCAATGTTTGGAAAGAGAGAAATGGCCGTGTTTTCAACAATGAGTCTACGGTCAACCCCCTACGGTGGAAGCAGATACAAAGGAGCGACATCAGGAATGGACTAAAGTATCTTAATTTTACCTATGACCACCGTATTTTTGTACCTTAGTGCGTCTTTTGCTGTACATAAGTGTTTCTGTCTTCTCTAGAATAGTTGTTGTTATGCTTTGTTTTCCCTGTTTTCTATTTTGCTTTGTTTTCTTTTCCGGTGTCCTTGTAATAGTCTTTGCATATCAATAAAAGTGGTAGGGGTCCATTCAATCCCGTCGGCTTTGCCAAAAAAAAATCTATGTTTATTATTATTATTATTATTATTTTTTTTTTTTTTTTTTTTTTTTTTTTGTGTGTGTCAAATGCACATCACTGGCGATCATGGTTCAAGTCGCCGGTATCCAAAACCATGGATGGTGGCAAATATACATCTGCATATCGTACCGTCTTCCTGCAGCTATTCATCTAATTTTGTCCAACCATACCTGCCTATCTTATGCACAGCAGCACCGACACATGGCAGAGTATATGATGAAAATATAAGTCCCACATCGGGAAATGTTCAACTAAAATCCTGGATATATACTAAGAAGCTACAGTTCACATAAACCAATTGGTTTTGTGAACAAACTATGTAGCTCTCTAAACTATAAAATGCCAACAGTGGTATCGGAGCCCAGGTCAACTAATTCAACTAATACGTATGTGCTTAACCGTCATACGTGCGCCGCTCTATCCAAAATAGCATGATCACGTAGATGGCTCAAATACGCCACACGTGAAGGGGGAGTGATGAAAATATAAGTCCCACATCGGGAAATGTTCAACTAAAATCCTGGATATATACTAAGAAGCTACAGTTCACAAAAACCAATTGGTTTTGTGAACAAACAATGTAGCTAACTAAACTATAAAATGCCAACAGTATAATTTGAAAATTTACCACTAAAGACAGTAAGTTAGATCACTGACATTGCAATACCCTCTTCCCGTTTTCTAAGCATCAACTCCATTCTTGCTATAAATAAAATCGTGTGGGTTGGTACTAAAACACTGTTAAAAAAAAACATAGTACAGACATGGTATGCCCGAAACCATTTGATGCCAACCAATTGTGCGGCTTTAGTTAAGACGCCAAGCCAACCAATGACCTTACATCAAACTTTATTTACAAATCAATCCCAAACCAGGTACATGCAACCAAATTTCAAAGGACAAACATGCAGGATGGAACGAAGAAAGAAATCCTTTGCATCATCGCAGCGAACCCAGACGCAGATGACCCATTCTACGTACTAGACCTAACCACGGTCACAAACCTGTACAACCAATGGAAGCATCACCTGCCCGAAGTCCAACCATACTACGCCGTCAAGTGCAACCCTGAACCCGCACTCCTATCTTCTTTAGCAGCTCTAGGCACAAACTTCGACTGTGCAAGCCGTGGAGAGATCGACCTCGTCCTCTCCCTTCATGTCCACCCAAACCGCATCGTCTACACCAACCCCTGCAAAGCCCCATCCCACATAAAATCTTCCAAGAACTCCTGCATCAACCTCACAACGTTCGACTCCATCTCCGAGCTCAAGAAGTTGCACAAACATCACCCGACGTGCTCCCTCCTCCTTCGCATCGTACCTCCTGCAACAACCGGCGTACGCCAGTCCTTCTCCAGCAAGTGTGGCGCCCTCCCTGAAGAGATCGAACCGCTACTGCACGCTGCACGCGCTCTCAAATTGTCCGTGGTTGGTATCGCATTCCATGTTGGCACGGATGTGTCCGTGGTCCAAGTCTACGATGCGGCTATCAGGTCAGCGAGAGAAGTTTTCAATCTGGCATTCTCGATTGATGGCACCGAAAGAATGCATGTCCTGGACATAGGCGGTGGGTTCGCTTCTGGTGAGGTCTTCGAAAAAGCTTGTAAGGTTATCAAGCATTCGATAGAGTTGTATTTCGGGGATTGGGGGGAGTTGGAAGTGGTGGCGGAGCCAGGGAGGTACTTTGCAGAAAAGCCATTTGCATTGGCGGTTTGCGTGATAGGGAAGAGGTTAAGGGGAGGAGTGAGGGAGTACTGGGTGAGCGATGGAATGTACGGGTCACTTGCATGCATGAGGCTGGAGGGGATAAGGGCTTCATTGGTGGTTTTGAAGGGGAGGGAAGAAGGGGTGGAGGTGTATGAGTCGAGGGTGTTTGGGCCTACGTTGGACTCGACGGATATTTTGGGGGAGGGGTTTGAGTTGCCGGAGGTTGAGGTTGGGGAGTGGCTGGTGCTGCCCGAGATGGGGGCGTATGCCAAGTGCTTGGGCTCCGATTATAATGGGTTCTTGACTTCTGACATTAAAGTTCGTACTTTCCGCAGCATGTAGCTTTTTCACTGTAAAAGCAAGTTAATGAAAAATATCTAAGGCTGTAAAAATGCCAATTTCCCGGTCCATCCAATCAAAACCTCTAACTTTTACAATTTTACAATTAAGTATACAATAAAAAAAATAAACTGTAAAATGTGAAAATCAGAGAGAGTGTTCACTGCTTGGGTATTGAGGGACGGAGGGTTTGGATAGAGGGGATTATTTTCGGTAACAAGGACATAACGCTCATCATTAACACAGAACTGCATATGTTAAGGCGAATATTTCAAATAATATGAAGTTATCTCTAACCACTAACGGAGAAATGCACGCAAAGGTGAATATATTTCAGATAATACGAAGTTTATTTTTTATCATTAACATAGAATTGCATACGGTAAGCCAAACATTACAAACAGTAAAAGTTTTTAATCAAGCAAGTATACTGTACATTGGTGAAAATAAAACAACCAGACCTAACTTGCCATAAAACCAGTGTTTTAAAGACTCAACCCAACCTCGGTTCGATTGCGGTTAACATTCGACCTTGGAGCGTCACGACTCTTAAAATGAAATAACCTTGCACGTTCACAAACTCGCGGTTTAACCTCAAAACCCTATAAAAACCTCTGGTTCGACCTCTTTGAACCTCACGGTTCTTCAAATTTGCGAAAATATAATTACTTCACTCTTTATTTTTTACTATAATAAATTTAATAAATAATTTTATAGCAATTGTTATTAAATTTTGGATTACATAATTCATAATTTTATAGCAATTGTTATTAAACCATGTTAGAGTTTTATTAATCCCCTTATTATCACAAAACCAATTGGTTAATGTGATGGGGAACATCTTAGTTTATATCCAGGATCTTAGTTTAGTATTTCCCGATGTGAGACAACTTTGAAGCACCATTCAACACACCCTCTTGTTTCAAAGTCTTCAATTGTTGAAGCACATTATCTTCAACTCTGCTGAAATCCTGAGCTCTGATACCATGTTAGAGTTTTATTAATCCCCTTATTATCACAAAACCAATTGGTTAATGTGATGGAGAACATCTTAGTTTATATCCAGGATCTTAGTTCAGTATTTCCCGATGTGGGACAACTTTGAAGCACCATTCAACAATGTTGAAAAATAAACTTGCTTTTTAAGGAAACATTGATTATGTGACAAATTTTATTCTTGTATTTAGGGAAGCACAAAATAAATGGTAATAAATATTAGAGTTATCAAAATAAGATTAGAGAAGAATCTAGACTAAACAAATATGTAAAATGAAGAAAAGTCTAGAGATTCTCTCTTATATAAATTAGGATGTAATCACTCATTTGTATCAATCAAGTAAGTATGAAGCAAATTATGTAATCAAGTTATATCAAGCAATAAAAGTTTTTCCTTCTCCTTAAAAAAGAAATCATTCCTCTTTCTTACAATTCATCTTCCTCCTCTTAAATTTTCTAACAAAGTGGTATCAGAGCTATAAAATTTTCAACATAGTGGTATCAGAGCCTGGTTGAAATTATGGCATTTCTATTTCTTTCGACGTTTGTTCTCACAAAAGAGAATTTTGAGGAATGGAGCAGTAGGAAAAAAGAGGAGCTAATCTCCAAAGGTCTATGGAAAATTGTTGAAAATGGCTATGAATGGGGTAAAGACGTCAAAAGCATGTCGCAAATGGACCAGAAAGCCTTTGCGAAATTAAAACAGAATGATTACCGTGCTCTTTCTTTGATTGCTGAGAACGTCGATGAGAAAGCTTCGGATCTCATTTTTAGAGGAAGGTGTACAAAAGATTCATGGAATCTCTTGAAAAAGGTGTACAGAAAAGATGATGCAAAGATAATGAATGAAGACAAGTTGATTGATGAGAATGATGAAAAGAAGGATAGCGAAAGTGTGAACGAGAAGGAGCAAGAGAAGAAGATAGAAGAGACTATGCCAAAGCCTATGGAAGAAGAGATGATGGATGAGACAGAGGAAGAGAAGTTGGATGAAGAAAAACTTTTAGAGAATAAAGAAGAAGAAGATGCAATTGCTGAAGAAAAGCAAGAAGTTGTAGTGGAGAATACCGCTAACCATATTGATGTGGCACTAGCAGAGAACAAAAGAGAAGAAAAGGCAAAGACTATCAATAGGGAAGAAAACCACGAAGAAGACTTCAAAGATGGACAAGAGATAGCTGAAATCGTGATCAAAGAAATTAAAAGTATGAAGTCACTAGTAATCGAAGAAGAAATCAAATGAAGTGAAGAATGGGAGCGCCAAAGAATTATATGTGAAAGGAAATAAAGTATATGAAGATGACGCCAATGACAAAAAGTATGAATGGAAAGGTACCGAAAATGAAGAACAGTTGAAACAAGGAGAAATTGAAGAGCTTGGTGAAAATTTGAAGCACAAGCAAAATTTTGAAGAAATTTGGAAAACAAACAAAGAAATTGAATTGATCAAATACTGTAAAAGTGCATTTTTTAAAGAATTTAAAGATGTCATATATGACTCATTCAAAGTTTATGACACCGGAATAAGATGGAAGCTAGAGCGCACACTTTTTGGAACGTTTTGTACTAATGAAGGAGGACAAAAAGAATGGAGCACCGTTGAGGAATTTGCATCGAGGATCTTCATATTGGGAAAGTGGAAGAAACGAAAAAAGAAAATTTGGATAATTTCTTCATTTCTGCCAAAACACGTGAGATACAAAGAAATCTGCTTGGAGTAACAAAACCAAGTTTAAGGGGGGATGTTGAAAAATAAACTTGGTTTTTAAGGAAACATTGATTATGTGACAAATTTTATTCTTGTATTTAGGGAAGCACAAAATAAATGGTAATAAATATTAGAGTTATCAAAATAAGATTAGAGAAGAATCTAGACTAAACAAATATGTAAAATGAAGAAAAGTCTAGAGATTCTCTCTTATATAAATTAGGATGTAATCACTCATTTGTATCAATCAAGTAAGTATGAAGCAAATTATGTAATCAAGTTATATCAAGCAATAAAAGTTTTTCCTTCTCCTTAAAAAAGAAATTATTCCTCTTTCTTACAATTCATCTTCCTCCTCTTAAATTTTCTAACAAAGTGGTATCAGAGCTATAAAATTTTCAACATAGTGGTATCAGAGCCTGGTTGAAATTATGGCATTTCTATTTCTTTCGACGTTTGTTCTCACAAAAGAGAATTTTGAGGAATGGAGCAGTAGGAAAAAAGAGGAGCTAATCTCCAAAGGTCTATGGAAAATTGTTGAAAATGGCTATGAATGGGGTAAAGACGTCAAAAGCATGTCGCAAATGGACCAGAAAGCCTTTGCGAAATTAAAACAGAATGATTACCGTGCTCTTTCTTTGATTGCTGAGAACGTCGATGAGAAAGCTTCGGATCTCATTTTTAGAGGAAGGTGTACAAAAGATTCATGGAATCTCTTGAAAAAGGTGTACGGAAAAGATGATGCAAAGATAATGAATGAAGACAAGTTGATTGATGAGAATGATGAAAAGAAGGATAGCGAAAGTGTGAACGAGAAGGAGCAAGAGAAGAAGATAGAAGAGACTATGCCAAAGCCTATGGAAGAAGAGATGATGGATGAGACAGAGGAAGAGAAGTTGGATGAAGAAAAACTTTTAGAGAATAAAGAAGAAGAAGATGCAATTGCTGAAGAAAAGCAAGAAGCTGTAGTGGAGAATACCGCTAACCATATTGATGTGGCACTAGCAGAGAACAAAAGAGAAGAAAAGGCAAAGACTATCAATAGGGAAGAAAACCACGAAGAAGACTTCAAAGATGGACAAGAGAGAGCTGAAATCGTGATCAAAGAAATTAAAAGTATGAAGTCACTAGTAATCGAAGAAGAAATCAAATGAAGTGAATAAAGGGAGCGCCAAAGAATTATATATGAAAGGAAATAAAGTATATGAAGATGACGCCAATGACAAAAAGTATGAATGGAAAGGTACCGAAAATGAAGAACAGATGAAACAAGGAGAAATTGAAGAGCTTGGTGAAAATTTGAAGCACAAGCAAAATTTTGAAGAAATTTGGAAAACAAACAAAGAAATTGAATTGATCAAATACTGTAAAAGTGATTTTTTTAAAGAATTTAAAGATGTCATATATGACTCATTCAAAGTTTATGACACCGGAATAAGATGGAAGCTAGAGCGCACACTTTTTGGAACGTTTTGTGCTAATGAAGGAGGACAAAAAGAATGGAGCATCGTTGAGGAATTTGCATCGAAGATCTTCATATTGGGAAAGTGGAAGAAACGAAAAAAGAAAATTTGGATAATTTCTTCATTTCTGCCAAAACACGTGAGATACAAAGAAATCTGCTTGGAGTAACAAAACCAAGTTTAAGGGGGGATGTTGAAAAATAAACTTGGTTTTTAAGGAAACATTGATTATGTGACAAATTTTATTCTTGTATTTAGGGAAGCACAAAATAAATGGTAATAAATATTAGAGTTATCAAAATAAGATTAGAGAAGAATCTAGACTAAACAAATATGTAAAATGAAGAAAAGTCTAGTAAAAGAAAAGTCTAGAGATTCTCTCTTATATAAATTAGGATGTAATCACTCATTTGTATCAATCCAGCAAGTATGAAGCAAATTATGTAATCAAGTTATATCAAGCAATAAAAGTTTTTCCTTCTCCTTAAAAAAGAAATTATTCCTCTTTCTTACAATTCATCTTCCTCCTCTTAAATTTTCTAACAAAGTGGTATCAGAGCTATAAAATTTTCAACAATTACTTCACTCTTTATTTTTTACTATAATAAATTTAACAAATAATTTTATAGCAATGTTATTAAATTTTGGATTACATAATTCATTATTATGTACATTTTACGAACTATTATTGAACCAATCCTCTTTTACTATAGAAAATTAGTAAATTTACAACTATAATTATTTCAATTAGGTAGTTTGGACACGGATGTTTGTCATAATTGCTTAAATTTTATCTATATTTAAATTAATTTTACATTTAAGTCAAAAAATAAAAATAAACTATCAGCGCGGTTCTCACGGTCTGACCGGTTGTACTACGAAAACCTTGGACCTTTCACTATCACGGTTTGACGTACGGTTCCGTCTTCACAACTATGCATAAAACACATACACATTAACAAGTTGCTTCAAAATAACGTAGGGACTGCATACACACAACTGTATGATCGATCATCACAAAATTTGCTATTAATATAGTTTTTCTGCACAGGGTTAAAAATGTTTATGTATCCTCCATCATTTTTTGTTTTTTCATATATATATATATATATATATATATGAAAAAACAAAATAATTATTTTTGCATAGTTATAATAGGAACAAGTAAAAACAAAGTAGCTTCCTAATAAATTCAAGACAATAGCATAATCTTTACTTCTCTATACAATATTATCATTTCAAATAGAACATGAGTGATCAATTCATTGTCTAATATTTGAGTTTAAAATGGGACTGACAAGAGAAAGATTAGTTTATAGTGGGTTATATTTTCACAATTGCTCTAACACAAGAAAATAAGGAACCTTATCATATGTAAATAAATAAATCATCCAATTAACTCATGTAAACTATTTCGTAATTGTACTAACAATAACTTGTTTATTTCAGAATTGTTCTAGCAATGAAGCTTGCTGTGAAAATTAATCATACCTAATGAAATGTTGATCCTCATCATACTTGATGAAGGCGGCTCTGAAAATAGACGCTGTGAAGATGAGAAAAAGGGTGGCAATGAATGCCGCTGATTTATTTTTCCTTCAGAAGATGCTGCAATAGCACTCTAAACTAGTTGACCACTTACGGACATTTATGTTATAATATAACTATGGGAACAACTCCTGATGGACGTGCGGGAATATATTGTATTTGGTCTGAATATGTCGTTGCTGGTACTTTGTCGATCAAAGTACGTAGTCATAGGCTTTTAGCCCTCTTTAGTTGTATTCGTCAGTCACGAGGAGTGCTTTTGGGAAGTGAGTATGGTAACACACTTGTTTTGACTATGTACAGCTACGAAATTGCTATTGTACCTGAATTTAAGTTTGTCAGATCTTGCGAATGAATATTAACCGCATGATTGGCGTGGCTATTCTGAATTTTACTGTTATTACGGAAATGCCCCCTATATTCAGCTATTTTAGGAAATTCGCACAATTTAACCGTTTCTGCTTCGGTCATAGTAGCATCACTCAAAGTCATGCATATTTGTTTCTAGTTAGTTGCTAATAAAGAACCTGTTTTCTATAATAAAAATTCTGTCTAACGAATAATTTATGTTAATAACATTTCTAGCAGGATGTTAGCTTCAAAATTAATCACTAGATCTTTTCCAAATTCTTGCTTAAAGATTTTTTTTCTTTCTGATTCAGATCAAAGATCGACTATACCTCCAGATCTAGATTCCAATTAGCAACATGCAAGTCGATCCCACTCCATTTCATCTCGTGGTGCTGTTAGAAGTCCAGATCTAGATTCGAGGCTTGACTTTCCAGATCTAAGCTCTAAGGTGCAAGCAGGTAATATTTTGGGTAATTTCTTGCAATTTAAATCATGGATCGATGCTGTTAAAGAGAATAATTTGCATCATAATGTTGTTCAACTATCCTACTTGAGCTAGTTATTCAGGATAGTCTTAAATTTGCCATTATCAATGAGGATCTAGTTAATTAGCAAGAGAAAGATGGTTGAACTCTATTGTTTTCTATGTGTATGGAAGTAAACATTATTACACCTACCTAAAATATTACATTGACCGAAACTGGAACTTGAAAGGTAGTTATCATCTTTATTCTAGGGACAATGGCTCTTACATTATTAAGTGTAAACTTGCTGAAGACTGTGATAGAATTCTTTCTTTTGGATCTTACTTTTATAACAAAAGATTGATGTTTATGAAAAAGTGGGTTCTTGGAATGAAATTAACTTGAGTATTTCTTAACTTTATACCTAATTGGATTAGATTTCCCAACCTAGATTTGGATTTTTGGTCAGTAGAAGTTATTATTATGATAGCATCAATTTTAGGACATCCTGTGAGATTGGATAGTGCTACTGAAAAATTACCCTGTATCTGTAACAACCCGAAAATCTGGGCCAGTTTAAAATTTTTATTTTGGCAATTTTAGCGAATTTTGAATATTTAAAATGAATTATTTTAAATAATATCGACGAAAAATTTATTTTGAATATAATTCGAACGTATATATTATATACACCGTCGTTAGAATATAAATATTTATATATAATTATAAATAGAATTGAAAATGGCGCGGTAGTTCGATAATTCGATTTCAAACTCCAATTGAACATACCGGGTGAAAAACAATCCGGATTTTAGGGAAACCAAAAATAATGGGATTTAATTGATGATATCTTTCTAACGAATCCGACCAATTGAAATTTCATAGCGGGAATCAATAGATATGTCAAGTTGAAAATTCTGAATAGTCGCTATGGAATTCAGGCCCTTAAAAATGGATATTTTGCAAACGACCTCGGATTTCGACGAAACCAGTTTTGTTGGGTCCGTGATGTCAAGTTATTGCTAGATTCCAAATTTCGTAATCTTTCGAATCAATACGTGAGCGTGGCAAAGGAAAACGCGTTTGACCAGTTTCAGTTGATTTTAATCGACTGGAAATTGGCCATTTTTCTAACGGTCTCAGAATTCAACGAAACTAGTTTTGTTAGGACCGTATCGTCAATACGAAGTTAGAAAATATTTTTCGAGAATTTTTAGAGTTAGTATGTGACCCCGGTAATTTGAAATGTACGTTTAAAATTCCATATAGTGATTTAAATGTAAATTTAACGGATATGGATTCAAACGATCGAATTGGCCTACGATGCATATCCCACTGTGTTCAGAATGGGGGTAATACGCTAGGGACGGCAGTCGGTGGGTTCGATTTTGAGTTCGGATTAAAAAGTTGCTTTAAGAAATTAATTAATTAAATAATTAATTAAAAGTCAACCCATTTTCTTTCTAAAGCACCCTCCCCCTTTTGAAAATCAAAACAGATCTGGAAAAAAAATCGATGAATGGGAATCGCGCTCCGCTCCACATCGCGCCTCCCCGACCGCCGATGGCCAGCCCCCTCCCCCCCTCCCTCCCCCCCTCCCCCCCGGAATCGCCCAAACACCCACCCTCCTCGCGCCCCTCCTCCTCCTTCCCTTCTCCATCCGCTGACCCCGACATCCAGCCCCAAATCGCCCCTTCCATCCCTGAAATTTCCAAATCGAAGCCGTGGCTTCTTCCCTTCACCGAACCACTGCAAGTTGCCTCCGCCTCGGTCAGGCCGCCAATGTCCGACGCCTACACCCAAACCGCTCAAGTCGTTCAGCGACTGCGACTGGATCCATTGAGCTGCCATCGTTCGAAGTCGAATAGAGAGCTGGGGAGGAGCTCGAGTTTCGAGCGACGCCGAGTGGTGGTGTAGCATCGGGGGGGCGCAACTCGCGATGCATTCTGATCAACTTCCGGCACCCCATGCGGCGGCGACTAAGGATTCCGAGCGAGATTTTTGGGTTCGAATTTTGCAAAGGGGCTCGGGTTTGTTCCAGAGGTTTAAACGTGGAAGGTAAATAAAAATTTAACTAATTATTTATTAATAATTCTAGGTTAATTTAATTAAGGCAATTAACATAGTTTAAAATCTGAAAATAATATGAAAATTGTTTTAAAGATCTGAATTTTTAATTAAATAACACAGAATAAAAATATCGTCTTTGTTTTGAAAAGAACAGTATAAAAATATTGTCTTTGTTTTGAAAAGAACAGTATAAAAATATCGTCTTTGTTTTGAAAAGAACAGTATAAAAATATCGTCTTTGTTTTGAAAAGAACAGTATAAAAATATCGTCTTTGTTTTGAAAAGAAAGGCATAAAAATATAATTTTTATCATGGTAGTATCAGTGTAAAAGAGTGATTTTCACATATGTAATAGAGAGATTATAATACGATCTTTATATATAAAAATATGATTTTTTTTATATTGAATAACGAAGTAAAAATTCGATTTTTCTATATTGAATAACGAAGTAAAAATTCGATTTTTCTATATTGAATAACGAAGTAAAAATTCGATTTTTCTATATTGAATAACGAAGTAAAAATTCGATTTTTTATATTGAATAACAAAGTAAAAATTCGATTTTTCTATATTGAATAACGAAGTAAAAATTCGATTTTTCTATATTGAATAGCGAAGTAAAAATTCGATTTTTACATATGTAGAGAATACGGGCGAAAGCGACAAAAAGGCGGGATTGGCGAAGATTTCTCTAAAGGAAGAGTCGAGATGATTGGATAGCTATCGGTGAGAATTTCTCACCTTTCAATTTATTTTTCTAGTTATATATATATACTAGGATGCAGACGGTGTTTAGTAGCACCCGACACAATCGTCCACAGACCATGGACTTGTTTGTTTGGTTGCATAGATTAGTTGGATATTTGAATTGAAATTGAGTTGTTTGGGTGAATTGAATGAATTTGATTGATGTGTGAATGGCGTGGGCCTTCACTAGACCGGGGATAAGGCTAGGCCTCGTCCCGTTTCTAGTATCGTGTCGTTATGCCGCCGAAATTTTCTAAAATAAGTTAGAAAAATAAAGATATCATTTTATTGAATAAATGAATTGAATAGAAATTCATAGGTTGAAATAAAATGTTTTATCGTTAAAAATATAATTTTTAATGGGAATGTGAATAAATAAAATATTCATTTACAAACCGAACGGTTTGTTTATGTACACCTATTTGAAGGACATTGATTGGGTCGATAAATTTTACACATCGCCCAACTGCACAACTAAAATCTGTGTTTGATTGTTTGAAAACCCCACACGGGTGTTAGGATGAAATATGAATTTCACTCATCCTGATTGATTAAATATGTCGATCGATTGATTGACAGGCTGTTACAAGCGTTAGATACCAATATTTGATGCTTATACAGTGTAGTGCACTTTGGTTGATGGTTGATTATTTTTCAATGCTATTATACATGCGTTGTATGAAAATCCATATAATTAACCTTATATGGTGATTGATTGGGCCTCATTCCAATTTAGAAAATAAAGAATAATATAAAATAAAAGTTCATGTGTTGACTGTACTCATCCGTTGAGATTAGTCATGTGTTGAACGAAATATTTTAATAATAAAGTTTACATCTTTATCAATATAAAATAAAGGTTCATGTGTTGACAGTTTCATCCATTGAGATTGGTCATGTGTTGAACGAAATATTTTAGTAATAAAATTTACATCTTTATAATATAAAATAAAGGTTCATGTGTTGACTGTACTCATCCGTTGAGATTAGTCATGTGTTGAACGAAATATTTTAGTAATAAAATCTACATCTTTATAATATAAAATAAAGGTTCATGTGTTGACAGTACTCATCCATTGAGATTGGTCATGTGTTGAACGAAATATTTTGATAATAACAACTATTTTGAAAAAGAAATATTTGAAATAGAATATTTGAAAATAGGAATTTATGAAGCCGTGTTGATTAGATTGACGCCATTTTGACGTGAACGATATTTATATCGATTTTAAACGATTTCGAAATGAATTGAATATATAACGATTTCGAAATGAATTGAATATATAACGATTTCGAAATGAATTGAATATACAACGATTTCGAAATGAATTGAATATATAACGATTTCGAAATGAATTGAATATATAACGAATTGAAATGAATTCAAATTGAATTGAATTTTGAATTGAATAGAAATGAATTTTAAAATGAATTTACAAAGAAGAATTCAATTTTGATTTGAATTGAAATGGAAGTTGAAATTACTTTTGAAACGAATTTAAAACTATTTATATAATTCGTTTTAAATAGAAATCGACGAAATATATATTATATATATTATATATATAATATAATGGCCTGAATAGAACGCGCCGCGCCGCGGCAGTTTGTGAATTTCGACCATTTATTTCAAACGGACATTATGGGAGATCCGACCGTCGGATTCTCCTAAAACCGGAACCGTTGGGTTCGTATCGATAAGAGCTTTCTAACGAATATTAGAAATTTGAAATCTAACGGTTGGATTTGGAGATATGTCCAAATCAAATTCGAAAAAGGTCGCTGTAAGTGCAGTTCGGTGGCCGTTGATGGAAATCGACTGTACGGGCCTTGATAAAATTATTAAAAATAGTAATAATTTGTGTAAAATCATGAGAAATGATTTAGAAAGAATTGGGATGAAAAAACTCCATATTTGAAAAGATAAAAATAAATTTTTATCGTAATGAACTAGTTTTGAACTAGAATTATAATTCTATTTATTTTTAAATAAATAAATTGAATTTAAAAAGGGTTTTAAAAATAACCAGAATATCCAATGATTGCATTGGAGTGGATTTGAATCGAAAGTGTCTTCGGAATATTTCGATGTTGGAATTCGTGATTATGCCGGTGTTGTTATGGAAATTTGAAAGATATATATTTATATCGTTATTTCCAATACGACATTTGTTAGTCGTAGAATTTGATATTGAATATAAGCCGATATATTTTCTATTCAGAGCCTTGTATTGAATATCGAATGTGATTTGGGTTTGTCGTGAATGGTGTCTTCACTAACACTGTTCTTGAACCCAGTTGAGAAAAGATTAAATCTTTTTATTTAGATTTAATGAAGTGTACCAATTAAATGATATTTAATTGGAATTGAATTGGTATTGATTTTTGGGTTTATTGTGAACAGTGTTTTAAATAACACTTGTTCTTTAACCCGATAATTAATGAAATGCGATTTTGGGTTTATCGTGAACCGTGTTTTAAATGACACTGATTCTTTAACCCAATCGAAGATTAAAACTAAGTGGAGTTTTAATGAATCTTTAATTAGATTGAAATGATCGAAAATGGAGTATCACCAGTTTTGCTCCAGGCGATGGTTAAATCTTTAATTAGATTTGAACGGGAAATGGTAATTGAATTTACCGATAACACCGTAGTGTTAGATATGAAGTATTACCAGTTTTACTTCATGGGATGAATAGGTTGGGATGGGGAAATTAAAACCAATGATTACTACGGTAAGGTTCGCTAATTCCGACTAGTTAAATCGAAATTCAGAAGAAGATTTGAGAATAAATTTTAATGATTTATCTTGGATAAAATCAATGGGAACCTTTCCCTAGGAATGTGAAATTTAGAAACTAACTGTCGGTTAGCCAAGCAGAATGGTTTTCTGGATATTGATCTGATGTTGGTTTCGGCCTTCGGGGTTAATATTTGGGGAATTATTCTCTTGATTAATTTACGGTTAATGACTAATGAATTGGAATGAGGCGTATGTTGTGTTTGTGTAACACTTATTTAAAATATACGCGAGTTATTCGGAAAGACCGGGTTTATCCCATTCTGAATAACTGATACGACGATAAGTCGAAGATGAAGACGATGGTCGAAGACCGGAGGTCTTCACGTCGTTTGGGTGATAACTGATGATCTTGATTGGGCTGTACACCCAAGAAGATGGAAACAGTTGGTGATCGTCCAGACGTACTTGGAGATCGATGGATGTGCGGGGTACTAGGTGCCTCCGGTTTCGTTCAGCCCCAGAACGGACTTGTAAATGGACTGTGTGTCTGACATTGGATTTTAGTCCGTGTGATTGATCTCTATTAAATATATATCTGCTTGGCGGCGGAGAATTTATTCTCTTGCTTAACGCCCTTCTCTGAGACGTACGGGCTCAGGGGTTATATATTGATGGATATCAATCGCATGGAGTGAATTGCCTGTGTGGCATGCTAAGATGCAAATGATCAAGGATTCTGTTGAAAAGCAAAGTCTTGTGGTTGATGATCGAAGCACGGCCTTTGTGGCGTAGCTTTGTGTAACGTTGATTCGCGAGTATCACACCCGGTATGAATCAAAAACGGGAGACGGACATCAGGGGGGACATGCGTTTTCTTTCTAGCTAGGAGTGGCGTCAGTGCTTGAACTGGCTGACGAGTTTGACTCATGTGGATGTTGCTTATTATTACTTGCTGAAAAGCGAGGCGCCTCGTGATATCGGTTTCGGCCGATACTTCTGGTCGGCTGACGGGCCAGGCTTACGCCCCAAAGGGCGGAGAAACGTATTGTTCAGGCATTATAATCCACATCGGTGGACCGGCCCTGACGATCCAAGGGGCAGTTGCGGCTGTTCCTAGACATGGGCTAGATTGTCTAAAATCGGTGAGGATCTTGCCCCTAGCCTCGGTTCATACCATAAATGATAACCCAACTTCCAATACGACATTGCGGTTTTATTTGTAAACCTATATATGGCGACATAGTGGCATGGGACGCTCATGTCGCCTATGATTGATACTTATGATTTGAAGTTGTTTTATACACTATACACTTATAATAGTATCAAATGATTTGTTTTAAACGTATTAAGCATTCTTTGGCTGTTATAAGGGAAAACCCTATCCCCCGGCTTGCGTTGCATTGTGTGATAGGACCTGGGTCTTATAACAGCTTCATTTTTCTTTATTTAGCATTGCGCTGTTGTTTTATGCACTGGTATTCTTGGGAGGAAACCCGTTCCGTGTTATACGGCGTGGTCCCTTGATTTACCGAACATTAAAAATAAAGATTAACTGTTTTAGTTCTCACACCAGTCACATGACTGACCTGGAGTTTATTGTTTTAACCTAAACTCTGGGTGCCCTTATTTTCGACACGGGCAGCTAGTAGTTATGGGTTTGCAGATTTATATTCACAGGATCCTGGTTTACAGCTGGAACGATATCCGGAAAGCTTTGTATCCGTATATCTCCTTCTAGTTGTGTATTGTATTATTTTCCGCTGCGATGTATTTAAATGTAATTTAAATCTCTGATATTTCTGTGTAATATTCATTTATACTCTGTATATTCTTGTAATCTGGTGCATTGTTGTAATAACAATGAAATGTTCTTCTGTATGAGTTCTGTTGTGGCTTGTTCTCGAACTATCCGACACTTTCCTTTAGAGGGAAGTTGCGGGTTTTCACAGTTGGTATCAGAGCTTTGGTTTACAAAGCTCAGAGAACAAGACACATTAGAACCATACGAAAGAATTCATCAGATATTGGATTAGCAATATCCAATGGGATGACTCGTTAGAGATAGGATCAGTAGTATCCTAGAACGAGTGTGAAGAGTATATTTTTAAAATGAAAGCAAAATTTGTTTTGAAAATTTAAATCAACTATTCGTATTTGATTATTTATTTTAATGAATTTAGACAATCCAGTATATATAGATTTTGCGTATACGTCTGATCCGCGTGTATTCAAAGTTTTGATATACTGGGTAGATATAGAATCACCTTCTAAGTCGCCCGGAGAGAACTCTGATGATTGATGCATCATCATCAGAATTTATGTTCGAGTGACGAAAGGGAGATTTCTATATACTTCCTATTGACTGGTGTGAGAACCAAAATTAGATAGGGCCTATTGTTGTAATTTGGCATCAAAAATCTGATTTTTGACTATGTATCAAAGTTATCAATTTGAAACTCTAATCCACTAATTGATTGATGTTTGAGTTGTTTGTTTATTTGTTTGATAATTTTGAACCATTATGCCAAATAGCATCAAATATTGAGTTATATTGAAAATTGGTCGCATTTGCTTGCATATGCATATACTTACATTGAACAGGTCATAGCAAGGAGGCTAGAGCAGAGAATAAAATTTGTTTGCCCGACAAATAGGTACATGTTTACTACATAATTTACTGTTTTGTTTGGGTGATGATGATTTTATGAGCCTATTGGTTAGCCGCTTGGCTTTTTCTTTTTCTTTTTGAGATCTGAAGGACCGGGGAAGCTATTTGAAATTCCCCGATGCTCCCGGTGCAGGGGAGGTTATGGCGAAATTTTTCGAAAATTTAGGGTGTTAGCCAAATTTTTGAAATTTTGAAAATTCTCAGAAACTAAAGAGTTGGAGAATGGAAGCCAGATCGAGCGTAGAGTTGATAAATCAAACCACTTTCGACTTTGTTCCTTTTCGGGGACGAAAAGTTTTAAGTAGGGGAGATTGTAACAACCCGAAAATCTGGGTCAGTTTAAAATTTTTATTTTGGCAATTTTAGCGAATTTTGAATATTTAAAATGAATTATTTTAAATAATATCGACGAAAAATTTATTTTGAATATAATTCGAACGTATATATTATATACGCCATCGTTAGAATATAAATATTTATATATAATTATAAATAGAATTGAAAATGGCGCGGTAGTTCGATAATTCGATTTCAAACTCCAATTGAACATACCGGGTGAAAAACAATCCGGATTTTAAGGAAACAAAAAATAATGGGATTTAATTGATGATATCTTTCTAACGAATCCGACCAATCGAAATTTCATAGCGGGAATCAATAGATATGTCAAGTTGAAAATTCTGAATAGTCGCTATGGAATTCTGGCCCTTAAAAATGGATATTTTGCAAACGACCTCGGATTTCGACGAAACCAGTTTTGTTGGGTCCGTGATGTCAAGTTATTGCTAGATTCCAAATTTCGTAATATTTCGAATCAATACGTGAGTGTGGCAAAGGAAAACGCGTTTGACCAGTTTCAGTTGATTTTAATCGACTGGAAATTGGCCATTTTTCTAACGGTCTTAGAATTCAACGAAACTAGTTTTGTTAGGACCGTATCGTCAATACGAAGTTAGAAAATATTTTTCGAGAATTTTTAGAGTTAGTATGTGACCCCGGTAATTTGAAATGTACGTTTAAAATTCCATATAGTGATTTAAATGTAAATTTAACGGAAATGGATTCAAACGATCGAATTGGCCTACGATGCATAACCCATTGTGTTCAGAATGGGGGTAATACGCTAGGGACGGCAGTCGGTGGGTTCGATTTTGAGTTTGGATTAAAAAGTTGCTTTAAGAGATTAATTAATTAAATAATTAATTAAAAGTCAACCCCTTTTCTTTCTAAAGCACCCCCCCTTTTGAAAATCAAAACAGATCTGAAAAAAAACCGATGAATGGGAATCGCGCTCCGCTCCACATCGCGCCTCCCCGACCGCCGATGGCCAGCCCTCCCCCCCTCCCCCCCGGAATCGCCCAGACACCCACCCTCCTCGCGCCCCTCCTCCTCCTTCCCTTCTCCATCCGCTGACCCCGACATCCAGCCCCAAATCGCCCCTTCCATCCCTGAAATTCCCAAATCGAAGCCATGGCTTCTTCCCTTCACCGAACCACTGCAAGTCGCCTCCGCCTCGGTCAGGCCGCCAATGTCCGACGCCTACACCCAAACCGCTCAAGTCGTTCAGCGACTGCGACTGGATCCATTGAGCTGCCATCGTTCGAAGTCGAATAGAGAGCTGGGGAGGAGCTCGAGTTTCGAGCGACGCCGAGTGGTGGTGTAGCATCGGGGGGCGCAACTCGCGATGCATTCTGATCAACTTCCGGCACCCCATGCGGCGGCGACTAAGGATTCCGAGCGAGATTTTTGGGTTCGAATTTTGCAAAGGGGCTCGGGTTTATTCCAGAGGTTTAAACGTGGAAGGTAAATAAAAATTTAACTAATTATTTATTAATAATTCTAGGTTAATTTAATTAAGGCAATTAACATAGTTTAAAATCTGAAAATAATATGAAAATTGTTTTAAAGATCTGAATTTTTAATTAAATAACACAGAATAAAAATATCGTCTTTGTTTTGAAAAGAACAGTATAAAAATATCGTCTTTGTTTTGAAAAGAACAGTATAAAAATATCGTCTTTGTTTTGAAAAGAACAGTATAAAAATATCGTCTTTGTTTTGAAAAGAAAGGCATAAAAATATAATTTTTATCATGGTAGTATCAGTGTAAAAGAGTGATTTTCACATATGTAATAGAGAGATTATAATACGATCTTTATATATAAAAATATGATTTTTTTATATTGAATAACGAAGTAAAAATTTGATTTTTCTATATTGAATAACGAAGTAAAAATTCGATTTTTCTATATTGAATAACGAAGTAAAAATTCGATTTTTCTATATTGAATAACGAAGTAAAAATTCGATTTTTTATATTGAATAACAAAGTAAAAATTCGATTTTTCTATATTGAATAACGAAGTAAAAATTCGATTTTTCTATATTGAATAGCGAAGTAAAAATTCGATTTTTACATATGTAGAGAATACGGGCGAAAGCGACAAAAAGGCGGGATTGGCGAAGATTTCTCTAAAGGAAGAGTCGAGATGATTGGATAGCTATCGGTGAGAATTTCTCACCTTTCAATTTATTTTTCTAGTTATATATATATACTAGGATGCAGACGGTGTTTAGTAGCACCCGACACAATCGTCCACAGACCATGGACTTGTTTGTCTGGTTGCATAGATTAGTTGGATATTTGAATTGAAATTGAGTTGTTTGGGTGAATTGAATGAATTTGATTGATGTGTGAATGGCGTGGGCCTTCACTAGACCGGGGATAAGGCTAGGCCTCGTCCCGTTTCTAGTATCGTGTCGTTATGCCGCCGAAATTTTCTAAAATAAGTTAGAAAAATAAAGATATCATTTTATTGAATAAATGAATTGAATAGAAATTCATAGGTTGAAATAAAATGTTTTATCGTTAAAAATATAATTTTTAACGGGAATGTGAATAAATAAAATATTCATTTACAAACCGAACGGTTTGTTTATGTACACCTATTTGAAGGACATTGATTGGGTCGATAAATTTTACACATCGCCCAACTGCACAACTAAAATCTGTGTTTGATTGTTTGAAAACCCCACACGGGTGTTAGGATGAAATATGAATTTCACTCATCCTGATTGATTAAATATGTCGATCGATTGATTGACAGGCTGTTACAAGCGTTAGATACCAATATTTGATGCTTATACAGTGTAGTGCACTTTGGTTGATGGTTGATTATTTTTCAATGCTATTATACATGCGTTGTATGAAAATCCATATAATTAACCTTATATGGTGATTGATTGGGCCTCATTCCAATTTAGAAAATAAAGAATAATATAAAATAAAAGTTCATGTGTTGACTGTACTCATCCGTTGAGATTAGTCATGTGTTGAACGAAATATTTTAATAATAAAGTTTACATCTTTATCAATATAAAATAAAGGTTCATGTGTTGACAGTTTCATCCATTGAGATTGGTCATGTGTTGAACGAAATATTTTAGTAATAAAATTTACATCTTTATAATATAAAATAAAGGTTCATGTGTTGACTGTACTCATCCGTTGAGATTAGTCATGTGTTGAACGAAATATTTTAGTAATAAAATCTACATCTTTATAATATAAAATAAAGGTTCATGTGTTGACAGTACTCATCCATTGAGATTGGTCATGTGTTGAACGAAATATTTTGATAATAACAACTATTTTGAAAAAGAAATATTTGAAATAGAATATTTGAAAATAGGAATTTATGAAGCCGTGTTGATTAGATTGACGCCATTTTGACGTGAACGATATTTATATCGATTTTAAACGATTTCGAAATGAATTGAATATATAACGATTTCGAAATGAATTGAATATATAACGATTTCGAAATGAATTGAATATATAACGATTTCGAAATGAATTGAATATATAACGAATTGAAATTAATTCAAATTGAATTGAAATTTGAATTGAATAGAAATGAATTTTAAAACGAATTTACAAAGAAGAATTCAATTTTGATTTGAATTGAAATGGAAGTTGAAATTACTTTTGAAACGAATTTAAAACTATTTATATAATTCGTTTTAAAAAGAAATCGACGAAATATATATTATATATATTATATATATAATATAATGGCCTGAATAGAACGCGCCGCGCCGCGGCAGTTCGTGAATTTCGACCATTTATTTCAAACGGACATTACGGGAGATCCGACCGTCGGATTCTCCTAAAACCGGAACCGTTGGGTTCGTATCGATAAGAGCTTTCTAACGAATATTAGAAATTTGAAATCTAACGGTTGGATTTGGAGATATGTCCAAATCAAATTCGAAAAAGGTCGCTGTAAGTGCAGTTCGATGGCCGTTGATGGAAATCGACTGTACGGGCCTTGATAAAATTATTAAAAATAGTAATAATTTGTGTAAAATCATGAGAAATGATTTAGAAAGAATTGGGATGAAAAAACTCCATATTTGAAAAGATAAAAATAAATTTTTATCGTAATGAACTAGTTTTGAACTAGAATTATAATTCTATTTATTTTTAAATAAATAAATTGAATTTAAAAAGGGTTTTAAAAATAACCAGAATATCCAATGATTGCATTGGAGTGGATTTGAATCGAAAGTGTCTTCGGAATATTTCGATGTTGGAATTCGTGATTATGCCGGTGTTGTTATGGAAATTTGAAAGATATATATTTATATCGTTATTTCCAATACGACATTTGTTAGTCGTAGAATTTGATATTGAATATAAGCCGATATATTTTCTATTCAGAGCCTTGTATTGAATATCGAATGTGATTTGGGTTTGTCGTGAATGGTGTCTTCACTAACACTGTTCTTGAACCCAGTTGAGAAAAGATTAAATCTTTTTATTTAGATTTAATGAAGTGTACCAATTAAATGATATTTAATTGGAATTGAATTGGTATTGATTTTTGGGTTTATCGTGAACAGTGTTTTAAATAACACTTGTTCTTTAACCCGATAATTAATGAAATGCGATTTTGGGTTTATCGTGAACCGTGTTTTAAATGACACTGATTCTTTAACCCAGTCGAAGATTAAAACTAAGTGGAGTTTTAATGAATCTTTAATTAGATTGAAATGATCGAAAATGGAGTATCACCAGTTTTGCTCTAGGCGATAGTTAAATCTTTAATTAGATTTGAACGGGAAATGGTAATTGAATTTACCGATAACACCGTAGTGTTAGATATGAAGTATTACCAGTTTTACTTCATGGGATGAATAGGTAGGGATGGGGAAATTAAAACCAATGATTACTACGGTAAGGTTCGCTAATTCCGACTAGTTAAATCGAAATTCAGAAGAAGATTTGAGAATAAATTTTAATGATTTATCTTGGATAAAATCAATGGGAACCTTTCCCTAAGAATGTGAAATTTAGAAACTAACTGTCGGTTAGCCAAGCAGAATGGTTTTCTGGATATTGATCTGATGTTGGTTTCGGCCTTCGGGGTTAATATTTGGGGAATTATTCTCTTGATTAAATTACGGTTAATGACTAATGAATTGGAATGAGGCGTATGTTGTGTTTGTGTAACACTTATTTAAAATATACGCGAGTTATTCGGTAAGACCGGGTTTATCCCATTCTGAATAACTGATACGACGATAAGTCGAAGATGAAGACGATGGTCGAAGACCGGAGGTCTTCACGTCGTTTGGGTGATAACTGATGATCTTGATTGGGCTGTACACCCAAGAAGATGGAAACAGTTGGTGATCGTCCAGACGTACTTGGAGATCGATGGATGTGCGGGGTACTAGGTGCCTCCGGTTTCGTTCAGCCCCAGAACGGACTTGTAAATGGACTGTGTGTCTGACATTGGATTTTAGTCGGTGTGATTGATCTCTATTAAATATATATCTGCTTGGCGGCGGAGAATTTATTCTCTTGCTTAACGCCCTTCTCTGAGACGTACGGGCTCAGGGGTTATATATTGATGGATATCAATCGCATGGAGTGAATTGCCTGTGTGGCATGCTAAGATGCAAATGATCAAGGCTTCTGTTGAAAAGCAAAGTCTTGTGGTTGATGATCGAAGCACAGCCTTTGTGGCGTAGCTTTGTGTAACGTTGATTCGCGAGTATCACACCCGGTATGAATCAAAAACGGGAGACGGACATCAGGGGGACATGCGTTTTCTTTCTAGCTAGGAGTGGCGTCAGTGCTTGAACTGGCTGACGAGTTTGACTCATGTGGATGTTGCTTATTATTACTTGCTGAAAAGTGAGGCGCCTCGTGATATCGGTTTCGGCCGATGCTTCTGGTCGGCTGACGGGCCAGGCTTACGCCCCAAAGGGCGGAGAAACGTATTGTTCAGGCATTATAATCCACATCGGTGGACCGGCCCTGACGATCCAAGGGGCAGTTGCGGCTGTTCCTAGACATGGGCTAGATTGTCTAAAATCGGTGAGGATCTTGCCCTTAGCCTCGGTTCATACCATAAATGATAACCCAACTTCCAATACGACATTGCGGTTTTATTTGTAAACCTATATATGGCGACATAGTGGCATGGGACGCTCATGTCGCCTATGATTGATACTTATGATTTGAAGTTGTTTTATACACTATACACTTATAATAGTATCAAATGATTTGTTTTAAACGTATTAAGCATTCTTTGGCTGTTATAAGGGAAAACCCTATCCCCCGGCTTGCGTTGCATTGTGTGATAGGACCTGGGTCTTATAACAGCTTCATTTTTCTTTATTTAGCATTGCGCTGTTGTTTTATGCACTGGTATTCTTGGGAGGAAACCCGTTCCGTGTTATACGGCGTGGTCCCTTGATTTACCGAACATTAAAAATAAAGATTAACTGTTTTAGTTCTCACACCAGTCACATGACTGACCTGGAGTTTATTGTTTTAACCTAAACTCTGGGTGCCCTTATTTTCGACATGCGCAGCTAGTAGTTTTGGTTTTGCAGATTTATATTCACAGGATCCTGGTTTACAGCTGGAACGATATCCGGAAAGCTTTGTATCCGTATATCTCCTTCTAGTTGTGTATTGTATTATTTTCCGCTGCGATGTATTTAAATGTAATTTAAATCTCTGATATTTCTGTGTAATATTCATTTATACTCTGTATATTCTTGTAATCTGGTGCATTGTTGTAATAACAATGAAATGTTCTTCTGTATGAGTTCTGTTGTGGCTTGTTCTCGAACTATCCGACACTTTCCTTTAGAGGGAAGTTGCGGGTTTTCACAGTATCTCCTATGCTGTAGTGTTAGTTGAGGTTAATATAGATTTCAAATTCCCTAAAATGGTTCCTATTCGGTATATAACGAGGAGGTAGTCTAGCAAAAAGTTCAATATGGGTGGACACCTTTTGCATGTTCAAATTGTAGGATTTTTGAACATTCTAAGCTTTATGCAAGTCCAATAGGGCTTGGATGCCTAAAAACAGTTTGAAAACAGATAATGATATGGATTTAGATGATGTTGTGGTTAGACATGATAAGTGCATGAATATAGATGTTGGTAATTTTAGTTTAATTCAGGATAGTAATACTGTGGTTAGTCACGACAAGTACACAAATGAAGTAGTTGATAATCATAGATTTCCACTGAACAACCTTACAAATCAAAATGTTTCTGGACTTAATGTGAATTCCAGTAAGCAGCTAAAGACCCCTGGAGACTTGGCTTATAACGATTAGCTTTTGAATGTAAGTGTAGAGGATCGTAGATTACCTTAGAATAATAGTAGTGTAGATAATGTTATGGGTAACAGTGTAAATCATAAAAAGCAAGCAAATGGAATAGAGAATCATGAAGCAGATAGTCTACCAAATGTTGACATGGTTTTACTTCAAAACAGTATTGATGGACTTAATAACTCTTTGAAAGTATAAACACATACAGATGCTCTCATGTAGGTGATATGTGCACAAACAAATAAATGTTTTAAAGATCCTAGAAATATTGAAGTGAATATTGAAGTTGTTAAAATGGTTGAAACTGAGGATAGTAGTGAGATTCAAAGTAGTGAAGAAACTTCTAGTAAAGACACTTGGATAGATGAATCAAACAGCTTCTCTAGCAGTTTTAAGAGGAGGAGATCTAAGTTCAAATCCATCAAACTTAAAGGCGCAAGTAAGATAATGAGTGAAGAACCTTTAGTGGAAGCAAAACCAGAATGGATGAAACTGGTATTTTAAACTCAAACTAGGCCAAAAGAAAAAACGGGAAGGAAGAAGGTGGTTTAACCGGTGGAATTATTAACGGAGGGGTATCAAAAAATGAGGTTCTTTTTTATGCTCTCTGTTCTTATGATTTCCTAGCTTGATTTTGGAGTATGCAGTGTCCTTTGGTGTTTACTGCATGTTGTCTGGATGGGAGTTTGCTCATGAGTGTGATTGTAGGTTGTTCATCCTGAAGAAGTATTGTGCATGGATTTATTTTGCTCGTGGGAAACATGTGTTTTTGTAGTGACTGTCATGGTGTTAAGTTTATGTCATTGTGGTATGATATCAGTGAAAAGCTTGGCAGTTGCTAGTTTTTTGTATAGTATTTGTTTGTTGTATGTTGTTATTTTTGCCATGCTTTTCTTTTATGTACTTCTCTTTTATGTGAATAAAGTACCTTGTTTTGTTCAAAAAAAAATTAATCATCAACACCCAAGCGATTCTAAATCACAGACAATCACGAATTTCCAAAAGTCACAGATCTCAAAAGGTGCATACACACAAAATTTATATTGGTTCGACAATGAGTCTACGTCTATTAGATGTAATCTAATGTTTAGGTTGCATGATTACAGATACAGTTGTGATTTTGTATAAAAAGAGGAGGTAAAGGAGTTGAATCTTAAATCCGACAGGGTCTCGGTGTTAAATAGTCAAAAGATCCCATCAAATGCAGCCATTTGGTCTTTATTTATGAGGTACAGGTCGTTACGGATTGGCATGGAGATAAGTGGAGGTAGTGGAGAACGTGGCACCCACACTCCTAAAAATCAAGCAGGGTCGTCTAGTACCGATCCAGATCCATGTACAGTGTACTAACTCAAATCCAAGTGTGTTAGTGCCATAGCAGTTAACCTGCTTACGTCAATCCAAGCATACGTGCAAGATCCAATGCTATAACCCATGCTGACTTGAATTATTGTTTGCTATGCCGATATTACCTGTAATGATCACGTCTATCCAGGTCATTAGTTTCTAGCCAATTCGGGTCCTTGGCCTTCGTTTGTCCAAATTATTTCCATTTCATTGCTTCATCCAAGTGATTACGTGTGGTTGCATCTTTATGCCACCATCTATACTCATTTCCTTAGAGATCTAACCATGTCTCCAGATTGCACATCTTGATTGTTGAATAATCCGAACATACAATTTTGAAGTGTAATGGTCTTGTAAAAATTCTAGTTAACACTTGTTCCCCTCATATATATCTTTCACTGGAAGAGTATTGTAAGTTTCATTATCTACAATCTTTGCAGACATTTCATGAGTGCCACTGTCATTCTGAGAGGTTAGTAGAGTCAACGGTCTCGTCAGATTGTTTATACGCTTGGCCCTTGTTCCAAGTCAACATTTGTGGCCTCGCCAAACTAACGTTGAAATCTGTGACCTCTTTGGATTGATTTTTGGTAGTTGTGGTCTTGTCGGGTCGATGTTCAATATCTGGTACCTCATCGGATCGATCTTTGGCCTATCCGGACCCTTGCCGAGCATAATCCATATTCAACGATCATTATTTTTCTATGCTAAGCGCCATCCAGATTTAGCGATTCTAGCATCATCGAGCTCCTGTTGAGCGTTGTCATACTCACCGATCCAAGCCTTATCGTGTCAAGTGTAGTCCGTAATTGGCGATCTAAATAATTTCATGTTAAGTCTCAGCCACACTTAACAATCCAAGACAGTTTGCATCGAATGAATTTTACACTGGATGATCCAAGTTTCTTTCAAGCCAACATGGAATGTAGCTAATTGAGCCTAAAAATCATTCATTTGTGCTTGCATTTGTTGATCACACTGATTAGCATCTAGGTATAAATGAGTGTCATATGCTGAGTAATGATAATATATAACTTATGCTCGTCCAACCTATCTATATGCTATAATTCATTTATTTTTCGAAAACAAAAATTCGTGATCTTCTAAAAAGAAGAGAGCGCATGCACGTGCTCGTCCAACCTATCTATATGCTATAATATATAACTTATGCTTCTCCAACCTATCTATATGCTATAATTTATTTATTTTTAACATATCTACTCCTACACAATACAATAGTCTCTCCAAAAAAAATATAACCAAAAAAAGCATATGAACAAAAACATCATAATGATAGAAAGGACTCTCCAGATCTGCTTTCCAATAAGCTCCATAGCATAAATCTACTATATGTATCCTGAAAACGACTAAACAAAAGTAAGCTAACAACACACACACACACACACACACACATATATATATATATATATGTGTATGTATGTATGTAAGTATGTATATGTAATATATATATATATATATTCCCATATGTATGTGAATAGAATAATATCATAGGATAACAACAAACAGTATAATACTCATTAAAATCATATATCAATAACAAAGGCAAATTCTATTAAAACTAAAATACTTATTGATCCTAATAAACAAACTCAAATTATTTCTAACTTTAGCTAGAAATCTCTCGAACATAGGATCCCTAATTAACTTATATTGAGGGTCAGACATCCAATCTAGATTAAATGATACGATCTTAACAATTAATCTATCTATATTAACAGAATTAGAATGAAACATTCTCTGATTTCTATCAAACCAAATAAACCAACTAATAATGGTTACTAACGTATCTAGAACATATCTATATCTAAAATTAAAATCAAATATAAAACAATTCCAATAATAATCACAATTCCTGAAAATATTGAAACAGTTAAAAACAAAAATTCTTAAAACCATTTTTAATATATAGAAATTTTTAGTACAAAAGAAAAATAAATGATCAACACTTTCATCAAATATACTACGGAAACAACACTTAGAATCAAAATTAATATTTTTCTTTCAGGAACCGACTTAGAATGGCCATGGCGTCCTCAAAAATTTCTCCAACTCAATTTCCTTCTCTTTCAGGACGTCATCCTGAAGAGATGGATCAAATCCATCATTTGATTCAACATGCAAATCCTCAAAATAACTTTAGTGGTCAGAGATTTCAAACTACAGAGGAAATAACATGCAAAATCACAATACTAGTCCAGCAGAGGAAATCCACGTTCGAAGAAGTCAATTACAAGAGAATAATGAATTATCAGTAAGAAAATTTTCTAGATCATGGGCAGAAGTCATCAGAGAAAACAAATTTCATAACAATTTCACACAGCTAAACTATTACAAACCAGTGCAGAGAAATAACGTTACAGTAGCATAAATCAGTGAGGATTTATTACATACAGGTGGAGAAAAGTAGAAAATTTCAATCATATTCTACATTTATGGAAATAAGCCATATTACAAGTATCTTAAAGATTACATTGGTAGATCTTAGAAGATTAAAGGGAGTTATCAGCTTTTAAGCAGAGAAAATGGGTTTTATATTATTAAACTAGAAAATTCCGAAGATTGTGAGGCAATATTAGAAGGTAGCCCTTATCATTACAATAAAAAGCTGATTTTCATGAAGGGATGGTATCCTGGTATGAAATTAATAATTTGGATGCAATTTCCAAATTTGGAGCAAGAATTTTGGCCTATCGAAGCTATCAGTCGAATTTCCTCCATGTTGGGTACTCCTGTTAAATTAGATCAAATAACAGAGGAAGTTATTCAGATTTCATACGCTAGGGTTCTGATAGAAGTGGATATTAATTTTGCATTTCCAAATGAAGTTAACATAATATGATTCGATGGCAGCATCTATAAGCAAAATGTACATTACGAGTGACATCCTGTTAAATGTTTTAATTGCAGAACATTTGGACACATTTATAATGCATGCATGGCTCAAAAGGTATGGGTCCAAAAAGAACTACCAAATAATGAACAAGTTGATATGGAGATTGAAGATAATCAGCTATCACATAAAATGGGTAGTAATGAAGTTGATAATAACAAGAAAATGGTGAATAATTTAAGGATGGATGACAAGACAGGAGCACAAAATAATTTGAAGAAAGATTCTAAAGGAGAAAAGTACATCGGGCTAGTAGGTGTGATCGACAGGGCAAGGCGACCCCGAAATTTGGGAAAAATAAAGTTAAGCACAGTAAAGAAGAGATTAAAGACAATTCAGTTAAGGAGAAAGAAATAGTTAACAAGTCTGAAATTTTAAATAGTATGGAAATGGAAACAGAATCAGAAGATAGTGAGAATATGGAGGAAAAGCAGTTGGAAGCAAAATCCAAATCAATCAATTTCACAAATGCATAATAAGGAAGAGGATTTAATCTCTAATATATCAGTAGAGGAAAATGAAGTCAATTCAACTGATATGAATGTTGAAGTTTTGGACTCCAACACACAATCTGTGAGTAAAAGGAGGAAAAGAAGTAAAATAAAGGTTAAAAATCAAGATGGCAGTACCAATATATTAGGTGGAGAAAATTTGGTTGAAGACAATCCAGATTGGATCAAATTAACATCGCAATTCAAAACAAGATCCAAGAAAAAGAAGCAAAAAGAGGAAGGTAACCTCCCTGGTGGTGTGTTAACTAGGGGTACTTCTAAAAATAAGTGACATGTCTCTTTAATTTTGGAATGTGCGGGGTCTTAATTCTTTAACAAGACATAGAGACAGTTAGTTTAATTAGAGACAAAGATGTCAATTGGATGGCTGTGCTGGGGCATAAACTATCAAATTGTTCTCTAGCCAATTTTGCTTTAAAAGTTGAGGACTGGAAGTTTATCAATAAAAATGAGGGTACTCATAAAGGTAAAATCTTCATTGGTTATGATAGAAGATTTTGGAGTCATACAATTCTATAGATAGATCAACAATGTGTCACTTGCAAATTCATTAACAAAGGAGGATTTCAGATTGTTATATCAGCAGTATATGGTTCTAACCTATTAGATCAAAGAAGGTTGCTATGGGATCATCTAAACCAAATTAAATCAAAAGTAAATAATGTGTGGATCATAGTTGGAGATTTTAATGGTATTATTTATACCAAGGATAAAATTAGTGACAAACAAGGCTATGTTATTCCTAATGCAGAATTCCTAGAATGTATTTCTTCATTAAATGTTATGGAGCCAATGAATTATGGAAATATGTATACTTGGAAAGGTGGACTAAACTTTAACATTCATTCAAGGATAGATGAGTGTTTATTAACAAGAAGGGTGCAGAAATATTGCCTCAGTTATTGGTTCGAAATCTTAATCACTCCACAAGTGATCGTAGTCCTATAGTTATTAACTTACGCTGTGAAAAGGTGGATAGCCTATCTCAGAAAAAAAAAATCACCTTTTGGATACAAGAATAGCTGGTGTCACAAAGAGGGATATTATGAGATGGTAGCTCCCACTCTTAATAGTAAATTTATTGGTAGGCCTTTGTTTCAGATTATAAAGAAGCTGAAGATGATAAAATAAAATTTGAAGTTGTGGAATTTGAATCTGACTAGCATGGACAATATTATCAAGAGGCTGGGAGAGGAAATTAGTCTAATATACAATAATCTAATTGAGCATCCTTCAGATTCATATTTGGTTGAAAGCTATAAAGAAAATATCAAGAAACTGGAAGAGGTGTTATTCAGACAAGCTATTGACTTAAAGCAGAAAACTAAACTCGGGTGGTTACTAGAAGGAGACATGCCAACTAAATTCTTTTATTCCAAAATGACAAAGAAAAAGAAAAGGATTCAGGTGAATTATCTTTTAAAGTAAGATGGCTCTCCTACTTTCAACAATGACTTCTTTGCAAATAAAACAATTGAATATTTCAAGCAGCTATTCAACACAGATTCGCCAAGCAGTGATTTTCCAAATTTTACCCCAAAATAAAGACTCTCACCTGCAGGTAAGAAATTATTGATTAATCCTATCAGTTTAGAAGAACTGCATGAATTTATCTTTCATATGAAAGATGATAGTAGCCCAGTCCCAGATGGTTTCAGTGCAATTTTTTTTAAATTACACTGGAATGATTTGAGAGAAGATTTATTACATGCTATTAATGACTCATTTTTCAGTGGCAATATTTAAGGGAAATTAATCATACTTTTCTAACTTTAATTCCAAAAATTCATAATGCAGTTGAACCATTAGATTTTGGGCCAATTTCTTGCTGCAATGTCATATACAAAATTTTAAGTTCTATTTGCAGTAATAGAATGAAGCAGATTATTCCTTATATTATTTCTGAAAATCAAAATGCAATTATTAAAGGAAGAAATATGTTTGAAAATAACTTATTGGCATTTGAATTGGTTAGAAATTTTAATAAACTAGGGTTAGACAGGATGTGTATTAAAACAGATCTGCAAAAAGCTTATGATAGAATTAGTAGGGAATATATTATATATACCATGAAACAAATGGGTTTTCCTAGATTATTCATTAGTTTTATCTTCTCCTGCATATCAACTCCTATATTTTCTTTTTTAATCAATATGAAGTCAATTGGATTTATTCCCAGTAATAGAGGGCTGAGGCAAGGTGCTCCTATATCACCCTATTTATTTACTCTGGCCATGGAATGTGTCTCTAATATTTTGGAGCTGCAATTGTTCAAAGGTAATTTATCTCTCATTTCAAGGGTTTCTCCTATCATTACACATATTATATATGCAGATGGTTTGTTAATATTTTCTAGAAGTTATGAAGGAAGTGTAGAGTTTATTCACAATTTTTTTCTGATATGACTAAAATGGGCTTATCTGTTAACAAGCAGAAGTCTAAAGTTTATTTTAGTAGAGGAAATAAGAGAAAGGCAGATGTTTCTAACACTTTACAATTAACAGAAGATTGCCATCCTGTTAAATATCTTGAAATTCCCCTATCTAACAGAAAAATGAAGTGGATTGATGCTTCTCAGCTACTTGATAGTATTACTCACAACTAAATTGTTAGAGTAATAAATATTTATCTACAATGGGTAGAATTGAGCTTTTCAAATCTTCAATTTTTTCCTGTATTCAATTTTGGGTTCAATCTTGTCAACTTCCCATGAAAATTATTAATAAGATTAAATCTATATGTGCTAATTTCATCTGACAAGATAAAAATCACAAAGTCTCATGGGGTCAAATGTGTGTGCCTAAAGTTAATGGAGGCCTAGGAATGAAAGATATTAGAAGTTTGCAAAAAGTGATGGCACTTAAACTTATTTGGACTTTTCTAAAAAGAAATACTCTATGGGCCTAGATGGATGTATAACAGATATTATAAAAACGATAAGAATTTCTGGTCTATTATGATAGATAATAATGATTCCTATACATGGAAAGTAATGCTCAAACACAGAGATCTGTTTAAAGCTAATAGTTATAAATGTATTGTAGATGGTAAGTCAACTCATCTTTGGTTTGATCCATGGGTCAAGGGTAAAAGTTTGATTTCTTTGACTGGTTGGCATGGTAGAAGTATTGAGGAGCTATCCTATACTCATGAATTTGATATAATAGACAATGGCAACTGGAATTTGAAGAAGCTGAACATTCCTGAAAGCATCAAAAGGGAGATTCAAGAAGTTAATATAAGTTCAGAAGGAAATTCATACTACTGGACATGGAAGGAGGGAAAACAGGGGAAGTTTAGCATTAAAGAAGCGTATAAATCAATAAACGAATATTCTCAACAATTTAATTAGGCAAAATTTCTATGGATATATCCAGTGGTTTCAAAATGTGCCTTAACAAGTTATCTAGCTTGTTCTAACAAACTGCAGACGCTGGACAAAATCAACAAGTGGGATCATACTATCACAGGTTATGTCTCTTATGTAACAAAGAGTTGGAGACTAATGATCACCTATTTTTTTAGTGTGAATTCTCAAATTCTGTTTGGAATTACATTAAGAAGAAATTTTCTCTTTCCACATATAACAAGAAAATGGGTATTTATGAACAAATTGAAGACTTTTTAACTTGTAAAAATCATATTACAGCTAGAATCTGCTTAACAACTACCATCAACCATATATGGAAGAAACGATGCAATCGTATTTTTAGAAACAAAATCAAAAGCGAGGAGCTATTGTTTAAAACTATTAAGGCAGAAATAGAAGCGGCTTTATCCAGATATTTGTTGTATATAACGATGTTGTATACACAATCATATGATTTTTTGTTTGATGATAAATCCCAAATATATATTATTTTAATGTGTTTGATATTGATGATAACAACCAAATATATATTATTTTAATGTATTTGATATTGTACTGGTATTACACATTACAGATAGGAATATAATATTTATATTTAAATAGAATACGACTGTACAGAATTTCATATATTCACACAGTATTTTATTTAAATATAAATATAATATTTCAACATTCTAACAGTACAAATTATATTACTCCACTATTTAAACATTCACTGAATATTGTACTTGAAAATAAACTGTATATAATAGACAAGTTTGGTTGAACACAATAAAATAATATTTTATTTTATGCAAACTTGTTTAATACAAACATCAGTACAATTTTGTTGTTACACAGCTCCTCACTGTAACACTCTGTCTATACAATTTACATTTCAATTTACAAACACATTGATACACTGATACACTAACACTATCTGTTAGTCTTCTGTCTTCATCTTCAGTCTTCACTGCTCACTGTCTGTCCAGTCTTCTGTTAGTTTAGTCCAGTCATCACAGTCAGTCCAGTCATTCCTGCTTACCTGTCACATGTGAAACACACACACAGTACACTGCAATAGAAATAAAACAGAATATATGCAAATATAAATTTTGTTTTTAAAATTTTATTTGCCTCAGTTTTCTGGTGTGTTTCTCATCATTTTTCATGACTTGATCTGAATTATAAAACTATCAATCTGTGTCTAGACAGCTTGTGATATTCACAGTGATACACTGTAAATACCACAAGGCAGACAATGTATATATATATATATCAATGCAGGGACAAGAAATCTCTTTTGATGGCTGCATATACACACGTGTATAAATACACGTGTGCATTGCCTCGCCAATCAGTGTGCAGCTGAGGAGTAGTCACGTGGACCTGCTCGACTCAGTGCACAAGCAAGGACATGGAGCCAAAAATACAACAAGTCAAATCAGCAAGTCCATGAATCAAACAAAATGCCAAGCAAGATGATACAAGTGCTAGTGGTCGAGCTCAGAAAGCTAAACAGCAAAGCAAAAATGGTGCATGGCTAAACAAAATGTAAGCAGCAAATTTCAAAGTGGTCGAAGTCAGCAAAAAGTGATGGTGTGGTCAAGGCAACAAAACAGCATGGAGCATAAGCATGCCTCACAAGTCAAGACAGTACAAAATATTTCAGTTCAGATCTGTATGAACACATGTCGAATCAAACAACAATACATATGAATGATACACAGTGTATGTGGCATTTCAAAGTAACAAGCATAACAAGCTCATGGATGGTGCAACAAATTCATGGCAAGACAAAATGGTGGTGCTACAACATATGAAGTGTGCTTTGGCAAACAAAATTTGATTAGCAACACACCTCAGTTTCAACCCAAACTCAAAATGAACAAGTCTGCACTAATATGGTCAAAACATTTTTGTGCATTATAAAAGTGTGGTGAAACTCCAGGGTGCAAATGAAATACACAAGCAAATAAACTAGATTGTGCACAATGAGCATGGTGATACATACATGTACAACATCATGTATATCATCAAGTAAAATAGCAAGCATCAGACAGTTCATATGATTCATGGAGCAGCATTGCATGAATCAAAGCAAGTCATAATCTCTCAATCAAGAGTCAAAATCAGTGCATACATGTGTGCTCATGAGTGTCAACACAACAAGTATTACTCTAGTTCTTAGAAATAGAGTAATCAGTTCATGTATTTATGAATACATTCATTTTGGCAAGAAGGAATCAGTGGAGCAAATTTTACAAGAAGGAATCGGTTCATGTATTTTCAGAAATCATTGCATCGTATTCAATGATGAACAAAAAGGCAACAAATAGTTTTCAGGAATGTGTTCATGGGAAAATCACAGCGAACCAAAATTTCAATATTACTTTCCAGAAGTATAAGTAATCAAGGGCACAGCAGAAAAACAAGATGATTGAAGACATGTTTAGGCAAAAGTCAATTCACAGAAATTCCTCAAATCATTTTTTGGCAACTGTTATTAAAAAGGAAAACTGATTATTCCAGAAATCTTTCTCACAATTTTTGTTGCAAGTGTTAAATTTTAAATTGGACAGAAAATTCAATATATCAATCAGGGAAAGTTTCCTTTTTTTTTCCAGAATATCACGCAAGTTTTTTTAAGGGGCCGAGTTAATTCAAGGCGAGAATTCCAGGAAATCATATTTGACATGTTATTCAAGGCAAGAAATCAATGGAGAAATCATGAAATGAACACAAGGGGATTCACAGTTTTAATTCTTTCCAGAAATGCTCAATTACGCATAAATATTCAAGATGGCCACAATTATATTATTTCCAGAATTACTATACTCATTCAAAGCCGTGGCTATCAAAAGGGGACACGCAACAAATCAGGAGAAATCAAGTCGAGTCAATATTAGCGAAATCAGAGTAAAGTTAGGGTTTTCTATAACCCTATATTAGCACACCAAATTCATCATCGGAAAAAGAGAGATAGAAAAAAAAAAAGTCCACAACATTCATGAACAAAGGGGAATAATCAATTTTTCAGAAAAACTCACAGTTTCATTCGATCGAGAAAGACAGAAGAATCTTCCCAAATCAGTGAAGAAGGAAGCATCGCAAATCAACCTACATCATCAAAGTGAAGCAATCAGAGAACCACGAACTCATTCTCCTTAAGCATCGATTCGGATTTGGGGAAGAACAAGAGAAACCCTAGTTTTTTTTTGTTCAGAGCCGCCGCCATTTTTGAGTTTCAGAACAAAAAGGAGATCGGGCAAAAGCAAAGGAAAGGGGCCGACCTAATGGGCTTAAAACCTAGCCAAGTGTTTTAATAAGGGGATGACCCCACTTTTTATCTCCTAGGGTTTTCTTTTTTGAATTTGTTTTTTTTTCTTTTTTAATTTGTTGTGTAAAAATCGACTGAACAGTTTTCTAGAGTCTGTAAAATTCTAGGGGGTCTCAGTCAGGATTTTGACTGTCAGTTTCAGAGTCTGTAAAATCTGAGTTATTGGTTATGGGGTTGTAATCAAGGGAAAATCTGATAGAGTGGACATCGGTCAGTCTAGGGTTTTGAGCGTAGGCTTAGAATAGGAGCAGGGTTTGCGAGTGTACATGGTCTTGTATGCGGGATCTGTTCTATCACCTAGTAGAAACCTTAGAAATGCAGCAGTAGGCAGGGTTTTGCCGAAGCTGGGTATATCTGTGTGTGATTTATTTTTTGCATTTCTGTTTCTGCTATATTCTGTGATCTGTCTATTTTTTTTAATATCCTGTCAGTTTTTCAATTCTATTTAAAAACTATGAAAAACCCTATTCACCCCCCCTCTAGGGTTATTCTAGATCCATCAGTGGTATCAGAGCCTGGTAATTTCATTAACTCTAGAGTCATGGGTAACCCTTGCTGTCAGTCCACAGAGAGTCAGTCCAGTTCATCTGCAACTATTTTCACTGGAACAGATTTTTTAAATTGGAAATCCGAAATGGAATTTTATTTAAAATCTGTTGATATTAAATGTTGGGATGTTGTTATCAATGGGTTTGACATGGTAGATAAAGCTTCTAATTCTCGTGCTACACATATTCTGTATTCTCACCTTGATGATAATCAATACAGTCTGATTTCTCATTGTTTAACTGCGCAGGAAATTTGGACAGCTCTAACTACAAGATATGGAAACGACAGCAACTTCTCAAAACCCTCAACTGTCAACTCAGATTCAGATCTTTGTTCAACAGATGAATCAGCTGATGAAGACTCAACAGATGATGAGATAAGAAATTTTTCATATGAAGATCTGGTTTATTTTTGTGTTGATTTAACCAAATCTGTTGACAAACTCCAATCGAAAAATAAATCTCTGAAATCTATAAATTCTGAGTTGACCAACAAGATAAATTGTTTGGAATCGAAATTGTCAAATGTCGTGAAATTTGAAAATTCTAATTGTGAAAATTGTTTGAAATTAAAAACTGATCTCGTTCATTTCAATAATAATATTCGAAGGCTTGAAGAAGAAATTTTAATTTTAAAAGATAACGAGATTGAGCTGAAAGATGCAAACAATTGTTTACAAAAGGAATTTATAAATTTCAAGGCTATCAAAAATTCCAAACATGAAATCGCTGAAAATAATAGTCTGTTGAAAACGAATTCGATTTTGAATAAGCTTGAAAAAGAAATTGAAAATTTTAAATCCTCTGAGAAACATCAACTTGAGAAACAAGTTCAGTTTGAATCTGAAATTTTAAAATCCAAGACCAAAATCAAACAGCTTGAAATTGAAAATTTGTTTTTAAAACAAAATGACACTGAGAGGGGAAAGATCAGCATTAATCGTTGCTCAAATCTAATGAAAGAAAATTCTGATCTTAAAAATAAAATTCAACGGCTTGAATCAACTCTGAATAAATTTTCAAATGGAGAAAAATCTTTGAATATGTTGTTGAAAAATCAATTTTCTTCTGGTCATAAAAATGGTCTTGGTTTTGGGAAAAGAAATGATTTTGAAAGTTTGAACTCTTGTGATTTCAAAAACTCTTTAAACTGCTTCAAGAAGAGTCATTCTAAAAATTTGAATTTTAAAAATTCCAAAAGTTTTTTGAATCACAATCGAGATAAGAATTGGTTTGATAAGAATTCATTTTGGATCCCGAAAAGAAATAAAATGATTTTTGGAAAACCTAAACAAATTTGGGTTACAAAGGGAACTCTAGTTGATTCTAACGGATTGTTATATAAGCAGGTTTGGGTACCTAAAGCTATGAATACAACTGTGAGTGGTTTTACTAATTTTGTTAGACCACTCGACCCTTTAAACTGTTAGGTATTGATGGTGGCTGAGGAACTGCTGTGCTGAAGGGAAATTTGAAATCAAGCTGGTCTATAATTCTGCATCATTTACAATTCCTTTAGCCTAGATCTGATGAGTTAGAGATCCACAACGTTTTCTGTGAATCAGGTATGATTTCTAACCTCATCCTTGTAAATATTTTTTTCATTGTTTATTTCTGCTTCTTCTACCCCTTTCTTTTTTTTCTTTTTTTTGTTTTTATTTAATTTGTCACTGCCATGTCTCTTTGTTTATCCTGTGCTTCTTAAACTTCCAATTGCAGTTCTCATGATTTTCTGGAAATTCATTTGAATAAAACTCTCTTGTTTATAATTATTTCCAGATTCTGAATTTAATCTTGTAATTATCTGCGATTGTTTAGAAGTTTATTTTATTCTTGAATTCATAACAAGTGCTGAAGCATTCATATCATATCTTGAACACTGTTAACTAGAATTCTAAATTTTTGAAGATCTGAATAATTAATGAAATTTCACACACTTATGCTGTTTTGAGTTCCTTCCAATTCATTTTGGAAACGCTTAAAGTATTATACTCGTTACAGCACTGTTACTTCTCAGTTGTGATAATCTCATTAATTTTTTTTTATTAGCTTGATTATTTTTGACTTGAAAAATATTTGGGTTGAATCAGTGATACATCTTGAATTTCATTCTTATTCATGATCATTATGATTGAAATTAGTTTAGTTTGAAATCATCTGAAATTCCTGATATTTTGAATCTCACACACCACTTAAATCTAAAATTATTAACCTTGTGTGACTGATTCATTATATCTCAAAATTTGACATTGATTCAAATGATTTCAAATAAATTATTTTCTTTTGGATCATGAATATCTCACAAAATTGATGTAGATGATCTGAAATCTCTTGAGGACTTGTCAGAAAATTCTTGTGAAAATTCTTTGAAAATTCGGTCTTGAATTTCTCTGTTATTTCATGGTTATATGATTTAAATATTTGTTTGCTGAAAATCATTTGAAATTGTTGGTTTATTAAATCTCACACATATCTCAATTCAAAAATTTATAAATTGGTGTGATTGATTTATTAAATCCTGATATTTTTCATATTTCTCAAATGATTTCAAATAAACGGTATTTCTAATCTTGGATCATGAATGTTCTTATGTGACCATCCTCAGACAAGTCTGATGTGATATTGTGTTCTGCACTGCTCTGATACTGTTCTTAGATAATTGCTTATTGTTTGATTTGTCTGCTTGGGCTTTAAATTTCTGTTGTCTGTGATATCATAGTTTGTCTCCATTGTCTTGGTAAAATCCTCGAGAAAGCGAGAACAAGTGGTATCAGAAGCACTTATTTTTGTCACACTCATCTGTACTTAGATTCAAATCTTCACCATGTATAAATCCACATTTTTTTTGTCTTGTACACATTTTTTTTCTCTCTTGTCATGTATAGATCAGCATATTCCTCTTGTAATTGATTTTCAATTTTAAAATTATTTATTGATTATTCTTTCAGAAATTGAAATCAATATCCAAATTAAACTGTATTTATAATTCATCAAAATTATAACCAGATTTAGAAATTGTGATGAATTGTGACTGCAGTATATTTCACAACAAGAGGAGAATTTTATTTAGATTTTCATGATGGTTGAATATTTATTATAATATCTTTGAACTGGCAATTATTTCACGGCCATCTTCATTACTTATCATCCTTCTGCCATCCGTTATGATTTTATATAAATGTGGAGAGTTTAATTTTTTTTCTTAAAATAAACAGTGAAAATATCTGTGATGGAATTGTGGTTATATTATTATTCAGAGTTAGTGATAATTGAAAATTTTCAATAATCCCGGTACAGTTGGTCATATTTCATAATATAATTAATTTAGAAATTTATTTTCACAGTCCATCTCTGTACCTACCCCATTCTCTATCATTCATATATTGGTTTTACATACTGAGGAGTTTTTCCTTTAAATGCTGAAAATAATAAATATAATTAATATATAAGTGTGTCTCTAACCTCATTTAAAAATCCAAGCTCTGGTCATGCATGGTTAAGAGACAACTTATAATTTAAGCTGCGACTGATCTCATTTAAAAATCCAAGCTCCGGTTATGCGTGGTCAGTGTGCTCTTAAATAAAAATAAAAGAAAAAGGAATAATGTGCTATAAATTGAAATAAACTTGAAATTCTCCTTTGTGTATAAAAGCCAGCCTACCAATTCATTTTCTAATCTGTGAAATGTGTTAATATTTTATGACGTATTATGATTTGCTGATCGATGGGTATTGGGATTTGAGATTATTCGATCTTGTCACTTAAATTGAATTTTTTAATTATAGTCCAAATTCCATCTCCGTTTTTTGAACCCTATTTTTTTTGGAAAATAATTGGAATACATTTTTTTTACTCTCCCCATTTTATATAAATTTCGTCGTAAATCGGTCATCTTCTGCAATTTGAAATATGCCACTAGTTCTTAGTTTATTATGATTTTTTGTTTGACTGATTGAGATTTATGATGACCGTTCTTCCTCTTAAGCTGAAATTATATGTTGTCATTTTTCATCTGTATTTTAAAATCTGTATCCTTTTGATGATAACAAAAGGGGGAGAATGGATTAGATTTTGATTTATGAGTGAATAGTTTATAAATATTTTAATTTTGAAAATTTATTATTATTCATAACATTCCTTTCACTCATGCACAGTTATAGGGGGAGTTGTCTGTTGTAGGGGGAGCTGGTAAATAGGGGGAGTTAAAATTTCACTGTCAAACACATCTATTGTATACAAAATCTTTTATTTGTTTGTCATCATCAAAAGGGGGAGATTGTTGTATATAACGATGTTGTATACACAATCATATGATTTTTTGTTTGATGATAACAACCAAATATATATTATTTTAATGTGTTTGATATTGATGATAACAACCAAATATATATTATTTTAATGTATTTGATATTGTACTGGTATTATACATTACAGATAGGAATATAATATTTATATTTAAATAGAATACGACTGTACAGAATTTCATATATTCACACAGTATTTTATTTAAATATAAATATAATATTTCAACATTCTAACAGTACAAATTATATTACTCCACTATTTAAACATTCGCTGAATATTGTACTTGAAAATAAACTGTATATAATAGACAAGTTTGGTTGAACACAATAAAATAATATTTTATTTTATGCAAACTTGTTTAATACAAACATCAGTACAATTTTGTTGTTACACAGCTCCTCACTGTAACACTCTGTCTATACAATTTACATTTCAATTTACAAACACATTGATACACTGATACACTAACACTATCTGTTAGTCTTCTGTCTTCATCTTCAGTCTTCACTGCTCACTGTCTGTCCAGTCTTCTGTTAGTTCAGTCCAGTCATCACAGTCAGTCCAGTCATTCCTGCTTACCTGTCACATGTGAAACACACACACAGTACACTGCAATAGAAATAAAACAGAATATATGCAAATATAAATTTTGTTTTTAAAATTTTATTTGCCTCAGTTTTCTGGTGTGTTTCTCATCATTTTTCATGACTTGATCTGAATTATAAAACTATCAATCTGTGTCTAGACAGCTTGTGATATTCACAGTGATACACTGTAAATACCACAAGGCAGACAATGTATATATATATATCAATGCAGGGACAGGAAATCTCTTTTGATGGCTACATATACACACGTGTATAAATACACGTGTGCATTGCCTCGCCAATCAGTGTGCAGCTGAGGAGTAGTCACGTGGACCTGCTCGACTCAGTGCACAAGCAAGGACATGGAGCCAAAAATACAACAAGTCAAATCAGCAAGTCCATGAATCAAACAAAATGCCAAGCAAGATGATACAAGTGCTAGTGGTCGAGCTCAGAAAGCTAAACAGCAAAGCAAAAATGGTGCATGGCTAAACAAAATGTAAGCAGCAAATTTCAAAGTGGTCGAAGTCAGCAAAAAGTGATGGTGTGGTCAAGGCAACAAAACAGCATGGAGCATAAGCATGCCTCACAAGTCAAGACAGTACAAAATATTTCAGTTCAGATCTGTATGAACACATGTCGAATCAAACAACAATACATATGAATGATACACAGTGTATGTGGCATTTCAAAGTAACAAGCATAACAAGCTCATGGATGGTGCAACAAATTCATGGCAAGACAAAATGGTGGTGCTACAACATATGAAGTGTGCTTTGGCAAACAAAATTTGATTAGCAACACACCTCAGTTTCAACCCAAACTCAAAATGAACAAGTCTGCACTAATATGGTCAAAACATTTTTGTGCATTATAAAAGTGTGGTGAAACTCCAGGGTGCAAATGAAATACACAAGCAAATAAACTAAATTGTGCACAATGAGCATGGTGATACATACATGTACAACATCATGTATATCATCAAGTAAAATAGCAAGCATCAGACAGTTCATATGATTCATGGAGCAGCATTGCATGAATCAAAGCAAGTCATAATCTCTCAATCAAGAGTCAAAATCAGTGCATACATGTGTGCTCATGAGTGTCAACACAACAAGTATTACTCTAGTTCTTAGAAATAGAGTAATCAGTTCATGTATTTATGAATACATTCATTTTGGCAAGAAGGAATCAGTGGAGCAAATTTTACAAGAAGGAATCGGTTCATGTATTTTCAGAAATCATTGCATCGTATTCAATGATGAACAAAAAGGCAACAAATAGTTTTCAGGAATGTGTTCATGGGAAAATCACAGCGAACCAAAATTTCAATATTACTTTCCAGAAGTATAAGTAATCAAGGGCACAGCAGAAAAACAAGATGATTGAAGACATGTTTAGGCAAAAGTCAATTCACAGAAATTCCTCAAATCATTTTTTGGCAACTGTTATTAAAAAGGAAAACTGATTATTCCATAAATCTTTCTCACAATTTTTGTTGCAAGTGTTAAATTTTAAATTGGACAGAAAATTCAATATATCAATCAGGGAAAGTTTCCTTTTTTTTTCCAGAATATCACGCAAGTTTTTTTAAGGGGCCGAGTTAATTCAAGGCGAGAATTCCAGGAAATCATATTTGGCATGTTATTCAAGGCAAGAAATCAATGGAGAAATCATGAAATGAACACAAGGGGATTCACAGTTTTAATTCTTTCCAGAAATGCTCAATTACGCATAAATATTCAAGATGGCCACAATTATATTATTTCCAGAATTACTATACTCATTCAAAGCCGTGGCTATCAAAAGAGGACACGCAACAAATCAGGAGAAATCAAGTCGAGTCAATATTAGCGAAATCAGAGTAAAGTTAGGGTTTTCTATAACCCTATATTAGCACACCAAATTCATCATCGGAAAAAGAGAGATTGAAAAAAAAAAGTCCACAACATTCATGAACAAAGGGGAATAATCAATTTTTCAGAAAAACTCACAGTTTCATTCGATCGAGAAAGACAGAAGAATCTTCCCAAATCAGTGAAGCAGGAAGCATCGCAAATCAACCTACATCATCGAAGTGAAGCAATCAGAGAACCACGAACTCATTCTCCTTAAGCATCGATTCGGATTTGGGGAAGAACAAGAGAAACCCTAGTTTTTTTTGTTCAGAGCCGCCGCCATTTTTGAGTTTCAGAACAAAAAGGAGATCGGGCAAAAGCAAAGGAAAGGGGCCGACCTAATGGGCTTAAAACCTAGCCAAGTGTTTTAATAAGGGGATGATCCCACTTTTTATCTCCTAGGGTTTTCTTTTTTGAATTTGTTTTTTTTTCTTTTTTAATTTGTTGTGTAAAAATCGACTGAACAGTTTTCTAGAGTCTGTAAAATTCTAGGGGGTCTCAGTCAGGATTTTGACTGTCAGTTTCAGAGTCTGTAAAATCTGAGTTATTGGTTATGGGGTTGTAATCAAGGGAAAATCTGATAGAGTGGACATCGGTCAGTCTAGGGTTTTGAGCGTAGGCTTAGAATAGGAGCAGGGTTTGCGAGTGTACATGGTCTTGTATGCGGGATCTGTTCTATCACCTAGTAGAAACCTTAGAAATGCAGCAGTAGGCAGGGTTTTGCCGAAGCTGGGTATATTTGTGTGTGATTTATTTTTTGCATTTCTGTTTCTGCTATATTCTGTGATCTGTCTATTTTTTTTAATATCCTGTCAGTTTTTCAATTCTATTTAAAAACTGTGAAAAACCCTATTCACCCCCCCTCTAGGGTTATTCTAGATCCATCAATATTATCAACAACAGTTAATTGCTAAGAAGAATAATACTTACCATTTAAGGGGATGGGATCTCAGAACTGAAGAGCAGCCGCGATAGTTTCTTTTGCCATCAAGAGATGCTTTCAAGTTTATTATTTTGAATGGAGGATTGCAAGCGTTGGATAGTGGAGATAGTAAATACTGAGTCATACGGCGGATTTAATTTTCTTAGAGTATGTATTTTGTCCAGTTATGGCGGTAGGTGAAGGGGAACGTTTTGTTAATCTTTTGTTTTTTTATTCGTTCTTAAGTATTTGTATTGCTTTGTGGTTCCCCTTGCCTTTATTTGTATCTTTTTTGTTATTAATAAAGTACCTATTTTCTAAAAAAAAAAAAAAACTTTCTTAATTGTTCTACAATATTTAGCTTCTTATGGATAATCAACCACATATGAATTTGGCTTTGGGTGGAGCATTAGTCTTCCAAATAAACTTAAAATTTAAAATTGAGATATCTATAAAATTAAGGGATTTATACATAGATTTAGAAGTGTATTTTAAACTCTTATCAAATCCCCAATAAATGATATCACTACTATTATCAAAATGATACATTGACAACTTAGTTCGTAATATCTACATGCTATAATTACAAATAACAAATCAGTATACGTCTACAAAGCTAATACCATACATGAATAATAATTTATTTGATTATCTTGAAATTCAGTATAATCCAGCAGTAGGGATACCAACAATATATAATCCAATGGAGAAACTATCAGTTTCTTGACAAGGGGACGCTTAATATCTTGTTCTCTAAAATAGGCTTCAAGACTGGAGTCCATGGACTATTGAGAGTACTAGGATGGAGTGAGATCAAAAGAAAATAGAGGTGTCAGAACTCTACTAGAAGATAAATACAAACCTACGTGATTAGAATACACTCCTCAGGTGTAGTCAGGTAACATCACTACACCAAAACAAAAAATTTGGCACACAAGGATGCAGAGATAAAATATAGCTCAAAGCCATATCAAATTTGTAGTGCCCACATCCGTATCAAACCACATTTTGTGATTCGCACCACCCCAAACACCTTAAATCTAACCATGTATCAGCAAGGCTTCGAATCAGTTAATTTGATACGGCTTCGGGCCGAATCGAATGCGTATCATATTGTGCATACCCTTTGATCAATTAGAACAAAAATTTCGGCCCTCCTCCTTCCCTCTTTTTTACTTCAATGGTGACCGAAAAGCCAAATTAGGGTTTCCGGTCACCAAATCGTGCCTCCACATTTCTTTGGAATCTCCTCCTTCAACAGAGACAAGCCGCCCTCTCCTTCGACCGAAACCTAGCAACCCTATGTCCCAGCCCTCCTTCGAACAGCAGGTACGTGTTTCTAATTTTACGAAAACTGTTCTTTTTATTTGTCTCTAAGGTTAAAAATGAAACGAAATTTGAGATGCTAATTGTATAGAAGTGTGTTGATATGTGTTTCAATGGAACTGTATAGTGCATGCCTGATAGTAGGGGACAAGCTGAAGAATTTTGAATTAGTTTAGTCATAAGTTCTAGTTTTACTGTGACAAGTTCAAGTATAAATTAGTGTATTTATGTTTGGTATGTATTATCTGAAGGATTTTGAATTCTTTTTAGTAAGAAGTTGCAAGTTGTTATAGTTTGATTTTCACATGATTGCTATTTTGTGTTATAATTTTGTCATACTATATCATACTTTGTAATGATTACTCTGTTTTGAGAGATAACAAGTTTACTGAAAATATATTAACAAGTTTGCTGAAAATTTGGAAGATGGATAATTACTCGATTTTCTGGTTAAGAATTTAATGGGGGATCCACCTGGTGGATGCATTTTAGCTCACATGCAGGGCCACTTATCCATGCTTATTAGCTTTGTTTCAAGTGTCAAATGCTGCTTCACTTAACCTTCGGAAAAATATGCTTTTACTAGCAACTTTCACCTACTTTATAGCAGAAACTGTCTAATGTAAGTTTCACTACATAGTCTCACAACACCATATTTCTAGTTTTGCCACGCCCAAAAACGGAAGAATTGCCACGGTCCTAAGCAGTGGTGATTTTGGAACGGCTTTGAGCCGTGGCAAATCGATTAAGCATGGTTTTGGCCCATGGTCATTTTGGAATGGCTATCGCCCGTTCCAATACTAGAGAAAATTTTCACACCGCCCAACCCCCCATCCGTCCCAATTGTTTCACACCCTATACAGCCCGGTATACATTACATACTCACAATTCCAACCAAAACAAAAAATAGATTGAAACCCTTCCTCAGATCAATTAAAACATCGCTCCTCAGATTCATCCATCGAAATCGCCTTTAATCCATCGAAATCGCCTTTAATCCATCAAAATTGCCTTTCTTCCATCGACATCAGCTTTCATCCATCGAAATCACATTCCTCCTTCCAAATTCATTTTAGGTATTGTTTTAATTAAAATCGAAACCCTAAATATTTACATGCTGTGGAGATTTTTGTGGCGATTTTGTTTAAGTATGTTAGAAGTATCTCAGTATTTTTAAATCTGTTATTTGGTTGTGAACGTGATAATTTATTTTGATCTGAATTGAAGTTTAACGTTATATGATGTTTTAGTAAGCAATACTTTACAGTTCAAAGATTAATAATTATTCTATTTACAGAAATATGTGACTTAAATGCACAACGGGTAGGAAAGGAAATTAAACTATAATCAAAAATCATAATTTGGCAACTTCAGTATGTTTTAGGACACTTTTTAACTAATTAGAATATGTTTACATTTAATTAAAGATTGTAATCAGGGACGGAACTGTGTTCATTGTACCCTGGGCTATAGCCTGGGTCACTTATTTCAATATGCAACATCATCAGCTGCACAGCAATGCAAAAATGTAGACCACCATGCAAATAGGAAGCTTCACAATTTAGTAATATGCATGTAAAGTAACAAATGATGTTGCATATCAACCTTTAATACGTAATTTGATATATAATATATGTGCTATATTCCATGTCAAATTACATAACAAATGATGGAGCATAATTTTTTTCTTACAAAGAGGCATAATTATTTTCATATCAAATTCCATATCATATTTCCAGAAGTATAGTTTTACATAACAAATGATGCAAAAAAACCTAATATTTTTTTGTCAAACTATTTACAAACAGGCATAATTTCTTATAGCTTTGATATTGAAAAAGGACAAAAGAAAATAATATACTGACAGATATGGAAAAACTCAACAAGTTGATAAATTATAGCATAATATTTAATTATTACAGGAAACTACTTATAAGGACAATTGACCTTAATATTTTATCCATAAGGACACGCGCTTAAAAATTTACTCAGAAGGACAATTTTCGGTCGCCCCTTTCTCACTTCTCTGATTTCTTCTTCCGCTCCTTTCTCTCTTCTAAATGTGACGACAAGGAATTTCGCTCGATCCGAATGAGTCGTTAAATCGATCTAGACCGTTCGGAACCCCTGATCGTTTTGAGAACAGGACAAATCAGAATGCAGACTGAAGAACATTTCATTGTTATTACAACAATTCCATCAGATACAAGAATATATAGAGTATAATTGAATAAATTACATTCGATAAATATCACAGATTACAATAAATTACATAGCAGTGGAAAATAATACAAAGCACAACTGAAGGTGATATACGGATACAGAGCTTTCCGGATATCATTCCAGCTGTAAACCTGGATCCTGTGAATATAAATCTGCAAAACCAAAACTACTAGCTGCCCGTGTCGAAAATAAGGGCACCCAGAGTTTAGGTTAAAACAATAAACTCCAGGTCAGTCATGTGACTGGTGTGAGAACTAAAACAGTTATTTAAACTTTACTTTAAAAGAGAGTAATTCAAGGGACCACGCCGTATAACACGGAACGGGTTTCCTCCCAAGAATACCAGTGCATATCAATAAACAATGCAATGCTTTTTCGAAAAATGAAGCTATTATAAGACCCAGGTCCCATCACACAATGCAACGCAAGCCGGAGGATATGGTTTTCCCTTATAATAGCCAAACATGCTTGGTACGTTTAAAACAAATCATTTGATACTATAATAAGTGTATTGTGTCAAAACATTTTCAATCATAAATATCAATCCTAGGCGGCATGGGTACCATTTATCATGTCGCTATACTAGGCTCTACAAATAAAACCGAAATGCATGTATTGGAAATTGGATTTCCGTCATGAGTCGAGGCAAGGGGCAAGCTCCTCTCCGCTTTGAGACACTCTAGCAAATGCTCAGGACTACGCACACTGGGTAACCCTTGGACCGGCTGGGCCGGTCCTCTCTTACGTTTGAGGATTGGCAATTCCTGAACACACGTTTCCCGGTCCTTACAGACCTAATATCGAGACGCCTCATTCCAACAACCACAAAGGTGAAAAGTATATAAATGTCAGGGCTGGTAAGTCACTGACACCACCAAAGCTAGAAAGAAACGTCGTGTCCTCCCAACGGTCCGTATCCCATTTTTAACTCATACCGAGGTGTGAGGCTCGCGAATCCACGCTATACACAAAGCTATGCCACGTAGGTCGTGCCTTGATCATCAACCACAAGACTTTGCTTTTCAACAGAAGCCTTGATCAAATGCAACTCAGCGTGCCACATAGGCAATTCATGCCATGCGATTGATGTCTATCGATATTTAACCTCTAAGCTCGTACGTCTCAGAGAAGGGCGTTAAGCAAGAGAATAAATTCTCCGCCGCCAAACAGATATATATTTAACAGAAATCAATCAACATAGAATAAAATCCAATGTCAGACACGCAATCCATTTACAAGTTCGTTCTGGGTCTGAACGAAACCGGAGGCACTTTCCTCGCATATCCATCGATCTCCAAGTACGTCTGGACGACCACCAACTGATTCCCTCATCTTGGGTGTACAGCCCAATCAAGATCATCAGTAATCATCCAAACGATGTGAAGACTTCCGGTTTTCAACCACCGTCTTCATCTTCGACATATCGTCGAATCGGTTATTCAGAATGGGTATAAACCCGGCCTTTTTGTACAACCCGCGTATGTTAAAATGAATGTTACACAAACACAACATACGCCTCATTCCAATTTAGCAACCACTAACCGTAAATCAACAAGAGAACAATTTCCCAAATATTAACCCCGAAGGCCGAAACCAACATCAGATCAATACCTAGGAAACCATTCTTCTTAGCTAACCTACAGCTAGTTTCTAAATTTCATATTCTTAGGGAAAGGTTCCCATTAATTTTATCCAAGATAAATTCTTTGAATTTATTCTTTAATCTTCCTTTGGATGTCATTTCAAACCAAATTATGGTTTTTCCAAACTAGTCGAGATTAGCGAACCATACCGAAGTAATTATTTATTTTAATTCCCAATCCCAACCTATTCATCCCACGAAGCAAAACTGGTAATACTCCATATCTAACACCATGGTGTTATCGGTAAAACTAATTACCATTTCACGTTCAAATCTAATTAAAGATTTAACTATCGCTTTGGAGAAAAACTGGTAATACTCCATTCTCGCTCAATTTCTAAATTTGATAATTTAGATTATCAATTCACATTTCAATTTAATTGCAGATTCATTTAAAATTCCTTTTAATGGGTTAAAGAACTAATGTCTTTTTAGAACACAGTTCACGACAAACCCAAATAACATTCTATTTATTTATCGGGTTAAAGAATAAGTGTCATTTGAAACACCCTTCACGATAAACCCACAAATCAATTCTATTTACAACACATTTCAAATCCAGTTTATTTATTTAAAGATAAATGGGTTTTAATTTTAGTTCAAAACTAGTTCATTTCGATAAAAATCTATTTTTATCTTTTCAAATATGGAGTTTTCCATCCCAATTTTTCCCAAATCATTTCTTATGATTTTACACAAATTATTACTATTTTTAATAATTTTATCAAGGCCCGTACAGTCGATTTCCATCAACGGCCATCGAACTGCACTTACAGCGACCTTTTCCAAATTTGATTTGGATGTAACCCCAAATCCAACTGTTAGATTTCAAATTTCTAATATTCGTTAGAAAGCTCTTTTCGATACGAACCCAACGGTTCCGGTTTTAGGAGAATCCGACGGTCGGATCTCCCATAATGTCCGTTCGAAGTGAATGGTCGAAATTCACGAACTGCCGCGGCGCGGCGCGTTCTATTCAGGCCATTATATTATATATAATATATATATAATATATATTTCGTCGATTTCCTTTTAAAAAGAATTTTATAAATCGTTTTAATTTTGTTTTCAAAACAAATTCAACTTCCTATTCAATTTCGAATCAAAATTGAATATTCCATATAATTCATTTTAAATTCACTTCAAATTGATTTCAATTCGAATTCATTTCTATTCAATTCAATTCAAATTCGTTTTCTATTCAATTCAATTCGAATTCGTTTTCTATTCAATTCAATTCAAATTCGTTTTCTATTCCATTCAATTTGAATTCGTTTTCTATTCAATTCAATTCAAATTCGTTTTCTATTCAATTCAATTCAAATTCGTTTTCTATTCAATTCAATTCGAATTCGTTTTCTATTTAATTTAATTCAAATTCGTTTTGTATTCAATTCAATTCGACTTCGTTTTCTATTCCATTCAATTATAAAAACGAATATAATCGATATAAATATCGTTCGCGTCAAAATAGTGCATCTCTAATCAACACGGCTTTATATATTTCAATAATTCCGTTATTCTATTCAACAAATGATTATTTATTCTATTCAATACGTGAATCTATATTTTTGTCAACACATGACTAATCTCAACGAATGAGTACTGTCCACGTGTGACTATTTTTGTTATTTAATATATTTTGTAAAAGCTATGGTATCTATCGTTAAATTTCAAATCAGACTCCAACTGTAAATTAGTAAGAGAACGATTCCCTAAACATTAACCCCGAAGGCCGAAACCAACATCAGATCAATATCCAGGAGACCACTCATCTTATCTATTTTCCAATTAGTTTCTAATTTTATATATGATAAATATGTAAATTTTATTGTTAAAATATTTCGTTCAACACATGACTAATCTCAACGGATGAGTACTTTCAACACATGAACCTTTATTTTATAATATTATTTATTTTTCCAATTGGAATGAGGCCCAATCAATTACCATATAAAGTTAATTATATGGATTCAATACAACACATGTATATAATAACAACGATAAATAATCAACCATCATCCAAAGTGCACTACACTGGATAAGCATCAAATATAGATATCTAATGCTTATAACAGTCCGGTTTGTAAATTAATATTAATTTATTCACATTCACGTTAAAAATTATATTTTTAACGACCAAATTATTTTATTCAACCTATGAATATATTTTATTATCTATTTCACATCAACATCTCAAACAATTTCCACAACACATCAATCAAACAAACAAGCCATCCATGGTCTGTGGATGACGGGTGTCGGGTGCTGCTAAGCACTGTCTGCATCCTATTATATATATAACTAGAAAAAGAGATTGAAGAGTGAGAAATTCTCACCGATAGCTAATCCAATACCACGACTCTTCCTATGTAGAAATCTTCATCGTTCTCGCCTTTCGTCACTTTCGTTGCCCGTAGCCACTACATATATAAAAATCGAATTTTTACTTCGCTATTCAATATATAAAAATCATATTTTTACTTCGCTATTCAATATATATAAAAATCGAATTTTTACTTCGCTATTCAATATATAAAAATCGAATTTTTTCTTCGCTATTCAATATATAAAAATCGAATTTTTACTTCGCTATTCAATATATAAAAATCGAATTTTTACTTCGCTATTCAATATATAAAAATCGAATTTTTACTTCGCTATTCAATATATAAAAATCGAATTTTTACTTTACTATTCAATACATAAAAATTGAATTTTTATAATCACACTATATGGACAAAAATTCTATTTTCACACCGCTACTATATAGATAAAAATTCTATTTTTACAACGCTACTATATAGATAAAAATTCAATTTTTACATGCTACTATATAGATAAAAATTCTATTTTTACAACGCTACTATATAGATAAAAATTCTATTTTTACAAGGCTACTATATAGATAAAAATTCTATTTTTACATCGCTACTATATAGATAAAAATTCTATTTTTACAACGCTACTATATAGATAAAAATTCTATTTTTACAATTCTACTATATAGATAAAAATTCTATTTTTACAACGCTACTATATAGATAAAAATTCTATTTTCACACCGCTGCTATATAGATAAAAATTCTATTTTTACAACGCCACTATATAGATAAAAATTCTGTTTTTACATCGCTACTATATAGATAAAAATTCTATTTTTACAACGCTACCATATAGATAAAAAATTTATTTTTACAACGCTACTATATAGATAAAAATTCTATTTTTACAAAGCTACTATATAGATAAAAATTCTATTTTTACAACGATGTTTATATAATAAAGATTATATTTTTGTCACGCTATTCTCTATAAAAAGATTTCGCCTTTTCAAATACAAAGATTTCGCCCTTTTCAAATATAAAGATTTCGCCTTTTCAAATATAAAGATTTCGCCCTTTCAAATAAAAAGATTTCGCCTTTTCAAATATAATAAAAATTATATTTTTAACATTCCTACCATATAAAAATTATATTTTTAACTTATCTATATTATAAAAATCAAGTTTTTATCCCCCAACATAATTAAAAATTGCATCTTTATTCTTTCTAAAATATAAAAATTATATTTTTCTCTTCGCTATTATATGATAAAAATCGTATTTTCTTAATACGCTACTTCCTATTTAAAAAAAATCCAATCTTTTCTTTCTACAAAAATTCTATTTCCACTTTCTATAAAAATTCTATTTGCCTTCTATAAGAATTCTGTTTTTAAAGCTAATCCTATAGGAAAGAAGTAAATAAACCAAATTAAAATGAAAGGAGGCTTACTGTTTTTCAGCGAAGAAGGGGGATGGAGCTGCTATGCGCTGGAGGTGACGAGGAGGGTGCGACTAGGGTTTTTAGGGCGGCGGTGGGACGGTGACTGGGCGCGGGTTTGATTCGAGGAGGGGGGCTCATGGTCTCAGGAGGAGGGAAGCGGGAGTGGAGGAAGGGAAGGGGGTTCGCGTTGGCTCGTCGGAGGCTTAGGAGGAGGGGACAGATCGGAGACGGGGCGGCGAAGGGTTGGGGTCCGATGGTGGCTGCCGCGACTGTCGGCGGTGAACGAGGCGGATTTTTTTTTTATTTCGTGATTTTGAACACGGGGGGGGGCAGAGGACTTAAAGAGGATGAGAGAGAAGGGTTTCATATTTAATTATTTAATTATTTAAATTTCAAAAAGTTGACTTTTTATTTCAACCTCGAAACGAGGCCCACCGCCTGTCGTCCATAGCTAATTACCTCCATTCCGAACACAATGGGATATGTATCGTAGGTTGATTCAATTATTTCGATCCGTTTTCGTCAAAATCAACATATAACTCTATATATTGAATTTGAACGCGCATTTCAATTTACCGGGGTCACATACTAGCTCGAAAAATTCCAGAAAAATATTTTCTAGCTTCGTATTGACGATACGGTCCTAACAAAACTAGTTTCATCGAATTCTGAGACCGTTTGAAAAATGGTCATTTTCCAGTCGATTAAAATCAACTAAAACTGGTCAAACGCGTTTTCCTTTGCCACGCTCACATATTGATTCGAAAAATTATGAAATTTGGAATCTAGCAATAATTTGACATCACGGATCCAACAAAAGTGGTTTCGTTGAAATCCGAGGTCGTTTGCAAAATTTCCATTTTTAAGGGCCTGAATTCCATAGCGACTATTCAGAATTTTCAACTGGACATATCTTTTGATTCCCGCTATAAAATTTCGATTTGTCGGATTCGTTGGAAAGATATTCCCAATTAGATCCTATTATTTTTGGTCTCACTAAAATCCGGTTTATTTTGCACCCGGTATGTTCAATTGAAGTTTGAAATCGAATTATCGAACTACTGCGTCATTTTCAATTTTTTTTACAATTATATATAATTATTTATATTCTAACGACGACGTATATAATATATACCTTCGAATTCTATTCAAAATAAATTTCTCGTCGATATTATTTAAAATAATCCATTTTAAATATTCAAAATTCGCTAAAATTGCCAAAATAAAAAATTTAAACTGGCTCAGAATTTCCGGGTTATTACATTCTCCCCCACTTAAAACTTTTCGTCCCCGAAAAGGAACGAAGCCAAAAGTTGTTTAACAAATCAACTCAGCTTCCATTCTTTTGATTACGGCTTAAGTTCTTCAACTTTTCAGTTTCTAAAAACTTTTCAAATTTTTCAAAAATTTGGCTAACACCCTAAATTTTCGAAAAAATTCGCCATAACCTCCCCTGCACCGGGAGCCACGGGAAAATCCCGAAATTGCCATATAGGCCTTCTGATCTCAAAAAGAAAAAGAAAAAGAAAAAGCCAAGCGGCTAGCCAATAGGCTCATAAAATCATCATCACCCAAACAAAACAGTAAATTATAGTAAACATGTACCTATTTGTCGGGCAAACAAATTTTATTCTCTGCTCTAGCCTCCTTGCTATGACCTGTTCAAAAGATATACATGTATATGCAAGCAAATGCGACCAATTTTCAATACAATTCAATATATGGTTCAATTAGGCTAAATGGTTCAAAATTATCAAACAAATAAACAAACAACACAAACATCAATCAATTAGTGAATTAGCGTTTCAAATTCATAATTTTGATATGTATACAAAAATCGTGTTTTTGATGCTAATTCACAACAAATAAATCTATCTATATAAGTTTTGGTTCTCACACCAGTCTAACGGAAATATATAGATATCACACCTTCGAAACACGAACACAAATTCTGATGATGATATATCAATCATCAGAACCATCTCCGGGTGTCTAGGATATGATTCTATATCTATCCTGTATATTAAAACTTCGAATATACGTTCATGACGCGTATACGCGAAATCTTTATATATTCGATTGTCCAAATTCAAAATAAATAAATAATCAAATACGTATAAAACGATTTAAATTTTCAAAACAAAATTGTTTTCATTTGAAAAATATACTCTTCACACTCGTTCTAGGATACTACTGATCCTATCTCTAACGAGTCATTCTAATTGGATATTACTAATCCAATATATGATGAATTCTTTCGTATGGTTCTAATGTGTCTTGTTCTCGAGCTCTGTAAACCAAAGCTCTGATACCAAATGTGACGGCAAGGAATTTCGCTCGATGTGAATCAATCGTTAAACCGATCTAGACCGTTCGGAACCCCTGATCGTTTTGAGAACAGGACAAATCAGAACGCAAACGGAAGAACATTTCATTGTTATTACAACAATTCCATCAGATACAAGAATATACAGAGTATAATTGAATAAATTACATTCGATAAATATCACAGATTACAATAAATTACATAGCAGCGGAAAATAATACAAAGCACAACTGAAGGTGATATACGGATACAGAGCTTTCCGGATATCATTCCAGCTGTAAACCAGGATCCTGTGAATATAAATCTGCAAAACCAAAACTACTAGCTGCCCGTGTCGAAAATAAGGGCACCCAGAGTTTAGGTTAAAACAATAAACTCCAGGTCAGTCATGTGACTTGTGTGAGAACTAAAACAGTTATTTAAACTTTACTTAAAAGAGAGTAATTCAAGGGACCACGCCGTATAACACGGAACATGTTTCCTCCCAAGAATACCAGTGCATATCAATAAACAACGCAATGCTTTTTCGAAAAATGAAGCTATTATAAGACTCAAGTCCCATCACACAATGCAACGCAAGCCGGAGGATAGGGTTTTCCCTTATAATAGCCAAACATGCTTGGTACGTGTAAAACAAATCATTTAATACTATAATAAGTGTATAGTGTCAAAACATTTTCAATCATAAATATCAATCCTAGGCGGCATGGGTACCATCTATCATGTCGCCATACTAGGCTCTACAAATAAAACCGAAATGCACGTATTGGAAATTGGATTTCCGTCATGAGTCGAGTCAAGGGGCAAGCTCCTCTCCGCTTCGAGACACTCTAGAAAATGCTCAGGACTACGCACACTGGGTAACCCTTGGATCGGCTGGGCCGGTCCTCTCTTATGTTTGAGGATTGGCAATTCCAGAACACACGTTTCCCGTTCCTTACAGACCTAATATCGAGGCGCCTCATTCCAACAACCACAAAGGTGAAAAGTATATAAATGTCAGGGTTGGTAAGTCACTGACACCACCAAAGCTAGAAAGAAACGTCGTGTCCTCCCAGCGGTCCGTATCCCGTTTTTAACTCATACCGAGGTGTGAGGCTCGCGAATCCACGCTATACACAAAGCTATGCCACGTAGGCCGTGCTTTGATCATCAACCACAAGACTTTGCTTTTCAACAGAAGCCTTGATCCAATGCATCTAAGCGTGCCACACAGGCAATTCATGCCATGCGATTGATGTCTATCGATATGTAACCTCTAAGCTCGTACGTCTCAGAGAAGGGCGTTAAGCACGAGAATAAATTCTCCGCCGCCAAATAGATATATATTTAACAGAAATCAATCAACACAGAATAAAATCCAATGTCAGACACGCAATCCATTTACAAGTTCGTTCTGGGTCTGAACGAAACCGGAGGCACTTTCCTTGCATATCCATCGATCTCCAAGTACGTCTGGACGACCACCAACTGATTCCCTCATCTTGGGTGTACAGCCCAATCAAGATCATCAGTAATCACCCAAATGATGTGAAGACTTCCGGTCTTCAACCACCGTCTTCATCTTCGACTTATCGTCGAATCGGTTATTCAGAATGGGTATAAACCCGGCCTTTCCGAACAACCCGCGTATATTAAAACGAATATTACATAAACACAACATACGCCTCATTCCAATTTAGCAGCCACTAACCGTAAATCAACAAGAGAACAATTTCCCAAATAATAACCCCGAAGGCCGAAACCAACATCAGATCAATACCCAGGAAACCATTCTTCTTAGCTAACCTACGGCTAGTTTCTAAATTTCATATTCTTAGGGAAAGGTTCCCATTAATTTTATCCAAGATAAATTCTTTGAATTTATTCTTTAATCTTCCTTTGGATGTCATTTCAAACCAAATTATTGTTTTTCCAAACGAGTCGAGATTAGCGAACCGTACCGAAGTAATTATTTATTTTAATTCCCAATCCCAACCTATTCATCCCACGAAGCAAAACTGGTAATACTCCATATCTAACACCATGGTGTTATCGGTAAAAGTAATTACCATTTCACGTTCAAATCTAACTAAAGATTTAATTATCGCTTTGGAGCAAAACTGGTAATACTTCATTCTCGCTCAATTTCTAAATTTGATAATTTAGATTATCAATTCACATTTCAATTTAATTGCAGATTCATTTAAAACACCTTTTACTGGGTTAAAGAACTAATGTCTTTTTAGAACACAGTTCACGACAAACACAAATCACATTCTATTTATTTATCGGGTTAAAGAACAAATGTCATTTGAAACACCCTTCACGATAAACCCACAAATCAATTCTATTTACAACCCATTTCAAATCCAATTTATTTATTTAAAGATAAATGGGTTTTAATTTTAGTTCAAAACTAGTTTATTTCGATAAAAATCTATTTCTATCTTTTCAAATATGGAGTTTTCCATCCTAATTTTTCCCAAATCATTTCTTATGATTTAACGCAAATTATTACTATTTTTAATAATTTTATCAAGGCCCGTACAGTCGATTTCCATCAACGGCCATCGAACTGCACTTACAGCGACCTTTTCCAAATTTGATTTGGACGTATCCCCAAATCCAACCGTTAGATTTCAAATTTCTAATATTCGTTAGAAAGCTCTTTTCGATACGAACCCAACGGTTCCGGTTTTAGGAGAATCCGACGGTCGGATCTCCCGTAATGTCCGTTCGAAGTCAATGGTCGAAATTCACGAACTGCCGCGGCGCGGCGCGTTCTATTCAGGCCATTATATTATATATATATAATATATATAATATATATTTCGTCGATTTCCTTTTAAAACGAATTTTATAAATCATTTTAATTTCTTTTTCAAAACAAATTCAACTTCCTATTCTATTTCGAATCAAAATTGAATATTCCATATAATTCATTTTAAATTCACTTCAAATTGATTTCAATTCGAATTCATTTCTATTCAATTCAATTCAAATTTGTTTTCTATTCAATTCAATTCAAATTCATTTTCTATTTAATTCAATTCAAATTCGTTTTCTATTCAATTCAATTCGAATTCGTTTTCTATTCAATTCAATTCAAATTCGTTTTCTATTCCATTCAATTCAAATTCGTTTTCTATTCAATTCAATTCAAATTCGTTTTCTATTCAATTCAATTTGAATTCGTTTTCTATTCAATTCAATTCAAATTCGTTTTCTATTCAATTCAATTCGAATTTGTTTTCTATTCCATTCAATTAAAAAACGAATATAATCGATAAAAATATCGTTCGTGCCAAAATAGCGCATCTCCAATCAACACGGCTTTATATATTTCAATAATTCCGTTATTCTATTCAACAAATGAATATTTATTCTATTCAATACGTGAATCTATATTTTTGTCAACACATGACTAATCTCAACAAATGAGTACTGTCCACGTGTGACTATTTTTGTTATTTAATATATTTTGTAAAAGCTATGGTATCTATCGTTAAATTTCAAATCAGACTCCAACTGTAAATTAGTAAGAGAATGATTCCCTAAACATTAACCCCGAAGGCCGAAACCAACATCAGATCAATATCCAGGAGACCACCCATCTTATCTATTTTCTAGTTAGTTTCTAATTTTATATATGATAAAGATGTAAATTTTATTGTTAAAATATTTCGTTCAACACATGACTAATCTCAACGGATGAGTACTGTCAACACATGAACCTTTATTTTATAATATTCTTTATTTTTCCAATTGGAATGAGGCCCAATCAATTACCATATAAAGTTAATTATATGGATTCCATACAATACATGTATATAATAACAACGATAAATAATCAACCATCATCCAAAGTGCACTACACTGGATAAGCATCAAATATAGATATCTAACGCTTATAACAGCCTGTCAATCAATCGATCGACATACAACTAATTATTGGGATTAGTGTATGCTGTATTTTATCCCAATACCCATGTGGGGTTTTAAACAATCAAACACAGATTTTATTTGTGCAGTTGGGCGATATGTAAAATTTATCGTCCCAATCAATGTCCTTCAAATAGGTGTACATAAACAAACCGTCCGGTTTGTAAATGAATATTTATTTATTCACATTCACGTTAAAAATTATATTTTTAACGATCAAATTATTTTATTCAACCTATGAATATATTTTATTATCTATTTCACATCAACATCTCAAATAATTTCCACAACACATCAATCAAACAAATAAGCCATCCATGGTCTGTGGATGGCGGGTGTCGGGTGCTGCTAAGCACCGTCTGCATCCTAGTATATATATATATATAACTAGAAAAAGAGATTGAAGAGTGAGAAATTCTCACCGATAGCTAATCCAATACCATGACTCTTCCTATGTAGAAATCTTCGTCGTTCTCGCCTTTCATCACTTTCGTTGCCCGTAGCCACTACATATATAAAAATTAAATTTTTACTTCGCTATTCAATATATAAAAAATCATATTTTTACTTCGCTATTCAATATATATAAAAATCAAATTTTTACTTCGCTATTCAATATATAAAAATCGAATTTTTTCTTAGCTATTCAATATATAAAAATCGAATTTTTACTTCGCTATTCAATATATAAAAATCGAATTTTTACTTCGCTATTCAATATATAAAAATCAAAATTTTACTTTACTATTCAATACATAAAAATCGAATTTTTATAATCACGCTATATGGATAAAAATTCTATTTTCACACCGCTACTATATAGATAAAAATTCTATTTTTACAACGCTACTATATAGATAAAAATTCTATTTTTACATCGCTACTATATAGATAAAAATTCTATTTCTACAACGCTACTATATAGATAAAAATTCTATTTCTACAACGCTGCTATATAGATAAAAATTCTATTTTTACAACGCTACTATATAGATAAAAATTCTATTTTTACATCGCTACTATATAGATAAAAATTCTATTTTTACAACGCTACTATATAGATAAAAATTCTATTTTTACAATGCTACTATATAGATAAAAATTCTATTTTTACAACGCTACTATATGGATAAAAATTCTATTTTCACACCGCTACTATATAGATAAAAATTCTATTTTTACAACGCTACTATATAGATAAAAATTCTATTTTTACATCGCTACTATATAGATAAAAATTCTATTTTTACAACGCTACTATATAGATAAAAATTCTATTTTTACAACGCTGCTATATAAATAAAAATTCTATTTTTACAACGCTACTATATAGATAAAAATTCTATTTTTACAACGATGTTTATATAATAAAGATTATATTTTTATCACGCTATTCTCTATATAAAGAATTCGCCTTTTCAAATATAAAGATTTCGCCCTTTTCAAATATAAAGATTTCGTCTTTTCAAATATAAAGATTTCGCCCTTTCAAATAAAAAGATTTCGCCTTTTCAAATATAATAAAAATTATATTTTTAACATTCCTACCATATGAAAATTATATTTTTAACTTATCTATATTATAAAAATCAAGTTTTTATCCCCCAACATAATTAAAAATTGCATTTTTATTCTTTCTAAAATATAAAAATTATATTTTTCTATTCGCTATTATATGATAAAAATCATATTTTCTTAATACGCTACTTCCTATTAAAAAAAATCCAATCTTTTCTTTCTATAAAAATTCTATTTCCACTTTCTATAAAAATTCTATTTTGCCTTCTATAAGAATTCTGTTTTTAAAGCTAATCCTATAGGAAAGAAGTAAATAAACCAAATTAAAATGAAAGGAGGCTTACTGTTTTTCAGCGAAGAAGGGGGATGGAGCTGTTATGCGCTGGAGGTGACGAGGAGGGTGCGGCTAGGGTTTTCAGGGCGGCGGTGGGACGGTGACTGGGCGCGGGTTTGATTCGAGGAGGGGGGCTCGTGGTCTCAGGAGGGGGGAAGCGGGAGTGGAGGAAGGGAAGGGGGTTCGCGTTGGCTCATCGGAGGCTTAGGAGGAGGAGGGGACAGATCGGAGACGGGGCGGCGAAGGGTTGGGGTCCGGTGGTGGCTGCCGCGACTGGCGGCAGTAAACGAGGCGGTTTTTTTTTCGAATGATTTTGAACGGGGGGGGGGGGGGGGCAGAGGAGTTAAAGAGGATGAGAGAGAAGGGTTTCATATTTAATTATTTAAATTCCAAAAGGTTCACTTTTTATTTCGACCTCGAAACGAGGCCCACCGCCTGTCGTCCATAGCTAATTACCCCCATTCCGAACACAATGGGATATGTATCGTAGGTTGATTCGATCATTTCGATCCGTTTTCGTCAAAATCAACATTTAACTCTATATATTGAATATGAACGCGCATTTCAATTTACCAGGGTCACATACTAGCTCGAAAAATTCCAGAAAAATATTTTCTAGCTTCGTATTGATGATACGGTCCTAACAAAACTAGTTTCGTCGAATTCTGAGACCGTTTGAAAAATGGCCATTTTCCAGTCGATTAAAATCAACTAAAACTGGTCAAACGCGTTTTCCTTTGCCACGCTCACATATTGATTCGAAAAATTATGAAATTTGGAATCTAGCAATAATTTGACATCATGGATCCAACAAAAGTGGTTTCGTTGAAATCCGAGATCGTTTGCAAAATTTCCATTTTTAAGGGCCTGAATTCCATAGCGACTATTCAGAATTTTCAACTGGACATATCTTTTGATTCCCGCTATGAAATTTCGATTTGTCGGATTCGTTGGAAAGATATTCCCAATTACATCCTATTATTTTTGGTTTCACTAAAATCCGGTTTATTTTGCACCCGGTATGTTCAATTGAAGTTTGAAGTCGAATTATCGAACTACCACGCCATTTTCAATTCCTTTTATAATTATATATAATTATTTATATTCTAACGACGACGTATATAATATATACGTTCGAATTCTATTCAAAATAAATTTCTCGTCGATATTATCTAAAATAATCCATTTTAAATATTCAAAATTCGCTAAAATTGCCAAAATAAAAATTTTAAACTGGCTCAGAATTTCCGGGTTATTACATCTCTTCTCTGATTTATTCTTCCACAAAATCAGCAAATCAAAAATAACGAAATCATCTCAACTGAAAATCGCATGAAATCAAATCCATTCCAAAATCGATCATGCGCGTACTGATTTGGGAATTCGTTCAAGAGATTTGCCCTAATTTTGTCGATTTGCCCTAATTTTGTCTGAAAAACTTCGTCGATTATTGAAGGTGCCGCGGATTTTGATTTGATGGCAGTAAAGATGATTTCGTTATTTTTGATTTTGCGAATTCGGCGTAGAAAATCGAACGAGAGAGATGAAGGCGAAAAAATTCGTCGCTGTATACTTTTTTTTTACGGTGAAGTTATCAACAGTTTTTAGGTATCATTTTTCTATTTTTTTAGGTATCATTTTTCGTGTTTTAACAGTTTTCCTTTAAAATATCAAAGCAGTTTTTAGGTATCATTTTTATATTTTTTTAGGTATCATTTTTGTATTTTCTAGTTGAATTTACATCATAGCAGTTTTTAGGTATCATTTTTATATTTTTTTGGGTATCATTTTTACTGTATTCACTGTGCTATGTTTTTTTAGTTACTTTTTGTTGCTGTATTAATTTTGTTGCTGTACTGTTGCACTAGCTTTGTAATTCAATTGAATTTATTTCATTTTAATCAATCAAATTGTGATTCAAACATTTTCTGTATTACTTTTGTCGTTAAAATATTAAAGCAGTTTTTAGGTATCATTTTTATATTTTTTTTAGGTATCATTTTTATGGCTTTGTGTATGAGAACTGTGGAAAGTAGGTAGATTTGTGTTGTTTGCTTTGGCAACTGACTTTTTTTGATACACAATATTAATTTTAACTAATAACCACTGATAAAAAAATATAACACCCACCTACTCAATTCAAATCTCACAAAAATAATATTTATTCGCAATAATACCTACTGATTAAAAAAATAACAGCAATCAATTCAATTCAATTGTCACAAAAATGAGATTATTCTCAGTAATACACAATAGTATCCACTTGTATCATATGATACCTACAATGATACATAACTGATTTAATATGATACATTTTTTTCCTACACAATCTACGTACATAGAACACTGCTCCCCATTCCAAGCATGCATTCATGATTTACTTTTACTTGTATGCACTCCGGTCTTGAATTCAAGTAATCTCCAGCAGCATGCAGTATCTGCAAGAATTCCATACACAATCAAAACTTATAACATAATACTGTAAATTCAACTAGAAAATAAAAAAGTGATACCTAAAAAAAATATAAATGATACCTAAAAACTGCTATGATGTTAATTCGACTAAAAATTATAAAAGTGATACCCAAAAAAATATAAAAATGATACCTAAAAACTGTTATGATGTAAATTCATGTTGAAAATATAAAAATGATACCTAAAAAAATATAAAAATGATACCTAGAAACTGCTTTGATATTTTGAAGGAAAACTAGTTCAAAAAATATTTACATCCCACTTTGATTGATTAAAATGACATAATTTCGATTGAGTTGCAAAGCTAATGCAACAGTACATGTAGAAAACTGATATGGCACCAAAATTATAATCACAAAAGCATAACACTGCTAAAACACGAAAAATGATACCTAGAAAAATAGAAAAATGATGCCTACGAGCTGCTGCTAACTTCACCGTAGAAAAAAAAAGACTTTTTCCAGCGATTTTTTTCTCGTTCATCTCTCTCGTTCGATTTCTACTCTGAATTCACAAAATCAAAAAATCATGAAATAATATTTACTACCGAACGAATCATAGCAATCGAATTTACCCTAATTTCGTGAACGATTTCAGCAATCGAATACGCGCGAGATCGATTTTGTGCCCTAAATTTTGCTGGTCGATTTATGTTTGAGGATCGATTGTACGAGATGTCGCGGATTTTGATTTGATTGATATTAAAAATGATTTCGGGATAGAAAATTGTTCGAGATGATGAACGACGAGGTGATGAGCGAGATAATTAGCGACGAGATGAAAAACGACAGAAAAAATTAATACCGCTTGTCCTTTTGAGTAAAATTTTAGGTGCGTGTCCTAACGAATAAAATTTTAATACCGTTTGTCCTTCTGAATAAAATCCCCTAATTATTATCTCATCCTCGTTTGCATATGTACATGAAATTTAAAATTGAATTGTTATTCATACATCCAACTTTTTTTTATTATCATGCTTTGATCTAAGAATTTTCCATCTTTGACTCACCTTTTGATGCTATTTTAAATTAGTACTTATGTCCTAGTTTTGCAATTATTTTCTTTGTGTTTTTTTTTGTTTTTATCAAATTTTTTATATTACCATAGCCCGGGCCGATGCCAAATCCTGGCTCTGTCCATGATTGTAATGATACAATGTTTTATCAATATCTAATAATGTATGTATTTATGTTTTAACCATTTTTTTTAATGTTATGTGATATCCTAACATGATATTTTTGGTTCCTTCCTTCTCATTTATTTGACATAGCTGTATGAAACAAAATTAAATAGAGCAAGACAAAAATCCGCAAATGCTGGAGGTGATTAGTTGACCTTTGGTGACGTAACAACTTTTGACGAATTTATGTAACGTGGAAGGTATCGACATTAAATGACCTAATTTCCACTTTCATTTATTTATTACTATTTATTCATGTGTTCTATTCCTTTACGTAGAAGATACAAGATGATACTAGACTAATGCAAAAAAAGGTGTAATATCTGGTAGAGTATCCTATTTTTCAGTGTACATGCAACAAGTGAAAAACTTAATTAAAACAAAATAATGCAGCATTAAAAATATAACATCAAAGCAGCATGCACTTGAGGATCTTGTATTGTATTGCTTTGTTTTTCATATTATTAGGCAAGCCTAGATTCAAAGTTGGTTGAGTGTATGTTATAAATATTGAAGGCCATTATGTGTTAGAATCAATTGCAAAGGCAAGTTGTTGTTCATGAAAAGCTAAAATAAGGAGAAGTGAAAAAAAAAAAGATTATGTGTGAATGCATGTTCTTTATCGATTCTTTGAACCTACAACCTGTGACTCGATCTGAATGTAGATGGGATGAATCTAGAGCTCATTATTTATGTCCATCATGAGCAGAAATATGAAAGGTTAATGCATGCATTCTGTGTAGACCTACTTATTTGAATACTATATATGAACTTGCATAGAACTGCTTTTTTCTTTGCTATATAAAAGATGCCTTTCTCAAAATCAATAATATTGCAGTGACATTTGATGATAGGCTTGTTTGTTTTTTGTATACTGCAGTTTTTTTGCATTGATTATCTTAAACAAATGTGATTTACTTGATTTAGTCACTGTCAAAACCCATTCTATCCCAAGTCGCAGCCCCCAAAAGCCAACCTTAGGACGTCTAAAAGACGCCGCCGAAAATGTTCCGCCAAGCATCACGTCTCCTTTTCTTATCTTTCTCTTCCGCGCGGAGATTATCAACTGCTGATGTGGTTGCTACGACGCCGGAGGACAGACTTTTGTGGAGGCATGGAGAAAGGTGTCCCCCAACATCGATCCACCTAAAACTCCAATGTCTTTTTTAAAAGTGCTAGCTTTTGAATATTTTTATAAAAACCGTAATTAAAAATTTGATCTAGTTGGCTAAATTTTTAACTGTGTTAATATTTTGGATTTAAAACTTTTAAATGGAAGTTACGATACGTTTTAAAATTGAAACTGTAGTTAACAAATATTTATTGAACATATTAAAAAATATTATGTAGACGTTAAAATACAAATTATATAATGTGTTTTACTTATGTGAACCCCTTAGAGATTTTTTGCCCCGTCCGACAAGTGTTGTATATGATCGTTATATGGATATTCGTTTTTACACAAAATGGAAGTCTATATCCATCTGATACAATATTCATTGGATTTGTCCCAGTAATGGACTAGTTACAAATAAAATAATGTAAGCATATTTTATAAATCATTTCAGTTTAAACGGTTAACAAAATTTCGATGGCACTTCCTTTTTGTTCCATGTATACACGCATTTGTGTACAATACTAGGACCAAAGGGAAGTGCTGCCGAATTTTTTTTGAACCGTTTAACCTGAAATGATTTATAAAATATGCTTACGTTATTATATTTGTAATGGGAAGTAGGTTGACCAGCCGTCAAAGTAAAAAAGTAATAAATTAATAAACTGAAAAAATGAAGTAGTTATAAATGAAATTTTACAAGACTTTAATTAATATAAACTGTTTGATCGAATTTTCTAACATATTTGTTGCAAATTAAGAACATGTTCGATTATTTTTTTGATCGCAATTGGTTGTATGAAAAACAAACTTTTATTCAGTTTGTTATTGCGAGTACTATTGTTACAAAGATTAACCATTGTAGTATTGTTATACAACACAAATATAAAAAGGCAAATCAAAGCTATTGATCATGATCCAAGGGTCATGAGAATTCAAACCATTAGTGTATCCTTAGATCTAGAGGGTAAACAACTTACCACGTTTTGAATTCCTCCTAATAGTAGATTTTATCTTGTTATTTAATTGTTCAACATCTAAGTCTAACATAGCCAAGTTATCTAGTGTCAAATTTCTCTGTCATGGTGTGTCAAATATATCAAAACTGTTTTTTTTTTTTTTTTGGAAAGTATTTCCAGGCATTTACTGGGAAATCATGCTAATGCACATTTTTTTAGTGTTACTTATTCAAATTAAAAGAATAATCCAAAAGAAGGATTTTGAAGTAAATCGTTATCATAAAATCACATTGTATGATATAGCAGGATATTATCTCTTCAAATATAGACAAATAGTGGATGCAAGAATCTGATCGAAGAACCCCACGATATATAGAAGGAGTTCGGAAGTTTATTGATTTCGTTGTAGAAAATGGTGGTAATAATGAAGTCTATTCTTGTCCTTGCACACATTGCGAAAATATGAAAATGAAGATTAAATTAGATGACATTCATTATCATCTCTCAGATATGGAATTTTCCAATCATATACTGTTTGGCGTTTTCATGGAGAAGAGTCGACAAAGAAGCAAAAACAATCTATTAGTAAAACCATAAGTATTGATGAATCCAAACTTCTTAGGAGGAAAACTTGGTCAATGAAGCAGATAGATTTCATCAATTTCACCCTTTCGGTCCGTTCCACGATAATATTGCGGAACGAGTTGATGTCGATTGGTCGACCAATCAAAGTGAAAAGTATAAATCACTTTTTGAGAGTGCAAAAGAGAAATTGTATCCTTCATGTCCAAAAGGGATAACAAAATTATATGCCATTGTGAAACTGAACAGCTTGAAAACTCAATATGGTTTTTCCGATAATAGTGTGACTGCACTCCTCGAATTTATAAGGCAGTTACTCTCTGAAGGTAACACACTGCCGACAAAATACTACGACATGAAGAAGGTGATTAAACAAGTTGGAATGGATTACTCGACTTATGATGCATGCATTAATGACTGCATTTTATATTGGAAAGAAGATGCAAACAAAGTTTCTTGTAGAATTTGCAACGAACCAAGATATAGGACAACATTCAACGACAAGAAAAAAGCTACCAAAATACCTCAGAAGACGTTGAGACATTTACCTTTAATTTCTAGATTAAGGAGACTGTATACCATACTGTGGATAGCAGATGCCATGACTTGGCATGCTCGTGCCAAGTCTAATTCAAATATAATGCACCATCCGTGTGACACTTTCGAATAGAAAGTTGTTGATTCATTTGATCAAACTTTTGTTGTTGAACCACGAAACGTAATGCTTAGGATCGCAACAGATGGTTTCAATCCACATAAATCTCTACCTAGCCATTATATTTTTTGGTCAATTATTATAATACCATATAATCTTCCTCCATCGATGTGCATGAAAAGAGAGTTCTCAATGTTGACATTGTTGATTTTTGGGCCAAAACAGCCAGGAAAGGATATCGATGTTTATTTACAACCATTGATAGATGAATTAAATCAGTTATGGAAAGGAGTCATTGCATTTGACTCATTCAATAATTCAGAGTTCACATTGAGGGCTAGCATGTTGTGGGTTATTCATTACCATCCTGCATTCGGGACGTTATCGGGTTGCACAACTCATGGCTATTTTGCATGTCCTGTTTGTGGGGAATATACTTGTTCTTATTATCTTCCTGAGAGTAATAAGATGTGTTATATGGGACATCGAATATTTCTTCCTATCAAACACAAGTTTCGAGATGATAAGGCAAACTTCAACAACTGAACAAGAATATCATCGTCCTCCATGGCCATTGAATGGTTATCAGGTTGAAGAAAAAGTAGCTAATGTCAAGATGAAAGTTGGTAAAAAAAAAGAAATTGGGCAAAAGCGAAAAAAGAAAACTGATGATGAAGATCTTACCAATATTCCCGCATGGTATAGGAGGTCTATCTTCTTTGATCTTCCATATTGGAAAGTAAATATTGTCCGACATAATATTGATGTGATGCATACAGAGAAGAATGTCACTGAACATCTCATTAGCACGATTATGAGTCACAAGGACAAGTCAAAAAATGGCATCAATGCACGCAAGGACTTGAGAATCATGGGTATAAAACAAAAATTGTGGATCAGGGAAGACCATGAAACAAATAAAACAATTATATCGGAGGCAGCTTTCACTTTGAGCAAAGAAGAAAGTATACAATTCTGCACCATTTTGAAAAGCATAAAAGTACCTAGTAAATTCTCTTCTAGCTTCCAAAATAAAGTCTAACAAATATAAAGTCACATGATTATCACGTTATAATTCAACAATTACTTCCGGTATTGCTTCAACATTCTTATCCACAACATAAGGATTTGCGTAATGCAATACACCATATAAGTCTGTTCTTTAACATTTTGTTCTCAAAGGTGATTAACAGGGAATATCTTTTAAAAGTAAAGGCTAGTCTGATAAAAGCAATGTGTGTGCTTGAAAAATATTTTCCACCCACATTTTTTGATATCAGTATCCACCTTATGGTTCATTTAGCCGATGAAGCATTGATTTGCGGCCCAGTTAGATATAGGTGGATGTATCCTTTTGAAAGTTAAATTAGTAATTTTAGTTTTATTCTTCGTAGCTCGATTTAAATGGATACTAGTTATTTACAACTGATTATCTACATATGTCGATGAAAACATATAAAGGATACATGCGCAACAAAAGATATATTGAAGGGTGTATTGCAGAAGGATATATTATACAAGAAGAAATTTATTACTACATAGAGTATATGCCAAAAACAGGTGATGGCACTCATAAACATACCAGTGAAGCGTTTTTAGATGAAGATGATGAGTTTCCTGATGAGTTGCCTCTAGATAATGGTACAGATATATGCTTAACCCAAGTGCACTTTGAACAAGTTCATAGGTGGGTCCTTAATAAGTACGATGGATTGGATGAATGGGAGAAGTAAGTTCACTAGTTTATCCTAAATTCCCATTATCATAAATTTACTCCTATATTCATTTTGAAATATTTATCGCAGAAGGTATACCATTTATGTAAAAAATACTAAATCTCAGTCTCGAAGTAGCGTTACGTCCATGGAAATTTGTCAAAGTTTTACTCTATGGTTACGTGATGAAGTATTACAACTTCTCATCTATTCAAGTGTATTTAAGTGGATCATATAACATCACAACCATGCTTTTCGTTTATTGTTTTTTAGCTAGTGAAGACTAAAGATGTTGATTCAACTCTTTGGAGATTGGTGAACGGGCCGATATTCAAGACACGTAGTTATATGAAGTACCAAGTCAACGGGTTCATATTTTCCCAAAAAGTTATGAAGAAATAATGGTAACACAAGACAGTGGTGTTTGTATGAGAGCAATTACAAAATTTAGAGCGAGCGGAAAAGATAAAAACTACAAGGAAGCAGAAAGCAGTGTATCATGGAGTTATTCAGCAGATAATTAAATTAGATTACATTGACTTCAAACTAACAGTTTTATTGTGATTGGGTAAAGCTCGAAGATAAAGTCAATGGTTGCAAAACAGATCCTGTTTCAAATTTGATTATGATTAACTTGGAGAAATTAAAAACCAAAGATAGAGTGAATGATGAGCCGTTCATTCTTGCATCAGAAGAGAGTCAAGTGTTCTACTCAAAAGATTTAAAAAATAACGAATGGTTTATGGTTTTCACACACCAAAGCGGTTGACCACAACTGTGGATGACATTGAGTTTCCTACTGTTTATCAATCAGCTTTTGAAGACAACAAAAAATTAGAAGACCTTACCAAATGCATATGTTAATATTAGTTGTATTTCTTAATTGAATTGTATTGAATTTCAAGTGTGACTAAATTTAGAATTTTAAGTGTGACTGAATTTAGAATTTCTTAATTGAACTGCATTGAATTTCAATATTGTTGCTTGCAATTCATTTATTATCTATTTATTTATTTAGCATATTGCCCACTATACCGTATCCGCATTTTATCAGAAAAGTCAACTATCTAAATTGATTTAAAGCATGTTTTGGTTACTATAAACCGAGTTGTTCCTTTTGTATCTATTTTTTTTACAACTTTTCTTTTTTGCTTTAAGATAATAACATTTATTTCAAGATGAAACAAAGTCTGAAGGCTCGAAGGCCCCCTTTTTAGCGTCAAAAATGTTAGTACAAAATTTTATATGCGCTGGCAACTCAAGTTTCGAAAGTATATGGCACCGAGAGTTTATCATGGTTCAGGCCGAAAATACATGTATCCTCTGTTCTTTCCTTCTTTCACTTATGTAGCTGGGAAGCTTATTACATTTGACAAGGCGTATTCACCGTTAATGGGTGGAGCTCTAACATAGAAAAGTACAATATATTGCTTGTGACTCTAGTTTTCATGTTTTACGGAGGCAGGTGACCCTCTATTTATAGCAGCTTTAGGGTCCTCCCAGTGGTGCATGAGTTTTCATCTGTGATTGATGACTTTGCTTGTCGTAAGCAACCTTGATTAAAACACTTTTCTCTAAATGATTGAAACTATTTTAATGCAGATATTATGATCCTTCCTGTATATCTTAATCATTGGTTTCTGTTTGAGAAGTCTGAACTATTAATTGTTGAGTTTACTAGAGTGTCCTTAATTTTGGCAGTAGGTGCTAGTAATGTGTCTTATTTATTTTGTATAACTAGTTTCCATAGCTTTATTGTATAGGTTTTTGGATCACGTTATCAAACTTCAAAGTCCCTGTCATCACATTTGATGCCTTACAAATACGCATCAGGTCTTGAAACATTTATTTATTTCACACTTTGTTAATACTTAGTAATTAGTATGTCGTTATTAAAGCATTCATTTCTTTTTTCAAATATTTATCCACATTCAGGTTGAAAATGCCTTTAACTATATTGAATACCTTCCGTAGTTAAACAATAGTGATGAATTCTATTACATTTTGAATCTATTGTTTTGTGTTGAAGGTTTCTTTAGGATTGTATATTGAGCTGCTTTGTAGTTAGTGCATTATGTTTTATAGGTATTAAAAATACTGATATTTTTTGTGTTTGGTTAATGAATATTGCATGGTTCTTACGAATATACCCTGTAAATTCAGTAAATTAATGGTAATTCAGACTTTCAACTATGACAAGTACATTAGAATTATCAGGTATTAACAGGTATTGTCATGTTTCACTGAAATTTGGATTCTTTGTTTGTTATAGGTGGGCTTTGGTAGTTTGAATTGCAACCAAGAAGATAGTAACAATGTCAGAACATGTTTCACTGAAATTTGGATTCTTTGTTTGTTATAGGTGGGCTTTGGTAGTTTGAACTGCAACCAAGAAGATAGTAACAATGTCAGAACATGTAGAACCATCAAACCATTCAATTACACAATCATCCTCTACACAACCCGAAAAAGTGGAGGAAAACACATTAGGTGTTCTATTTCAAAAAGCACTGGAAAAGTAAGCAGTTGAACTGGTAAATTGGTACGAATCTATGTGCCTATTTCGTACGAAAGTTGGGATAAAGTGCCTGACAAATATAAGACTGATGTTTGGAAAGAATTGATGGTAAGCTAAAATTAATTTGTATATGTTCGGTTTTCTATTGCTTAACCTAGGTTTTGTTCATTATTCTCAATGGTTTGGTCATGCTGCCCCTTCTATAAGCTTTTAGTTCTAAATATAAAATAATTATTTTAATCGTTGCATTCTTATGCTGTGATAAACCTTCTGTAAGCTTTTAGTTCTAATTATAAAATAATTATTTTAATCGTTACATGCTTATGCTGTGATAAACATTTTTTTTAAGCTCAATATACAATCCGCCTTGAACATCAAAGCTCTAAAATGATATTGTGTTATAAATCAGTTGTTCATAAGTATATTGTGTTTATAAATCAGTATATGAGTAAATAGGATATTTTATATCACTCTCATAAGCATGTAGGAGTATACATTATTATTTAATGCATACATTTTATGTCGCATACATTTTATGGAAAATATACCAAGGCAATATATTTGGTTTCTTTTGGTTCCACTTCCAAATATACGGATTATTAAGTATATTGACAATATATATGTGTATATATATATATATATATATATATATTAAGGCAAATATATTGATTATACTGATTATATGGTTGATTATACAAGTATATTAATAATATACTGATTATATTAAGGGAAGTATACTGATTATTAAGCATATTAATAATTTATCTATTAAGGCAAATATACTTCCAAATATACTGATTATACGAGTAGACAATATATACTAATAATCAGTATATTTTTAGGCAAATATATCAAGGCAATACGTTTTGTGGCAAATATATTAAGGCAAATATATTTGCCATAAAATGATTCATAATCAGTATAAAATATTATTTATAAACACAATATATTTAATGCATACATTTAATATCACTCTCATAAGCATGTATTGATTTATAAGCACAATATATATTGTCTTATAGAAGACTTGCTTGCTGTCTTTAATATATTTTCCTCAGCCACCTCTCGATAGCAGCCAAGGTGTGCTACAAAACCCAGGTTTTGTTCATTATTCTCAATGCAACATGTTGGTTTTTTGAGTGAAAATGACATTGATTCTGCCTGGTCATATTTTGTTCTAACTGATGCTAATTTAAATGGAATGGTCAATTCTATTGATGTAGTTATTTATGAGGCAGATTTTTCTTAGCATGGATGAAGTCCATATGCCTATGGAAGAACATCATGCCATAAAGAGAACTAAACATACACTCGTTATGAGTTTCCCGAGTTCAAATAGAATTTATATGTATGCTTGCTACATTTAAAGCCGCTGAGAACTAAACATACACCTACTACATTTGTTATTATAAACTACCGAGAACTAGAATACAATTCTAATAACTGCTGAAAACTAAACATGCACTTGTTACATTTATATTTATGCTTACATGTATGTGGAAGTTTGTGTCAATGCAATATTAGTGGGTTTGGCCAAACATGAGCAGTAGTGTTTATTTATAATTGTGTATGTGTAAAATATGCATGTGTGCAGTGTGAGTGTGTGTATATAAGGAAACTGAGTTGAGCATGTGTGAAGTGTGTGTGTGTGCACCGAACCACTTGCGTCCTTACTGCTAGTAGCAGCAGCAAGATGTTTCCACTGCCTCCAGCAGCAGCTGGTCACTGCCATCGCAATAGTGGCAGTTTGCATAAATTTTCCTATGCAATATTGTGTATTTGTTTTACTTGTTTTTACTATTAATATAATAACTATTATGTTCACAGGCATTCTTCGATCTAGATTTGTAAGGGGTGATCAATCCCTTTCAGCGGAAAAACCTCAATAGGATCTTGCAATGATGTGATAGATCAAACAGCTTGAAATGAATATCAATCTCAGATCACAGAAAAAATAAAGGCAACAGGGAACACAAAAATTTATAGTGGTTCCACTATCGCGAGATAGTATATGTCCACTTCAATGGGGAAGAGATTTTATTAATTTTCAAGAGATTACAGAGGTTTTAAAGTAGAGCAAAAGAAATGAAAAATACAAATGTTCTCATACATTTCATAGGAATAACATCCTCTATGCCTCTCTTTAAATAAAGAAAATATTACTTGGGGATGAGACAATTGATTTATGTAAAATAAATCAATTTATGGAAAAAACTGATAACCCATTAATTAATTGTCATATGATTGATTGATAGTTTTCCCTTTTCTCCATTAATCAATCCCTTTTCCAATTTTAATCTCTTTCCGTTTCTTTTCTTCATGAAACATGACAACTAATTAATTGATGAATATTTCCAATATCCTCTATTCATTAATATTCCTTCCATTTTTTTCCATTCATTTCTTACACAAAACAGGTAACAAAATTACCACGAATATCTCCAAAAAATCTAATTGATATTTGGAAATATTGTATCACCAAATTCCAATAATCTCCACCTTGATACAATATATCTTGCAACCAAGAGTCTCCAATGTGAATGCTTCCCAATGAGTTCCTGCACAAGCCCCCCTCATTGCACTTTGTCAGTGAACTCCGGCAAGGCCACCGCCCACCAACAAATTGTTGGAAGCATTAAAAAAAACAAGGTAGACATTATGCAACCAACTCCTATCTCTTCATACAAGAAGAATACCACATCTTCTCTTGACTTCAAGCAAGTCACTCTCTTCCCCATTGTGCCACCATGTGGCATCTAGCACTTCATCAAGTGAATCAACTTCGAGCAATGCTCGAACTTAGTAGCAGGTAATGTCTTCGTAAACATGTCTGCTGCATTTTCATTTGTGTGAATCTTCTGAAGACGAACTAACTTCTCCTCATTTATAGAGATAAGGAAAGACTCTCTTACCTCTATATGCTTTGTTCTAGAACTGAAAGCCAGATTTTCAGCTAAATAAATTGCACTTTGATTGTCACAATTCACCAAACAAGCATCTTGCATGAAGCCCAAATCACACAATAACTTCTTCAAATAAAGTGCCTCCTTAGCTGCCTCAACTGCAGCTATCAACTCTGCCTCTGTAGTAGACAAAGCAACTATAGTCTGCAACCTCGCTCTCCAACTAATAGTTGTTCCTCCAAGTGTGAACACATAGCCTGAGGTTGACTTCCTTCTATCTCTATCTCCAACATAGTCTGAATCATAGAATCCAACCAAGTTGAAATCCTTATTTCTGCCGCAAAAAACAAGCCCATAATCCGATGTTCCTCTAAGATATCTAAAAATGTACTTCACTGCCTCCCAATGCGATTTTCCCGGATTTGTCGTGTATCTACTAACTAATCCAACAGCTTGAGCAATGTTAGGTCTAGTGCACACCATAGCATACATCAAGCTACCTACTGCACTAGCATAAGGCACCTTCTTCATATAGGCCTAGTCCTTTTATGAGATCGGAGAGCCCTAATTAGAAAGCTGTATATGCAAAGGCATGGGTGTACTGATAGCCTCTGCACCATCCATGCTAAACAAAGCAAGCAACTTTTGAGTAAGTCTCAAAAGTCCAAGCTTTCTATCTCTTTGGATTTCCATCCCCAAAATTCTCTTTGCTTCTCCAAGGTCTTTCATATTGAATTCCGCTTTTAATTTCAACTTTAACGCATCAATTTCAGATTTATCCTTGGAAGCAATCAACATATCATCCACATACAAAAGTAAATACACCCAATTATTATTATTTAAATGCTTAAAATAAATACATGCATCTTTAGTACGACGATTAAAACCATGTAAAATCATAAAAGAATCAAACCTTTTGTACCATTGTCTAGGCGACTGTTTTAGACCATAAAGAGATTTCTTCAACTTGCATACCAAATCTGACTTTCCATCTACAATAAATCCTTCTGGATGCTTCATGTAAATGGTTTCCTCCAAGTCACCATGCAAGAAAGCGGTCTTCACATCAAGTTGTTCTAACTCTAAATCGTAAGCGGTAACTATTGCAAGTAGGATTCGAATTGAAGTTTGTCTAACAGCTGGAGCAAATATTTCATCATACTCTAACCCTTTCTTTGTGAAAACCCATTGGCTACTAATCTTGCCTTGTATCTACCATCATCTTTTACCTTGAACACCCACTTGCAACCTATGGCTCGGCTTCCTTGAGGTAGTGGTACCAAATCCCAAGTCTTGTTCTTTTGCAAAGACTGTATCTCCTCTTCCATAGCGCAATTCCACTTCGAGTTGTCACTCGACTTCATGGCTTTTTCAAGGCTCAATGGTTCATCATTAATTACATGTAAAGCATACTCGAACTGATCATCAAGGCTCAAGTTTGCATACTGCCAATCTCCATATCAAATTGAAGCTCTCTTTGGTCTCTGACTAGCCCGAATGACTATATCACCCGACTCTTCTTCAGCTCCACTTTGAGCTGAATCATATCTAGCTTCATGACCATTACCATAACTACTTGAGGAAATATGTGGACTATCATGTGATGTATCAACTGCTCCGTCACTATTATCAATAGTGATAGCTCTACTTCGGGTTTGAAAACCGGGAATCTCGGTCTTTTCAGGCATCTCATCAACTGAGTCTGAACCCTCTGATAAGCCTTCCAAAAGTTTGAACATTGCAGACTCATCAAAAGTCACATGTCTGAAATGTATAACTTTCTTCGTAATTGGATTCTAAATTCTATATCCTTTTATGCCATCTGTATAACCAAGAAAAACACATTTGGAGGCCCTAGGCTCCAACTTGTCATGTCCTGTATTGTGAACATAAACTGGACATCCAAATATACGAAAATAACTTAATAAAGTGTTTTTACCTCTTCATACCTCCTCTAGAATCTTCCCATCAATGGCTAAGCACGAAATCTGATTAATAATATGTGCTGCAGTCAAAATAACTTCAGCCCAAAAACCCTTAGACATACCCGCAGTCAATATCAAGCAACGGGCCTTTTCAAGTAGAGTCTTATTCATTCTCTCAGCAACCCCATTGGATTGCGGATCACCAAGTGTAGTAAAATGTCTTCTAATACCATGCTGTCTGCAGTAGTCGAGGAACTCTTTGGAGACATATTCGCCACCATTGTCAGATCTAAGAATCTTCAATTTATTTCCTATTTGTTTTTCAACAAGAGCTAACCAAACCTTAAACTTCTCAAATACTTCCGACTTAGCTTTCATTACATACACCCAAACCTTGCGCGAGTAGTCATCAATGAAGGAAACAAAATAATATGCTTCACCAATAGAAGCTGTAGAGTATGGCCCCCAAACATCTGAATGCACATAATCAAGTACTCTCTTAGCAGTATGCACGTCATAACCAAAAGTAACTCTGGTTTGCTTTGCCAATACACGCTCCTTGCAAAAGTCCAACTTGTTGAAGATTTCTGCCTTGATCTTTTTCTTCTTACAAAGAAACTCTAAGTTCTTCACCGAAGTATGACCTAATCTCATATGCCAAAGCTTGGTAGCATCCAAACTTTCAGAATTATCGACTCCAACACATAATTCTCCATGGACAGTGGTACCCATTAGCAAACACAGATTTCGCACCATAACACCCTTCATCAATACAAGTGCCTCTCTATAAACTCTCAAATGATCTTTAACAATGGTTATCTTGCATCCCAATGATGCCGATTGGCCTAATGATATCAATGACTTCCGAAGACCTAGGACATAGCGAACATTTGAAAGTATGCGAACAATCCCATCATACATGCGAATGCGAACTGAACCAACTCCCATAGACTTGCATGTAGCATCGTTCCCCATAAGGATAGAACTTCTTCTTTGGCATCGAAAGAAGAAAAATAATCCTTATTAAGAGTCATGTGAAATGATGCTCCAGAATCTAGAATCCAGTGGTCTGCAACATCTGATACAACCACTGTCAATAAATCGCTACCGCCTTTCTCCATCGCAATAGATGAAGAACCATCAGTCTTCTTCTCCAAATCTGGACAGTCTCTTCTCCAATGGCCTGGTTTCTTACAATTATAGCACTTTCCATCTTTAGACTTACTCCGTGAATTAGGCTTCCTAGAATTGGAACACCCCCTATTATTCTTCACTTTTTTCTTTGCTCTTCCTCTCTCAACAAATAAGCCTAAACTACTACTTCCTCCACTACTATCACCAACACCAAACTCTTTCATCTGATCTCTCAACTCTTCACTGAGCAAACCTATCTTCACATCATCTAATTTCAATGTGTCTCTACCATAGATAAGGCTGTTAGAGAAACCAGTGTATCGCTCTGGAAGCGAACACAACAGAACCATTGCATTTTGTTCTTCATCAATTTTTAGCTCAACATACTTCATCTTCATCAACAGGTCATCAAACACACTTAGGTGCGTCTTAATTAAAGAACCTTCCTTCATCTTATAAGTGAAGAAAGTCTTCAATAGGATCAGATGGTTGGTTAGGTATTTCTTCATGTAGAGGTCCTCCAACTTCTTCTAAATGCCTCTAGCTGTTGTCTCCTGAATGATTTCAGAAATTACATTCTTTCCCATAGCAAGCTGAAGAGTTGTAAAGGCCCATTCTTCCATCTCTTCTAATTCCACTAATGAATATCAGCAGGCAATGTCTCTGTATCAAATACTACTCGATGAACGTGATTTCTTCTCAAAACTGCTTTCATCATCCACTGCCACTTTTCAAAATCTCCTTCACCATTCCACTTCTCTATCATCAACTATGATCATGACACCACATAGGAGCCTCTGACGTATGGAGAAACTACTGACACTGTCATATTATTTGTATTGTTTTCATCTCCTCCTGCCATTCTACCAAACACCTTCTTTGCGAATCTAGCTCTGATACCAGTTGTAAGGGGTTATCAATCCCTTTCAGCAAAAAAACCTCAATAGGATCTTGCAATGATGTGATAGAATAAACATCTTAAAATGAATATCAATCTCAGATCACAGAAAAAAATAAAGGCAACAGAGAACACACAAATTTATAGTGGTTCCACTATCGCGAGATAGTATACGTCCACTTCAATAGGGAAGAGATTTTATTAATTTTCAAGATATTACAGAGTTTTTAAAGTAGAGCAAAAGAAATGAAGAATACAAATGTTCTTATACATTTCATAGGAATAACGTCCTCTATGCCTTTCTTTAAAAAGAGAAAAGATTACTTGGGGATGAGACAATTGATTTATGTAAAATAAATCAATTTATGGAAAAAAAAACTAATATCCCATTAATTAATTGCCATATGATTGATTGATAATTTTCCCTTTTCTCCATCAGTCAATCCCTTTTCCAATTTTAATCTCTTTCCGTTTCTTTTCTTCATGAAACATGTCAACTAATTAAATGACGAATATTTCTAATATCCCCTATTCATTAATATTCCTTCCATTTCTCTCCATTCATTTCTTGCACAAAACAGGTAACGAAATTACCACGAATATCTCCAAAAAATCTAGTTGATATTTGGAAATATTGTATCACCAAATTCCAATAAGATTCAGATTCAAAAGACTTGGTTTTTAAAAAAATGGCTGAGTCATTTAGGAAGCACAAAAGTGATTTGAGGATACGTTATATGATAAATATGATAATGATGAAGACAGATTGAACAACTGTCCACCAGCCACCAAACAAGAAGATTGGGCTATGCTTTTGAAAAACGAAGCAACATCTAATGCAAAGGAAAGAAGATATAAAGGCAAAAAAACCCGATCATTTTACAGCTATGGCCATCATACAGGACGTACAAGTCATGCCATTATAGAACATGAAATGGTATGTACTCTTTCTAGTTTATCCATTAATTATTACTGTTAATTTGTAAAATCAAATAACATTGGATGTCTTTTCAGATATTCAAGATAAAATTAAATTATTTCAAGCACTTAGATCAGCAATGATAACAGCTTGTGAATGTATAATTCATGTTTTAAATATCATATTTTGATGAGCTTGGAAATATCTAGCATCTTCAAAAATATAAGTCAACATACTGAAATGCCTATTTTGCCATGTTAAATGCATGGATTGTGACACTCTTAACAGAGATGCTTTTATTTATTTATGGGTGGTATGGTTTGTTGGAGTATTCCTACAATTTAATCATGAAGTTAACTGGAAATAGATTCCATTAATGCAATGCCTTCAGATTGAAATTCTCTTTATTAGTTTTACTCTCTTACTTTCTATGTTCATATAACTTCACTGAGAAAGTTCATTTCGTGTATATATATATATATATATATATATATACACACACACACACACATACATATATATATATATAATTTTTTATGTTCATTTCATATACATATCATATTTTACTATTTTACTATTACTGAATTTGCCTTACTATTTGTACAGATAATCAAAGTAATGTGTAGTAAGTACTCAAACTAAATACTAGACAGAACTCAAGTAATTACACACATGCTACCAAGTACAAGTAATTAATGAGTCGGTGCATTTACCCATATATATTTGTTGGTACGGCCACTATTTCTATGATTTTCTCATTCACGACAGACAAACGTGGGGAGGCATATCTTTGATCTTGTACTATATCTTATTTCTCCCTTTTGTTTTATGTGTTCATTCTGCGATTTTTTAGCCCATCACGTCATTCACTGTTGGGCAGTCTATTTATATAATTTTCTAACTTGTTTACTTGTATTGCTTCACAAATTTTGTTTTATTATCGACCTTTCTATCAAGAATAAACAAAATGAAGAGTTGGTTAGAGTTATTCAATTTGAAACAGTCGATAATGAAGTAAATTAGGAAGAAAAAATGGAAGAGATTACAACATCTTGATTCTTGCATATTTTGTACCATTACTTGAATGAAGCCGATTTTGGCGGCCCTTTCTACATTGGGATGATCTGAGCTCTGGGTAAAATATAAGCTGAATAATTAAGTTATAAATTCTAATGATGGACTAAAATGGTTGTACTTCGTAATCAATTATTCTTTTTTTTAAAACCAGATTGAATACAGTGCAATTGATAGAGTTTTGTTGTAAGAAGATTTTGAGATTGGTGGTTTGCATGTTGCACTATTTGGAGTTAACACAGACAGTTTGTATAGAGATTATGATAGTACAGGACATACTGAAAAAGAGTAATGCTAAATACTCCATATTACAAGATTTGTTTAACCTTAGCATATCATTTGTTAATGTAAACAAGAATGCAACTAAAAACCTTGGAGCAATATTCTATCGAATAGTGTAATTTTTTAATCATTCTTAATTGGCAGTGCACGGCCGATCAAAACTGTATAAAATGCAATTTATGGTAGGGTGTATTCAGGAAGACTAAAAAAGGGTTTTGTTTGATTTTTCTTTGCTATGTTGTTATGCATTATAGACGTAATGAAATATCAATAAATTGGCTCTCATAATTAATATCTACAATCAAATAAATGTACAGGCTAGTGAAAATCCGATAAAAGAAATCACACGACATGAAGTATGGGAAAGAGCTCACACAAAAAAGGATGGTACCATATCAGATTCGGCTTCAGTATACTTCGTAAGTTGAGTAATAATTCATCTATTCAAAAGTTTTGGTAATGAATAACAACTTAAGTATTATCATATTTTAGGAAAAAATTGCAAAAGTGAAGGAGTTATCAATGATGGTGATGAAAAAGATTTGACATTGGATGAAGATATCATATCACAAGTGTTTGGCAAGGATATAAAAGGTCGCACTCGGGGTATCGGAGCCAAAATATCAAGGACACAAGTTAAAGCATCTAATGTTGCTCGAAAACAAGTTAAAAAGGCTCAAGGAGGCTTGGAATACTTGAATGCAAGGATTGATAATATGGAGGGTAAGTTGAATTCGATCCTTGACTTGATTAAGAGACAATACGGTAGTCAACAAAATCATACTTTAAACATTGCTGCAAATAAGGGAGGAAGTGGTACACCTCACGAAAGTGTTGGAAGAATGTTGAATAATGATTTTCCCAATTCATTGAATTCGTCTGGTTTGTCGAATCAAAAATGTGAAATTTTGTGTATTGACCTAGAGACCATTGGCACAACCTCCATCTGCAGAGATTCGACCGCATCCACTATACATGGAATAACTGTAACTTCGTCATACGAGAAATTGGTTGTGGACAATATACTGCTACCAGAAGGGAGAATAAGCAAACTGAATCATCCTTTTGCTTTGACATTTGGTAAAGTTGGAATTGGTGGATACGTGTGTCATCCAAAGAGTCATATTCGATATTTGTAGACGCATAAACCAGGTATGTATGTATTAAGTTAAATATTTAGTTTGTTCAATTCGATTTACACAATTAGTTACATATGAATTAAGTTTAATTTTAAATTAGGAGAAATGTTGGTAATATATATGAATAACTATTAAGACCGTGCTAAGTAACCTACTTAGACAGTTTAATCGTAACAAAATCAGCAGTTGTCGTAATTAGAAACATGTCTGACCAATAACCACTCTTAAGCTTTGCATAAAATTGTAGATGTTTGCATAAATTTTTTAGCTTTGCATAAAAGATTGACTTTGCAAAAGACTATATATTAACAAAAGGTTCGATTTGAGTGCTCAACTCCGTTGCAAAGTGCACACTAAAATTGAGTGTGCAACATAATTTCCGATGCAAATAAGTTGTGCACTCAGTTATTTTAAATTGAGTATGCAACTCAGTTAGGCACTGCATATGAGGGATAGCATCTCTCTTCTCTAAACTATTTTTTTCTTAATAGAAAACTAGCTTCTGATTTTTTTTCTTTGCTTCTGCAACTTCTATTAATATCTGCATAATAAAAATAGCAATCAATTTAAAAAACAAAATGAAAAATCACAAGAAAAAAACTGAGATTCTCTGCTGATTCGAGCGATGCTCGATTTTATAAAACTGAGAAACTGAGTGTTCTATAAAATTCAGTTTTAAAAACAGCACGACACATTTTCAAAACCAAGCGCTGGCTCAGTTTAAGTAACTGAGTGTGACGTTTAGTTTGAGTAACTGAGCCTGACACTCAGTTTTCATAACTGAGCTCAGTTCAGTTCTGAACTGTGCCAAGCACAGTTCAGAATTGAGCTACAACTGAGCCAGGTTCAGTTTCAAAATACATAACAACATTATTAAGATTCATGATGTTTTTTATATGGGAATAAGAATAACATAATGAGCGATTAACTATCCTAAGCGCCCTTTGAAGTTTTTTATGTGGTCCATCTGTTTTAATCCACTTCTAGATGATCTGCGATTTCCAATTTGGGTCTTATTCCCATATCTACCAGCTCACCTTTGTAATAAAGAGGCCTTAAATGCTCTTTGAAAGGAAATTGGCCAATCGCTTTAAGCGGATGAAGCTACGAAATAATAGTAATCGCCTCGAACATTTTTTCTTAAATTGAATCTATCTCAACCTCTATTGCTTAGAATTTTCGTTGGGCCAAATGGAAGTGATTATTGGCAATGCATTGAATAAGAGAATCTTCCAATCAATTGTCCAAAGTGTTGAAAACTTGGCAACAATCAACACCCACAGTACAAAGAAGTGTTTGTTAACCATAATCTTGAATCCTACCTTCCCAAAAAAATTAACCCACCCTCTAAAGCTCACAGCGATGACGTAACGTGCATTTCACACTACTGACTTTCAATGTCCAAAATCCCACAATTTCTAACAAAATTCATTTTTTCATCGCCTTGTCAAGTGCTTTATTGTCAGAGCAGGAACATATTCAGGTCTGAAAATGTAATTGTATTTTCATTGTCTTGCCGACATTTCAAATTTCAGTAACAGATCATTAATGCTATGTTTCCCTTAATTGATATTTCCCCTTAATTGTTATTTTTCCTTAATTGTTACTATATTAAATATTATTTAATAATTGATTGCAAAAGTTAGCTACTCATTGATGGCATTATTTCAAACTAATATATTCATACCACCAAAATGTGCATCCACACTCATTTTAAAAGTGCAATGAAATTTCATCAAAATTCTTTATTTACGTATTTTATTCCCTAATATATGTTGCATTAACCTCCGTAAATTGGTACTCTTTTATTTTCCTATGTTTATTCCCTACTGTACCTTTTTTTATTGATCAGAAACGAGTTACCAGAGGGGTATGTTATAACATCATCAAAGTTAACCCATAAATTACATGAAAATTGCTAAAAAAAATTGAAACTCTCCGTTTCATTTTCTTTCAGTTATTTATGGAAAAATTTAAAATTAATCCAATTATGGAAAATATATTTCACATCATTTAAAGCTTTCTTATAAACAAGTAATTTTACCTGCTAGCCGTTGTTCTTTAATTCTGACTACGTGTGTAGTGAATACCTTGATAAAACATATAAAATGTAAAGGCATATCTCAAACAAAAATTTCTACAGTATTTGTTATACTAGGTACCATTTTCAACCAAGATCAAATGTGTTTATTACCGATACTACTACAATCGTTATATATTTGTAGTTTGTTTTGCAATAGTTTAGTGTTTCCTTATCCGACAACAACACTGTTAATAAATAATATTGAGTTCATATATCATTATGGTAAATATTTCTATAATTAGTACAATTGTGTAGCTATTAACTGGTGGCTAATATCACTACAGATATTGATACTCACGGAAAAAAAGGCTATAATCATAAACAATAAGTAATCACAAAATGGTAATGAAGTTATTAAGCTAAGTAAAAATAACATTATCACTGCTAATGAGACAACAAAACTTGCTTGATTGAACTTTTACTCACTCACATTTCTTATTTTAGACTTACAGAAGCTATGATAAATCTTTTCTTATTTTATTCCCTCAACTTTTTGACACAAATATATGCATCTGAACTTTGTAATCATGGATAATACAAATTAGGCAATGTATTAAACATGAGTAATATTTGAAAAATAACAAATCATAAATTACTGTTTATTACAGAACACTCTATAGTATCGGCTTATGCTTTTAGTTGATTAAAGCTTGCAATTCATCTATGTTTTATTTGTATTTTCCCAAATTGGATGACTTTAAGAGCAAATCTTGAATACACACACACACACAAATATATATATATATATATATATATATATATATATACATACATACACACACACACACATTCCACCTTTTATCATTTCATCCAACAAGAATAGTTCCTCTAATTCTAGGAATTTTTCTAAAACATTTTTCTCTTGAATATCATTCAAAAAAATTTCGGATTGCCTAGTATTCTAAGGGTAGCGAGGATGCTACCAATTGATTCTGCACTTGCTGCTTTTAGGATTTTTGTCGGTTTTATGTTCATACTAAATTAACTAACAGAATTACTGGATGAAAATTTCCACTACTTTTACTTCCAGTCATTTCCATAGTTATGATTTGAACGACAATTGCAATGTTTTGACTTAATTAGTTCCTAATGTGGAAATTTTTAATTCCATATATAACTTGAATTGATTCATATTACATCCACTTATGGATATTTTTATTTCGATAACTATTAGGTTTACCTTTATTCATTCACACACAGTTCAGAATCAACTCATTAAGTTCAACAATTTATAAACACAGAGAAAAATCAGAAGTCTAATTCATATGGTAGCAACAACTGCTCTGAATGCCTACTGTACTTGTATATGGCTGATTTAGCTCTTACTGTCAATTCAAATAGATGACTTAAATGTAAATATATGATTTAGCACATATTTGCTAATGTGGTAAACACTGAATAAATTGATAGAAGGTGCTTAGTATTTCTAAAGCACAAATTAGTGCGGAAACTTGCAAACCAATACTGTCAAAAAATTTATGGTCTTACAGCTATGTTCATCCCATTAAAGCAAAGAGGAATATGTTATTTATTATTTCCAGCAATATCAACTTTTATGCAAAGCTAAAAATTTTATGCAAAATCAGAGGTATTTGCAATTAAAACCGTGCTGCTATTACCAATTTTTTGGGAATTAATACATGATATTCGAATTTTAGATATTGTTCGCAGCTTGCAATTCCACCGTGACACGAAAACCTCGTTCGTGATGAACCCGTATCCCTACTTTGGATACGGGTACTCAGCTGCCAAACTGAACTACGCCGCATTCAGATCAAACCCGGGCGTGTACGTCCCGGTGAGGAAAATACAATACATGAACATGCTCGATGTGCAGATGGACGCGACTCACACGGCAATGAGGAAGCTGGTTACGACGACGTGGAGATTATGACTGGTGAAACTGGCTGGCCCACGGTGGGCAAACCGGGTCAGGTTGGGGCGGACCTGGAAAGTGATGCGGCCTACAATAGAGGTTTGGTTAGGAAGTTCAACGGAGGAGGAGGGACGTCGTTGATGGCGAGGAGGATATTTGAGACATACATATTTGCGTTGTTTAATGAGAATTAGAAGACCGGGCCAAACGCGGAGAGGAACTAAGGCATGTTCAAGCCCGATTTCAGTCCTATTTATAATGCTGGGGTTCTTCGTGACAGCGCGAATGTGAAACCAAGTCCAGCGCCATGGAAGAGTGTAAAATGGTATGTGGCAAAGAGTGGGAGCAGCAACGACATTTTGCAATCGAACATAAACTACGTGTGCAGCACATGCTTGGTAGACTGCAAACAAATATAGAGCGGGGGGTCCTGCTTCTTGCCCAGCACCCTTCAAAGCCATGCGTCTTTTACCATGAAAGCTTATTATCAAAGCTTCTGGTTGCCATGACTGCGATTTTAAACAAAATGGCCTTCTCACTACTTCTGATCCTAGTTCTAAGACTTGCAAGTTCCATGCATTAAATAGGCATCGCTTTGCTTTATTAAATAATTATTGCTCTGAACTAGTTTAGGGAACTACTTATTCATGTGTGGATGCTTCTGTAGTAGACAGGCTTTTAAAAAACTTATATTTATTGCGTGTTATACAAATGGTATTACTGCTTATTTCATATATATATATATATATATATATATATATATATATATATATATATCCATGTGGTAATCATCAAGTTGTAAATACTCATGTATCTTTGATTGCATGTTCACAGTTGTAAATAATCATGTGTCTTTGATTGCACCGATAGTTTACTCTATCGTACAGTGATAAACAACCGAACAGTAATGAAATTAGTAAAGACTAAAGTAGAATTTGTATGGGGATCATTAGTCATCGGATTCAATGGTAATTTTTGTGTGCCTACATTAATACATGTTTATGAAACCATATTTATTATAAATCAGTTGATAACAACTAATAAGTTGTGCATTTATTTTTTTATTTTTTTGATGTAATTATTTTCAGTGATGAATACTAATCATGCGTTTGTTATTATATGTTTTACTGCCCTTGCTTTAGGACTTATCGCTATTGGACCTCTGTGAAGAAGAAGGGGCATGTGATGAATAATGAAATGTAAGTAATGAAGTTCTGGAATGTAGTTTGACTCAAAATGTGTAGAAGCTGCTAGCGTGGAAGGCTCAAGCTTAATTACTCTAGTTTATTTTATATTAGTTAATGTCAGTGTCATGATATTTTACTATTAGTAAGTTTGAAGTTCTTCATTTTACGTGAATGTGACATAATGTAGTTGATTTTGTGTTGGACATGAACAATTATGAATGCTTCCTACTTCTCTTACCACATACTGTCCATTCACTATGTAATGGTTATAAGCTATAAATGTTGCTCCAGTTGTAAGACTAATGTTGTTGACTTAGAGGTTAATCATCCATTCATTCTTCTCTAGGCGCTGGTTGGGTCAATTGTTCGGCTACTCTCTGACAGTAGGGATCATTTAGTGATAGATCCTAAACTTTCAATTGTTTGTCTCATGCATATGTCCATTTTTTTCTGGGTTGACTCGATTAAACAGGTTTGGCATGACTACATCACTTTAGTTGATGGTCAGTTATTCTCCACAGGATGTAACAGTTAGTCCTAGTTTCAATTAAATTATTATTATTATTATTATTATTATCATCTGTGTTACACTCCTAGGCAGAGCAACTACAGTTTCAATAGAAAGATTATGGTCATCTTCTTCATCGTTATTATTATTTCTTCTATAAATGCTTTATTCATGAGGTGTGCTTTTTTATCATTGACTTGAATCTATGACCCTAGACTTTAGAGAAACTTACTTGAGTTTCAATGAAAGTTTTTTGTCTTTTTGGGGATTGTAAAGCAACTTTAGTTTGTATGGTAGCAGCCTAGCAGGTTGTTGCTCAAGGAGGAATGTGAATCATGTGATGAGGCAGGGTGCTTATAGACGATGACTTAATGGTTCAGGTTGGTGAATTTGCTTTTGTTATTTTGAACTTAAGGAGCACCGATGATTGATGGATATGTAACAGAAGCATCGATGATCAAATAAAAAAAGGGACACATGCACTTAACAATATAAGATGCACAAGTGTATATACAGCTCCCACATTTTCATTCTAGGTTGTGACAATACGTGCACACTAAGTAACTACACTTTTTCAAACATGACACAAACGAACAACTCCACTTGCAATAACCAACAACACACACCTCTGCACACTTGCACAACGCCAAATCTACACTCCTATAGACTTACCCTTGCACAAACACATACACACAAGGATTTGCATTTTTTTGACAAAAACTCATCATAATTTTACGACTCATTATAATAGAACATATATGAATTCACACCATTGATGCTATACATACAGACAGTTTAAGACTTCATGGTCATGTACGTACAAGAAACAAGCGGGTGTAATTGATTTGGTTGTTCAACTACTTGTTTACAATAGCAACCCCGGTGAATCAATAAATTTTAAGCAACTGATAAAAATTGTTTTCCTAAAAGATTATATAAAGTCACATAAGAATTTATGAGTTACTCCAAAAGCAGTATTGGAGGGTGTAATATGCTCATATTTTATTCAAATCGGAGCTCTATGCTTCAGGTATAGGGACACGAGTAAAATGTAGTTTTTCAAATTAAATTTAGCCACGGCTCAAAGCTGTGGCTAAATTATTTTAAAAAAATGATTTACACTACACCATAATGGCCATTTGGCAACCCTTTTTCTTCACAATCGCCAACACTTATATATGTTGCAGGGTAATTACAATAATTAGCGTTGCTATATTAAAAAGATGTCGTCGAAAATACATAATTATAATTTTTTTATTGGCAACGCTTATATGGGTTGGTAGGCTTGGTTCGCGGGGGCAAAAATGTAAACACCCAGTTATTTTCAGTCCATAAACCCTAACTCCTCTCACATCCCCTTTCTAAACGCTTTTCACTTGCAAGGCCGCTTCTTTGGAAATAGAAAAGAGCGACTTCTTCTTTGGAAATAGGAAAGAGCACAGCACAACTAATTGATCGATTTCTTTCCCAATTTCTCAATCCATCCATTTCTGATCAGCTTCGAACTCGGGGCAATCGACATCGTCTTCAGACTCCACGACTTGCGCTTTGCAAATCTAGGGATGTGGGGTTCAGATCCCTTGGCTTCGAAGCTGGGCAATCAACTATGGCTTTAGAGAATCGACTCCTCAACTTTGACTTCAAATTTGTGTGTACCGATAATAGGCTACTCGATGTTGAGTTCGAGGAGACGCGATTTCAGCTCTTGGATTTTGTCTTCAGGTAAATGTCTTGCTAGGGTTGACCATTTTTATTTGATTTGTAGTACTCCTGATTATATAGCGCCTGAAATGAACATATTTGTTTTATTAAGGTGAAAATCGTATTGAGTTTAGAAGTTTGGGCTTCGATTGGTAAACTGTGGTTAAGATCTGACCTTTTAATTGCTTTGACGTGCGTTTTAGGAGATCGATGTATGCCCTAACTCGCTGGAGAAATCTGTTAGAACCAAGGCTAAGAGGCACAGAATTGGTATGTTTTATTTTATGTGGTTAATTTTTTCTTTCATTATTATAAGCTCATTTAACTGTTGTGTATATGCATCCTTTGGACTTGTTGTATCCCCTGAACTGAAAGAGGTTATGGCATACACAATGTGAGTTATTGTTTGCCTAATGTGATGAATTACGCATAAAAGTTCTTAATTGAATAATCCTTTATAAGGAGCATCTATATTTTTATAATAAGATGTTACATTATAGCCATAAATAAAATGTCAGGCCATTTAAAAGACTGTTTACTTGATCATGATCTTGAAGATATAACATATTATAGTCATCAAAGTTAATAGGATTTTTTCTACATTTGCTTTCCTAACCAACGTTTACAAAAGCATATTTAAGAACCCTAATAAGAATCATTTTGATTGCATGTTGTTAAGTCTTCCTGGTCGTTGATCATTATTGCTTGCTACAGGTTATAGAAGCTGATATTGAAGAATTTGAAGCTAAATATAGGGGATCAAAATCTGAGAAGAAAGACTGAAAGGATCTATACACACAATTCAAAGGCAACAGGAATAGGTTCATTCAAATAAATTATGAATGGTTTTTTCTACAAAAATTGGTGTGTATTTCAACAAGTGAAAAACTTTCTTTTTCATGTTTGATAGGATTTTTTGTTCAATGCTCTGTTCCGATCCAAAGCTTGATTCACATCGCTTCATGGATATAATTGGCAAAGCAATAGATAATGGTATGATATGTTTGAAATATACGGTATTTAACTTTAAATTTATATGCTGATAGGAATGTGGATGCATCAGTCTTTATTTGTTTTTATGCTCTTTCTAAGTCAAATGCAAAGGAGCAATCAATCTTTAGATATTCGTTAAAAACTATTATTAAAAAAAATTAGAATTACAGTTTAATTTCCATAAAAGTTATTCGAGGATACTACAATAGCACATAAAATTTCTCCATTTTAATAAAGAAAAACATAGGTTTACTGGACCTATGCGGCCATGCCTGATATTATTAAATGCATATTATTTAGCATTGTTGAAAAATAGGTTATGTTTCCGAACTGAGTTTGTAAACTCGGTTGAAACTAAGTTTACAGTATTTACACTTGTGTATATCCATTTTTTCCCCCAAATATAGATTATATAAGTTTATAATGGATTGTGTCATATTTATTATTCGTATTGCTTATTTTATTGTATTCAAGATCTAAAATAACGTGTCAATTTACTATATTTATATATACATTAGATTAATTGAATTGACCTTTGAGAGGTCTGGAAAAAAAATTCTACTGTATGCTTAGAATTGTGCGATACGGATAAAATAAGAAACATGCCTTTGACATGTGTCACTTAGTCTTTCCAATTGTATTTACTTCTTTCTTTGCACTAATGTCTTCATAAATCTCCCCAATACTTAATTCTTACTAACCTATGATTAGTTTTTGTTTAACAAAAATTAACGAAGTCCATGCTATTTTATTAAACATGTAGTCGAAATGTCACTCTTCAACGGTTGTACTGATGCATCTATTACAATAAAAGAATTTCTTTCGTTTCAATTAGTTGTAGTGCAATAATAACATTACTTATATATGTTAGACTGCGGATAACATTCTAAATATCCAGGTCTTTTGTTTTTTTGTACAAACACACGAATTATATGATCATTAACGAGGATAAAATGCATCCAAATATTATCCCATTATGCAGCCCGATATTTGACATGGTGGCATGTTCAATAACAAATCAACCAACATATATAAAAACGCTGAAATTATTTGATTTTGGTAATATAATATGCACTAAGATGTAGTTAGATTTTTTTTCTTGCTTAAAGTGTAGTTACGAAACTTTTATGACGACCACCTAACCTACTCACTATATCTTCTACGTGCATATATAGGCAGTAAATCGATAAAAAGACCTACTCAAGAATATCAGAAAATTAAATGCAAATGCTAAGTGAAAATTTATTTAACATCAATGGTGGTTGATGATTTTAAGGATATGTGTAAATTAAACCTTGTCTCACTTGGAAAATTTGAGATCGACATAACATGTCGCGAAGACTTAGGCTAATAGTTAACACCAAAGAATAGGATAGGTAGGGAATTTTGATAGGTTAGGAAAGATAACTTTGCTGCCATTTTGAAATAGATTGTAACACTGAGTTTGCAGGTAAAGAATATAGTAGAGAATAATGCAATTATATGGATGTTTGTAAGCTTTTGCTGCATTGAGTGGTTAGGTTGTGGTATTAAATTTTGGGAATAAATTCATAAATATAGCACATGTGTCATATATGTCCCTATATTTGCTATAATGTATCATGCAGGTTATCGAATACTTGAATTTGGATTGGTGTTGGCCTATTTTAGTAAATTCATAAATATACCTGGTCATGGTTGTGGCAGCACAGCAGATGGCATGATGTGCTGCTTAGCAAGCAGAACATAGAGCCTGACAGGAACACGATTAAGGGCCATCTAGCCGTACAGTGCTTCCCCTGTGCTTGGCTGGTCCATGTTCAGCAGAGGGGACAGTACCTGCAAATAATTAAAATTAAATTTTGGTCAAAATAAATTTTAATTGTAAATAAATAAATAAGTTATATTTTTTTTCCTAACAACTATGCTGTTGCAGCGCTGCGATTATGTTTCATTTAAATATATTTATTTGTGAAATTTGTCTGCATTTACCTTTTGTACAATAAGATAACAAACTTTTCCAAAGGAAAAGAATAGATATCTTCTGCATTTGTGCTTTTATTTAAATTTATGCCTCTGATCATTTTATCTACATACAGTTTTCAACTCAACTTGCTCAGAATAGATATCAACTTGTTCTAAAATTTGCTTTTTGGTGTGTTACTTTTCCAATGGAAAAAAAACAAATTTGGTTTGAATTATAAATAAGAGAATCGAATTTAGATAAGTTCACCCTGTATGACTTTTTTGAAGAGAAATAATAGGGTAAAAAAAACATATTGCAGACCATAACTTGGTATAAGCATAAATAGTGTCCTTAATAGGTGTGTCAGCGCTGCCTCTCCTGACAAATTTGTCTTCCTCATTTAGCAGACAAATTCCAACTTATAATACAAGGGACTAATAACCCAAAAATATATCATATGAGTAAATGTTGAATGACAATAACGATAAGGATCATAGTGCCCTTCTGCAATTGAGATTCTATCTAATACACAATTTATTGAGTATCATAGTGCCCAAAAAAGTTACAACCCAACTAACAGATAATTTGTTATGCACCCAAAGTGTTAGTGATGAGCTTGAGCGAATTAAAAATACTACCAGAAACAATAAAATCACAGTTTAAGTCACTTGCAGATAATCATATTAATGATTATTCAAATGTGAACTTCAAATTATTATTTGTGGTAGGCTCTTCCCTTTTTTTTTTTTTTTTTTTTTTTTGAAACAATGGTTGATAAAGAAAATCAGATAAATGGTTTGGTGTGTTACCTTTAAAAGCTTGTTGTGTTTCTTCTAGTTTGATAATGTGATTGCAAGTGTTACCTACCTGTTCTGTTAGTTGTGGATATGTTTGTTAATTACTTTTAGCTTTTGTCAGTGATTGTTTTGTCCCTTATCGCTATGTAGAAAGGAGCAAATGTAAAGGTTTATAATAATTTGCTAAAGATCGTGGTTTATGATTGAATGGATTATTTTGCAATTTTGAAGAGTAGCAACCAAGTTGTAATGTGGAGAAAATTTACAAGCATATCGGTTCAGTTTTACTTAGCTGATTGACATACTTAAACTGAGCTGTTCGGCTCAGTTTAATTGCGCCGATCAGCTCAATATTACTGAGCCTAAGGCGCAGTTAAACTATGCCGAATGGCTCAGTATTACTGAGCCCAAGGCATAGTTAAATTGAGCTGAACAGCTCAGTATTATTGAGCTGATCAGCACAGTTAAACTGAGCTTTAGGCTTAGTAATACTGAGCCGTTCGGCTCAGTATTACTGCGCCGATCGGCTCAGTATTACTGAAACTAAGGCACAGTCAAACTGCGCCGACTGGCTCAGTATTACTGAGTTGATCGGCGTAGTTAAACTAAGCCTTAGGCTCAGTAATACTGAGTCGTTCGTCGCGGTTTTACTGCGCCGATCGGCGCGGTTTTACTGAGCCGTTTGGCGCAGTTAAACCGAGCCTTAGGCTCCGTAAAAATGAGCAGAAATTTTCAATTTAATGTAATGCATACTAATGTTTGTGCGTGATGCATACTAATGTTTTTCTGTTTTTAACAACAAACTGAAATTTTCAATTTAATATGATATTATATGAATGCAGGCACTTTTGGAGGCAGCGGAAAAAAGAGAAAATTGGATGGTAGTTCTAATGGTGCAGCAGAGGATCTTGATAATGATCCAATTGCAGAAGTTTTTCGTTCCGACACTTAGAAAAATTATTGTCAAGCGATTAGTTCTACTTCTTCTATAAAACAGGTGATGTATATGGCCGGATGGAGGTTTCGTTATATGGTCGGATGGAGTCTATATGATTCTTTGTGCAACGGATCAAGGAATGGAAGAATAAGCAGAAGGTACAATAAAAATAGCCTTAAAAATTGTAAGCCATTTTGAATTCTGAATTTTTCTATGTTAACTGAATCATTAAATCTTCTTTATATTTAGAACATGTGAGACCGCTGACTATAGTTGTAAAAATATTAGTACAACTACAATTAATTTTTTCCCGTATACAACATGATATATGAGTGATAAATGCATGATATAGTTGTATAGCATGGGCTCTTTCGATTAGCATGTGCGTGTAGAATTGGGGAAAAATGGTGATGTAGCCGAGTATAGGTTTACTTGGTGCAGCTGTTGTTGTCTTGTGATCTTGATGCACTTGTTTTGCTTTGGTGTTATGTGCATGTACTGGAGTGTATCTTTTTGCAGACCCATTGTGCGTGTGATTTTTTTGGTTGCTACTGTGAATTCCTCTGTGTTTTCAGATGGCTGTGAGTATTTACATGTGAGGTTGTGTTAGAATGAAAGTGTGTGCGCTAGGTATAATGTGTGTTAGTGTGTGTTGGGTAACTCATTGCATACAGACAGTGTGAGTTGGGTCTACAATTAATATGACTGCACAAGTCTACATTTTATTTTATTGAATATGAATATCGTTGTTGAACATTTTGAGCACTTTGAATTGTATTATTATGAGTATTTACGTATTTTACGATTTGTTAACTAGCCCATTCCTATTATCATCAAATCAAGGTTATATTATAAATTTATAATAGTGGATATCTTGCTGGGAAAATAAAATAATAAATAAAAGACTGCTTTTCAAAGAATAACAAAATGACTTCTTTACATCTTTATCTTTATTAATAATTGTAACATATTTAGTGTTCTGCTTCTTTTTTGACGTAAACGCGAACTAACTAAACGCCCTTCATAAATGTTACAAAATCATGTTATTACTAGAAATTAGAAGAAAAAAATAAAGTAACAAAACAGTTAGATGCAGAAATAAAAATTTAAACTAAATACATATAATTTCAGTGTAAAATACAATTATAAGTTTTTCTTAGTCATACACTTCATTTAGAAATTAATTATTATGACTTCTACTTTATTTTACTTGCTGCAAACAAGATGGAATTGCTTTCTTAGCCATTCATTTTTATGCTTCATTCTTGCAATACATTTTCCTTCAGTTTTTCTCTGTTAAAATGTTATCATTTACCCTTTTTATTTTCATTTAACCTCCCCAAATTTTTCCTTTTTACAACAGATATAACTGCGGATTATTTGCCTTGATGAGCTTAAGAAATCTGTCGCAACGAAGTGGTGTTATTGCAAGCATATCACATGAAGGTGTTAACTCAGATATGGTCGGAGTTTCATATTCGGTATTTGTAGAATTTCATTTATGTATTGAATTTAGAAACCTAATTATGTATTGAGTTTAACAACTTAAATATGTATTGAATTTAACAACTTAATTATGTATTGTACTTATCAATTGTTAACTGATATTTCATGTCGTTACGTGATTATGAATGCTGTCTATTGGTATGCATTGAGTTTAGTTGACTATTAATGTTAAAATATGTGACTTGCTAATACATATTTCTGTTACTGTTAAAATTTATATTTATTGTGAATTAATATTTTGTAACATGTATAAGCGTTACAAACAAAAATATTGCAACATGTATAAGCGTTGCAAAGAAAAATCTTCCAACACTTAAAAGCGTTGGCTAAGAAAATGTACCAACGGTTATAAGTATTGCAAAAGAAAATCTACTAACGCTAATAAGCGTTGCGAATGAAAACATACCAACGCTTATAAGCGTTGGGAGATAAAATCTACCAACGCTTATAAGCGTTGGTAATACATTGCCACGCCCCCGTAGCAACACTAAAAAGCGTTGCTGAAATTGTTTGCGACGGTTATACTCATTGGCAATCACCTGTTTTGGTGTAGTGTTATATCTGCCACAGCTCAAAGCCGTGGAAAAATATCATTTTGCCACGGGTAAGAGCCGTGGCAAAATAGAATTCTGCCATGGCTTTCGATCGTGGCAAAATATCATTTTGCCACGGCTTTGAGCCGTGGTTAAAATTTTGCCATGCCACGTTTTGCCACGGCCCAGAGCCGTGGCAAAATCAATTAGCCACGGCTCAAAGCCGTGGCAAAAGTGCTTTTCTGGTGTAGTGTCTGCTTCAAAGAAACTAAAAGCTGTAAGTGAAAGTAGCATTTTTCAAAGGTTAAGTGAAGCCACATTCGACACTTGAATAAAGCTAATAGGCATGGATACCTGACCCTGCACGTGAGCTAAAATGCATTCACCTGGTGGATCACCCAGTACATTCTTAACCAAAAAGTCGAGTATTGAGGACATCCAAAGATGATGATTCTTTAGACGTTGGAGCAGATATATATAATTTTACACTTGTATATGTTGTTTGCACTTGTATGATGCCTTGCTAAAACCATGTCCATAATTATTGTGCGCATATGGTAGTTTGATTTTACTCTTACACTTGCACTTGTATTGTGTCCATATGTATTGTGTGTAGCCAGAAATTTGGACCTTAAAATGTTGGTTAATGGTATTTAAGCACAACAAGAGTCCATGAACTAAGTTGCTACAACCATAGCTTTGGGTTTCTATCCACTACTGCAATGAATTTAGACTGTCCAGACTGAAAACAAATTCTTACCTTTTGTAACTGATATTCAATGCATAGGTCCTCTACCATCTGGATTTGTCATGGTTTTGGGATTATCTGATAGCGCCTGATGATGCTTGAGATCGTTACTTGATCCAGTGCGCTATCATTGATAAGAAGGACCTAGTTTTGAGGTATTCAAGAGGGGACATGCCAAGTATTTTGCAAAAGGAAGAGGAGAAAAAAAAAAGACTGACTGGAAGGCATGTGAGAAAGGTAAATTTGTATTCTCTATATTTACTTATTTCTGACCTTTATTAGCCTGATTTATGCAAGCACAGCCCTGAGCCCTAACTTTTGGATAGTTGAACACAAAACTTGTACGTATTTCTAAACTTTAGTTGGTCACTTTTAAGTTACATATTAGTTACACTCAGGGACAGAGCTAGGATTCAAACATGACCCGGGCAATAAAATTACTTCATGCGATATGAGCACAATAATCTTTTTAATAATTAATACTAACGACATTATGGCAATAAGAGCAGACTCTTTTTTTTTGAAAAGGTAATTTACTTCAAAGTTTGATCAGTCTTTTCTATTGTTTCATTTTATATAGGTTTATTATCAAATAAATAAAAGGAAAGAGTATGACTACACAAAACAAGTATCTGGAAAATGGAATAACAAATACAGGTGGATTAAGTAGCCTAATGTATAGTGTTTTTATTTTGCAAACACTTAATTACCTGGGCTATAGCCCAGGTAGTTTACCTTTGCATTCGTCCTGGTATTTACACGTACATATTAGTTGGTCGCTTTTAAGTTCGAGCGGCATTCAAGTCAGCCTTTCGCTTGTGGCTTTAAGTCGTGTAAACTTAGAGTTTATGCACTGTGATCAACCTTATAAGTGTTTGTACTTAGCCCCCGTCACATGCAGTGGAGTTAGTGTGATGGTCGGATTTGCCTTTAGATTTAGAATCTCTTGACATCAATTAGGCTTAGTTTAATTCTCTCAAGTCCTAAAACAAGGGTTGGTGGTTGGACACTCGAGTTATAAGCATTCAGATTGGATGTGTAAATTGATCATATTTTAGTATTTTGCACTTGTACGTGTAAATTGATCGTATCACAACTATCGTACTACGGATAAGAGAATACCCAAGAATATGAGAAACCAAGAGACTTTGACTGATGATGTAAGGTCTTTGCCGTGAGGGCCAGAATTATCCAGTGTAACATCCCGAAATTTTGCGATAATTTATATTATTAAATTTAATGTTGATTTTGGATAACAATGGATAAATGCAAGGTTAATAAAAATTATTAAGTGAATTTGATTGATATAAACTTGAATAAGCTTATTAAACGGTGAATTCAATAGGTTATTAATATAATAACTTGTATATGATTGTAGATATAAGATTTGGTTATTAATTGAAATAAAAGAAATTAAACCAAATATTGTAAATAAATAGCAAGATTTCACGTGGTCATATTGAAATGTATTAAGCAAGGATAATTAACAGGTATATGAATGCATTTGTTTATTTGTTTACAACAGTAAGATTAAAATATTTTAATTAGAATTTGTAACTAGTCATAGATTGCAAAACCCAATAAGAGGTTATAAGTGGCATGAGGTCTGAATATATTTAAGGATTTTCAGACTTTGTTCCGTTCAGACTCAGGATGGACTTGTATGGATTGTGTGTCTGACATTGTAATTGACTACGTAGCACTAATTTATGTTAATATATATCGGATTGTGGCAATTAATTATTCCCATCTCTAAGTTTTATGTGCTTAGAGATTATGTATTGATAGAAATTAGTGACATGTTGTAAATTGACAATGTGGCCTACTCAAGTTATGAAATGAGCTAGTGATGATCAAAGCTTGGTTTATTGAAGCATAGCATTGTGTATATTGTGACCTCGACGAACCTCACACCCCAGATTGATGGTAAACTGGCGGTTAGGTTGTATACATACCTCTATTGAAACTCGAAAGCTTCGGTGGTAGATCTACTTTGAAGCCTGGGGAAAATAAGGGTATGTTCGGTGTCCGTGTCTGGGTGTTAACCGGTGATTTACCTGATGTTTGGTGTCCGTGTCTGAATGAAAACTGTGAGATGCACCTTAATCGTGCTCCGGACACAGCGCCATAGATTGCATACTGCAACACAAGAGAAGTGATGCAGGAGGTGCCAAAAAATGTTGGTATAGGCCAAAAATGATCTATGATAACGCTTTTTCGGGGTTGCCTTCTGCCGCGTTGCCTTAGAGTCAAAGGCAACATCTTCGCGACCCTAAGGCAACATCAGCACAGGTGTTGCCACTAAAATCTGTAACCCGGGTTCACGGAATCCTATTGTGGTTGTAGCCTGGGTTCACGGAATCCTATTGTGGGGCCCACATGCATTAATCTATGCAACACTTTTACCTTCCAATGGCAACACCATATCATAGCTATGACAACATTTAACATCACATAATACAACATTATATATGAGCTATGGAAACATTAATTCACATACTGTAACATGACATAATTTAACATCACACTAAATTAGGGTTGTCAATGGATACCCGAAAAATCCGAAATCCGTCCGCATCCGTATCCGAAAAGCGGATAAATATCCGATATCCGGGAAAGCGGATGCGGATGCGGATATAGCCATATCCGCATCCGAAAATTATCCGTCCGCTTTTTTTTCCCGATTATAGCTTAAATTATATGTATTTTAACATAATTAAATATACTAATTTATTAATTTGCAAAATTAAAAGTCTACTAAGCGCATGTTAATTGCTCAAAATTATATATTATCATCATATTTATTTACTTTTAGCACTTTAGTAATCAATTAGGTTGAAAAAGCTTAATATTAAGCTAAAAAAATTCATTTATGTTCATTGATTTATCGATCGTTGGCGGAGCGGATAATTATCCGATATCCGTCCGTATCCGCGGATGCGGATATCCGATATCCGAAAATGGTTTCGGATACGGATACGGATATGGCACTATCCGTATCCGAAAGTATCCGTTGACAGCCCTACACTAAATTAAACTATTTCTTATCTCGGATTCACAAGCAAAAAAAATAGTACTTACAAACATACTTACAAACATAGCCAGAGAAATCATGTTTACAGACCGTACTTACAAACACGGCTAGTACGTACTAAATATCAATTCATGTTCACTGTAGTTGCACAAAGATCTCCAATATCAATGACTAAGAGTGCGAGCCTCCACTGCATTCACTGCTTTGAGTTTCAGTGCCTTCACTGCGAACTATCACACAAAGATCCCCAATATCAATGTGCATGTCAGGGTTTGCTTCACCTAATTTCTTAAGCATCCTTGTCAAGTCCTCCTGAACATTTTCATTCACCTTTGCATCAAATTCATTTTGGACCATCTTGTTCACCTTTTCTTCGATTTCGTCGGCTATATCTTCTCTTATCTTCGTTGCCAGCTCCTGTATGTATGTGCCTACTGTTGGAGAAGCTTCTAAAACTTTTGGAGACTTTTTGTGCCGTCCTTTAAGCCATGATGGACCGTACGACTTTCCATCAGAAACAAGTTCATGAACAACTCCATCACTGCCTCCTTCACCAATTTCTTTTTCAATCTTCTCCTGCAAAATAAAGCAGTTTCAAAATGTGACATTAAATAAAATTAACAAATTTTAAACAAGTTTCTTAAACAAGAATTGCGACATATAACACACTGAAACCCAAAGTAAAAGATCACACCCATTGCTATGATCCTACTATCGGTTTCAACAAAACAGCATCTAATTCTACAATAATGATGATCATGTGCAAATTGAAGTATTTTTTTTACACCTGATTGAAGAGAAAATAAAATTCTTACAATTTTGTAGTTCATTATTGAAGCATTAGTCTTGTATACCTTTCCTTCTTTTCGCTTGCGAGTTTTAACATAAAGTTCCCCATCTGATTCCTTGGACTGATACAAAAAACATTAGATAGTAAAAAGATATCAAACCAATTGTTCCAGAAAATATATCACTAATATTGCTAAACAAGTTAAACAAGGAATGTAGTTTATTCACAAGTTAAACAAGGATACTGCATTCGAGTTAAACAAGCATACCTCCATATGACCTATATTGTTAAACTTGCCAACCATAAAAATGAGCAAAATACATACCATCTTATGCCGAATTTGGGAAAAAAGTTTTGGACTAGCAGTGTGTGCATCAGTATATGATTTCTGATTTGCAGAATTTGTAAGGGCCTTGAACAACAAAACAACATGAAATAAAGATGTTTATCTAACTGATTTGAATGAATAAAAAGGGAAAAAATTCTGTGATAAAACTTAAAATTGTACCTGAACTTTTTCATCTCCCTAAAACTGCAAGAATATTTTGAAATCCTAAAGTGGAATTTCGTCCGGCCTATTTTCAAGCCTCTCTTCATCAGTTTCATAAGCCGTATAATATGCCTTTTTAATAAGACTCTTGTACCCCTTCCAAGCGTCACGAATTGACCTCAAAGCCCAATATTCACATTCATTCGGAATAATATACCGTTGCTTAAATACAAATCAAACACTAAAAAGAACAGTCATGCTACTTTTGTGACAAGTTTCATATATTTAAGTAAAATTCAGCTAAGTTTGCAAATTACCTTCACATAGCTCCACAGCATGTCTTTCAAACTTGCAGAAACATCAAACCAAGACTTGTAAATAAGTGGAACACTCCCCTTCAGTGGTCCTAAAAATAAACTCAGTTCAGTCATTACTTGGTCATCATCTGAAATTGGTTGGCCCCGATCATTCATTTGGATTACAACTCTTTTATCATACGGCCTTGAATTAACTTTATCCATATTTGTTTTTCCCCTGAGCCTTCTGGGAGCTCCGACTACCGTTACAATTTTCATATAGTAGTAATGAAAAGGCTAGGAAAAACATAAATGGGAACTTAAACTATTAAAATCAGAACTCAATCAGATACTACCTTCATCTTCTTCTACTTCATCTTCTTCGTTTTCAATATTTGTCGAGACATTTCCGACAACAGCCTTATTCCTTGCACTTCCACTTCCACTACTGTTAATCTTCTGGCGTTATCGCATAGTCAAATAAGCCGCCATTGTTCCTATTCCTTCATTGTGTGGTAACTCAACGCTACATGGTGGACAATCAAATTGCGTACGAACTGGTTTTTCCCCTGCCTTCGGAGTTGCATACTTATCAGCTGCAGATTCAACAATGGCTCGTGCACGAGTTGTTGGTCCAAACTGAGGCTTTGTAACCCTAACTTTTTTGGTTCTCTAAAATATGCACACACAAAAAATAAAATAAAAAAATAATGAAGCTAGTCTATAATTACCAACATAAAATTAAATCTTCAGCTATAACACACCTTTGTCTGATTTTTCGAAGTATCATCTTCAAATTATGGAACATCATCTTCGCTTTCCTCGTCATGCATGTTTGATTTTGCTTTACTTTTTCCAAATTCATTTCTCATTCTAGAAACTAATTTAGGCATCCCAAGTTTTTCAAAAACACTATTCTTCTGTGAGACATTTTTGTCTCTCTCCCTTTCGTATTCTGTAAGCCGTGGAGGTGGCGGAGGTGATAGATCATCATTCTGAAAGTAATTAAATAAGACATTATTGAAAATATTAGCAAAATATGTAGATCATATATTAGAAGATCAGATTGTAGTCTTCTTACCAGAAACTCATTTTCATCTATATTTTCCTCTTCATCATGTGGAGAATTATTGAAATCCAATTTACTCCTAACACTTCCTGAGTTGATATTCAAAGTTGGATCGCTGACTTCAGTTGGATTTTCCTTCTCTAGTAACTTCATTGAACTACTGATTCTAGTTGACTTCTTGATGACCACCTTTTTCTTATTCATACATGGACTTGCAACAGTTTTTCTGATCACTTCTGCATTGTTCGTAACTGGATTATTTAGCCGTGCCGACTTTCTAGGAGTAAAGACTTAAGTCTGCTTTTTGTTGATAGGTTGACTCACAGTAGCTTCGCTGATCACTTGGAAATTGTTTATCCTTGTCGGCTTTCTAGGAGTAAAGACTTGATCAGTCTGCTGCTTCTTTTTTGCTACTTGTTGCAGATAGTGAGGGGTGACAAACTGTCGTTTCTCTGATTTCACAGCTGCAACATACAAGTTCTTTATTATTCTACTAAGTGCAGTACATCATCAGCAAAATGACCAAATTCATCAAAATAGTACAAATGAGAAGACATGTTTATACCTGGAAACAGATTCTTCCTTGGGCGTACGATGACATGTGGCTGCATTTGTTTATTTGGCTCGGTACTATCATCGACAACAGTGTCGACATAGAAATCCATGTAATCACCATTATTTTTTATTTGCATCATAAACAATAGCTCTACATCATCGGCCACCAATTTCTACCCACTCGTTGGACCTTTCCATGCATATATTCCTCCAATTTCGGTGTGCTCTAGATCTTACTTGACAAACTCCATCAGTATTGTGTACAAAAACCTATTCAGATCAACTCCCTTGACAATAACCTCTTCTCCACCAATATATCCATTCTTCCCAAATTTTCCCTTGTGGTGGAACCTAAGATTTGCCTCCATCCTACACAAAATGGAGAAATTAACATTAGATTGAAATAATTACAAAATAAAATAAAGCAAGCACATTATAAACTAAAACAATCACTTCACTAACATGTAATATAGGCAGAAACAGTAAAAAAGATACAAAAAGAAGCCATAAATATGATACATCAGTTACGGTTAATCAAGGCAGAAACAACATGCATGTTGTTATTTTCCTTGAAACACCACAAGTTTTGTAGTTATTTTCGTTTCCATTTTTTGCCCAATGTAGCATGCAGTCATTTGGACATGCATGTATTCTTTGGTAATCGAGACTAAATTTACACACAAATAACATGCACCCATCTGAACTTAGGAAGTTCTGCCCAACATAAGTTTGTTACAAAAATAAACATAATAATAAAATCAGGAATATGATTACACCTGAATACACAAGTAAATCCGTAAATTAGGCAACACAATAATCAAATTAGGAAATACTTGAAATATACATTGAGTGATACCTTAAGCAATAGATTAAATCGAAACCCTAACTGAAATTTGAGACCCAAATGAATCCCAATTGAAGAACTAATTGAAACACCAAAGCCCTAATTGAACTTGAACTCGAACTTGCCATAATCGAACCCCAATTAAGCTTGTAAACTTGAACTTTTAGCCCTAATTGAAATTGCGAGTGAGAGTCTTTGACAGGTTGAGCGGCGTCGTATTTTGTTAAGTTTTCAATTGAAACCCTTGAAAATTTTGCTAAGTATTTTGCCGTTTTGTTTTCTGTTTTTTGTTTTTGCTTCCCGCATTAAATATTATTTCACGCGGATTGCTAACATGGACCGTTGGATCATAATCACTTGGATTGATAAATTTATTCACGTGACTACTACAACATCTTGGATTTTCCATGGTAACACTTTGAAGCGTGTGTTACAATAGACAAAAATCAGCATACCTATCGTTACATTGTACATAGCAACACCTTGGATTTTTGTTGCGGTAGGCCATCTATGGCGTAGTGGTATGTTCGGTGTCCGTTCTGGATGTTAACCGGTGATTTACCTAGTATTTGGTGTCCGTGTCTGGATGAAAACCGTGAGATGCACCTTGATCGTGTTCCCGATTGATCTTTCTTGTCAGAAACCATCATATTGGAACCCAACAACCAATATGAACCTTTCGTTTTGTTTGTAAACTATGTATGTCGGCATAGCCACTATGCTTGCTAAGATTAATATATTTATTTGCGAAACGGTTTTCAACTCTATGCACTAATAATAGTATTGAAATAGGATTTCCATGTATGAAGCATATTTGGTTATCATAAGACAAAACTCGCTCATTTGGTGTGCGCTTGCATTGTGTGATGTGGGACGAGCTTGTGATAGATTCATTTTTCCAAAATCATTCGTGAATTTTCCATAATACTTCTTTAGATTATTGCGCCCATAACACTCAAGTTATTTCGTATTTTAATTTGACTAATATGTGAATGATTTAGTTCTGATCCGAGTGTTTGTTGTGTTTTCTTTTTATGCAATACGCTCAGGTCAGCCGAAGTTGCAGTTAATGAAGATTACCTTGCCTTGAAGATACCATTATGAAGATGAAGATGGAGCTCAATAGACGCATTATTATTACTATTACGCTGCAAAATTATTGGTATGTTGTATAATGCTTAACTCTGATAATTGTTGTAAAATATAATCAAATATATGTTTTAACAGCTTCATGAACTATTATTTATTTATTATATTTTGTCCTTCTACTGCGAGATTATGTATTTGTTTTCTTCTTTCTTCTTTTTCTTATATAAATCCCAATAACTATCTGTATTTTTGATTTGTTTAAGTCGACATTGAGGATCATTGTCGATTTGGACGGACAAAAATCTCGGATGTCACATCCAAAGTCTCACAAAGCTATACTTTTTTGCAAAGTTTCTAGCCCGAACTGATATTCAGTGCTATACCTTTCGCGTGACTACGCTTGTTTGAAATTCGTGTACTTATTCACATGTCTATATATGGTCAATGTCATGTATTTCTGCTGTGTCATGTCTTTACTGGCCATGTTTTGTTGTTAATTCAAGTTATACATGGAATTGTTTCGTGTTGTCGCCATTACTAACCTGATTTGTCGTCATTACCGTTTCGTACTTGAATTTTGTGTTATGAGTGGTTTGGTATTTTCATGAATATGCACAAATTGTGCACATGATTCGTGCATACAACAACAGTTAATTAGTTTAATTATGCTCATCGCTGTTTTGAAACATATAAATTTTGTACATTCTGTGTATCAGCATCTACCTTACTCATCACTACTTTGATTTACAGCAATGTACGTTTCGTCAGCATGATCAGCACACTCAATCTTCCCGGTCACCAGCAGATCTGTTTTTTCCTTCAAGTTTTTGTTACTTTGTAATTTGATGAAAAACCTTGGACAGTTTCTTTTTATTGTATATGCTTTGTATAAGTTGTGTTAGTGTACTTAGGGCTGCACACAACCCATATCCAACCCGACCCAACCCACCAACCCGACCCAACCCACATAAACCCAACCCAACCCATCCTAGTTCGGGTCGGATATGGGTTACAATATATAACCCATACTACATACGGGTCGGGTTTGATATTTTGTTCAACCCAACCTTATTTTAACCCAACCCAACCCTATATTAAAATAATAATTTAATATCAACCTACTAAAAATGAGAATAGTATAATCCTAGAATAATGTTTATGTATTCTATAGTAAATATACAAAAATCATATTTCATGCCAATCCAAACTAGATAGAATTTGGAAAATATATTTTAAAGTGCATTTCAGTGTATCTTAAAATGAAACACTAGTTCTACTATGTAGTAAATTAATTTTGTATAAAGTGTTTTACAATGAAATTTTAATAAAATATATCTTATAATGAATCATTTATTTTAAATACATTATGCTAGCAAAAATCTAATATATTATGTTGAATATTTTAATACTACTTTTAAAAAAAACTCCCTTTATTCTCATTTTTTTATAATATTCAAGCAACCCAACCCAACCCTACTAAACCCGACCCAACCCATACTTCAACCCAACCCATATCCAACCTCATATAGGGTCGGATATGGGTTGAACTTTCTTAAACCCATACCTATGCGGGTCGGATGTAGTATTTGGTCCAATCCGACCCAACCCATACTTTGTGCAACCCTAAGTGTACTTGAACAATCTTGTTATATATGCTTTGAGTATAAATTGTGTTATTCTTTTATATAAAATTGTGTTATATGTTGTGTTATGAAAAATATGTGTTGCACTGGTTTCTGTTATGAAAAATATGCGCTACAGTTTCTGTTTTTATATATGTACACATACATACATACATACATTTTTATATATACATGTGTATGTATATATGTGTGTGTGTGTGTGTTTATATATATATATATATATATATATATATATATATATATATATATATATATATATATAAAAAAGGTTTAAGACTATGTCTAGTAATCATTTAGATATGGCTAAGAGCAGCATGTTATGACTAGTGAGATACGGTTTAAGCCATATCTAATAATTTAACACGGCATTTTTTGATACGACTTATACCCGTGTCTAATTGCATTAGATACGGCTAAGAATACAGCCTAATTAGCGTATATGGTGTAGTGCATGTAGTGTCAAAGAGCAACTCTTACCTATTATATGTCAAAATCCTCATTTTCCAAGAAAAAAAAAACATCAAAGCATCTACCCATCCAGCATGATTTAGTCCTAGTATATATTGTGATACAACGCACGGGTGCATGTGCGTCGTGTACATATAGTATCATCATGGCAAAATATACAAAAGCGAAACATCATAAGAGCATAAGAATGAAGAGTGGTGTACAAACTCCTATTCCGGAAGACTCTAGCGGGCCTAGCCTGTAGTATGTAGCTGACCTAGATCGGTTATGACTGTAAGATATCATAATCTAATGGTGTTCTTTTGATTCAAAAGGAAGGTCGGTTAAATATATGATGTAAATCATATAATCACTCATTAATGTTTGAAGGTTGGTGGATCTTCATTGCTCATAGCGACATGAGAAACAACGTGAGAGACTGACTCTCATATCGCAAAAGATGAGAGAGCAATGGCGTGATCAAATATGGAGAAGAATGATAGACTGATCCCTCACGGCGGCACCATGGAAGCAAATAAGAGTAAACGAAATATAAAATGATAAATTATGGAGGTTAGGTTCTTTTTGCCTGCCTTCAAGTTGCAAAGGTCATCCCTACTTCGTTTGTAGATGTAAGCCCACATGTTTTGGGCCAACGCAATTCTTTTTGTAAGCCCGGACAATGAAATCCAGTAGCATAAAACATCCATTTAAACAAAATAACTACTATATAAAGAAATTCAAACTAAATAAGCAAATCAAACGTAAAACAAATACAATTAGAAATCAAAACCGTCCACGATTGATTACTTTCCATTTTCAATCAATTTGAAGAGATAGGCAATCTCAGTTGAGGTAAAATGGGTTTACCAGTATCAGCAATGACCGCTGATGGCTTAAATGGGCCTTGACCCAATCTGAAACAAAATAAAATAGCCCAGCCAACCCATTTGGAATCAGGTACAGAGGGTAATTTACATAATTATTGGTCGAACTGCGCTCCTTATAGGTTCACAAAAAATATGGGTCGATCTTAAGGCAAAATATTAAATAAGAAGTCAAAAGGCTCACCCTATCCCCAAACAATCTTATTACCAGTATTACAAATGTAAATGCTAAACAAATAGGTAGGCAATCTTTTACTGTGCATGGTATAATCGATACACTATCCATTATGAAAACACTATTAACGATGGAAGAACACATGGGAATAAAATAGAACAAGCTGACATTGTGCTGAACAAATATATAATACTCAAATAGTAAGGTAATACTTCTCCTACCACCTATTCATCCTCCACATCCCCTAATCCACCAATATGACGTCTTCGCTTTTGGTCGAAAACCGCTTTGAATGATTCTCTTTCAGCTTGGAGTTGATCTCTAAACCTTCTTTCTGTTTCCTTAACGCTTCCATTTTGTTGTGAGGTATACTCATTCTCAGGTAATGGATTTGAGCTCTACAACAGCAATACAGTTAGCATTAAATACATGACATGACACACATCAGCTGGATAACATAAGAAAGCATATGTGATGCAATCCTTTTTCTTTGCATTCAAAATCATCATGAACAACGCTGAAGTTACTTGTTTCTTTGTTGCAATATTTTCGGTAGAATACTAAGCCGGGTTTCAGTTGGAAAATTAATGTATTTTATTCAAATGCACAATATTGTTGCCTAATCCTCTACTCGATTTTCATTTAAAATGACAATTATATATATTTCAGAAAAGCTTGGCCTTCCACCAAGGAAATTCAGGATCTTATAAACTTTCAGCTGCTACACATTTTAGGAAATCGCGAAATACGTACAAATTTTTCCCAGTTTATTTAACCAGGGTGAAAGGCACTGACAGCTAACTAACTATGTTGAAGTAAAATAAGAGAACACTAATAAAATTAATCACCAACCAAATTATAGCCTGATCCAGGACCAATAACCAGTGATGAATTACTTTGTTTGTTGACAGCACCTATTGAAAATCCACTCTTTTTAACCTGCAAAAGTAATGGCATATCATAGAATAAAATTACCCATCTATTTTTGTGTGGTCGGATGATAAGATAATGGTAAATGTATGCACTTGCTTTAAATGTACCTGGTCACCCCAATGAACCGATTTTTCCTTTTTGGTGTATGCTTGAATTAGGCCCGTAAGTGCACTTGGCTTATTTCGAAGAACCTTCAAGTTGTTTTCTTCTTCGTCTTCGTCTTTTGACCATTTGCTGCTGCTCAAATCATTCACTCCTTTAAATTCTTCTTCTTCATCCCATCTATCTCCATATTTAACCCGGGCTAGCCAAGAAAATAATCATTATTGATTATAAGCCCAAAAAACCTGACAAACTTGAAGTAGTGTATAGACCACAGTAGAACTAGAATAATGATACAAGCATACGACGTACAAAAGTCAGATTTCCTTAGGATGCTTGGGAGTTTCAGGGCACATCAGCAATGTACAAAAATATAAATGCAACAGCAGCATAACCCTCAAAAATAAGAGATGACAACCAACCATGTATTTATATGTGTCAGATGAAAAAAAGACGGAAAAAAATTACACTGCAAGTTAATATTTTCAATTCAAAATATTTATAAACCATGAGGTAGAGCTGCTGACAATCAAGCTGAGATCGTCTACTGGTTTTGACCAGGTTGATATACTATAAATCCTCAACCCTAATCCTAGCTCAGTTAAAAGGTGAACCAATGATACGAACTGTATCTAGAGTCTAAACTGATAAGCCTTAATTCTGGCTCAGTTGACTCTAGTGAACCAAAAAAAAAAAAGACATTAAAATTCGATAATCCCCACAAAAAAAAGGGGGGGAAGAAGGAATCAAGAGAATGTTGTCAATTTGTTTAGATAATGAAAACAAAACGACTAAAAAACGAAGAAGTGAAAAATATACATTAAAAACTGTTTAGCATAAAATACTAGCATGTCTAATATAATTTTCTCAATGAATCAGGTTAGTGATGGGATATGGTCATATTATCGAGTATTGAATCATTTGTATATGGGTTTAAGGAATGAGATATTACGGTACATCGTCTACTAGAAATACAGAGACATAAATCAATATAATAAACAAATGTAAATATATTAATAGAACAAATGTTGTCATAATTTAAATGGGTTAGACGAGTTTAAGTAAGCCAAGCTGAACTGAACTACGTCCAACTCCCGGAATGGCTCGATGATGCTTAGCAATGACATGGGTTACTCGCATCACATCACAAATGAGCTGAGATAGTCTCTGTTTTACAGGCCAAGATGTCACAAAAGTTTGTGATTTATGGTCACACTCCCAGTGCTACCAGGAAGATATGCAACATATCTTTTTTCCTCCCATTTACACGTCAGGAATAAACACACAGTATGTATGTGTTTGTGTATATATAACATTGTGCATACACACACACACTCTTACCATCTGTAATGTGATTTGATACTTCTGGTTCTGTATTCTTTGTACCCTCGCCTTGATGCAACAGCTTGGTTTGCTCTTCCTCAGATCCCACGTCATCTGTATCCATGTCTACCTGTATCACAATGGGAAAAAACTTATCAACACTGTTATGACGAGAATCTCAATACTCAAAACTAGACAAGGATCAACTATTTTAATGAGATGGTAATCACTAGTACCACCGTATAACAGTGGGAAACCGACCATTCGGCTACGTAGTTTTTTTCATAAAAGCAAGGTTTTCATCAATATTAGTTAAAAAAATAATATGGAAAAAATTTGAAGATATTGAAGATGACACTACAGGAGAAAACAAAGCAATTACATTGAAGAGATTTAAGGGAACATGTTCCTTAACATACTTTTTGGCTTTACATAATCTGATTTTGCATGCCTACAGCAGACAAACCTCTTTAACGGTCAGTTTGATAAGCAGAGTCGGAAAAAAAAAAAAAAAAACTAAGTTGCCATCTGAGCTGTTGTATACCTAAGACATAATGCAGTGCTGGTTTTATACACAAATGTTTAGGTAAGGAGTCAAAAAAAGGAAAAATAATTGTGTTACTAGTAACAATGTGCAATAATAACTTGTGAGCCTAAATCACGCGGAATATTAAGCAAGAAGAAAATAAAATCCAACTTTCCATACCTCTCGGATAGATTGTGAGCACAAGTCATCCTCACGAAACAATGACTGTTATGACATAAGGCATAATATCAGTTGACAACTTCATAGTGAACTACTTGAGTTTCATTTAATAAAGATACTGTAACAACAGATATATACACTGATGTCTAGCTGCAAATATAATGATGAAGCATCCTCCCATTGCCCTGCCATTTTCCGTATGCTCTCTTCAGTAAAACCATGCACATTTCTAGCAGCACAGCCCTGAAATGTCACATTAAGGAAACACTGACAAGAAAGGGGGAAAAATCCACAAACTTGTAAAAACAATCCTTCAGAAATAAGCAGAAGAGACCTCATTGTCCATGATGATCTTAACATAAGATATTTGAGAACTATGCATGTATGCATAGCAATACTAAAATACAGATGCAGTTTTCTTGTATGGTAATTACGATACATGTCTAAACTAAATATAAAAATGGAAACTCACTGCTGGATCCTTATATGCAGCTTCCAGCAAATACACTTCATACCCTGATCTCTGGTGACAAAAACAAATACAAATAATGAATTACAAGAAAATAAAGTGAGCATTGAAAAACAAACATTTTCATAGCACAACATCAATATGGATGATAATAAAAAGCTTTGATCGTGCAGAACAGCGAATTAACTAGGTGACGTAGGTTATTAAGTGATCTCCATTCAGTGTATAATCATTGCAAGCTGGTTCCGTTCTCAACAATTTGGGGATTGCATGATTTTAATTTGCATGTCAGAAACGAAATTATAAAATATTTTAGAAGAATATATTTTGAAGGCAATGATAAAAAAAAATGAATATCAATATCCACAATCATCCACTTGTTAAAATCAATAAATGCAGATACAGCCATCTCTCAGTTAAATGTAACATAACAGGCAGACTGCATCTTCTGCATTATTATACAAATAGTCTGATTCAACACTTGTTATAAGCAAAAAACGTATGATGCTCAAGCCAAACCAGAAGGCTGAATATAGTAAAAGTATATACCAAAGAGACTGCGTATTAATGAAATATACTTGAGCAGACGTTTTCTCCTTGGTTCAAGTTCATGAATGTATATTCATAACAAAGTTGACATTAAATTCTGTATGTTCAGTTCATAGCTTTTTCCCCCTCAAGCATTGTTACATATCTCAAACACACTACAACATAACCCACTAGGTAAATTTATTTAAAAAATGGATAAGTTCAGAGGGTTAAACCATAGGTATTGTATTATTCAACCTTCCTGCCTTGACATCAAGGATTCATATACTGGGTGATAATTAAGATAACCTGCAGTAACCTTGTGTTTTTCATAGTTTAGTTCCTAACACAAGAAGGGTTTTGCAAGATCTAAATTTATTTTCCAACCATTAAAAATCTACGCATATATATTATACGATCAATGACATACAAGCATCTGGCATGACAAAGCTCAACCTTTTATTAGTCGGTGGTGTTAGGCAGATAGTATAAATTGCTTTCAAAACAGTAAATTATGGGTTTACTAAAGCAATAAATGCAGTCTCATTGGCAACCCTCACTTTTGCTACACCTCACTCCCCTGAATATCAGCCCCGTGTTATGTACCCTCATTCATCTCCACCACACAATTCGCAAAGAGAGAAAGGCCATGTTATATCGTTTGGATTGTGCAGCGGAAATCAGGAGGATTACAAGGGTGCTACACTATCTAGGGTGCCATTGAACCATCGTCTATACACAAACATAGACGCGCGCACACACAAATGTGTCTGTGTGTGCGCGTGTGCACGCACGTGTGGGTGTACATATAAGTGAACATATGTATATGCACTGGTGAGTCCAATAATCATTTTTATCTCCCAAAAATATCTTACCAATTTTTTTCATATATAAAATATTCGGATTGAGATAATTCTTTATGGACGTAGATAATTCTTAATGGACATGATCTTCACATAATATATAGCATTTTAAAACTTGTAGCTCTTTCGAAATCATAAGGGACTGCGAACGGTTTAAAATATATATTAAACCTTTGAATGTGATTGTGGAAGTACTAAAAATTCAGAAAATATTTTTAATTTTGTATGATGATCTACATGATAAAAATGACATGTAAAAAATTAGCTCAATCCGACACTTTTTTATATGAGAGATCTACAGGGGACTTTTCAGAGAGATAAAAAATTGGTTATCTACAGATCATACACACTCGCACAAGTATGCACGCGCGCAAGCATGCATGCGAGCGCTCAGTATCACCATATCCGAACTGTACAGATGCACATTTTGCAGCCATGCATGAGTAAAGCTAGAGAAGCCTAATTAGGGGATGATTTAGCAACTCTTAGTAGATGTGATCAAAGAAAGAAATGACAACTTCCCGTAAACACTTATGAGTGTGGTCATCTCCTAGAAGAAGCACTTAGAAGAGTTTGACCATAGACACTTATGGTTTTGAAGTAGAGTGAATATTTTGATTAGTAACAGTAAATAATCTTGTAGCGCTTGGGTTATCTGAATGAATGACACATTTTTACACATTAAAAGGTACTCAACCAAATAGCTAGAAACGAAATACTCACAAAGGTCGCAAAAAAATAGAGAAAAGGTATACCTTAGCAATTGCCCAAAACTGAGCAAAATCCGCTACCCGCAGATTGCGGTCATCCACTATACGATGCAAACATACCAGCACAGACAGATCAGTTATTAATCAGTGTAGCATCAGTCATTAGCATTCCACCACGTCCTCCCATAACAAACTAAGTATTACTGTGATCTTTGAACATTTTGAAGGGCTTGAACGTGACAAGCCTCAATACAAAACTGTTTTAGATGTTACTGTTTTTTTATTAGACATTGTGTACACAATATCCACTGAACTTGACCATCACGTTGTTGCATCACAAGGTTGTTAAATGAACACTGGGATACTTCTAATCCTTATAGGCTATAAGGATTTTAAATGAACGTTAGGATACTTTTAATCCTTATAGGCTATAATAGTTTCAAGAAATCAAAGGATTAAAGAATAAAGAAAAAAGAAACTTTACACTTGCCTAATCAGCATAAATGGAAATTTATCATTTTAAATACATTAAGAGATTATATACAATAAATGAATAAAACAAGCAAAGGCTTCAGGACGGATGTAAAAAATAGTTATGGAAAACATTATATATTTCTTTCCATTCATTAGAGGATCCATACCAATTATAATTCTGTAGTTTCCTTCATCTAAAGTCTTCTTGAATGCCTTCAGCATGCTTGATCTATAAGCCTATCATAAGATATTGCATTGGTCAACATTAGAAGATAGTTCAATGTTATCTTCATCTATGCATACCAAGGTAGACTAACATACTTTCAAATCTCTATGTAAGTAATTAATATAGAAGCTGGTTAGGGCCAGTAAACGGATGGTGACCGCATATTCACATGTATCCCAAAAATTAATTTGTGAATATAAACGATTCGGTTGGAGTACCTTGAAAATAATTAACAAGCCAATATAAGGAAACATCATTAGATGCTCGACGAACGATTACACAGACATGTTAATGCAAATAGTTTGTGCCTACTCAAGTCAAAAATCATTTTTATTACAGTATATCTACTACTAACGCATAGAATCCTCGTTCAATAACATTTTACGACTATATTTATCTATCAGTCATTACTAACCGACAATTCTCATGCCATGTACTACAGAGCAAAAAGGTTTGGAGATTTCAAATCTAATTAATTACTTCTACGATAGTAAATTTGAAACCACGGCTGTTTAACAATGCTAAAATAAAGAGCACAACTGCATATAGTATAAACCATAGAGTTGATCAAGCATAAGACAAAAATATTAATATAAAACTAAAAAGCGCATAGGATAAGGTCACCTCCTCCATTTCAGGTTCGAAACAATATTCAGTCACTTTCTTAGTTATCTGCTTCTTGCCTCTGGATGGAGCGGAGGCTTTTGAGCCCTCATTTTCTTCAACTTTCTAAAGATAAAAATGAGATGAAAAAGATGATAACTAAAACAAACGCAAATTAACTAGGATGTTGCTATTTCCAGACCCATTGACTTCAATATTACTATCAACATTATGGTCGAAAGGCATGAAAATAGCCTAAACTGGGTAAGCATATAGATCCATACATATCAACTATCATTTGACTTGCACACCTTCTCAACTTCTATCATGAAGTAATCATCCATTGAATGGATTCGTGGTGCATTTCCTCCAGATTCGACTTCAAGGTCACGTAATGCTTTAGCCATATAGCTCTTTCCGCTTCCTATCAGATGAAAATTGTAAATGTTAGATCTGATGACCAACTCACTCTCATCACAGTGATTTTAAATTATAATCAGCAGAACAGTGTAGATTACTAATACTCTACAAATACTTGAAGTTCCCATTGAAATTCCCACTTATAACATGACCTTGGAAATGGTATCTTCCAGGAAAATGATGTTTCTTTGTTAGATTCACTGTTCAATCATTCTTGTTTGGAAGCTTGATGGAATCATTTATCATCATTGACACATACACATGTTCTTCATATTAACATGAACAATTGTTATTTTATTAATGGTTTTCTTTTCATTGTCTTTATCAAAGTGAAAGAAACAAAGAATTTATCGTATTGCTTTTTTTCAAAGAGATGCTGGTTTTATAATACAAAGAAAATCAATTATTTACAAGTAATGATATAGCATGATAAGCTGTCAGAATAATATGTCACTTTGAAGTTTAAACAGGATGTCTAATATTTCAACTAGCTTATTGATTGTGCTTCACTTCTTACTTGGTGTTATTTAATTTGCAGGTGTGAAGTTAGTTTCCATTTATGTGTATCGGATTGTAGCAATGCTTTTTACTGCAACTACCAACACTGCTTGAATTGGACAACGAAGGTTCTGTGATGGTATGCCTATATAAATTCAAATGCTACATGGTTGTATCCTTGTATACCAAACAGAGCAGTGTCCTATTACATATTTCTTTATCATTGAAAGAGTAACTGGTGAACACAGTGGATTCCAATCCAGAGATATGCATAAGCTCGGTTATGGGAAACACTGATACGTTGATGACAGTTATATATATTTGTTTGGGAGACAATAATGTATTCTGCTTGAGGTTAGTTTTCCATAAATGCAGCTTCTATTTATGTAAAACATAATTGGACTGTAGCATAATGGTAACAGGATTAATTTGCATATATCTATATGTTATATGATCAATTTGAATGAAGCATTCATCTATACGGCGGTATATGGTAACAGGGTTAACTTGCATATATCTATATGTTATATGATCAATTTGAAAGAGGCATTCATCTGTACAGTGGTATATGTTAAACCTGTGGAACTTTCAATAACATTGACTAAGCAAAACCTTTATAGTTCGAAGTCGAGACTATGACAACATAAGTTACCATTGTGCCCGGTATGTTATCAGGTATGCATGTTCTAGTTGTGGTACATCAGATATGTTTGGCATGCAGTTGTGCTATGGTTAGAGTGTGTGACAAGCTTTGGTTAGGGTATGCATGCTGTGCTATGATTGTAGTGCATGACTGTCTCAGTATTCACATTAGAGGTCCAATTCAGTAACGGTGGTGTCGTATATTATGAAAAAACATTAAATTTGTAGAACAGTTAACATGCTAAATGAACTATCTACATCCATTAGAGTGACATTTGGAATACATCAAGCTGGAATTTTTTTTTAAAAGTCCTGCTTTAAACGTTTTCATAATGTGAACTCCAGAGATTTATTTGAAGAATGTATTTATATTACATAAGACAAGAATAAAAAAATCTAAAAAATACGAACCTGGAAGCCCTCGAAGGATGATCACAAAATGATCTGGACGAGAAGTTCTATGTGGATGCCTAAACAACTGGCATGCATCAACAAAAATTGGCTTATCTTTAATTACGGGTCTTGGTAATGCTTTAGCTCTTCCCTCATTATAACCGTTTGAAGGTGCATGGTGATTGACAAATGGTGATGTCTGCTGCATCATTAACAAGAAATACAATATTTAGATTTATGTTGATATTAAAAAAAGACAACTTAAAGAAGCTAACCAAGGTAAGCATGGACACAGTTTTAGTAATCAAAAGATATGACTAAAAACGGTAATAACATATGAACAATACTGCATCCACCCTTATGTCAATAAAAGTGATGTAGTTGAATTAGACATACATTATCAATGGTCTAGCATACGTCATAGCATGCTATCGCCTGCGTCCAAATGTTAATCAATCACATAACATATATTTATGGTTTATGAAGAACCACAAGCGTCATAGACGATTTTTTTTTAATGAAAACTACTTCAAATGGAGTATTTCTTTTGAAGGAAGGCAATGGTAAGGTACTTCAGATGCATTATCAATGGTCTAGTATACGACATAGCATGCTATCGCCTGTGTCCAAATGTTAATCAACCACATTACATATATTTATGGTTTATGAAGAACCACAAGCATTCATTTTTTTTTTTAATGAAAACTACTTCGAATGGAGTATTTCTTTTGAAGGAAAGCAATGGTAAGGTAGTTCACAATTCTAAAGGAATAGTAAGATAGTATGGAAAATTGGAAATCCGTTTTATTCAAGGAATTATAAGAACATTCCCAACACAAGGTAGGTTGCTACCCTTGGCTCTCTGTGGGTTATAGACTTAACCAGCTTTTACCAGATAAGTCTAGAATGCGTAGTGAATAAAGCCGGTTCAGTGGCAATGACTTTTTTTTAAATCATTGTCACAGTATTATTTTTACAATATCCTATATACATTTACCATATTTCACCACATCAATTACTTCATGCCCCAAAAAAATACTTGTTCTCTTTTAGCACTTCGTATTCTCCACCCAAAAAAATTACAACAATGTCAAAAAATTAAAAAGGAAAACCTCAACAACCTTTCTATCCTAATTTTCTATCACAACGTAAAATCCTGAAAATCAAAATCATCATCAACACAACACAAATATGTTCCATTTACAAGCAAATCAAGCTCGATATCAGTTCCCGAATTAGAATTTCAGTTTCCACGTCAAGATTGCCATGGCAATCTGAGGGTTATAGACTTAATCCGCTTTTACCAGATAAATATATAATGCGTAGTGAATAAAGCCGGTTCAGTGGCAATGAACCTTTTTTTTTAATCATTGTCACAGTATTATTTTTACAATATCCTATATGCATTTACCATATTTCATCACATCAACTACTTCATGCCCCAAAAAAATACTTGTTCGCTTTTAGTACTTTGTATTCTCCACCCAAAAAAATTATAACAATGTCAAAAAACTAAAAAGGAAAATCTCAACAACCTTTCTATCCTAATTTTCTATCACAACATAATCCTGAAAATCGAAATCATCTTCAACACAACACGAATATGTTTCATTTACAAGCAAATCAAGCTCAATATCAGTTCCCAAATTAGAATTTCAGTTTCCTTCCACAACAAGATCTGAAGTCTTACCATAAACTAAAATCCCTACCATTCACAACAAAATTCAAATTCCTCCAAAATACGAACTCATCATAGAAAATTTCATTCCAACAAAAAATTTACTATGATTCGATTATTATCTTTCAATAGCCAATACCGATTATTAGTACCTTACCAAACTCAATGTAACAAGAAATTTGAACGATCGATTGAATGAATACAATGGTGGAAATAGTACGTTTTCATCCAAAAATGACGAAATTGCCAAACAACAAGTAGCTACGATGCCTGATTCATCCACCGCTCATGGAAGGCAAAGACAACCAACATGAATTAATATCAATGAGATCTGAATTGATTGTGGATGTCCATTTCCAAAGGCCACTAAACAACAAAAATGGCCCCCAAACAAGCAAATTCAGTTAGTTTTTTGTTGGGTCGAATGTTATCATAATCATTTTTCACGAACGTTGGTATCACATATAAGGACGATACGAGCCAAACCAAAAGTCCTTTTAGGAATTCTATTTGCAATTTGTCCAACTGTCGATATCATAGTAATCTTTCATGAACTGTTGACTTACTGAAAACTCGACGGAGAAGAATTGACTTCAATGATGGAAAGAAACAATTCCTTCCGATATTAGACTTATTCTTCATAATAAAATTAAGAATTCCTCTCATATCAAGGTTTAATAGTTTTTCATCAATTACAGCTTAATCAAACTAAAACGTTGTATTTGACTGAACGTAATAATAAATCATTCAACCTGCAACGTCGTTATGACATTTTATTGACCAAGAACAAAAGGAGTCCAGTGAAACATGAGTGCTTGGTATTGCGCTTCCTTGAAAGAATTTGACAAATATAATCATGGAAGTTCCTATACACATCAACACAAGGACAGGGAAAAGGTCACCGGCTAAGCATAAATCAAAGAAGAAAACCACCACTAGTTAACATCATTCACTATGAATCTATCATTGAGCGTACGGGTACTGAGGAGAATGCAATAAATTATATGTTGAATCAAAAGTGCAAAAAGGCTTGAGAAAGGCATCATGCTAAGTATCATCAGCTAAGACTTGACGAGAAGACGTTAAGAAAAGAGGGATTAACTTGGCAACAAAAAGCTGATTATATGGCTCTTTTTTATCGCAACTAAATGAACTCAATCTAGTGTGGAAGGCATACATGGAAAAGCAAATTGAACGACATCATAGATGCCAAGGAGGGTCATAGGAATTGTAATTATGACTTTGTATATTCTCTCTCTCTCTCTCTCTCTCTCTCTCCATGTGTGTGTGTGTGTGTGTGTGTCTATCTATCTATATATATATATATATATATATATATATATATATATATATATATATATATATCGTGACTGTTATTCACAATGTTGTATCTCGAAAGCATTTGGCTACCTATGTTTAATCGTTATTTCAAGAGTGGAATCTATTACATCCAAATTGATTGAGTGATAAAGTAAAATACATAAGAAATGGAAACACTAATATATGAAGTCCAAAACATCAACTGCAAATAAAAAGAAATTTGAAACATATAATTTAATCAAGGTTTTAAATTTCGGATTTCAACCATATTTCATCTTGGAGATTTTTAGGCACTCAATCTCGTATCAGAAGGGATCTCCAACGAGATAAGTCCAACTCGGATGTTTGTCTCGAAGTTTCATCTCGGAGCATAAAGCTCATATCGAAACCATCTCAGAGTATATGATATGTTAAAAATTGATATTCGTACACAATAATTTATATGAACGCTGCCATAAAAATAGTAACATAAACTTCATCTGCAAAATCACTCTATTATCATAAATCTAGAAAAATGGCCATATTCATAAATAATAATATGCTTAAACTAAAATAATAACACAATACAAATAGATTATAGCTTACAACTTATGATCCATAAACATAAATTATTGTTAGACATAAAACATTAAAAAAAGATCCAAAACAATAAATAATTACATAAAATTAGACCATATACTTTCATAAGTAACATACATGATACATGTAAAAAATGACGAACAAGAAACTCCTAAAGATCATAGAATAGTATGAATATATGATATGATCATATAATATGCAAAATATACATAAATATTAAATATTAAACATGATAATTTTCAAGTCTTCTATTTACAAATAAGCAAAAAGATCATGGTAAACCAAAATACAATCATGCTTTTACCATTACAAGCTAAGTAGCAAAAAAAAATCATTAATATATTTTGAAATGTTATTCTTCAAGTTACTCGGGATGTGACTAAGATGTCCCGCATGGAGTTGTTCAATTTAGGAAATTTTTAAGGTTAATTTTAGCAATTAACGGAGTGGTTGACTATTACAATAGCAGAAGATTAAATAGTGGAGTGGTTTATTATTAAAATAGCAATAGATTGGCTAGATTTCAGTTTTCTAACTGTTGTTTTGGGTTGGGCATGGGGTTAAATTTTAACCTTAAAAAAATCTCGATCGATATTTTAATATTTCATCTCAGACAGTGTATCGGCTAATATTGCTATATCTCGACCAATATACTCGAAATGAGATTTGCATCAAGATTTGTTGATTCATTTCAAGGGATATCAAAACAAGATCTCAAACGAGATTTTTGAGATTTGAAACTGTGAATGCGATAAGAGAATTAAAATTTCGCTTCTATTAATAGTTTCCAATATGTTCCCGATAAAGTTTCATTCATTCTTCTATTAAATCAACATAAGCTTATTGACCTCTTTAGTCTTTGATTCTTTCATATGTTCAGCAATAATACTTGGGCTTTGTACGATTTTATTTGAAATGTCATAATGGTTCTTCTATGGAAAACCATATCCCGTCATGATCTTTTTCAACAATCATATTATACGAAATAATAAAACGTTATGTAGTATCAGATAATATCGTGGGATCATGGTAGTATACTTATTTCTTTGAGATGTGAAACCATTTTCAACCACTATTTACTCAAATGCTTGACTGGCGAACATGTTTTATTGAATAGCACAATATTTGAAGAAGTCATCTTCAAATGAAGAAGACAGATAAAATGTGAAGCAAAACATTCTTTTTATGTTATTCACTTTACATAGAAGAAACGTGAGTGAATAAGTATGCTATTGTGAAACTTTCTATAGAGTGAGCTCTAATGAAGACAGGGTGTGTTAGATGTTTGCCACATGTCACAAATCTCATGTTTAGTTGAGTTATCAAGCAGAGTATGGTTTTGTTATAAGTATGTGTTTTCTTACGAAGGCCGGATGTTTATGATGTCACAAAAGCATGGCTGGTGAAGTAATCACATAGGTTGTGGTTTTATAAAAAAGATGGTGTGTTTGTTTACAATTGTTAGATGTTTGACAAGTGACACAAATAATTGGTTGATGGAATTATATCGTGGACTATGATTTCTATCTCAATGTTGAGAACGTCAACTTCCTCTACCAATACAGTACTAGGGACATCAATGTCTCCATCGAAATGGGTGTTTTCTTCATTACTCGAAACTGGCCTTCCTCTACCATTTCCCGAATACAATTTAACACTCTTCTAATTTTTATTTTCATTTTGTGACGGTTGGAAAATGGGCGGAGACTGGAAGCTACGGGAAGAAAATGGAGACTGGTTGGGGTGAACCCGGAAAACAAGCACTCGGATTTTAAACAGTCAGGTAAATGTACTTCTATTAGGTCGACCTTATAATGGTTGGCCTTATAATGGACAGCCGAGTAGATAACCAGTGTTTGATTTATAGGAGTATGCGGATTGAGATCGTGTGGCGTGTAATCACAATCCAAATGCACCAACTTAACCGATTATATTCAAGCGGGTTAAAGGTAAAATACAAAAACAAAACAAAATTTTGTTGGGATAATTTTTTTTGGATTGCTTGAGGGACAGTTGATGGGGATTTCGGGTTTATATGGCTTAAATTAATGTGCAAGCTCCACTGGTCGGGAATGCTCTAAGACAATGCAGAAGAAAAAGGCCCAAGTTAGGTAAGTAAATATCTCAAATATAACTAAATGAAAAGAATCAAACCTCGGCAACAAACCCAGTTGAAGCTCGACCAGCTGGGTCACCAAAGTGATTGGAATGCACCGTACTTTGACTATTATTAACTGCTGGCAAAGGAGCGGTAGCATGATGGTAACTGGACGGCATCCTTTGTTGAGTAATTGGGAATAAATTTGCGGATGCATTGGGCAGTGAGGTCCACGCTGCTGGTCTTTCATAATAATACGGAGGGGGAGAAGGCTGAGGTGGTGGTGGATTTGGAGGCAAGGGAGGGTAATACATCTGTGGCTGTCTATTATATCCATTTCTCCCATTGATTATAGCACCATTTACATTATATGACAAATCTATCGCTTCCCTTGTTCCATCAAATGTTTTTAACTGGTTCTCGGTGGACTGTTGAGAATGTGAATAAGATTGGCTATGGTCATTATAAGGGTTTGTATTTCCGTGATGATATGGACTCGATTTATTTTCCAATGGCGGTCTAAAGCTACCGTAGTGACTGTTGTTATAAGATGAAAAGGCGCTCACTTGCGGATTGAACCCTGCATTTCCAGCATTTTCAATCTTTGCATCAACGCTTGCATCATGGCGACCATAATCCCGGATCATGCTCAGCCGCCACTGGTCATCGTGGGTGATTCCAGAAGTGGGCGGAAACTGATGCGGATCTTCCACCCGCATACGCTTTCTGGACCCGTCGCTTTCAGGGAAACTTGTCTGTTGTCGATACTGACTTCGGCTTGGTAACGGATTCGGGTCACTAAAAGGGTTGTACATCGGGTTTTGATGTGGTGGAGGCGCAGGGTAAGGGTAGGCGGAAAGCGGAGGTTGGATCGGTCGGAATCTCCATGAATCATCCATATTCTTTGTCGAAGGGAATCGGATCGGAAGTTGGATTAGGGCTTGAAGAGGGAAGATAAAAAGTGAATTTGTCGAATGATGGGGGAAAATATAAAGTCAAAGGTTAGGTCATAGATGACAATAATATAGCGCGGAAAGGGTTAAGGGTATTTCGAAAATGCCACGAGGCCCGATAACTAGGATATTGGGTCAAGGGTAAAGTCAAATGTACGTGATGGCTGTTGTTTTCTCAATTCTTTAACTCTCCATGAATTGACTTTCCTGAACCCTACTTTTCGAGTCTTGTAGCATCTTCCTTCTATTTAAAACCACATAAATATTGAGTTCATCCAGAAAAACTAATGATTAAACTGTTATTGTTTTGTTATTTATTTATTTATTTTTGAATTTTTAGTATACCTCGTAGAGCACCTACGAGGTGCCCTGAGCACCTCGTAGGAGCTTTATGAGGTGTCTTTAGGGCATCTCGTAGGGGTTCTACGAGGTGTCCTAAAGTTACCTCGTAGGGACCATACGTGAAAGAGTAAAATCAGGTTTTTTAAATATTACATGGGTGAACTTTGCAAAACGCTGGGTTCTTCCCTTTTTTCAATTATATTGGGTAAACTCGGCAAAACCATGAGTTTAAATAGAGTTGCTCATGTTTAATTTTGTACATTCACTATAGCAAGAAGAGTACAAAAAAATTCCAATTCACAAATTCCCACCTTATTTTCAAACTTAAACCCAAGAGCTCTTTTAGATGTACGGTTTTACAAAACACATCTCTAAGTATTTTTCAAATGTGCATTGTATACTATAAACATTTACCATTCTAACTGCTTCTTTTGACAAAATAATTATTCGTAGAGTAAAACGCAAATATTATGGTAATTTTTTATTCCATACAAATGTATAGTTAAAACTATAGGTATTTCCAGTATTGATAAATATGTACAGTGTAACATCTACATTTTCATTGAAAATAGTTATGCATGTTTTTCATAAAAATTGTTTTCGACGAAGAACAAAAATGAAGGATGTTTGTGTTAGTGTAACACCCCGTAATTTTTAAGAACATTATAATGACAAACTAAAGAATACTTAATTGAATATTGGGAATTAAGTAAAACGAACTTCGCCATTGCGTTCGTCTCGGAATTTTGCTTAAGATAGACTCTGAGTTTGCGTGAAACGGACATCGTATGAAGAAGTTATTAAGCTTTGAAGTTTGTATACATATAAGTAATATATATGTATGTATGTATGTATGTATATATATATATATATATATGTGTGTGTGTATATATATACAAAATCAGTCCAGAAAATCAAAAATTGAAGAGCGGGAAGACGCGGGAAGACGCGGGAAATCGACCCGTTTAGGGTCAACCCCATGCCCCATGGTGTCGACCCATGGGTCGACCCCTACAACCCCACCCAAATCTGGGGAAGATTTATTTTTCTAAACCTGGACGCGTTTCTTAACTTGATTCGTTGGCTTGAGGCTATAAATAGGACCTCATTTCTATTGTTTTATTCACCCAAAACAATGGAGACAACAAGATGCTGCCCCTACTCAGATTGAATTAGCTTATTCTTTTGCAACAACGATTTATACGTATACGAGAATCTCTGCTACAACATCAAATTTTTTTCTCGGTTCTTTAGATCCAGTCACTGTGAGTTTATGTTGCTTTTAGATATAAACATTTAATAAGTAATCCTGACATGTTTGTAAGTTTGGATCTAAACCTATGTCTGTCAATAATATGAATCATAACTAAACAGATATGACATTACTTGTACACCTGATCCTCTGTTTAGTTCTTATATGCCTATCTCTATTATTCCCATTTCTGTTATCATATGTCTATTCTGTTATTATGCCCATTTCTGTCACCATATGCTTATTCTGTTAGTATGCCTATTCTATCATTATGCCTATTTCTGTTCTCTTCTCTCCCTCCCCTTTTTATTTTTATAACCAAGCTACCTTCGAGCCTAGGTCTATCGCTAAAATATGCGAACGAACAAAATTAGGAACTGTTAACTTGTATTGTAAAACATGATTGGGATTTGGGCATAACTTATACCTTGATTTAAAACTTTAATTTGGGGCATAACTTGTATCGTGAATTAGACTGGGATTTGGGGCATAACCTATGATGAACATGAAAAATTATTTAAGAATGAATATGCCTGAATTTACAGTAAATAGAAACTGTAATCGCACTTAGATACGAGGTTATACTACATTTGTAGTAGAAGTCTACCGAGAACCGCCCGACAAATCCAGCATCCACGAGTGGCTAATCTAATGTGAGGGGTCTAGTGCATAAATGTACACGTAACGGTACTAAGACACAAGGTTAAGTCTAGCTTGTGGTAGAAGTCTGCCCGGAACCGCTGGTATATCTAGCATCCACAAGTGGTCGACTTAATGTCAGAGATCTGGTGCATTAACATGCATGAACGAGAAATGATAATAACCTGTTAACCTGTAATACTTAACCTGTTTAAATCTGTGGGGGCTATATGAACCAATCAAATTATGTAAGGGTTAAGTAAACTTGCTTGAATCAATGAGGGTTAAGTAAATCTGGTAACTCTGTGGGGGGTTATATAAACCCGACAAGCTTAACCTGTTTTATATGGTGGGGTTATGTGGGCTTGTTAATCTGTTAGGCATAACCTGTCAAAATCCTAGTAGTAGGGATGCAATCATAGGGGGTGGCTTGTATCATCTGTTGTGTGGGACCTGTATCAGTCAGTAACCCATATTGATATCTAAAGGGGGACCCCGAACTATGTAGGGGTCAAGGCACACTACTAAGCTGATTATAAGAGGTTCACCTGAGCGGAGGTGTCTGATGGCGCGTTCCAACGGAGTCATGTGCATGCGTGGATCCGCTTGCTAGGGAAAATAAGACGCTATAGCACCAGTAGGTATGGCTGTGCCTATCAGAAAAAGGGGTTGCCACTTTAAGAAGTGATACAACCTACTATGGAGCCAACACAGGGTATCTACAGGATAGGGAACCTATCGATTGGTGTAGTGATTAGGGTACATCTAGTCTTGCTTGTTTATGAGACCGTTATTATCGTTGGGGGTAACACCTGTCATTTCTGTTGGGTTGCATGTTATTATCGTTGGGGTTAAAACCTGTAACACCCCTAAGTCCCACATTGTGGAAGCCTATATGAAGTTGACACTTATATAGTAGAGCCCGTCTCTTATTAACGCCGAGGCCTAGTGATGGAAAACCCTACACCTGAGAGGTGACAAAGTAGGGACAATATCGGTGTTAGTAGGGAGGTTGGCTCAGCCTATGTGGCAACTCCATGTGTTGGCGGATCTCGAAACTTAGCCGAGGCCTTTTGAGGAACAAAACCCCACACCTATACGGTGGCTAAGTTGGGGACAATATCTTACAACGGAGGTGCGGGTTGTTACAGTGGTATCAGAGCCAATACCCAGATGGAATTGTGGCTCCTGTGTGGACCACATCACCTTGGTGAGGTGTTTGTGAGCCAACGGGGACGTTGGGCTTTGTAGGAGGGGAGAATGTAACACCCCTAAGTCCCACATTGTGGAAGCCTATATGAAGTTGACACTTATATAGTAGAGCCCGTCTCTTACTAACGCCGAGGCCTAGTGATGGAAAACCCTACACCTGAGAGGTGACAAAGTAGGGACAATATCGGTGTTAGTAGGGAGGTTGGCTCAGCCTATGTGGCAACGCCATGTGTTGGCTGATCTCGAAACTTAGCCGAGGCCTTTTGAGGAACAAAACCCCACACCTATACGGTGGCTAAGTTGGGGACAATATCTTACAACGGAGGTGCGGGTTGTTACAAAACCCGTCACTAGAAGTACACCTAAGTCTACCATTCTGTTTCTTTTGGTATCATTCTGTTTCTGTTATACTAGTATTGCTGCAGAGAAAAGTATTTGGGAAGCGCAGTATATTCTGCTCTGTTTATCCCGCTTATCCTGCTCAATCTGTTATACTTGTCTTATGATACTGTTATCTCTCTCATCCATTTTATATGTCTGTCATGATGCTTTTACTTATTTATATGCTAAAAGTAACTAGACTCGCCAGAATTTATGTCTGACCCGTTTTGTTTCTTTTTCTCTCTCTTCCTTCCCTCCCCTCCCCCCTCCCCCCCTTCCCCCAGGTTCTTAGGGTGGGAATACTCAGGCTTGATTAGAATTCTCTCTTATGTTTCTGCTTGGAGCTGCTCAGATGTATCGCTTTGATTACTTGTCTATCTTGCTATAGCTATTTTTGGGGACTATAATTTTATATTACTGTACTTTGATAATTTTAGTACAAGACAAATATTTTAATTTGATGTAATGAGTTTTCTGTATTTCAGAATTATGTTGTAGCTGGATTATGGACCACGATGTTTTCTGATTTAAAAATAAAGTTGTTAATTTCGCTGTTACTTTATATTTGTCTTGTGATGTTTCTGTTTCTGTTTCTGTTTACCTACAAAGCTTCACGGAACTTAATGCATTATGTTAAAGAGTGACATTCACGGATGTGGGGTGTCACATTTGGTATCAAAGCTAAAGGTTACCAGATCGGATAAAAAGGTTTTGAAAATTGTTTTCAATAAGTTTTACAAAGAAAGCATTTCGAAAGAAAAGTCTATTTTGATAAACATATTCCCCAAAGCCATATGAAATATCTTTCGACTCTCTGTTTGAATCCCCTTTTCCTTTTCTTTTCAGCATGTCTAGGGAACCGATTCTTCCCGAGGGCATTACGATACCGACTAGGTTCCATAGGTATCTTGAGGCTACGGCGCCTGCCGGAGGCCAAGCAGACGCTCCTCCCCCAGCTGCATCTGTTGTTCCTCTTCTGCGAGCGGATAATTTCTCCAAGATATGCAAGGGCTTATGTGCGATGGGAGGAAAGCCTTTCTGAGGAACTGAGACTTTTGTAGAAGCAAGGAATTGGCTTAAAGAGACAGATAATTTGTTTGGGATTTTTTAGGTAGACGACCGTAGGAAGATTCAGTTGGTCGTTTGGTAGCTGAAAGATGAGGCTTCGTTCTGGTGGGAAGTGACGCAAGCAGGGCGTCCAGTTGAGACTTGGGATGATTTCCGACAGAGATTTGAGATGAAATTACTTTCTCAAGGCGAAGAGAGCATGCAAATGGAAAGGTTTTTGGCACTTAAGCTAAGGGCATGTCTGTCAAAGAGTATGTCAATAAGTTCAATCAATTGGCAAGGTTTAGTTTGGAGCTAGTGAATACCCTACACAAGAAAGCTTTGAGGTTTGCAAGAGGGTTAAATGAACCCCTTCATGGGTTGGCTATGTCTCATATTTCAATGGGGGCAACTTTTGAGAAACTCGTTGATATGGCATTGATGCACGAAGAAGATAAAGGCAGAAAGAAAGAGGCTACGGCTGATGAGGCACAAAACAAGAAAGTGTGGCCCAAGAAAGAACAACAACAGCAAAAGAAGGGCGGAAAGAACGACAAAACTTGAGACAAGAGGAGATGTCATAGTTGTGGACGAGAGAGTCATTTGAGCAAAGATTGCCGAAAAAAGAAGAATGTTTGTTTCCAATGTGGAGAGGTCGGACACCATCTTAAGGAGTGCCCAAAGATTCAAGGACAAGACCAAGGGGAAGGATCTTCTGGAGGGCAGGTGCATGCTTTCGTTGCCGGTGTACCGGATAGAGGTAGGAAAGTTTCTGTTGAAGGTTTGAATTCTCTTTCCGATCATCCTGTTAGAACTCTTTTTAATTATGGCGCTTCACATTCTTTTATATCTGATTTTGTGGTTGAGTCTCTGCACCTTAGTACTAATATGGTTTTGGATTCCATTATTGTCTCAAACCCCATTGGAGGCACAACACATCTGTCTATGATTTGTCGGGCTTTGAGGATATTTGTATTGGGCATCAAGTTTGAGTGTGACGCATATGTACTTGGTTTCATGGGCTATGGTTTAATTCTAGGGATGGATTGGCTAGCCATGTACGGTGCCATTCTAGACTGTGAGAGGAGGGTTGTTAGACTTTTGACTTGCCATGGGAGAACTCAAGAGATTTCTTGTGACCCAAAAGGATCTGTCATGCTTAGTTTCCTAGAATCTCTTGAAGCATCTATCGATGATTTACGATCTGTACCAGTAGTCTGTGAGTATCCCGATGTTTTTGAGGAAGTTCGGGGATTACCTCTGAGGCGCGAGATTTGTTTCCGGATATACTTGGTAGACAATGCAAAGCCAGTTGCATTTCCTGTGCGCCACATGGCTCTGATAAAAAGTAGGGAACTCAGCAAGCAAGTAGGGAAGCTACTTGAGAAAGGGTTTATTAGGCGAAGCATATCGGAATGGGGTGCTCCAGTCATTTTCACGACTAAGGCAGATGACTCGCTTCGCTTATGTATGGATTATAGGGAGTTGAGCAAGCTCACTATGAAGAATGGGCACCCACTTCCAAGGATAGATGATCTATTTGACCAGCTTGTTAGTGCATCTGTTTTCTCACAGTTAGACTTGACCACGGGGTTTCATCAGTTAAGGGTGGGCGAGGACAATACAGACAAGACTACTTTTGGAAATCCATATGGTTTCTTCGAGTGGCTCGTCATGCCTTTTGGGCTGACGAATGCACCCGCCTATTTTGTGGATCTAATAAGTAGGGTGTTTCAGGAGTTTCTAAATAAGTTCGTTGTGGTCTTCGTTGATGACATCTTGATTTTCTCGAAGAGCGAGGAAGAGCATACACTACAATTAAGGCAGGTTTTGAAGACTCTCCGAGCGCACCATCTTAAGGCAAAAAATTTCAAATATCATTTTTGGAGAAAGTAAGTGAGATTTCTAGGACATGTGGTCTCTAAGGATGGGATAGTAGTGGATCCTGCGAAAGTAGTTGCAGTTCAAGATTGGAAGATCCCAAAAAATGCAACAAAGGTGAGAATTTTTCTTGGTTTAACGGGCTATTATAGGAAGTTCATCAAGGACTTCGCAAAGATATCAGTCCCACTCACCAGAATGACGAAGAAGAATTTACCTTTTCTTGGGGTGTTGACAGTGAGGATGCTTTTCAGCGATTGAAGAGTGATCTGACAACAGGCCCAGTCCTGACTTTGCCTGATGGGAACAAAATGTTCACAGTATACATTAATGCATGTGGTACATGACTTGGTGCTGCTTTGATGTAAGACGGAAGGGTAGTATGTTATGGTGGTAGACAGTAGAGAGTTCATGTGAAGAACTACCCTACCCATGATTTAGAGTTGGCTGCCATGGTATTTGCGCTTAAGACTTGGCGTCATTATCTACTTGGAGAGAAGTTTGAACTGAATACTGATCATAAATCTCTCAAGTATTTGTTCTCATACTCAATTTGAGGCAGCAGAGATGGATGGAGTTCCTAGCGTCCTATGATTTTGAGATTGCTTATACCCCTAGTAAGGGTGATGTAGTGGCGGATGCACTGACTAGGCAGAGGATGACTTTGAGTCCACTATTCGTAGAGAGGCGAAGCTTGGAGTATATATCAACCTTTGATTTTAGGCCATCTATGGATCTTATACCTGGTTTGTTGGCATTGTTAGAGGTGCGATCTACTCTTATGGATCAGATAGGAACTTCGCAGCGAGAGGACCCATAGATAACAGACATCTTGGATAGGCTCAGTAGAGGAGAGACTTCTAGTCACCTCAGTAGATATTCCACGGATGATAGAGGGTGGTTGCGACGAGATGGAAGGCTTTGTGTTCTCTCGAGTTGGGAGTCTGTTGAAGACATTCCTTGAGGAAGCTCATCATTCTAGGATGACTATCCATCCAGGCGGTGATAATATGTATAGAGATATGAAGAGGGTTTTCTTATAGGCTGGATGAAGAAAGGCGTAACGGAGTTTGTTTCTCAATGTTTGATTTGCCAGCAAGTCAAAGTTGACCAAAGGAAGCCCAGTGGTTTACTTCATCCTTTGGAGGTCCCACAGTGGAAGTGGGAGAGCGTATCTATGGATTTCATTGATGTTTGCCTATTCGAGGAAAGGCAACACTAGTATTTGGGTTATAGTTGACAGGCATACTAAGAGCGCTCATTTCATTCTTGTTAAAGAGTAAGAGAACGACATCATGGTTGGCAGTAGTTTATCTTCATGAGATAGTCTGTCAACATGGAGTACCTTCCAGTATAGTGAGTGATCATGAACCCATATTCACTAGTGATTTTTGGAGGAGCTTGCAGGAGGCATTAGGTACACAACTGTGTTTGAGCACCGCTTATCACCCACAGACCGATGGACAGACGGAGAGGGTGAATATAATTCTTGAGGATCTTTTAAGGTTGTGTATCCTAAACTTCAGAGGGACATGGGAGGAGCATCTTCCATTGGTAGAGTTCGCCTACAACAATAGTTATCAAGCTAGTATTGGCATGGCTCCCTTCGAGGCATTGTATGGACGACCCTGTAGATCACCGACTTATTGGTGGGAGGCTACAGTTAGGCTTCTACTTGGACCTGAGATGATTAGAGAAACTTTAGAGAAGATTGATCTTATTCGCAAATGCATGAAGACAGCTCAAGACAGGCATAAGTCTTACGCAAATAAGAGAAGGCCGGTATTGAGTTTGAGGTGGGAGGCATGGTTTTCATCAAGGTATCATCTTTGAGGAATGTGGTTTGCTTTGGATCTGTAGGGAAATTGGCACCAAGGTTTGTATGGCCTTTTCCCATAACAGAAAGGATTGGCCAAATGGCCTGTAGGGGTGAAGCTACCAGAGAGATTGGCGGGTCTTCATGATGTTTTCCACGTTTCTCATTTGTGGAAATGTCTGCACGATACAACAGAGGTAGTTGAACCGAGTAAGCTTGAGGAAGTAGAGGTGGAATGGAGGCGACAGTTAGACGAGTTCCTACCTGTATTCTTGGATCAGAGGTTAAGAAACTACGCAACAGAGAGATTAAGTTGACGAAAGTTCAATGGGGAGAAGATAGCGAAGATGCAACTTGGGAGACTGAAGACAAGATTCACACTTCGTACCCTTTTCTTTTCAAGGGTATGTTCTTAACTTCTTTTTCCAAAAGCTTTTATTCGTACTTGTTTTTGTCATTAAGTATATCCTACCAATCGAATCTTCGATCTTTAGGTAGGGAACCAATGGATGTAAACATGTGTTTGACATGTTATGTTTGATGGATGCAAGTGTTTGCTAGTGGTTGTTGTGGATTCATATACACACATTAGGCACTAGATTGGCTCAATCACTACATACTGCATATAGATGTGTGTGCATTTTAAAATTTTGTGGATGAAAATGGGTGTATTATCACATGAATGTTGCATTTGAATGGATGATTGTGCACACATATAACATTTATATGATATATTAGGATTATTTGCATATATGTTGGATTCATGGCACCAACATACATTGCATTAAGGAGGTCGACTGAACTAGTAGACCGCCTGATCTTTCTCATTAGTACAGAGACATATACACACACCTTTGCATATATTCATATAAGCATTAGAAATCTTTTAATGACAATGGATGTTTGTGATTGGTGGATGAGTAGATGGTTGATGGATGTTAGGATATACATTCTTCTTAACTTGCAGATTTCGGAGACGAAATTCTTTAAGTAGGGGAGAATGTAACACCACGTAAATTTTAAGAACATTACAATGATAAACTAAAGAATACTTAATAAAATATTGAGAATTAAGTAAAACAGACTGCTTCATTGCGTTCATCTCAGAATTCTGCTTCAGATATACTCTGAGTTTGCGTGAAACAGATATCGTATGAAGAAGTAATTAAGCTTTGAAGTTTGTATACATATAAGTAAAAAATATGTATACAAAACCAATCCAGAAAATCAAAAATCGAAGAGTGGGAAGACGCGGGAAATCGACCCGTTGGGGTTCGACCCAATACCCCATGGGTGCTTACCCATTGGTCAACCCATACAAGGAGGTGTCGACCCAAGGGTCGACCCCACCCAGATCTGAGCCAGATCCATTTTTTTGAACCTAGATGCATTTCTTGACCTGATTCGTTGGCTTTAGGCTATAAATAGGACCTCATTTCTATTGTTTCATTCACCCAAAACAATGGAGACAATGAAATGCGGCCCCAAGTAAATAATAATAACCTGTTAACATGTAATACTTAACCTGTTTAAATCTATGGGGGTTATATAAACCAGTCAAATTGTGTAAGGGTTAAGTAAACTTACTTGAACTAATGGGAGGTTAAGTAAATCTGTTAAATCTGGAGGGGGAGGGGGAGGAGTATATAAATCCAACAAACTTAACCTGTTTTATATGGTGGGGTTATGCGGGCTTGTTAATCTGTTAGGCATAACCTGTCAAAATCCAATGCAAGCCTAGGGGATGGCTTATATCATCTGTTGTGTGGGACCCATATCAGTCCGTAACCCATATTGGTATCCAAAGGGGACCCCGAACTAGGTAGGGATCAGGGCACGCTTACTAGGCTGATTATAAGAGGTTCATCTGGGCAGAGGTGTCTAATGGCGTGTTCCAACGGAGTCATGTGCATGCATGGATCCGCTTGCTAGGAAAAATAAGACGCTATAGCACCAGTAGGTATGGCTGTGCCTATCGAAAAAAGGGGTTGCCACTTTAGGAAGTAATACATCCTACTATAGGGCCAGCACAGGGTATCTACAAGATTGGGAGTCGATCAATTGGGGTAGTGATTAGGGTACATCTAGTTTTGCTTGTTTAGGTGCCCGTTATTATCGTTGGGGGTACGTAATACCTGTCGTTTCTGTTGGGCTGCCTGTTATTATCGTCGGGGGTAAAACCCGCCACTAGAAGTACAACTAAGTCTACCATTTTGTTTCTGTTGGGATCATTCTGTTTCTGTTATACTAGTATTGGTGCAGAGAAAAGTATTGGGAAGCGAAATATATTCTGTTTATTCTGCTTATCCTGCTCAGTCTGTTATACTTGTCTTATGATACTGTTATCTCTCTTATCCAGTTTATATGTCTGTCATGATGCTTTTACTTATTTGTATGCTAAAAGTAACCAGACTAGCCAGATTTTATGTCTAATCCGTTTTTTTTATTTTCTCTCTATTCATCCCCCCTCCAAGGTTCTCAGGGTGGGAATACTCGAGCTTGATTAGGATTCTCTCTTCTGTTTCTGCTTGGAGCTACTTAGATGTACCGCTTTGATTACCTGTCTATCTTGTTATGGCTGTTTTTGGGGACTATTATTTTATATTACTGTACTCAGATGATTTTAGTGCAAGGCAGGTATTTTAATTTGATATAATGGGTTTTCTGTATTTCAGACTTATATTGTAACTGGATTATGGACCACGATGTTTTTTTATTTAAAAATAAAGTTTTAAATTTCGTTGTTATTTTATATTTGTCTTATGATGTTTCTATTTCTGTTTGCCTACAACGCTTCACGGAACTTAATGCATTCTGTTAAAGAGTGACGTTAACGGACGTGGGGTGTCACAGTTTGTATCATGGATGTTAGTTTTTTTTTTTTGCAAAGCAAGCGGGGTTGAATGGTCCCTACCATATATTATTAAATAACAATAATCAATACAACTACACCAACATAATCAGCAAATACATGTATATAGTAATAGATTGGACAATTACATGTTTAGGAGTAACAACATCACTAAACACCCTAGTGTTCTGTTCCATCCACAACGGATATAAAGACTTCTTCAATATTTTTAGGAGCAGCCTACCGTTTATACTTTTCCATCTTGTAGCTTTAAAAATGAGGCACCATTCTTCAGTCGAAACATTTCCAGGGGAGTGAAGACCAAAGTGTTGAAGCACATGCAACCATACAAAAAGAGTATACTCACACTCGAAGTATAAATGAAGGACAATTTCAGCATGAGTACCACAAAATAAACAAGAATCGTCATCAATAATACCAAACTCTTTCAACTTTTTCCTAGTATATTTCATTCTTGAATACTCTCCCTATAAACAAATTTTCTTTCGGCACAGAATTCGACATCCGTATGCGAGTGTGCCAAGGAAAGAAGGAATCAACATTGTTAAGCATCAGACCACCATATACAATATTAATTGAACGTGTCTTCCCATTCCACAATGCATGGAAATTGGCAGAAGGGAGGGGGAGTTCATAATATTGTGCCAAACACTACGAATCAATGAAGAACTGCAATGTGGAAGCAAGAGAGTACCATTAACACAAATATTTTCCATTGAGACTCTCTCATTAATACCAGTCATGTATCTGCCATTAAAATCAATGATATCAGCAAGGATAACACCATTGGCATACCATGGATCGAACCAAAAAGATATATGTTGCATGTATTTGAGGCCACATTGAAATAAGGGGAGAAGCTTATCACGTTGCTTTAGGATGTTCCTCCAAGACCAACTATAATCAGATGGAGGAACCATAGTCCAAAAATGCTGATCTGTAATAATATTAGTCATGCACCATGATTCCCAAAGATTGGTCTTATAGCTAACAAGTTTATCAATTCTAGAAGAAATGACATCCATATTCCAAACTTTCAGATTCATAACTCGAAGACCACCATTAGCATAAGAACATCACACATTCTTAAAGAAATAGGAATCGATTTCTTAGAGTAAGAGTAACCATGCCATAACAGAATTAATGATGTCAATAATTTTGCAAGGCAAAATAAATAATCTAGCATACCAGATACACATAGATATAGCCACAAATTTAACAATAACAAGCCTACCAGCCATAGAGAATTTAGATGCAGGCCAACTAGCAATTTTGGAAATGATACTTTACATAAGAGGTAAACAATGAGAAGACTTCAATCTGGAAGAGCATAAAGGAGCACCAAGATAAGTTTCATTATTAAGAAAAGCAGCCAAACCAGATAAGGCATATAAGATTTTGTGTTTGGCTTTGTGAAGAGAAGCAACTCATTAGCAAAGACAAGTGAAGAGATGCGAGACCTATTACAGTATGGATGGAAATCTATTTGCTTAGAGATTAACGCATTGCTGGAAAAAATTGTAAACAGCTCCATAACACAAACAAAAATGTACGGAGAGATAGGGTCCCTTTGCCTTAAACCATGTTCAGCTTTGAAGTAACCAAAAGTCGAGCCATTTACACTAAGAGAAATGTGAACTGAAGATATACATGTATATATCTAGCATAGAAAAGGGACAGGAAAGTTCATCTTAAAGAGAATATAAATAATAGAGTCCCATCTAACAATATCATATGCTTTTTGAATATCCAATTTTAGCACACACCTAAGGGAAATAGAAGCTCTATTGTATCCGTTCATCAGTTCAGGGACAAGCAATATATTATCAGAGATGCCTTTATTAGGAAGAAATGCACTCTGGTTTGGAGAGATGATATTCATTATTGCATTCTTCATTCTACCAGTTATAATTTTAGATATACACTTGTATATGACATTACAACATGCAAATGGTTGAAACTGAGAAGCAAATTTTGGCATGTCTATTTTAGGAATTAAAGCAAGCCTAGTAGCATTTATACCACTCAACATTTTGCTATGCAAGAAGAAATTTTTAATTGCTTTAATGACATCCCTACCAAACACTATCCAATAAACTTTAAAAAAATGAGCATTAAAACCATTTGGGCCCGGAGAACTTGAAGATTTCATAGAAATTATAAATTTAAGAATGTCTTCATCTTAAATTTCTTTGATGCGTAATAACTTCAGATCATCAGAAATATAAGGGAATCTAATGTGAGAGAAAGAATCCAAAGCAACAGAGGTGTTTGAGGATTTACCAAGAATGGATATGAAGTAATCTAGAAAGCATCTTGAATAGCTTCAGGAGAGGAGCAAAATATGCCATTTTTGTCTTCAATGGACGTGATATTTGTTGCTGACTGATGAATCTTCAAGGAATTATGGAAAGTTGATGAGCTTTTATCTCCAAAAATTTTACACTTGTTCTTAATCTTTTGCTTAGCCATTTAGCCTCTTCAATAATAGCTTTGGACAGATCAATTGACAAAATATTTCTTGAGAAGAAAGTAAACCCATTTGAGAACCATCTTGGCACAACTGAATAACATTCTGAATTTGAAATAAATTTTCTTTAATTGATTTTGAAAGGCTAACTCCATCCCTAAAGTTTTCTTTAGCCCAAGTTTTTAGCATGATTTTCAAAAGTTTAAGCTTCTCTTGCACAATAAACATAGGGTTACCAATGACATGAGTATTCCAACTGTCAGTTACAATGTTTAAAAAAATTGGATGTTCAACCCAATTATTAAAAAATGAAAATGAGGAATGTTTTCTCATAATGTTCTTGCCCCAATCCAGCACTAAAGGGGAGTGGTCAGATAAGGATGAAGGGGGGATAAAGGAGCATAGGGTCTGCCAAGAAGAAACAACAGAGTAATTCTGGTAAGATCTGCCAATTTTACAGTAGGTTCTAATACCAGATATAGAGGAGTTGTTCCAAGTACAAACAGCTCCAGTGGATGGGATTGGAAGAAGGTATGAGTCATAGATAGCATTATTTAAGGGTTTAGTTTGTCTGTATGTTAAGGGAGTACCCCCTAGTTTATCAGTTGAAAGTTGAATATAGTTCCAATCTCCAAAACAGATCCAAGGGATGGTAGAGGGCTGATGGGATGGAAGGATATCAAGGAAAGGTTGCTTATTGGAAACACTGTTATCAACATAGATAGCAGTCAAGAAAAGGTGGAATTGAATGGTAAACGGGTAAGTTCAGAGTGAATAAATTGTCCATTAACAGAAACTGGGTTAAGAGAGAAAGAAATTGGATTCCAAATGATAAGTAATCTACCATAAGGAGGTTGAGAAAGATTATAGATAGAATTCCTGGATGGATGGATGTTTTGAATAGCTTTTTTTGGTGGTGAGACGGTTGAGTTTAGTTTCAGCAATGGCCATAAGATGGACATTATAGGAGGAGATGAGATTAGTAATTTCAAGTTGCTTTGACAGAGAATTTGCACCCCTGATATTCCAATAGGCAATTTTTTCAATCTTAAAAAACTTAATGATGAGGCTGCTCTGGTCTTAACACCACAAGAAGTATTGGAGGACTCATGGGAAGGCAAAGAAAGAACAAATTGTTCAATGAAGAAATCAATATATTTGTCTAGGTCAAGTGCAGTAAATGGATGTTTCTTTGGTCTACCCCTAGAACGTTTAACAACACTGTGTTTAGGAATAGGGAAAGAAGGGGATTTTGAAATTTTAGGAACAGAAGAGGATGATACAGTTTGATGGATATGAGAAGGATAGAAAGATGATGAGGCTAATTTGTTAATTTCGCCAAGTATATGATTAGGCAATGAAAGGGAATTATATAGAGAGGCAGATTGGAAAGGATTAACTTGTGAAGATGTGTGCTTGAAACATAATGGAGTGTTCATGTGAGCCTGATCCAGTGAGATATGTTCATGCACAGGAGGTTGCACATGTGCATCAAATATGGAATCTGCATTTGCTTCAGAATTAATATTCAGTATACCAAAAAGGTTAACATTGAGGATATCAGGTGGATGTGGATTTGGTGAGTTGACGATTGACACGGATTTGGATGATGATGTAATTGGAGATTTATTACCAGAAATTGGTTTGCCACTTGCAGAAAAGGCAAAAGAAGAGGATTTATCTACTTGCAAATTATAGTAGCTCCATCATTTACTTTCTGTGTTTTTTCCTTTGAAACATTAAGACTTTCAACTTCAACTACCATGCAATCATGGATGTTAGTTTTGATAACAACAATATCTAATAATTAATATTTTATATTTACACATATACTAATAATTATATATATATATATATATATATATCATACAGTGTAAGATATCAATAATGAAGACTGTACAATAGAGTTAGAGAATGAAGACTCATAAGTTTTGGAGAGTTCAAGATTTCAAAATATTATCAAGAGTTAGATTTTATGTTAAAACTCAGGTTGCACTTATCTAATCTCCATCTCTTTCTACAAAAATGATTTTTCAAAATATTCATGTTTTCGAAATCTATTTTAGAATGATTTTAAAAAGTATTCTCAAACATTTCTTGATTTCAATACAATTTTCAAAGAAATTTTAGATAACTTTACTCTGAAATAATTTATATATACTTTCAATATGCTTATACTTTTTATGTGCTTTGGTTCTAACATTTTAATTTTATTTATACTTTGGTTTTTACACATATAATTTGGCTTTTATATTTATAAACCTATCCTTTTGTTTTTATACTTTGATTTCAAAATATCTACTTTGGTTTTTACATTTATATTTTGAGTACACTTTTACTTGGTTAATATTATACTTTAATATTTAATTTTAATTAAAATTTAGATTTTGATTTAAACTTGATAATTACAGTTTAATACTCTTGTAGTTTTGATATCTATATTTTAAGTTTAGTATACTTGATTATATATAGTTTTAATATATAACTATTAAATTTTTGTTTAAATTATTTTAATGGGTTTTCTTAAGCTTTACCATGTTTAAAATATATAATTATTATGTTTGAATAATGTCACAAAATTTCAGAACATTATATATAAGTTTATATTTTCAAAATAATTTTTTAACAAAGAAGATTTCAGTCTGAACTACGTTATCTTGACATATGTCCTTATGTATGTTGACATAGACCAGTGATTTTCAGTACTCAAATTTTAATGGAGGTGTCTATTCCCTATAACCATCACCAACTATCATTTCTCTTCACCTCCAATATGTGTTCTTTCAAAAACAAAATTTTAACTTCTCTTTCATATTTCTTCACTCTTTTCTTTCTCTTAAATTCTAACAAATCTATACTTATACTCTATCGATTTTTAAAGAGAATCAAGTCAATTCTTCTTTGATTTGATTCTAAAGTTAACTCTCTCTATTCTACCAAGATCAAAGTGCAATTCAAAGTTATAGAAGTAGTTATAATCACGATCAAAGTGCAATTCAATTGTTAGAATGGGAATTACAGGGTAAGCTTAAATCATTACTAGACATAGAACTCCAATCTGCAAGGCAGTGCTCAAGGTCGAAAAAGGATCTACAACCTGTCAGAAATACAAAATTCTTTCATGAATCCTTGAAGATTAATAAAATTAGAGAGTCTATATTTATGATCAAAGATGCTTATGGAAATGTCCTAGATTCTCAAGCTAGCATAAATAAGGATTTTGTTGATTACTTTAGTTCTTTTTTGTCACCTGAATTTCTTCCTCCTAGTACAGTTAACCCCCTATTTTATATTGAGCTTTATCTGATTAGCAATCTATGGAGCTTATTAATGTTGTTACTTGTGATGAAATTAAGCCAATAGTGTTTGCTATGGATTCATCTAGTTCTGGAGGGCCTGATGGTTTTAATGCATTTTTTATGCAAAAATGTTGGGCTGTTATTGGTAATGATGTTATTAGAGCTGTTCAGTATTTCTTCTTAAAGAATGTTTTACCTCTTACTCTTGCAGCCACCTTTATTGCCTTGGTTCCAAAGGTACAAAATCCCTCTACTGTATCGGATTTTAGGCCTATATCCTGTTGTAGTGTATTCTATAAGATCACTGCAAAAGTCTTGGCTAATAGAATGCAGATTGTTCTGCTTTCCATCATATCATGTAACCAATCTGCATTTGTTCCTGGAAGGTCAATTAGTGACAATATTCTAATCACACAGTAGTTGCTACATGGATATGATAGGAAAAATATTTCTCCTCGTTGCATGTTAAAACTAGACATCAAGAAGGCTTTTGATAGTATTTCATGGTCATTTATTATTGCCATTATGTCCAGGATGAATTTTCCTAAACCATTTCTAGCTTGGATCTTTACTTGCATCTCTTCACCAATGTTTTCAATTTCTAGACATGGGATACTTCTTAGATATTTCAAGGGTAAACGTGAGGTTAGACAGGGTGATCCCATCTCCTCACAGTTGTTCATAATTGTTATGGAGCTCCTCAATTCTTTGGTTGTTAATCAAGTTAAATTGGGTAAACTTAAACTTCATCCTCGCTGTAAAAATCCCCTCATTACCCATTTATTGTTTGCTGATGATCTTATCATATTCACTAAGCCTTCGTTGCAAAACATTCAGTGTATATTGTCCATTTTGCAATTATTTTATGAGATAACTGGTCTTCAAATAAATTTGTGTAAGTCTCATATTAAAATTGGTGGGTTATCACAATATAAAAAGGATGAATTGATAGCTCTATATGTTAATACCCTAGGTACCCTAGGTATTGATTTTGATGACAACAACCATATAAACATTACTACTAACATATCTTTGAGTTGTGCAGTTACATTAGATATATTATAAAGATATTTATAAGGATAAACAAGAATACAAAAGAAGAATTACAGAGGAAGGATAATCAATGCAATTGAAGACTAAAAGATATTAAAGAAGAATGCTGAAGAATATAGGTGTTTGAAGTGCTGAGGAGTTGTTTGAAACTTAGAATATATTGTTAAAGATCCCATGGCAATTATACTTGAAGATAATCAACCTTGACTTCAACCGAATCACCAAAATCCACAAATATAAGGAAATTTGAAGTGTAGGAAATTTGCGACACTTATAAGTGTTGCTGTGCTATTTGCAACACAAGTATGTCGACATACCCTTTTTTGTATGTCGACATATAACAGATAGGGAAGAATTTTGATTCAATTTGAGTAGTTATTTCCCTCCACCCTTTCACCAAAAGACACATCCTTTCATACACTATTTAAAGGCCTATGGTAACGAGTTATTACCCACTAATTTCACATTTTTCTTCTACTCCTTCTTCTCCATTGAAAACTAATATGTAATAAACTGTATATCTGTTTACATTGATAACTATCCTATTACTCGTTCTTCTCTACAATGGAATAAAGCTGTAGTATCTGTTTGCATTGATAAACTTTACTCAGATGATAAAATCCTATGGACCATGTTTGTGAAGAGTAATCGAATTAGAAAGAAGAATTTTTGGACTATGCCCATTTCTGAAAATTGTAGTTGGAGTTGGAGACAAATTCTTAAGCTAAGAAGACTTTTTCTTCCTTTTGTTAAGTGCAATGCCTTCAAAATTCAAAGTTTATCCTTCTGGAATTCACCTTGAGCAGGTAATGGTTTACTGTTAAGTGACATTGTTGAGTATAATTTGAGAAGAAATAGTGGAGTTTCTGAAACAGCCAGGGTTGGTGATATCATTCATAATGGAGAGGTTATTTTGCCACACAGTAGTTCATCAATGTTAAGAAGGCTTTGGACTGAGATTTCTTCTTCTTTTAAACCTGGAAATGATAATATAACCTGGATGGGGAAAAAGCATTCTATTAGTTTGGTTTATGATTTATTAGGAGGTGAGAAAATCATTTTTCCATGGTATAAGAGGATCTGGAATCTCATGAGTAATGCTAAGCATATTTTTCTTTTATGGAAAGTAATGTCCAATGCTATTGATACTAAAGATAAGCTTTATAAAATTGGGATCATTCCAGATGATATTTACTGTTTCTGTAATGCAGAAACTGAGTGTAATACTCATTTGTTTTTTGAATGCAATTTTGTTTTTCTTCTATGGAAGAAGATTTTAGACTCAACAAAGCTTCATATGCCTGTTCAAAACAGTAGAGATGAATGGTTTAGTTTGTTTAAGGCTACGAGGTGGAAGACAAGTAGCAGCTTATTGTTATTAAAGGTTTTGAAGATTTTTGTGTATGGAATATGGAATGAAAGGAACAAGAGGAATTTCAATTCAGTTTCTCTAAGTGCTGACGGGATGTTTGCATTGATTCAAGATGTTGTTCTTAGAAAACTAAATGTTGAGTAATTGGTTTGTGGACTGTGTTGCAGATTTTGATGAACTTGTACTTGTTATTGGTGGCTGTTGAGTGCATTTTGAAGAATTCAGATCCATGCAAGGCGTGATGATTTTAGTGTGCAGCTTTGAGTTTTTTTCGTATTTTGATTGTGTATATCTTATTGTTTTTTCTCAAGGCTGTTAGATAGTAATTGGTATATCATTGTATAGATATGTATATTCAGTTTGCTTGTATAACATTATGTAATTGATCAGTGTTAATAAAATTTTAATTGCCTTTCAAGATTGAAATATCCAAGTCTACATTCTTTGTAAAAACCAATCAAAAATCCTTAAGGGTGTGACTAGGTAGCTCTGAATCTAATTAGAGTTGATTATGCCTGGTAAAAATCAATTAAGAGTGACTTGTTTACCCAAAAAACAAGTGGGCTTTCCCAGAGGTCTGAGATCTAGAGGGTGTCTTTTTGTGGCCTTGAAATAAAAAAGTGTATATGAATTGATATTGATTAAAGACGGTAAGCAGTGTGAAACTGAATGTAGTGTAACTTTGAACTAATATAAAAGTTCGACGCATTCTTTTATTTACTTCATGTACTTTACTTATTGTTTCTTTATTTATTTTTGTGATCACTATACATATACTCATAACCATTTCTGATTAGGTATATTTTTTGTTCTTTTTGTCCTTCACACTATTTTCCTGTTCTAGGATTTTTAGGCCCAAGGACAAAGTGAACCGAAAATTTATCCATAAGGACAATTAGCAAAAAATTTAGCCTGAAGGACAATTTTTAGTGTAAATGGAGGAATTCAAGGACCCACTGTCATTTCATTCATTACACTAAACTTTGTCCTTTTCGCTAATTTTTTTGCCTCTTGTCCTTCAGTATAAAAATTAAATTTGAAAAAGTTAGGAACTTTATTGAAGATAGTGAGTCATACATTATCTTTGAGGGCAACAGAAAACAAAACATTTACATCCTAAAAGAATCGAAAACAACTTTTTATTAAAATTAAATCTATTTAAAATGATCACGGCGAGGAATTCGAAAATAAAAATTTGAAAATTTCTGCAATAAGAAAGGGACAACTCATAAAAAAAAATCAAGAACCGCACAACAAATAGTGCAGTAGAACATAAAATTATAATGATTCAAGAATGCGCTTGAACTATGTCTAATGATAATAATTTAATAAGAAATTTTTGGGCTGAGGCAGTTGCAACCACCTGTTATATTTTAAACATAATTTTAATTAGACTAGTAACAAGTAAAACATCATATGAGTCACTTTATAATAAAAAGCATAAATTGTTATATTTAAAAGTTTTTGACATTAAATGTTTTATTTTATATACTAAAGATAATTTAGATAAATTTGAATCTAAGCCAGATAAAGGTATTTTATCAGATATTCAAAGAGAAGTAGATCCTATAGAGTTTAAAATACTATAACTAAGACTACTGAAGAAAAACTACATGTTTCTTTTGATGAAAAATCAATCAATAATAAAACTATTGATGAGGAAGAAAATTTCATACATACAGTATTAGATAATGAATTTAATAATGATGAAAACAATGATGATTTACACCATAATAATAGAACTAGATTTTTAAGAGATCACCCTATAGAAAATATATTAGGACCATAATAATAGAACTAGATTTTTAAGAGATCACCCTATAGAAAATATATTAGGAAGTATAGAATCTACATTCAAAACAAGAAATCAATTAAATAAAATGAGTAATGTCGCATTTTTATCAGCTATTTATCCTAAATATCTGTCAGAAGCATTTACTGATGATTCATGGATTCTAGCAATGTAAGAAGAATTAAATTAATTTATTAGAAACAACGTCTGGGAATTAGTTCCAAGACTCGAAAGCAAATCTATAATTGGAAGGGCATTGTTATTGACACTCCAAATATTGTTAAGGGGAGGTCAACTTTTTATTTTTAAAAAATTGTTAAGGGGAGTCCCAATAAGGAAAGTAGTCCCTTAACAAATAAATGTAATTTTACCTTATTACCCATTTAGACTTAATTCCACTTTTATGTTCATTAATCTATTTTTCAATGGTTAGTCAACACCTATCAGAGGATTTCCAAAAACTATGATTTTATGTCAAATTTTTGTGTCTAAGTAGACTTTTAATATATGTACGCACACATAAAAACATAAACACACACATACATATTATTAATACATATGTTTATGATACATACATACACAATGTTTAATTGTTTTATTATTATTTCAATATAATTTCAAACTACAATAAAAAATACATACTAAAATTATATATACACCTTAAATTTAATTAGATATATTTTTCTATTGAGTTATAATTTACAACCATTACTATGTATATATATGTATGTATGTATATGTATGTACATATATATATATATATATATATATATGTATATATATATATATAATTTTCCAATATATTTATATATATAATTAGATATATTTTTCTATTGAGTTATAATTTCCAACCATTACTATATATATATGCCATAGAGTATCGTGTATAATCTTTGGGCGTGTATGATTTTAACAGCGAATTCGTTTCCATTATTTATGCCAATTATGGAAACGTTTTCTGGAAACTGATGATTTTACGGTTTTTGTGATTTAGGGGACTGATGAGTTTATGGTGAGTAATTTTTAGAAGTAAGAGTAAAAGCATAAGAAATAATAAAAAAATAGTCATCCCCCTTTAACAATTTAAAAAAAGTGGAGTGTCCTTAAAATTTGCCCCCTCCCCCTCAACAGAAAATGGAGTGTCAATAATAATGCCTAATTGGAATCAAATGGGTATATAAAAGTACAATGAATGAACAAAGAGAAGTAATAAGAAATAAAGTTTGGTTAGTCATGCAAGGTTATTGTCAAGAAGAAGGAAATGACTAAGGCAAAACTTTTGCACCAGTAGCAAGATTAGATATTATTTTAATCTTAGTTGCCTCCTTAAATCATAATAATTTTAAATTATATCAAATGAATGCTAAGAGTGCATTTCAAATGGTTTTATAAAAGAAGGCGTATATGTAGAGCACCCTATCACTCTTTGAAGATGAAAAATCTCTCGGTCATGTACATAATTAAAGAAGCCTTTATATGGTATTAAACAAACTTCCAGTGCTTGGTATGACAGACTTAAATCTTATTTATTTCAATCAAAATTTGAAATTGGTAAAGTAGACATTACATTATTTATTAAAAGAAAGAAGAATGATATTCAATTAATTAAAACAAATATATATGGATGATATTTCTTTTGGATGTACAAATGATAAATTAAATAATGAACTTTCTAACATAATGATTAAGGAATTTGAAATGATTTGTGTAGGAGAATTAAAATTATCTTTTATGGCTTTAAACAGAACATTTAGGTAATAAATATTTATAATATCAAGAAAAACATGCTGAAGATTTAGTAAAGAAACTTGGAATATTAAACACTAGTGGAAAACCAACCTTTATGGCAACAAATGAAAATTCCAATAAAGAAGAAAATTCTAAAAATGTTGGCCAAATATAATATAGAGGGATGATTGGATCATTCTTTGTATAACTGCAAGTATACCTTATATAATGCACAGTGTACGTTTTTGTCGCAAGACATCGATCTAAGCCCAAGGAATCACACTTAAAAACAATAAAAAGGATATCAAGATACATTAATAACATGTTAGGTTACAGACTATTTTACCCTAAAAATGATACATTTGAATTAATTTTTCATAGCGATGCTGACTATGCTTACTGGAAAGCAGATCAAGAAAGTATTAGTGGAACACACCACTTATTCGGACACTCACCAGTCTTTTGATTTAGTAAAAAGCAAAATATTATATCTTTGTCTACAACATAAGCTAAATATAATTCAGTAGCTCTAGCATGTTCACAAGTCATTTATATGCAACTATCCATAACATATATTAGAATAAATTTTGCAGAATTACTAATTTACTACGATAATACAAGTGCGATAACTTTATTAAGAATCCAACCCATCATGCTAGAACTATAAATACCGATGTTAGACACCATCTCTTAAGACATAATATAAATAAAGAAATTATAACTTTAAAATATATTAATACTAAAAACCAATTAGATGACATATTAACGAAACTTTTAAATCAACAATCTTTTATTAAATTAGAAGAGAATTGGGCGTATGTTTGCTATCCGAAATTTAAACATAAAATAAAAAACTAAAAATTCAAAGAGTATGTCGGCGTACCCATGGTACCCATATCGACATATAACAGATTAATTTGAAATTTAAATTCCTCTCTAAAATCAATTTTTAAAGTTGTATATAACACACCCATTCAAAATTTGTCTTCGTTTTTTTGTAAAAAAAACTGAAACCTTCTAGCCATAGCCTCCACTTAGAATAATAATCAAAATCAAATCATTTTGTAACGAACCAGAAAAGTCAATGCTCAAATTTTCGACACAAATACATCCGGTGTCAAAACTCGAGTACCGAAAATCCAGAACATTAATGAAAGAAGTTAGAGGGTGAGATAAGAAAGAAAGAAATATTAAAATAGAAGAAAAAGGAGAACAACTAATCACAATATCAGAATCTCACTTCGCAGCGGAATAAAATATAATGCAGGAATAATCTTTATTGAAAACTTGAAATAATACTTACAATTTTTGAGAGTACAGGGGCCATTCAATTCATTTGGATAGTTATAACAGTCTGTCCTCATTTACAACACATAGCAGAATACTATATACATCTTACATCTGATCTCCTCTAGCTCGTCTCCTGGAATCTGTATCGTCTTACCCTGAACCTGTACATCAGTCTGACCCAACTGGGTCTGACACGAGCATTACAAACGCCACAGGTCAGTCTGGTGAATCAGCGTAAGAAAAACCCACTAAATTATTGGTATCTTGATTTTAAAGTGAAAAATCATTTCGAAGAAAATGATAATTGTAAGACCAATCCACACATAAACATGGACGGTTTTTACCTTACGATAACCAAAACATTTTTGAAATCCATATATTTTCTGATATTATAATAGTGTCTAAATACAAATAAATATCAATCTAGCAGAACGCTTGCATCTCACTCTATATATATGGTATACAATCAAAACCGCGGGCGCTTACTGGAGATTGGATTTCCAACTATGACAAGGTATGGAATCACCTGCCGATAGTGTATCTCTAAAGGGGAATACACCGGGTTCAACAAGAACGTCTTGTAACTCGGCCCATACATGACCGACCACTCATTTCTCTTGAGTGTATCGAACATATTGTCACCTACGATTGCTAGCAACATAACCGTTCCCAGGAGATACAGAAGCGAAAAGCAAATATGAATATTCTCTAGATGGTGGCAGTACACCCTAATGGGGGCGACCCACATAGCCATGTTGCCTGCCCGATTTTTGTCATTTCCCGGTTGTGAGGCTTGAGGTTTTAAAATTATCTTATAACACCTGGCCACCATTCACTTAGAATGCCACATCGTCAAATCCATCAGATATCACTAATTGACATCCACAAAAATATTCAAGTGTTCAAGTTAAGAGAAGGTGTCTTCTCCGCCATCAACAGAAATATGTTTGAGGAAATCAACGTACGTGGTCCTTTGGAAATACTCTGTCAGACATTTGTCCATACAAGTTGCCCTAGGACTGGACAAACCAAAGGCACTCTCCTACCACATCCTAGGAATCACCCTATCGATCAGTAACGAGTAGTCCTTGCAATCCGTCGATTTCAACCACAACAGGATCACCATCAAAATATCTCCGGGCGCGACTCCAGAGAATTCGACAAGTAGTCCTTTTGCTTATGAAGCTCTATGGTCTTTATTGCTCCATCTTCAATCCGTATATTCTACGTTTTCTTATTTATTGGTCAGAATGGTTTTCGAATAAATTCGATCCCGGTCTTCCCGTACCAACAATCGTATAGGCCAGATTTGATAGTTGGTTAGTTAACTATTAAATAAAACAACCATTCATCCATAAAAGAATATTTAATTCACTGTTTTTAAAAAAAATCACCATCATTTGAGCCTCTTTTTGATTAACTATTCGATAATTTAAAACTCTTCTTCCTTTCCAATATTTGGAATTTTAATTTCTCTTCTTATATAAATATATAAGAATATTCAAAACCCTATCATCTTAAAATACTTTTTGGAGCATATTTCTCATCTCGGTTATTAGTTATTAACCGTAAACTAGTAAGAGAATAATTCCATAAGTATCAATCCCGAAGGCTGAAACCAACATCAGATCGACACTCAGAAAGCCATTCAACTCACCAATCTCCTGTCAGTTTCTAATTTCCTAACTCCATTTCTCAACTTATAACCAATAAAAATTCCAGTTATTCACTATCACTTCAAACGAGATATTTATCTCAAATTTATCATCATTTCAAAAAAATTACTTACCAATATGATTTTCAAAATGTTTATTACGACCAATACCAAATATTTTATTTAAAAATATAATTTGCAAAACGTTTGCTAAGTATTAATTTATTTTTAAACTGGAACAAGATTTTCCTTATAACACTATATTTCCATTTCAATTCCATTTTAACCTTCAAAAAAACTTGTTTTGTATAAAGTCTTGATCCCACAAAATCTTTATAAGAATCTGTATATGTTAATTATACTCCTCTTGGTTTATCTTAATAAAAACTTCATTCCATTAGAATATTCGTATAAAAATATCATAGGGTAATTCTTACTATTATAAATCTTATATAAATTTCTTTAATAAAATCTATATTATACTACTCATATTAGTTCTACTTAAATTCAATTAGAATTTACAATTCCAATCCTTTTCTAACTTACTTTTAAAAATCCCCATTTGCAAACCATTTTTTTCAACCCCTATTCACCTCACTCGTGAATAATTTTCCTTAATACAAACTTATACTTGACTTATTTGGTCAACTTGATTTCAAACTTGTCATTTCAAGTTTCAATCTACTATTACTCCTATTATTAGAGTTATTTCATATAATCAAATTTATAATTTCCATTTCAATTGGAAAATCCAAATCAATTTGGATTATTGGTTACAAATCCGATTTCTATCTTCCTTGACAATTCCCATTCAATATATATATTTTTCCAAATTCTTTATAATTACTTATAAAATTAACTTCTCGTCCTATTTGTTAAATAAATCTTTATCATCCAATTCTATTTATAATTTAGTTACTAAGTAAATAATCCATTTGAAATTAAAATTCCTTTTGCAATAGGAACCTCCCACTCATTTAAAATATTAGTTTTAAAAACAAATTTCCACTTTCTTAAAATGTCGCTTATAAAATCACTTCTTCAAAATATTTGTTTTAAACATTTATTTACTTTTAAATTCTATTTAATTCGAATTTTAACTAACCATTTTCATTTGAAATGAATATTTTAAATCTCTTTTTATATTCTAATATCTGTTTTGAAATTCATATTTTATCATTTATGATATTTAAAATATCCAAAATCAACAATCAATGTTACTAACACATCCAAACATATTATAAGCCGTCACAGGTTATAAAACACATCATATATAAGTATATATGTAAAAACAAATAATCTAAATGTGAGGAATAAAGTTGGAACCCTCCAACCAATTTTTTCTGCATCCACAAATGTTAGTCAATAATAATAATACACATCCTGCTTCAAGGCAGGATATCGCGGTATAGAAGGTCATCCACTGTATATACTGTGGGACGCATAGGGAAATCATCCGCTAATGGTATTGCGGGCATCCGCTAATGGTACTGCGGGAATTATCAAATCACCAATCCCCAATATTATTATATATATATATATATCACGTTATATCAATCAATTATCATCCAACAAGTAATAAAATAAATTTTGAACTATTTAAATTAGTTCCAAATAATTTGACTGAGTGAGTTTAACTCACCTCGATTTCCTTTGCTGACTATAATTAAATTTTGTATCTCTCAGCTACGTATTGTCTTGAGTAAATTCATCACCTACGTTTATTTATTTTACTTATCAAATAACATATTTATTTATTTTAAATAACTACTTACATAAATTTTCTATGCAATTTAAATTTATTAAAAACATATGCCTTATTTTTTTGTTGCTAACCACTCGACTAATTCTTGAAATTAATCCCGAGCCGGCTCCAAATTTGACATCATCCTTTCAGCAAATCCTTGAGCTCATCACAACCAACTATCGTCTGTTTTTATCACTTATGATAATTTATTTATTTTTCATTTAACTAACGATTAAACTATATTAATTTTATGCATATTTAAATTTGGAAAAACGAGTACCTTATTCCATTTTGACATTTCATCAAGCATTTCCTCGACAATCTTCCATCTCCTTCTTCAAACACTTACAGACACTGTCATGCTGCTATTTCACCTCCAAATAACATACCATACTCCTCCAAGCATTTCAACTACTGAAATCCCTCAACCTTACAGTCCCATTCATCCCAAAAAAATGGATGCAGACCCACTGCCAAAACCTACTTCACCGTCCAGACCATTATCAAAAAATCAAACCTAAAATATTTCTAGAAAACAGAACTCATGTTTCCTTCCATTGTGCATCAAGCCATCCTCAACATCACATAACAAATCCCCCCCAACTTACTGATCGAACTCCATATTATCTACCCTCTTCGAATAACAGGTCGCATCCTTCCAAATCTCACATCATCGAACCCCATATCACCGTCAAACTCCAGTTTATTTTCTCCAAAAACTTATTCACACCACATCCCTAGTTTCCCACTTCCGAAGCTATCAACACCACCATCAGTCAAACATCGAACTCTACTCCTGTGGTTATCAAAAACACCAGCATTGAACCTTGTCTGGAGATTGCAACAATCCTCTTCTCTACAACACGCATCCTCGGCAACATCCCGTTCATTATCTGCCACACCCAAATTCACATTCCAGTCCAGCCATGCCTACCAGTATCGAACTATAGTTCACACCCCCAAATAATTATCAGAAGCTCGAATTACTTTAACTCCAGTCTTTCCATTGACCACCGCACCTTTCCAGTCGTCCATCCAAACCATCGTCGCTTTCACCTTAACTGGCAGCTAATCCCCATCGTATGCCCTCTTCACACTAGCGTCTCATGGAAGATCAAGCTTCAAGAAATCAACAGTTTCCAATTTGCGGTTCTCAATTTCTATTTTCTTTCTTTTTCTTTCTCTGAAATGATTTCTGCGATTTAATATGAAAGTGGAAAATTAAACGAGAGGAAATAAACTTGGGTGGATTGATTTTGAATGACAGAAGAGGACGAACGGAAATGGTTTCAGAAAGAAAAGAGTCGAAGTGGGTTTAGGTGTGAATAAAAAAAAGGCCGATAGCTATATTTATAGGAGCGAAGAAAAAATGATAAGAACGACGTTGATCTCAGTAGGTTAGGCATTGACATTATGGAGTAGGGTTGCAGCGTCCTTGATGGATGTGAAGGTATAAGAAACCAGTGTACGCGATTTGAAAGAATGAAACAACTACGTTGGGTAGGTTTTCAGTGAAAAGAGGCGACGAAAAGAATTCGTACATGACAATGAAAAGAGAAGACGGACTAGTTTAACCGAGTAGTTGTGTTTAGAGAAGTAGGTCGTCCCCTATTTTTATTTTTATTTTTAATTATAATTTTATTTTATTTTTAATCAACGTGACCTAAATTAAAATACCATGGGATTACGAACCCATATTTGAGCGCAACAAATGACATTTCTAGGGTTCTACCACCACTCTGAACACATTGGATCGTGTTTCGAAGTCTAATTCGACCATTTACACAAGATATTAAATTAAAGTGATGATTTAACATTAAATTCGATTTAATATAAATTGACTTCAACTCGACACTCCTAGCTCAGTTGGTTAGAGGTGGGCGAATTGGGATGAGATATAGGTCTCAGGTTCAAGGGCCACCTCTGCCAAATTCTAAGGGTGACTGCCTAATTAGTGTGAAGGCGTTGAAAAATCGGGGTATATCACTACCCGTGGAGTTTACTAAGACCGACAAGCAATGACTTGAGTGAAGTCTTAGGTTCCACACGTAAATCAAAAAGTAATATAAATTGACTTCAAAAATAACAAATAAATTATTATTATCGTATAAATATGCGCAAACTGAATTCATAAAATTTTCCAGAATAAATTAACTTGAAATCTAAACTTGATGTTCCATTCTCCAGTTAAACCAATAGTAAATTGATTTAAAATCGATTTATTTATTAAACAAATCGTTATGGTTTATAAATAATTCAATAGCGACTTTTTTAAAATTTGATTTGGCCATAACTCACAATATGAAATCTCGATTTTTCTCTTTTATTACAAAATTATAGTTCAACAAATTCAAATATTTCTTGTTTCAGCGAAATTCGATTTGTAACAGACCCTGTACATTCAACTGATGTTCAAAATTAAATATTACGAACTACCACGCCATTACAAGCTTGTTTATATTTAATATATATTCACGTTCAAACTCCGTTTTTAATTAATATAAAAATCCATTTATATTACCAATTCAATATTTAAACTAATTTAAATGTTCAAATATAAATCGATAAAAATGCGGGAAGTTACATTCCTTCCCCCCTAAAAGAATTTCGTCCCCGAAATTACTAAGCAGGAAAGAGGGATACACCTTATTAACTTTCCACAACCCAATTATGCAACTCGACACTTACTTCAATATCCTTACTGCTCAACCAACTTGCTAGTTCCAATTTCACTACAAAAATCCTTAATTTCGATTAACTTTTTGTTAGCAAAAAATTTCAAAACCATTGAAAAAATTTCTATCTCCCTAAATTTTCGAAAAATTTCGTCGGCACCTCCTTTATACATGCTAATCGATACAACTACAAAAAGCCTCTCTGGGCCTACCCCAATCAAAAAGAAAATTAAAAAGCCAAGCGGCTTGCCAAATAGGCTTATAAAATCCCATATTAAATTAAACATGCACCTTTTTGTCGGGCATCTCATATTTATTCTTCACACTTGCTTCTGTCCAATAAAATAGTATAATCATATACATATCCATTCCTATTCAATCACAATCAATTTAACTTCTTACTTCCAATTTTTACCCTTTCATCCATTAAATGGTTTTCTTGCTTCACTTGTGATAATTTGAAACAACCATGTTCACACATATATATATACATATATTTGCTTACAACGAAGTCGAGTTTCAATTATAACTCAAGTTCCAGGTCTTATTTCCAATTCACAAGTTCAGTTTAAATTTTCACTTGAGTTCCAAGTTTAATTAAACTTGATGTGATTCATACTTCATTCATTTTTATTTCAACTCAAGTTTATACAATCCAAGTTTATATTCACTATTCAATATATGCACACATTCACTTCCATTTCAAAATTGAATTCCATAGTCCGAACTCAACTGAATAATATTTTAAGTCATATTCAATTATTACTACTCAAATTGGATTTATTTCAATTCACTCTTATTTCAATTGACATATTTAAATGATATGTGTGGAGCTCTATTAAGATTATCAATATTTGACTTATTGATGTTTTGACTTGAATTCAAGCATTTTCATTCTATATTGATTTAATAATTCATTTTAATTTAATATGGTTTCAATTTCAATTCAAATCTATTTAACTTCCCTTTCAGTCAAGTTTTCATCCATACAATTCGTTATACTGAAATTTGTTCCTTAGCTTCCAATTTATTTTTTCGAATTCTGATTTTCATTTAAATTTTGGTTATATTAAACCAGTTCAATTCCATAATACAATTTGAATTTCATTCAAATCAAACAATCGAATATCAATAATAATTTGATAAAATTATTTCTTTTCTATAAAAATATAATTTAGGCAAAATTATTTCATTTACCTGCTTTACAAAATAATTTTGTATCAGTTTCCAGTTCAAAATCGAACCGATCAAGTGACATAATACAAAACATTTTTACAAAATATACAACACTCTTATATATATACACACTCAAACTCAATCTAGGGTATTATTAACCCCATCTCTATCAAGTTACGCCTTAGAGCCAAGGTTATTCCTAAGCCATTGCTCTGATACCACTGTAACGAACTCAAAAAATCGATGCTCAAATTTTGGACACAAATACATCTCGTGTCCAAACTCGAGTACCGAAAATCCAGGACGTTAAAGAAAGAAGTTAGATGGTGAGTTAAGAAAGAAAGAAATATTAGAATAGAAGAAAAAGAAGAACAACAAATCATATCAGAATCTCACATCGCAGCAGAATAAAATATAATATAGAAATAATCTTTATTGAAAACTTGAAATAATACTTACAATTTATCAGAGTACAGCAGCCATTCAATTCATTTGGACAGTTATAACAGTCTGTCCGCATTTACAACACACAGTGGAATACTATATACATCATACGTCTGATCTCCTCTAGCTCGTCTCCTGGAATCTGTATCGTCTTACCCTGAACCTGTACAACTCGATCTGACCCAACTGGGTCTGACCCAAGTATCACAAATGCCACATGTCAGTTTTGTGAACCAGCGTGAGAAAAACCCACTAAATTATTGGTAACATCCATCTTGATTTTAAAGTTAAAAATCATTTCAAAGAAAAAGATAATCGTAAGACCAATCCATGCATAAACATGGACGGTTTTTACTTTATGATAACCCAAAACATTTTTGAAATCCATATCTTTTTTGATATTATAATAGTGTCTAAATACAAATAAATATCAATCTAGCAGAACACTTGCATCTCATGCTCTATATATATGGTATACAATCAAAACTGCGGGCGCTTATTGGAGATTGGATTTCCAACTATGACAAGGTATGGAACCACCTGCCAATAGTGTATCTCTAGAGGGGAATACACCGGGTTCAACAAGAACGTCTTGTAACCCGACCCACACATAACCGACCACTCATTTCTCTTGAGTGTATCGAATATATTGTCTACGGTTGCTAGAAACATAACCGTTCCCAGGAGATACATAAGTGAACAAAAGTAACAAATATAAATATTCTCTAGATGGTGATAATACACCCTAATGGAGGCAACCCACATAGCCATGCTGCCTGCTCGATTTTAGTCATTTCCCGTCGTGAGGCTTGAGGTTTTAAAATTATCTTATAACATCTGGCCACCATTCACTTAGAATTCCACATCGTCAAATCCGTCAGATATCACTAATTGGTATCCACAAAAATATTCTAGTGTTCAAGCTAAGAGAAGGTGTCTTCTTCGTCATCAACAGAAATACGTTTGAGGAAATCAACGTATGTGGTCCTTTGGAAATACACTGTCAGACATTCGTCTATACAAGTTGTCCTGGACAAACCAAAGGCACTCTCCTACCACATCTTAGGAATCACCCTATCGATCAGTAGCGAGTAGTCCTTACAATCCGTCGATTTCAACCACAACACGATCACCATAAAATATCTCCGGGTGCGACTCCAGAGAATTCGACAAGTAGACCTTTCACTTATGAAGATCTACGGTCTTCATTGCTCCATCTTCAATCCATATATTCTATGTTTTCGTATTTATTGGTCTGAATGGTTTTCGAATAAATTCGATCCCAGTCTTCCTGTACCAACAATCGTATAAGCCAGATTTGATAGTTGGTTATTTAACTATCAAATAAAACAACCATTCATCCATAAAAGAAAATTTAATTCACTATTTTTTAAAAATCACCATCATTTTATCCTCTTTTTGATTAACTATTCGTTAATTTAAAACTCTTCTTCCATTCCAATATTTGGAATTTTAATTTCTCCTCTTATATAAATATATAAGAATATTCAAAACCTTATCATCTTAAAATACTTCTAAGAGCATATTTCTCGTCTTGGTTATTAGTTACTAACCGTAAACTATTAAGAGAATAATTCCAAGTATCAATCTCGAAGGCCGAAACCAAAATCAGATCAACACTCAGAAAACCATTCAACTCACCAATCTCCAGCCAGTTTCTAATTTCCTTAACTCCATTTCTCAACTTCTAACGAATAAAAGTTCCAGTTATTCATTATCACTTCAAACGAGATATTTATCTCAAATATATCACCATTTCAAAAAATTTACTTGCCAATATGATTTTCAAAATGTTTATTATGACCAGTATCAAATATTTTATTTAAAATATAATTTGCAAAACGTTTGCTAAGTATTTATTTATTTTTAAACTGGAATAAGATTTTCCTTATAACACTATATTTCAATTTATCAACTCAATTCCATTTTAACCTTCGAAAAACCTGGTTTTGTATAAAGTCTTGATCCCACAAAATATTTATAAACAACCGTATATGTTTATCATACTCCTCTTGGTTTATCTTAATAAAAACTTCATTCCATTAGAATATTCGTATAAAAGTATCATAGGGTAGTTCTTACTATTATAAATCTCATATAAAATTCTTTAATGAAATCTATATTATACTACTCATATTAGTTCTACTTAAATTCTATTAGAATTTATAATTCCAATTTTTCTAACTTACTTTTAAAAAATTCCATTTGCAAATCATTTGTTTCAACCCCTACCTCACTCATGAATAATATTCCTTAATACAAACTTATACTTGACTTATTTAGTCAACTTGTCAATTTCAAGTTTCAATCTATTATTACTCCTATTATTAGAGTTATTTCATATAATCAAATTTATAATTTCCATTTCAATTGGAAAATCCAAATCTATTTAGATGATTGGTTTCAGACCCGATTTCTATCTTCCTTGACAATTCCCATTCAACATATATAGTTTTCCAAATTCTTTATCGTTACTTATAAAATTAACTTCTCATCTTATTTGTTAAATAAATCTTTGTCGTCCAATTCTATTTATAATTTAGTTACTAATTAAATATTCCTTTTGAAATTAGAATTCCCTTTGCAATAGGAACCTCCCACTCATTTAAAATATTAGTTTCAAAAACACATTTCCACTTTCTTAAAATGTAGCTTATAAAATCACTTCTTCAAAATATTTGTTAAACCAGTTCAATTCCATAATACAATTTGAATTTCATTCAAATCAAACAATCGAATATCAATAATAATTTGGTAAAATTATTTTTTTTCTATAAAAATATAATTTAGGTAAAATTATTTCATTTACCTGCTTTACAAAATAATTTTGTATCAGTTTCCAGTTCAAAATCGAACCAATCAAGTGACAAAATACAAAACATTTTTACAAAATATACAACACTCTTATATATACACACACTCAAACTCAATCTAGGGTATTATTAACCCCATCTCTATCGAGTTATGCCATAGAGCCAAGGTTATTCCTAAACCATTGCTCTGATACCACTGTAACGAACTCAAAAAGTCGATGCTCAAATTTTGGACACAAATACATCTCGTGTCCAAACTCGAGTACCGAAAATCCAGGACATTAAAGAAAGAAGTTAGATGGTGAGTTAAGAAAGAAAAAAATATTAGAATAGAAGAAAAGGAAGAACAACAAATCATATCAGAATCTTACATCGCAGTAGAATAAAATATAATATAGAAATAATCTTTATTGAAAACTTGAAATAATACTTACAATTTATCAGAGTACAGCAGCCATTCAATTCATTTGGACAGTTATAACAGTCTGTCTGCATTTACAACACACAGTGGAATACTATATACATCATACGTATGATCTCCTTTAGCTCGTCTCCTGGAATCTGTACCGTCTTACCCTGAACCTGTACAACTCGATCTGACCCAACTGGGTCTGACCCAAGCGTTACAAATGCCACAGGTCAATTTGGTGAACCAACGTGAGAAAAACCCACTAAATTATTGGTAACATCCATCTTGATTTTAAAGTTAAAAATCATTTCGAAGAAAAAGATAATCGTAAGACTAATCCATGCATAAACATGGATGGTTTTTACTTTACGATAACCCAAAACATTTTTGAAATCCATATCTTTTTTTATATTATAATAATGTCTAAATACAAATAAATATCAATCTAGCAGAACACTTGCATCTCATGCTCTACATATATGGTATACAATCAAAACTGTGAGCGCTTATTGGAGATTGGATTTCCAACTATGACAAGGTATGGAACCACCTGCCGATAGTGTATCTCTAGAGGGGAATACACCGGGTTCAACAAAAACGTCTTGTAACCCGACCCACACATAACCGACCACTCATTTCTCTTGAGTGTATCGAATATATTGTCTACGGTTGCTAGAAACATAACCGTTCCCAGGAGATACAGAAGTGAACATAAGTAACAAATATGAAAATTCTCTAGATGGTGATAATACACGCTAATGGAGGCAACCCACATAGCCATGCTGCCTGCTAGATTTTTGTCATTTCCCGTTGTGAGGCTTGAGGTTTTAAAATTATCTTATAACATCTGGCCACCATTCACTTAGAATTCCACATCGTCAAATCCGTCAGATATCACTAATTGGTATCCACAAAAATATTCTAGTGTTCAAGCTAAGAGAAGGTGTCTTCTTCGTCATCAACATAAATACGTTTGAGGAAATCAACGTATGTGGTCCTTTGGAAATACACTGTCAGACATTCGTCCATACAAGTTGTCCTGGACAAACCAAAGGCACTCTCCTACCACATCTTAGGAATCACCCTATCGATCTGTAGCGAGTAGTCTTTACTATCCGTCGATTTCAACCACAACATGATCACCATAAAATATCTCCGGGTGCGACTCCAGAGAATTCGACAAGTAGACCTTTCACGTATGAAGATCTACGGTCTTCATTGCTCCATCTCCAATCCATATATTCTATGTTTTCGTATCTATTGGTCCGAATGGTTTTCGAATAAATTCGATCCCAGTCTTCCTGTACCAACAATCGTATAAGCCAGATTTGATAGTTGGTTATTTAACTATCAAATAAAACAACCATTCATCCATAAAAGAAAATTTAATTCACTATTTTTTAAAAATCACCATCATTTTATCCTCTTTTTGATTAACTATTCGTTAATTTAAAACTCTTCTTCCTTTCCAGTATTTGGAATTTTAATTTCTCTTCTTATATAAATATATAAGAATATTCAAAACCTTATCATCTCAAAATACTTTTAAGAGCATATTTCTCATCTTGGTTATTAGTTACTAACCGTAAATTAAGAGAATAATTCCGTAAGTATCAATCTCGAAGGCCGAAACCAAAATCAGATCAACACTCAGAAAACCATTCAACTCACCAATCTCCAGCCAGTTTCTAATTTCCTTAACTCCATTTCTCAACTTCTAACGAATAAAAGTTCTAGTTATTCATTATCACTTCAAACGAGATATTTATCTCAAATATATCATCATTTCAAAAAATTTACTTGCCAATATGATTTTCAAAATGTTTATTATGACCAGTATCAAATATTTTATTTAAAATATAATTTGCAAAACGTTTGCTAAGTATTTATTTACTTTTAAACGGGAATAAGATTTTCCTTATAACACTATATTTCAATTTATCAACTCAATTCCATTTTAACCTTCGAAAAACCTGGTTTTGTATAAAGTCTTGATCCCACAAAATATTTATAAACATCCGTAGATGTTTATCATACTCCTCTTGGTTTATCTTAATAAAAATTTCATTCCATTGGAATATTCATATAAAAGTATCATAGGGTAATTCTTACTATTATAAATCTCATATAAAATTCTTTAAAGAAATCTATATTATACTACTCATATTAGTTCTACTTAAATTCTATTAGAATTTATAATTCCAATTTTTCTAACTTACTTTTAAAATTTTCCATTTTCAAATCATTTGTTTCAACCCCTACCTCACTCATGAATAATATTCCTTAATACAAACTTATACTTGACTTATTTAGTCAACTTGATTTCAAACTTGTCAATTTCAAGTTACAATCTATTATTACTCCTATTATTAGAGTTATTTCATATAATCAAATTTATAATTTCCATTTCAATTGGAAAATCCAAATCTATTTAGATTATTGGTTTCAGACCCGATTTCTATCTTCCTTGACAATTCCCATTCAACATATATAGTTTTCCAAATTCTTTATCGTTACTTATAAAATTAACTTCTCATCTTATTTGTTAAATAAATCTTTGTCGTCCAATTCTATTTATAATTTAGTTACTAATTAAATATTCCTTTTGAAATTAGAATTCCCTTTGCAATAGGAACCTCCCACTCATTTAAAATATTAGTTTCAAAAACCCATTTCCACTTTCTTAAAATGTAGCTTATAAAATCACTTCTTCAAAATATTTGTTTTAAACAATTATATACTTTTAAATTCTATTTAATTTGAATTCTAACTAACCATTTTCATTTGAAATGTATATTTTAAAACTCTTTTTATATTCCAATATCTGTTTTGAAATTCATATATTATCATTTAGGATATTTAAAATATCCAAAATCAACAATCAATGTTACTAACACATCAAACATATCGTAAGGTATCACAGGTTATAAAACACATCATATATCGGTATATATGTAAAAACAAATAAAGTAAATGTGAGGAATCCAGTTGGATCCCTCCCACCTGTTTTTCCTGCATCTGCAGATATTAGTCAACAATAATAATACCCATCATGCTTCGATGCAGGATATCGCGGTATAGAAGGTCATCCACTATATATATTGTGGGACGCATAGGGAAATCATCCGCTAATGGTACTGCGGGCATCCGCTAACGGTACTACTGGAATTATCTAACCACCAATCCCCAAAATTATTATATAATATTATATATATATGTATGTATATCATGTTATATCAATCAATTATCATCCATCAAGCAATAAAATAAATTTAGAACTATTTAAAATAGTTCCCAATAATTTAAACGAGTGAGTTTAACTCACCTCATTCTCCTTTGCTGGCTATCCAATTAAATTCTGTATCGTCTCAGCTACATATTTTCTTGATAAATTCATCACCTACGTTTATTTATTTTACTTATCGATTAACCTATTTATTTTAAATAACTACTTACATAAATTTTCTATCAATTTTAATTTACTAAAAACGTATACCTTATTTTTTTGATGCTAACCACTCGACTAATTCTTGAAACAAATCCCGAGCCGGCTCCAAATTTGCCATCATCCTTTCAGCAAATCCTTGAGCTCATCCCAACCAACTATCATTTGTTTCTATCACCTATGATAATTTATTTATTTTTCATTTAACTAACGATTAAACTATATTAATTCTACGCATATTTAAATTTGGAAAAATGATTACCTTATTCCATTTTGACATTTCATCAAGCATTTCCCCGACAATCTTCCATCTCCTTCTTCAAACACTTACAAACACTATCATGCTGCTATTTCACCTCCAAATAACATATCATACTCCTCCAAGCATTTCAACTAGAAATACCTCAACCTTACAGTCCTATTCATCCCCAAAAAATGGATGCATACCCAATGCCAAAACCCACTTCACCGTCCAAACCATTATCAAAAAATCGAACCCAAAATATTTCCAGAAAACAGAACTCACGTTTCCCTCCACTGTGCATCAAGCCATCCTCAACATCACAGAACAACTCCCCCAACTTACTGATCGAACTCCATATTATCTACCCTCTTCAAATAATAGATTGCATCCTTCCAAATCTCACACCATCGAACCACATATCACCATCAAACTCCAGTTTATTTTCTCCAAATACTTATTTGCACCACATCCCTAGTTTCCCACTTCCGAACCTATCAGCACCACCATCAGTCAAACATCAAACTCCACTCCTGTGGTTATCAAAAACACCAACATCATCCTTGTCTAGAGATCGCAACAATCCTCTTCTCTACAACACGCGTCCTTAACAACATCCTGTTCATCATTTGCCACCCCCAAATTCACATTCCAGTCCAACCATGCCTACCAGTATCGAACTACAGTTCGCACCTCAAAATAATTATCAGAAAGCTAGAATTACTTTAACTCCAGTCTTTCCATTGACCACCGCACCCTTCCAGTCGTCCATCCAAACCATCATCATTTTCACCTTAACTCGCAGCTAGTCCCCATTGTATGCCCTCTTCACACTAGCGTCTCATGGAAGATTAAGCTTCAAGAAATCATCAGTTTCCAATTCACAGTTCTCGATTTCTATTTTTTTCTTTTTCTTTCTCTGAAATGATTTTTGCGATTTACTGTGAAAGTGGAAAATGAAACGAGAGGAAACAGACTTGGGTGGATTGATTTCGAATGGTAGAAGAGGAGAAGGGAAATGGTTTCAGAAAAAAAAAAAGTCGAAGTGATTTTGGGTCTGAAGAAAAACAAGTGAAACGACCCAAACTTCCCCGTAAAGGAAAGCCTAGATTGCCTTGAGAACAATACACATCAGAACACAAACTAAAGAGCATTTTATTGCTGATTACAACAATTACATCAGAGTACAAGAATATATCAGAGTATGAATACTTATTACATAAAAGAAATACAATGATATCAGAGATTATTACATTTACAAAGCAGCGGAAAAATAATACAAATATACAACTGAAAGGAATACACGGATATAGAGCTTTCCGAATACCGCTTCAGCTGTAAACCAGGATACTGTAAATATATCTACAAAAAGCTACTCGACTGCCCGTGTGGAAAATATGGGCACCCGAGTTTGCCAGTGAAACAAACTACAGGTCAGTCATGGGACTGGTATGAGAAATCTTAACTTAACTTATCTACTAATAAGGCTAATCACAGGACCACGCCGCTAACGCGGAACGGGTTTACTCCATTGGATTGCCAGTGCATAAATTAAAGTAAATCGTTAAACAACGCAATGCTTTTTAGGAAAAATGAAACCATTATAAGACTCAAGTCCCATCACACAATGCAACGCAAACCGGAGGATAGAGTTTTACCTTATAATGGTCAAAAGATGCTTGATACGATAAAACGAATTTAATATTAGTGTGTATATCTATGGGTATATATATTTCAAAAACAATTTCAATCGTAATGTATTAATCATAGACGACATAGTACCCCATCCTACTATGTCGCCATACTAGTTCTACAATCAAAATCGCAAGGTCGTATTGGAAACTGGATTTCCATCATGAGTCGAGGCTAGGGGCAAGCTCCTCTCCGATTCGAGACACTCTAGCAAATGCCTCAGGATCCCCCGCAGTGAACCCTTGGAGCGGTAGGGTTGGTCCCCGCCTATCGGCAGTGGATTGGTTATGCCTGAACACACGCTTCCCGGTCACTTTGGACCTATAGTATGACCGCTAACGGCCTATAAAAATCCGAGGCGCCTCAAAATCCATCATCCACATAAGTAAAATGTCAGCGCTGGTAGGTCCCTGACATCACTCTAGCTAGAAAGAAACGTGTGCACTCCCTACGGTCCGTATCCCGTTTTTGACTCATACCGGGGTGTGAGGCTCGCGAAGTCATGATATACACAAAGCTATGCCGTGATAGGTTATACTTTGATCATCCCACAAGGCCCTGCTTTTCAACAAAAGCCTTGATCAATTGCATCTTGGCGTGCCACATTGACAATTCACGCCATGCGATCAATTACTATTAATATATACCAGGGTGTTAAGTAGAGAATAAATCCTCCACCACCAAACAGACATATATTAACAGAAATCGATTTAATTCACATGGAATGAAATCTAATGTCAGACACGCATCCATTTACTAGCTTATGCTCTGGGTCTGAGCGAAAACCAAATCCGAACAATCAACAATAGTCCGGACAGCTACCACTGAAGCCCCTTCAAGGTAGCGACTCCCATCAAGGGTCTCAGCAGCAAAACATCCATTCGATGTGAAGATCGTCGGCTTTCAACCACCGTCTTCATCTTCGGCTCCTCATCGTCGTAGTAATTATTCGGAATGGGTTAAACCCGGTTTTTCCGAATAACTCACGTATTTTTATAATTAAAAATCAAGTACTATAAAAACACATCCAACGCCACATTCCAATTCAGAATTATTCTTCTAATGAATTATTCGCATTATCTTATCAAAGATAAATTCTTCAAGTTTATTCTTAAATCTTTCTTTTAAAGATTTATCAAAAACTCCAATTTGGTTTTAAATATCAAAATCATTATTTAATGATTTTTTTAAAATTTTAAGAAATTAATCTTATCTTATTTGAGTTAAAGAACTAATATCATTGAAAACATTGTTCACGATAAACTCAAATTCATCTTCCATTAAATATGGAATTTTCATAGAAATCGGACCAATGTATAATCGATATAAATTTCTGTATCGGACTATTAATATAAATGGAATATTGGCAAAGCCTTTTAAATTCCATATATATTAACGGCCTTCTTTTACAGAAGCTCATCTCAAATATTATTAAATCAAATTCCATTCAATCCCAATTTAATATATTAAATTGGAAAACTTTACTTTGGAAAATTTTCTATTAAATCTTAATAAAAGATTTATAAATTTCAGTTAAAGATCAGATGTCGTTTAAAAACATTGTTCATGATAAACTCAATTCACAAATCATTTTATTCAAATTATTAAATATAATTGAAACTCTAATAATCTTAATTAAAAGATTTATTCTTATCTTAACTGGGGTTAAGAACAGTGTTATTTAAGACACCATTCACGACAACCCAAAAATCCAATTTATTCTATTTAATTCCAAGTAAATACTAATTTATTGGAAAACTTTCTTAAATCTTAATTATAAGATTTATTCTAGTTAACCATTAAATCATTATATATATTATATATATTATATTGTCGATTTCCATTTTAGCACACTTTATAAAATAGTTATAAATTCATTTAAAACGATTTTAACTTCATTGCAATTTAAAGTCTAAATTGAATATTTTATTTTCTTTTCATATTAAAATATTAACATTCTCAAAATAGTCTATTTTGAAAATCACTTCTTATATTCATTTGAAGTGAATTAAATTGATCGATAACCCGTTCGGGTTAAAATGGCGTTGTTATATAAAACAAATTAAGTAGCCCAATTACTTCTTATTCAGTTATATTTTATACTGGGCGAGACCTCCCACATTAAGCCTGCGACTTATGGATGCTGGATATGCCGGTTGGTTCCGGGCAGACTTATCCCATAAGTTGGGCTTAACCTCGTGTCATGGCCCAATTCATATTTTAATTCAACCTTTTTCATTGTAACTTTTTTACAAACAAAACAGATTAAATGGCCCAATTCATGTTTTATAAAATGGCGTTGTTATATAAAACAGAATAAATAGCCCAATTACTTCTTATTCAGTTATATTTTACACTGGGCCAGACCTCCCACATTAAGCCTGCGACTTATGGATGCTGGATATGCCGGTTGGTTCCGGGCAGACTTATCCCATAAGTTGGGCTTAACCTCGTGTCATGGCCCAATTCATATTTTAATTCAACCTTTTTCATTGTAACTTTTTAACAAACAAAACAAAATCTTTTGAATTCAAAACATTAAAGTCATTATTTGTTTTCTTTAACTAAATATTAAATTAAATATTCTTTTAATTCAAAATTGGAATGAGACCTAAAACAATTACCATATAATTTAATTATATGGATTTCAAACATCGCAATGTATTCTACACTAATGATAAGATCATTAATAACATCCAAAGTGAATATTAATACTGTATAAGCGTCAAATAAATAATGCTTATAACTAATCACAAGGGCGATGTGTAGATATCAACCCAAGACCCGTGTGGGGTTTCAACCAACACATACACATAACAAATAATTAAATAAATTATTTGTGCACTTGGGCGATGTGTAAAAATTATCGTCCCAATCAACATAAACAAGTCGGGTAACTTGTAAATGGCAGTGTAACATATTTTTGAATTCCAGCATAAAAGTTTTTTCTAACATAAATGTTCTTTATAATTCTAACATAAATGACGCTCTTGAATTCTAACATAATTGCTTATTTCTAACATAAATGTTTGTTCTTTCTAATGACAAACGAATTAGTTTACAATTTCTATTTATAAAAAAGGTAATTTTATATGTCAATTCTAAATTTAACAAAAATGACAAATTTATATGTTAATACTAAATTTAACAAAAATGATGTTTTTATAAATTAACCTATGTTCTCTAATGACAAAATGAAAGAGAATTATTTACATATCTTTTTTATGTGAATGACATTTTCTATGTTAACATATATTGCTAAATAAGTGACATTTTAATGTAACATGTCCTTTTTATCTAAATTATATTTCTATATGGACATAAATGGCATTTCCAAATGAACATGAATGATACTTCAATTTCAGACAATTCTACATGAACATAAATGATACTTATATTTTTGACAATTTAATACAATAAAATGACATTTTATTTATCATGAACAAATCCTATGTAAATGACCTTTTTATAAATGACATATTTAACGCTAAGGTAAATGTCACAATTATCTTCTAATATAAATGACATGTTATAAATGACATGTTTAACGCAAATGTAAATGACCCAATTATCTTCTAATATAAATGACATGTTATAAATGACATGTTTGACGCTAATGTAAATGACCCAATTATCTTCTAATATAAATGACATGTTATAAATGACATAATTTGTTTACAAAATATGATTCTTTTATTTGGCGTAATATTTCTATCTAAAAGTATATTTTTATCTAACATGACAATACATGACAAATATGTTATTTTTAACTAACATGACAATATATGACAAAAGGTTATTTTTAACTAAAATGTTAATCTTCTTCTAATGCAACATTTTTATACTAAAAATGTTATTGTTTTCCAATGCAGCATTTTTATACTAAAAATGTTATTGTTTTCCAATGCAGCATTTTTATATTCTAATCAAAGTGATGTTTTTATTTTAATACTAACTAACATGTTAAAATGACAAAACATGAATTTACATGTTTTTATTTTAATACTAACTAACATTTCTAATCAAAAATGGTATTTTAATCTAATTTAACAATTCTAATCTAAATGACAATTTTAACATAAATGATGTCTCTACTCTAAAATATCATTTTCTAATCAAAGTGAGAATTTTATCTTAATATATCAATTTCTAGCAAAATGAGAATTCTAATATATCAATTTCTAGCAAAATGATGTTTTTGTTTTCTTATAAATCTATTTTTTTATATAACCAATGAAAATGATATTTTCTATGTGTTAACGACACAAAATTGTTTAACATAATCTAATTAATACAGACCCCAACAACCATCATCATCAACAAACAACAAATACAATACCATACATCACAGAATTTAATTTAATCAACATACATATATGGAACTGAAACAATGAAAGATAATTAAATTTTAATTATTTTTAAAACAAAGAAATCTCACCAAGCTTTGTAATTTAGAACAGTTCAGACCTGAATTTTCCTGAAGTTCTAATTGGCCCCAAATCGCTTCTAATCAATTTTGAAACGTAGATCTCGTCGCCACGATTCTAACACATCTGAAATTTCTGGATTTCGTTTTCATATGAACAAGTTATGGTTTTTTACAAAATTGAATTACATAAACTAAATTAATTAAATAAATACTTTCCCTCTATTACCATTAATCACGTTTTAAAGCAACGTTGTTGCTGATAATACATCTTCCTCCTTCCATATGTTGTTCACCAAAGAACCCATGTCGTCCGTATAGAATCGAAGATCATTCCTTTTTCTTTAATTTCCGCTTTGGTATCATCTTGAATTATAGAATAGGTTGAGAAAGAGAATCGAAGAAAGTTCAGAGCTTTTCTGCCATTGAAAATAGAAGGGGGCGGCGGCTATGTTTGGGAAATAGGATTTTAGGGGAGTTTAGGATATATCTTATAGTGGAGACAATATATATGTATATATTTTTTTATCTAGTTATATATATATTTCATTTTTTCTTTCTTGTCTCTACATATGTAGTAGGTGACAAATGACATTTAATTTGCTGACTAGGCATGAGGGGACCATACTTCTTTTTCGTTCAAATTTCAAAAGCAAAGAGAAAGGGAAATAAAGTAAAAATGAATGTTTGATTTATTTTCTCCTACTGTTAATTTGTGCACTTTCTCTGATTGTTAATTTGTGCATATTTTATATTTTCAAAACACATAATTAAATATCATATTTCATAAAAAAAATATGTACTTTTCGTATGCATTAAGCTTCTCACTACATTTATTATGTTATTGAATTATTTCTTAATTCAAGATCCTATGACTATTTTTCCCTAGTCATTAATTATTAACACAATAAATTCTTAACATAAATGTATATGTCTAACATAAATGTATATTTATAACAAAAATGTTATTTCTTTCATTTTTTTATTCTTACCTATTTAATTCTCTGAAGGTTATTTTTTTAACCTCTTCATTTACCATTTTAACGTGCATTTTATTTTCAATTTCAACTGCGTATTATTAATTTACTCACAAAGTTAAAACGTTATTTTCACTTTCTTTTATGGCATGGTTTCATACCATCTATGACGCGCGTTTATTTTGTGCATTACTCTTGTAATTTATACGTAAATATATTTATAGTTATAATTTTTCTTTTCATTTCTTCTTCTGCATGCACAATTCTTTGTTTTGTAGTGTATATTAATTATTTAACTAATTTGTTCTTCCTTTAAATAAATTCTTAAATAAATTGCATATGATAAATGTTAGTTTCCTTTCTTATGTAATCTCATTTAGTTATTGCTGACTATACAACTATTCCTTAGTTTGGATTCTTAATGTTAATTAATTATCCCATAATGATTGATTGCATTTTTATCAAATATTTCCCTTTATTCTAAATCATATTAGATCTTTAACTTAAATGAAAATATTTAGATGTAGTAAATCAATCTTAATTAATTAAGTTACCAAATTTATATATAATATATAATTGCTTCCCACATTAGAACTTCAAATATTAATAACTTAAATTTGAACCCCGTCCGGAGAATATTATGTATGAAAATTGATGAATAAACGTCATAGACCAATGGTTGGTTAACATATGCAAAATGTTCATTTTTCATTATTATTAATTAAATTTATTTCATTAATTAATCACTATGGATTAAATGGTGAAGTTCCCATCGCCAAAGGCATAGATAGGTATCTTGCTATAGTTTATTTATCTAGAATATAAAATAAATTAATTTCATTAATAACATCATAATTTCATTTAGGACCAATTTATATTCAATAATTTAATTAAATAAAAAAAATGGAAATTTTAAATTCTGACGCATTTTCTAACATAATTTCCTTAAAATAAAATGTTAAATTGGCCCTAAAATTCCGGGTTGTTACAGTCTCCCCTACTTAAAATCTTTTCGTCCTCGAAAAGGAACGTAGCTAAAAGTTGTTTAATTTGCTAACTTAATTAAATTTTTTATTTATTGGTTTAATTAATTATCATTCTATTATTTAATTAGTGAAACTAATCATCAATCATCATAACCAGCAATCAATTAGGTGATTAACTTTTCAAATATATATAACTTTTATATATAGCCAAAAATCATATTTTTAGTGCAAATCACAACAATGTGTACTAACTAAGTTTTGGGTTCTCATACCAGTCAATGGAAATATATAGAAATCCCACTTTCGAGACTCGAACATAAATACTGGTGATGGTGCACCGATCATCAGAATTATCTCCGGGTGACTAGAGTGTGATTCTATATCTATCCAGTATATTAAAACTTTGAATATCTGTTAATTAATCGTATATTTGAAATCTATATATACTCGATTGTCCACATTAAAATATAATATACTCAAATAAGTATATTAGGATAAAATTTTCAAAACTAAATTTGTTTTTATTTTTATTTTAAAGAAAATAATACTCTTTACGCTCGTTCTAGGATACTACCGATCCTATCTCTAACGAGTTATTCTCATTGGATATTACTAATCCAATCTCTGATGAATTCTTTCGTTCGGTTCTAATGTGTCTTGTTCTCGAGCTCTGTAAACCAAAGCTCTGATACCAACTGAAACGACCCAAACTTCCCCGTAAAGGAAAGCCTAGATTGCCTTGAGAACAATACACATCAGAACACAAACTAAAGAGCATTTTATTGCTGATTACAACTATTACATTAGAGTATGAATACTTATTACATAAAAGAAATACAATGATATCAGAGATTTAAATTACATTTACAAAGCAGCGGAAAAATAATACAAATATACAACTGAAAGGAATACACGGATACAGAGCTTTCCGAATACCGCTTCAGCTGTAAACCAGGATCCTATAAATATATCCGCAAAAAGCTACTCGACTGCCCATGTGGAAAATATGGGCACCCGAGTTTGCCAGTGAAACAAACTACAGGTCAGTCATGGGACTAGTATGAGAAATCTTAACTTAACTTATCTACTAATAAGGCTAATCACAGGACCACGCCGCTAACGCGGAACGGGTTTACTCCATTGGATTGCCAGTGCATAAATTAAAGTAAATCGTTAAACAACGCAATGCTTTTTAGGAAAAATGAAACCATTACAAGACTCAAGTCCCATCACACAATGCAACGCAAACCGGAGGATAGAGTTCTACCTTATAATGGTCAAAAGATGCTTGATACGATAAAACGAATTTAATATTAGTGTGTATATCTATGGGTATATATATTTCAAAAACAATTTCAATCATAATGTATTAATCATAGACGACATAGTACCCCATCCTACTATGTCGCCATACTAGTTCTACAATCAAAATCGCAAGGTCGTATTGGAAATTGGATTTCCATCATGAGTCGAGGCTAGGGGCAAGCTCCTCTCCGATTCGAGACACTCTAGCAAATGCCTCAGGATCCCCCGCAGTGAACCGTTGGAGCGGTAGGGCCGGTCCCCGCCTATCGGCAGTGGATTGGTTATGCCTGAACACACGCTTCCCGGTCCCTTTGGACCTATAGTATGACCACTAACGGCCTATAAAAATCCGAGGCGCCTCAAAATCCATCATCCACATAAGTAAAATGTCAGCGCTGGTAGGTCCTTGACATCACTCTAGCTAGAAAGAAACGTGTGCACTCCCTACGGTCCGTATCCCGTTTTTGACTCATACCGGGGTGTGAGGCTCGCGAAGTCATGATCTATGCCGTGATAGGTTATACTTTGATCATCCCACAAGGCCCTGCTTTTCAACAAAAGCCTTGATCAATTGCATCTTGGCGTGCCACATTGACAATTCACGCCATGCGATCAATTACTATTAATATATACCAGGGTGTTAAGTAGAGAATAAATCCTCCACCACCAAACAGACATATATTAACAAAAATCGATTTAATTCACATGGAACGAAATCTAATGTCAGACACGCATCCATTTACTAGCTTATGCTCTGGGTCTGAGCGAAAACCAAATCTGAACAATCAATAATAGTCCGGACAGCCACCACTGAAGCCCCTTCAAGGTAGCTACTCCCATCAAGGGTCTCAGCAGCAACACATCCATTCGATGTGAAGATCGTCGGCCTTCAACCACCGTCTTCACCTTCGGCTCCTCATCGTCGTAGTAATTATTCGGAATGGGTTAAACCCGGTCTTTCCGAATAACTCACGTATTTTTATAATTAAAAATCAAGTACTATAAAAACACATCCAACGCCACATTCCAATTCAGAATTATTCTTCTAATGAATTATTTGCATTATCTTATCAAAGATAAATTCTTCAAATTTATTCTTAAATCTTTCTTTTAAAGATTTATCAAAAACTCCAATTTGGTTTTAAATATCAAAATCATTGTTTAATGATTTTTTTTTTTAAATTTTAAGAAATTAATCTTATCTTATTTGAGTTAAAGAACTAATATCATTGAAAACATTGTTCACGATAAACTCAAATTCATCTTCCATTAAATATGGAATTTTCATAGAAATCGGACCAATGTATAATCGATATAAATTTTGTATCGGACTGTTAATACAAATGGAATAACGGCAAAGCCTTTTAAACTCCATATATATTAATGGCCTTCTTTTACAGAAGCTCATCTCAAATATTATTAAATCAAATTCCATTCAATCCCAATTTAATATATTAAATTGGAAAACTTTACTTTGGAAAATTTTCTATTAAATCTTAATAAAAGATTTATAAATTCCAGTTAAAAATCAGATGTCGTTTAAAAACATTGTTCACGATAAACTCAATTCACAAATCATTTTATTCAAATTATTAAATATAATTGAAACTCTAATAATCTTAATTAAAAGATTTATTCTTATCTTAACTGGGGTTAAGAACAGTGTTATTTAAGACACCATTCACGACAACCCAAAAATCCAATTTATTCTATTTAATTCCAAGTAAATACTAATTTATTGGAAAACTTTCTTAAATCTTAATTATAAGATTTATTCTATTTAACCATTAAATCATTATATATATTATATATATTATATTGTCGATTTCCATTTTAACACACTTTATAAAATAGTTATAAATTCATTTAAAACGATTTTAACTTCTTTGCAATTTAAAGTCTAAATTGAATATTTTATTTTCTTTTCATATTAAAATATTAACATTCTCAAAATAGTCTATTTTGAAAATCACTTCTTATATTCATTTAAAGTGAATTAAATTGATCAATAACCCGTTCGGGTTAAAATGGCGTTGTTATATAAAACAAATTAAATAGCCCAATTACTTCTTATTCAGTTATATTTATACTGGGCCAGACCTCCCACATTAAGCCTGCGACTTATGGATGCTGGATATGCCGGTTGGTTCCGGGCAGACTTATCCCATAAGTTGGGCTTAACCTCGTGTCATGGCCCAATTCATATTTTAATTCAACCTTTTTCATTGTAACTTTTTTACAAACAAAACAGATTAAATGGCCCAATTCATGTTTTATAAAATGGCGTTGTTATATAAAACAGAATAAATAGCCCAATTACTTCTTATTCAGTTATATTTTACACTGGGCCAGACCTCCCACATTAAGCCTGCGACTTATGGATGCTGGATATGCCGGTTGGTTCCGGGCAGACTTATCCCATAAGTTGGGCTTAACCTCGTGTCATGGCCCAATTCATATTTTAATTCAACCTTTTTCATTGTAACTTTTTAACAAACAAAACAAAATCTTTTGAATTCAAAACATCAAAGTCATTATTTGTTTTCTTTAACTAAATATTAAATTAAATATTCTTTTAATTCAAAATTGGAATGAGACCTAAAACAATTACCATATAATTTAATTATATGGATTTCAAACATCGCAATGTATTCTACACTAATGATAAGATCATTAATAACATCCAAAGTGAATATTAATACTGTATAAGCGTCAAATAAATAACGCTTATAACTAATCACAAGGGCGATGTGTGGATATCAACCCAAGACCCGTGTGGGGTTTCAACCAACACATACACATAACAAATAATTAAATAAATTATTTGTGCACTTGGGCGATGTGTAAAAATTATCGTCCCAATCAACATAAACAAGTCGGGTAACTTGTAAATGGCAGTGTAACATATTTTTGAATTCCAGCATAAAAGTTTATTTCTAACATAAATGTTCTTTATAATTTTAACACAAATGACGCTCTTGAATTCTAACATAATTGCTTGTTTCTAACATAAATGTTTGTTCTTTCTAATGACAAACGAATTAGTCTACAATTTCTATTTATAAAAAAGGTAATTTTATATGTCAATTCTAAATTTAACAAAAATGACAAATTTATATATTAATACTAAATTTAACAAAAATGATATTTTTATAAATTAACCTATGTTCTCTAATGACAAAATGAAAGAGAATTATTTACATATCTTTTCTATGTGAATGACATTTTCTATGTTAACATATATTGCTAAATAAGTGACATTTTAATGTAACATGTCCTTTTTATCTAAATTATATTTCTATATGGACATAAATGGCATTTCCAAATGAACATGAATGATACTTCAATTTCAGACAATTCTACATGAACATAAATGATACTTACATTTTTGACAATTTAATACAATAAAATGACATTTTATTTATCATGAACAAATCCTATGTAAATGACCTTTTTATAAATGACATATTTAACGCTAAGGTAAATGTCACAATTATCTTCTAATATAAATGACATGTTATAAATGACATGTCTAACGCTAATGTAAATGACCCAATTATCTTCTAATATAAATGACATGTTATAAATGACATGTTTAACGATAATGTAAATGACCCAATTATCTTCTAATATAAATGACATGTTATAAATGACATAATTTGTTTACAAAATATGATTCTTTTATTTGGCGTAATATTTCTATCTAAAAGTATATTTTTATCTAACATGACAATACATGACAAATATGTTATTTTTAACTAACATGACAATATATGACAAAAGGTTATTTTTAACTAAAATGTTAATCTTCTTCTAATGCAACATTTTTATACTAAAAATGTTATTGTTTTCCAATGCAGCATTTTTATACTAAAAATGTTATTGTTTTCCAATGCAGCAATTTTATATTCTAATCAAAGTGATGTTTTTATTTTAATACTAACTAACATGTTAAAATGACAAAACATGAATTTACATGTTTTTATTTTAATACTAACTAACATGTCTAATCAAAAATGGTATTTTAATCTAATTTAACATTTCTAATCTAAATGACAAGTTTAACATAAATGATGTCTCTACTCTAAAATATCATTTTCTAATCAAAGTGAGAATTTTATCTTAATATATCAATTTCTAGCAAAATGAGAATTCTAATATATCAATTTCTAGCAAAATGATGTTTTTGTTTTCTTATAAATCTATTTTTTTATATAACCAATGAAAATGATATTTTCTATGTGTTAACAATCTAATTAACACAAAATTGTTTAACATAATCTAATTAATACAGACCCCAACAACCATCATCATCAACAAACAACAAATACAATACCATACATCACAGAATTTAATTTAATCAACATACATATATGGAACTGAAACAATGAAAGATAATTAAATTTTAATTATTTTTAAAACAAAGAAATCTCACCAAGCTTTGTAATTTAGAACAGTTCAGACCTGAATTTTCCTGAAGTTCTAATTGGCCCCAAATCGCTTCTAATCAATTTTGAAACGTAGATCTCGTCGCCACGATTCTAACACATCTGAAATTTCTGGATTTCGTTTTCATATGAACAAGTTATGGATTTTTACAAAATTGAATTACATAAACTAAATTAATTAAATAAATACTTTCCCTCTATTACCACTAATCACGTTTTAAAGCAACGTTGTTGCTGATAATACATCTTCCTCCTTCCATATGTTGTTCACCAAAGAACCCATGTCGTCCGTATAGAATCGAAGATCATTCCTTTTTCTTTAATTTCCGTTTTGGTATCATCTTGAATTATAGAATAGATTGAGAAAGAGAATCGAAGAAAGTTCAGAGATTTTCTGCCATTGAAAATAGAAGGGGGCGGCGACTATGTTTGGGAAATAGGATTTTAGGGGAGTTTAGGATATATTTTATAGTGGAGACAATATATATGTATATATTTTTTTTATCTAGTTATATATATATATATATTTCATTTTTTCTTTCTTGTCTCTACATATGTAGTAGGTGACAAATGACATTTAATTTGTTGACTAGGCATGAGGGGACTATACTTCTTTTTCGTTCAAATTTCAAAAGCAAAGAGAAAGGGAAATAAAGTAAAAATGAATGTTTGATTTATTTTCTCCGACTGTTAATTTGTGCAATTTCTCTGATTGTTAATTTGTGCATATTTTATATTTCAAAACACATAATTAAATATCATATTTCATAAAAAAAATATGTACTTTTCGTATGCATTAAGCTTCTCACTACATTTATTATGTTATTGAATTATTTCTTAATTCAAGATCCTATTACTATTTTTCCCTAGTCATTAATTATTAACACAATAAATTCTTAACATAAATGTATATGTCTAACATAAATGTATATGTCTAACATAAATGTATATTTATAACAAAAATGTTATTTCTTTCATTCTTATATTCTTACCTATTTAATTCTCTGAAGGTTATTTTTTTTACCTCTTCATTTACCATTTTAACGTGCATTTTATTTTCAATTTCAACTGCGTATTATTAATTTACGCACAAAGTTAAAACATTATTTTCACTTTCTTTTATGGCATGGTTTCATACCATCCATGACGCGCGTTTATTTTGTGCATTACTCTTGTAATTTATACGTAAATATATTTATAGTTATAATTTTTCTTTTCATTTCTTCTTCTGCATGCACAATTCTTTGTTTTGTAGTGTATATTAATTATTTAACTAATTTGTTCTTCCTTTAAATAAATTCTTAAATAAATTGCATATGATAAATGTTAGTTTCCTTTCTTATGTAATCTCATTTAGTTATTGCTGACTATACAACTATTCCTCAGTTTGGATTCTTAATGTTAATTAATTATCCCATAATGATTGATTGCATTTTTATCAAATATTTCCCTTTATTCTAAATCATATTAGATCTTTAACTTAAATGAAAATATTTAGATGTAGTAAATCAATCTTAATTAATTAAGTTACCAAATTTACATATAATATATAATTGCTTCTCACATTAGAACTTCAAGCATTAATAACTCAAATTTGAACCCCGTTCGGAGAATATTATATATGAAAATTGATGAATAAACATCATAGACCAATGGTTGGTTAACATATGCAAAATGTTCATTTTTCATTATTATTAATTAAATTTATTTCATTAATTAATCGCTATGGATTAAATGGTGAAGTTCCCATCGCCAAAGGCATAGATAGGTATCTTGCTATAGTTTATTTATCTAGAATATAAAATAAATTAATTTCATTAATAACATCATAATTTCATTTAGGACCAATTTATATTCAATAATTTAATTAAATAAAAAATGGAAATTTTAAATTCTGACGCATTTTCTAACATAATTTCCTTAAAATAAAATTTTAAATTGGCCCCAAAATTCCGGGTTGTTACAACAAGGCTGATGGCTATATTTATAGGAGCGAAGAAAGAATGATAAGAACGACATCGATCTCAGTAGGTTAGGATTGACATTATGGAGTAGGGTTGCAGCGTCCCTGATGGATGGGAAGGTAGAAGAAACCAGTGTACGCGATTTGAAAGAACGAAACACCTACATCGGGTAAGTTGCAGTGAAAAGAGAAGACGAAAAGAATTCGTACATGACAATGTAAAGAGAAGACGGACTAGTTTAACAGAGTAGCTGTGTATAGAGAAGTAGGTCGTCCCTATTTTTATTTTTAATTATAATTTTATTTTATTTTTAATCAATGTGACCTAAATTAAAATACCCTGTGATTAAGAACCCCTATATGAGCGCAACGGACGACATTCCTAGGGTTCTACCACCATTCTGAACACATTGGAACATGTTTCAAAGTCTAATTCTACAATTTTACAAAAGATATTAAATTAAATTGATGATTTAACATTAAATTCGATTTAAAATAAATTGACTTCAAAAATAACAAATAAATTATTATTATCGTATAAATATACACAAACTGAATTCATAAAATTTTCCAGAATAAATTAACTTGAAATCTAAATTCGATGTTCCATTCTCTTGTTAAACCAATATTAAATTAATTCAAAATCGATTGATTTTTTAAACAAATCGTTACGGTTTATAAATAATTCCACAACGACTTTTAAAATTTGATTTGGCCGCAACTCACAATATAAATTAGGAAATCTCGATTTTTCTCTTTTATTACAAAATTATAGTTCAACGGATTCAAATATTTCTTGTTTCAGCGAATTTCGATTTTTAACGGACCCTGTATACTCAACTAAAGTTCAAAATTAAATATTACGAACTACCATGCCATTACGAGCTCGTTTATATTTAATATATATTCACGTTCAAACTCCGTTTTTAATTAATATAAAAATCCATTTATATTACCAGTTCAATATTTAAACTAATTTAAATGTTCAAATATAAATCGATAAAAACGCGGGACGTTACACATTTATTCCCCATCTCCTTTTCATGGTCCATTTCAACATGCTCCTTCGGCAAGAGTCACTAAAATATAAGGAGAAATGAAAGATGTTCATCACATGCTTATTGAAATTCAAGTCATGCCGAAGGGAAAGAACAATAAGGAAAAATACTAAGGAATATGCAAAAATGACTTCTAGAAAACTCTGTGAACCCTATAATTATAGAAGATAAATCATCCAGTATAGTCATTCACAACCCTCTTCGGGGTAGCTAGGATGAGGAGGACGAAGATGGCATGTATGAAGATAATGAAAATAGTGAAGTTCATTGTGTGAGAGTCTTGTTTAGTTAAGGATGGAAACCATGTTGAACAAAAGGGAAATTTTTGTGTATGCTATTTGTTATGTCATACTCACAAGTCTCGTATTACTAAGAAATTTAAGTAGGAATGTATATGTTTGATTTTATATAACTGTGCGTATAATAGGATTAGGATTAGTATTATATGAAATATGAATTGGTTTAACGTAAAAATATGTATGAATTGATATAGAATAAATATATAGTTTGGTGTGGTTATTATTAATGATAAGTATTTACACTTTTAATTTCTTATATATTATTCTTATCATTTATATTATATGGAAATCATACTTATTTGGGGATTGTTTTGGAAATTTAGAAATAGAATTAGTTATAATTAGAACTAATTACTAGGAATATATACATGATGGAAGTTTTTGTTTATTACGAAAGGGGAGAAATTATAAAATATGCACAAATTGAGGGAGCGAAGAGTTATGGAATACATGGGGAGTTAAGAAGATACTTCATAAAATGGTTGTCATCACCAAAAGGGGGAGACTGCTAGTACCATGGATGATTCTTGATGATGACAACCTCACATAATGAATATTTTAAATTTACACATGTACTAATTATTATATATATATGTATATCTATATACATATACATGTAGTGTATATATGCAGGATGTTATATAGGATATTGATAATGAAGACTGTACAATATCGAGATTGAAGAATCAAAGAATGAAGACTCGTGAGTTTTGAAAGTTCAATATTTCAAAATATTAGCAAGTCTTAGATTTTATGTTAAAACCCAGGTTGCACTTATCCGATCTCCTTCTATTTTTATAAAATGATTTCTCAAAATATTCATGTTTTCAAAATCTATTTTAAAATAACTTTCAAAAGTAATCCCATACATTCCTTGTTTTCAGAATAATTTTCAGAAAGAAATTTCAAATAACTTTACTTTGAAATATTATATGCACTTTCAATACATTGCTTACATAGTTTGGTTTTTATATTTTGATACTTTTGTTCTTATATATTAATTATGTTAATACTTTGATTTTTACATGTATACTTTGGCTTTTATATTTACAAACGTATGCTTTGGTTTTTATACTTTGATTTCAAAATATTTACATCGATTTTTACAGTTATATATTGATTATACTTATAGTTTGATTTTAATATTGTACTTTAATCTTTGATTTTTATTAAAACTTTGATTTTGATTTTAAACTTAATAATTATGATTTATTACTACTATAGTTTTGATATAATATATATATTAAGTTTAATATATTTGATTATATATAGTTTTAATATATAAATATTATACTTTTTTTTTAATTCTTTTAAATTATTTTTAATTGGTTTCGTATGCTTTACCATGTTTAAAATATGTATTTATTATGCTTAAATAGTTTCACAAAGTTCCAAAACATTACGTATAAGTTTGTATTTTCAAAACAATTTTTTAACGAAGAGGCTTTTAGTTTGAACTAAGGTATGTCTACATATGTCCTCAAGTATGTTGACATAGACCAGTAATTTTCAAAATTAAATTTGAATGGAAGTATCTATTCATCATAACCATTCATCAACTATCATTTCCCTTCACCCATATATGCATTCTTCTTCCAAAAAATAATAATTTAATTTCTCTTTCATATTTCTCCACTCCCTTCTCTTCTCTCTTATATTCTAACAAAACTATACTTATGCTCACTGATTTTCAAACCGAATCAAGTTAATTCTTCTTCGATTTGATTTCACATCAAACTCTTTCTATTCTACCAAGATCAAAGATTCAGATTATAGAAGAAATTGTGATCAAGATCAAAAGATCCATGTCTGCATTCTTTATAAAAAAAACCATGAATCCTTAGCGGTGTGACTAGGTAGCCCTGAATCTAGTTGGATCTGATTGTGTCTAGTAAAAAGTAATTACGAGTGACTTGTTTGCCTGGAAATCAAATTGGCTTGCCTAGGGGTTTGAGATCTGGACGCCGTCTTCTTGTGGCCTTGAGATCAAGGAGTGTAACTAAATTAATACCAATAAAGGCCGCAAGTAGTGTGAAAAACTAGATGTATGGTAACTTTGAATTAGCACAAAGTTTTGGTGTGTTCTTTCCTTTACTTCATTTACTTTAATTGCTTATTGTTTCTTTATTTGATTTTGTGATCATTATACATATACTCATAACCATGTTCCAAATGATTTGTAAAACATTCTCAAATTTAAGCAAAAACTATTCACCATCCCCCCTTTTAATGTTAATATAGTCTTAAGATCCTTAATCCACATCACTTTTATTTGGTATCAGAGCATTGGTTTTCAAAAGATTCATAATTCTTTTTTGAAAAAGATTCTAAAATGGCAATTTTGATCAAGTTATTAACAAATTTTTTATAATATGGATATGTTATTGAATCATCATAAAATTACTTTTTAGATTTCCATCCATTTATTATGAAAAGTCACTTGATCTTGTGAAAAGATATTACTTGCAAGAACAAACATGTTACATGGAAACTGATCAAAGGACATATGGTGATAAAGCAATAAAGATCAAAAAGAATAGGTGGATATTGAAGAGTGGAAGCTCAAGGCATACGAATGGAAATCCAACAATTTTGAAGGACATTATTTACAAAGATGGTGGATTGATCAATTTTGAGGATAACTCTAAAGGATATGTGATTTGCATCGCCAATGACAGTAACTCTGAAACTTCTATTATTTCTGATGTTTTATTGGTTGAGAATTTAAAACAGGATCTGCTTACTATAATTCAATAATGTGATTTAGGTTATAAAATTAAATTTGAAAAGGATAGGTGATTTATTGAAGATAACGAGCCAAATAATATATTTTAGGGAAATAGAAAATAAAATTTTACATCCAAAATATGAAATTTTCAAATAAAGACATGCGTCTTTTGGCAAGATACAGGTGATATTTGGATTTAACATAAAAGATTTGGTCATTTGAACTTTAAACTGTTATTTAAGATATATAAATGTGATCTTGTTATAAACATGATCTTGTTAGAGGTCTTCCAAAATTAATTTTGTAATATATAATATAAGTGAAGCATGTCAACTAGGAAAACATAGAAGAAGTTCTTTTAAGTTAAAAGACGTGATCTCTAGATCTCAACCCCTTGAACTTCTTTATTTAGATCTATTTGGTCCTTCGCAAATACAATCTATAAATCAAAATAGATATGTGTGCGTTATAGTATATGGTTATTCTAGGTTTATGTGGACGATTTTCTTAATATATAAAAGTGAAGATTATGAACAATTTAAATTTTTGCGAAAAGAATACAAAATTAAATTTATATTAATATTAGATCTATATGAAGTGATCATGGGGGAGAATTCAAAAATAAAATTTTTGAGAAATTTCGTATTAAGAAAGGGATAACTCATAATTTTTCTTTTTCAACAACCCAACAACAAAATGGAGTAGTAGAATGTAGAAATAGAAAGATCTAAGAATGCGTTTGAATTATGTTAAATGATAGTAATTTACCGAGAAATTTTTCGGCTGAAGCATTTGCGATGGCTTGTTATATTTTACTTAGAACTTAACAAAAAATCATCGTATGTAATACTTTATAATAACAAGCCTAAAGTATCAAAGTTTAAGGTTTTTGGTTGTAATTTTTTTATTTTATATACTAAAGATAATTTAGATAAATTTAACTCTAAGTAAGATAAAAATATATTTATCGGATATTAAAATAAAAGTAAAACCTATAGCTTTTATAATACTAGAGCTAAGACTATTGAGGAAACATTACATGTTTCATTCGATGAAAAATTTAAAACAATAAATAATAGTGATCTTGATGAGGAATAACATTTTATAGATGAAATATCAGATGATGAATTTAATAGCGATGAAAACAGTGATTATCCAGAAGAATTATATCATAATAAAAGAACTATAATTTTAAGAGATCGCCCCTGTGGAAAATATATTAGGAAGTATAAAATCTATCGCCAAATGAGTATCAATTAAATAAATGAGTAATGTTGCATTTTATTAACTGTTTAACATTAAATTCCATTAGAAGCATCTACCAATGATCCTTGGATTCTAACAATGCAAGAGGAATTAAATCAATTGACTAGAAATGACATCTGGGAATCAATCCCAAGATCGAAAATATAATCTATAATTGGAGCCAAATATGTGACAACTCGAAAATCCATATATTTTGAATCAATAATAATCCACACATATTCGACCCAAAACTCTACGTATCTTTGGATTATCAAGCGACGAACCACATTTCCGACCCTTGAAAATCGATACGTAATACGCCCTCGGTATTTATGCACAGGAGATTCAAGTGTCATAAATCCAATAAGTTAGGGTAGAATAGAAAATAGAACATAACAGAATTTCACATGAATGGTATAACGTTTATTATTAAACATAATCCTGTACAGTAGAAAACAGTTACATAATTAGAGTCAAGATTAATATGGATAGTTACAAATGTCTATCCTCTCAAAAAATGATAACAATGACACATCTTCAGTGAACCCAATATGCTTCAATTTCAATTCCTAGCTCTATTCCAAAAAGTGCTCCATATTATAGCCCCAGTTATTTCTATCAATAACCTGACTATTAGGCTGCCGCGTGGAAAAATAAGGGCATCCAGAGTTTAGAAAATGAACAATAAACTCTGGGTCAGTCATGGGACTGACATGAGAACTTAAAAACAGTTGTTTGTGCAGAAAATTCATATATTATTTTTGGGAAATGAAGCTATCATAAGGTCTCGTGGCACACACATAATGAATCGCACACGTTAGGGGAGGTTTTTCCTTATGGTAACCAAAAATGCCTTTTGATATGAGAAAATCATTTGATATTATTATTAATGCATAGTGCTAAAAACATTTTGCAATAGATGTATTAATCTTCGCCAGCATAGGTACCATTATATTACGCTGACGGCCTCCCAATTTTGGCAGGTTATACAACTAAAACCGTATAGGTTCGTATTGGAGAATGAGTTTCCGACAATGACCAAGGCAAAAGATCTTCCTTATCCACGATAGGTACACATCTAGAGGGATTCCCTGAGAATCCGGATCACCCATAGATTCTCTTCCAACACAAAATCGGGATATCCCTTAACTGGCCAACGCTGAATATTTCATTCCCCAGTCATAACCTACCTTTACCAAGAGCACTCCTTCCATAGTCCACAAAAGTAGAATTTTCTACATAAGTAAAATACTTGGGCTCAATACCATGGTATAACTTTTATCTAGAAGGAAATTATCATATCCTAATGAGAGCGACCTACATAACCTTGCTGCATTTATCTTGTTTCAATCATTTACGGGCTTTGAGGCTTGAAGTCATGTTACACAAAGCTACGCTTATCACCAAGCCATGCTTTGATCATTTGCATCACATTCCACTTAGCATGCCACATTGTCATTTCATAACACATAACTGATGTCTACCAATATATAACCTCTGACGTTGTACGTCTTAAAGAAGGGTGTTAAGCTAAGAGAATAGTTCTCTTCCACCAAACAAATAAATATTTAGTAAAGAACAATTTCTATTCCTTATAATGCAACATTAGACATACATTTTATAAAAGTTCGTTTTGGGATTGAACGAAACCGTAGGCGCTTTATTCCTCGTCCAATAAAGGAGAAAAGCCCTTGCAAATTAGGAAATTCTTAAAATACATCGAGACTACTGCTATAAATAATCTCATAATAGGTGTACAACACGAGACATCATGTGACACCCCACTTCGTTAATGTCACTCACTAAGGGAATGCATTAAGTTCCGTGAAGTGTTATAGGTAATCAGGCACAGAATAATTACAAGGCAGATATAAATAAGATAGCAGCGGAAATTTAAATTTTTATTTCAATAAAAATATCATGGTCCACAGTTTCATAAGTCACAAAAACCATTACAACAAAATAACTTCTGTCTTGCATCATCATAGTACATAAGTAAATAAAAAGCATAATTCCCCAAATGAAAGAGTTAAGCCATAGTAGAGACAAGAACTTGAGTCATACTTCAGAAATAGCTTCTAGCAAGGTGATATCTGAATCCTAACTAAGCCTGGGTGTTTCCTCCCTGAGAAACGGGGGAGGGGGGAACTGAAGAAAGAAGGCGAAACAAAAAGGGTCAGAAAAAAAGTCTGGCGAGTCTAGTTACTTCTAGCCAGTAGATAAATAAAAGTAACATGATAGGCATATAAAGTGGATAAGGGAGATCACTACATAAATGGAATGTGTGACAAGGTAAGCAAGATAAGGTGTACATGCCTCACGAATGATTACTCTGCACTGTTACTAGTATATCCAGAAAGAGATGATCCCTCCAACTATAAGGTGGTAAACTTAGGTATACATCCAAATGTATCCTAATTGCTATACATCCAAATGTATCCTAACTACTACCTTGATCGATCGGCTCCCTAACCCTCGTAGATACCTTGTGCTGGCCCTACAGTAGGAGGTATCACTTCCTAAAGTGGCAACCTCTCATCGTAAAAATGTGCACAACCATATGTATAGGTATCACGGTCGTCTTATCCCCCTCTGTCCGACTCATGCACGCACATGGCCCGGTCAGTTTGCGCCGCCCACACCGTCCTCCACGTTTGGATCTCTTACAATCAGTCAGTAAGTGTGCCCTTTCTCCGCCTAGTACAGAATACTTTGTTTGATACCTACTCTGGGTTACTGACTGAAATGGGTCCCACACAATATGATACAAGCTCTCCCCTTTGTCTTGTATCCCCCACTAGATTTTCACTGACTATGTATACCACTAGGTGTCTTTAATTACATAGCCTTATTTATTTCTATCGGTTATGCTTACCTATAGGTGTCTTTAATACATAACCCCTAATCTTTCAACCGATTATGCTTACCTACAGGTGTCTTTAATGACATAACCCTATTGCTTCTACAAGTTATGTTTACCCTAAGAGGTGTCTTTAATTACATAACTTTATTATTTCCACCGATTATGTATACCATTAGGTGTCTTTAATTACATAATCTTAACGGGTTAAGTTTGTGGGCCTATTACCCATCCCCTCTTCAGAATTACTTAACCCACCCTTCAACCATGTTTACTTAACCCCCAACTTAAATTTAAGTTCATATGATCCCTATGGATTAACTTAGGTTAAGTAGTCCAATTCTTTACCATGTCCATTTATGGTTTCATAATGGGCCAAACCTCCCACATTAGGCCTACAACATGTGGATACTGGATATGCCGATCGAGTTCGGGTAGACTTATTCCACAATTGGGCCTAACCTCGTGTCATAGCCCGATTCGTATTTACGTACTTAGACCTCCCAAATTAGGTTTACCATTAGTGGCTGCTGGATATGCTGGTCGGGTCCGGGCAGACTTCCACCACTAATGCAACCTAACCTCGTGTCATAAGTACAATTACAATTCTTAATTGTAATTACTAGACATTCCATTTTTAATTAATTAATCAATTAATTAACCCTTTCCTTTTATAGGTGTCAATACCTATTTTGCCCAATAATTTGAATTACATGTCCATAAATGTTCAAATTCAAATTATGCCATTTTTAATTAATTTACCAATTAATTAATCCTTTCCTTTTATAGGTGTCAATACATATTTTGCCCAATAATTTGAATTACATGTCCATAAATGTTCTTATTCAAATTATGCCATTTTTATCCCTTTTTCCCCCCGTTCCTTAACTAGTGCCCTCACAAAATTGACAACATGCTTAGGCTAGACAATAGCCTAGTCATAAACGATAATAGGGAAAATAACGGGAATATACTAAAATGATCATTTTGGCATAAACATAGATTTGTATGATAATAAGGTGAACATACATACTAGCATGGACATGAAATTTTCATCATAACAAGTTGGACATAAAACTGATGAACTATGATGTCACAATATCTAAATTAGCCATTTTAGATGTCCAATCGATTTAAATCTAACATGATAACATAGGGTGATATTTTAGATCACATAAAATAGATCTAACATGAATCATAAGGTGAAAATTTTAGATCATATAGGATAGATTTAACATGATTCATAAGGTGACAATTTTAGATCACATAGGATAGATCTAACATGAATCATAAGGTAACATTTTTAGATCACATATGATAGATCTAACATGAATCATAAGGTGACAAATTTAGATCACATAGGATAGATCTAATGTGAATCATAAGGTGACAAATTTAGATCACATAGGGTAGATCTAACATGAATCATAAGGTGACAATTTTAGATCACATAGGATAGATCTAACATGATAATTTTAGATCACATAGAATAGATCTACATACATCCACATCATATCATATCATAAAAGTTACAACCTAAGATCCATAATGATAACATAGTAGAACAATTGAATTGGATCCAAAGAAATAGATCTATCATAATATAGCATGAGATCTAACAATAACATAGATTTAAAGTACAACGTATCCACATCACAGTCTTTCATAATTTCACTATTATTTATCTGAATCTAAAAGCAACTAGAACTCACTGTGATTGGATTGCTAAGATAATAGAAAAGGTGTTGAGTCTATGCTTGAATCTCAGAATTTGATATGTTTTATAGGAACATGAGAGACCCTAGTTCAGTTCAGAATCCGGCATAGTTTGGCCGCCATAATTTCTAATGAAGAAATATGTGAAATGGCCCTATATTTATAGATGTAGAACCATCTGGAACCGACTGCCACATAAGCCCTAGGGTAAATCAGGTCGTGGGTCGCCTTCCACTTGGGCAGAGGCCCAAATACCCAAAAAAATATACTGGGTGCACTTTACAGGTGCACCAGTGTAAAAATACATGGGCGCACTTGTCAAGTGCGCCAGGAATTTCTGCTTTTTCTGCCAAACTTCTATCTTCCATAACTTCTTCATACATTATTCGTTTTATGCAAACCAAGGATCAATCTTGACTAGAATTTGAAGACAAACGCAATGGCGCTGTCTGTTTCCCTTAATTATGAATATTAAATTAATTATTCTTTAATTTATCCACTTTAATGTTGTTAAAATTTCGGGGTGCTACACATCAACAAGCAGTCCTTTCAATGTGAAGATTCCCGGTCATCAACCACCATCTTCAATTCTTCATTTTCTCCATTTCGTCGTACCATCATTCGAAATGGTTTTTGGATAGAAATCTGATCTTGGTCTTTTCGAATAACGAGCGCTATTTTAAAAACAACATGGAAATATAGGGTTTGCTAAGTCTCTTTTCACTTGGATCTTTCCATTAACTTAGTAAAATCCTTAACTCGTTTATTCCATTAGAAATTTTATTCCATGAATTCATTACCTTATCTCAAAACAAAGGTTTGTTAAAACCTGACAATGATTCATTCTTAACTTTACCTCAGAAAACCCTTTAATATATCCTTTAAATTTTAATCAAATGATTTATTAAATATTTAACCATTACTTTCTCATTCCAAATAATATACTTTAAACGTAGATTATTCAAATCTAAATAAATATTTCTTCTCAACTTTAATTAGGGAAATCATTTTCAATATTGTCTCATTAAATCTCATATTAAAAATTTCTTATTTCAAAACATAACTTTAAATGAGTCTTCACAGGTTAAAGCTGATGTTATAACAAATCCAAACCAATTAACATTGAGTATAAGCATTGCATGAAAATTATATCACTTATATTCAATATTAATTTCCATATTCATCAAACACTATGTGAGGGATAATGGTAAAATAGCCTTTTTAAATCCGTCGAATAGTATGAATTCCATCTACTGAATTTAGTAAGTATATGAAGATTATTTCCCATCTAAAACCAAGTAATTCATAATTGGATATCTTTAATCTTATTACTATTAATCTTCAAAAATATCATTTTAGAGTATTCGGGATTCCCTTTTGACTTGTTCCAACCCTTGCTGTAACAACCCGAAATTTTAATAAAGCAATATAATTAAAAGATTAATAAAATAAAAATTAATCAAAAATTTGGGAAATGAGCAAAGGAGGGTTTCACCATTGGGTCTGTTACGAAATTCTGGCTAAGATAGACATTTAGTTTGCTGAAATTAGACTTAAAACGAAGAAGATATGAAAAAAGTTTGAAATTCAAATTTTAAAATGGAATAAACTTTGAATTAAAACGGAAATAAATATAGTGCTAATCACGATAAACTGGGGTGAGCTAACCCATAGCTGGGTCAACCTAAGGGACGACCTAGATCCCAAGTTGGTCGACCCATCTAGGCATCGTGCACAGGTATGTGCGCATGTTGTCGATCGATTTGGCTGGTTTTTGGGGTGCATTTTTATGGAATATTCTTTAATATAATGGCCTAAGTTTTTAACCTAAAATCCAATGAACCTAAATCCCCTAGTTCTATTAGAATTATGCTCCAAGCATAACTATTTATCCCTAATCCATTCTCTACCTATAGCTAAAACAACCTTCTTATCAAATAATTTTAATTGAGTATTGAGGCTTGGGTTTGCAAACAGTTTGGAGAATATTCATAGACAGAGATTCTCTACTGGGGCTTAATTGGATTTTCTTAAAAATTGTGAGTAATTTCAGTAATTGCAATATTCGATACAAACTGAGGTCTTTCTTGACAGTATAGTAAGTTATAGATTCCTTCTGATTTCTATTTTCTTTTATGTCAATAATCTATGTAATCTGATTATTGTTCTATCCTTTTTTCTATCTGATTCGGTAATTTGTTCTATTACTGTAGTTTTATTTAGTTTATCAATACATATTTTTTTATACATAATTTTATTACAATTATGTTTCAGCCTCACCTTCATTTTATTTCAGATTTGTTCTTATTTATCGGAGCCTAGGCCATGCGAGAGCCTAGGCCATTGTCCTTATTATTTTGACGTTGAGTTTAGGCCTTTAAGAGCCTAAACCATTTTTCCTTTCTTGTTTATGCATTATTTGGGTTAAAATATGAAATTGATAATAAAAGCGCAGTTGGGAAAAATAAACCAGGGAGAAAATATAGAATGCGCATGTGGCAATAATTCCATATTGATACGAATCAATCCATATGCTCCCATTTTTAATAAGATTCCCGCTAGAAGCATACATGTACTGTAATGTGAATAAAAAGGATAAACTGAGCTTATTAAAATTATGCAATAAAGATGATTTAACTGTAAATATGTTAAACTAAATAAATGACATTTGGATAGACGCTTAATGGCGGGGGTTGGGTTGTACAATGAAATTCAACAAAAGAGATATTTATAAACAACCTATAAATATATTTAGTAGTAGATATACCTCACTATCAGGTGATGGCCTTGCCGGAACTCGATTTTGAAGTATGATGGGCAGTGGTTTTCCGGGGCTCATTCATCTATCTCCTATACTTATAGTCATGTCTATGTTGATCGTTTATTATTGGTTACCTGCCAGGCATGTTGGTAGTTTACACATTTTTGCTTATACTTATAATTATAGTGTATGCGTGCGTGCTCTCTCTCTTCTTATTAGAGTATCACACGCTTTTGTTTCAAAAAAAAAAAAAACGGTAAATGGAAGTTTACATACAACCCATGTTATGACAGAAAAGTTACATAAAAAAAGTAGGCTTATTAGTAAACTTAAGGTTGGCGTTAAGTTTAAAATAAAGAAATTAATAAGCATAAGTAGTTGTGTCCCGTTCCAGCAGCGTAAGCTGATTAGGGAAAATAAGTGACTTGTTAAGAAAATGTGCAGTAGGAGTTTGTTCCAACGATGAAGGATGATTAGAGAAAATAAGGGGCTCGTAGTGTTAGTTCGTTCCGCCAGTAGACGTAGGCTGATTAGGGAAAATAAGAGGCCAATTAAAATAAATAAATTTTTAGCGACCTTAGCATTTGTTGACAATACTATCGGGGTTTAAGGTAGCTAGGCGGTCAACAATAATTATATGAGGGCTTTGGTGCTAGTAAATTGAATTGGGGACTAAGTCTAGGGGTGACTTATGTCATTTTGCATTTTTGGTTGAGGATTCATATCATTTAGTATTTCCTTTTATCACACTACATCGAGGTCTTATGAGGAGGTGGATGCACGCTTATACTAAACTTGGTGGTAAAGGATTCAAACGTGGTTGGTGCAGGCGCGTTCTGGCGGGGCAATGAGCGCACATCGCGCCAATTAGGGAAGATAAGACGCTGTGATACCGATGATTTACGCTATGTCCTTCGAGCTAATAGGTTGGGTCTGATAAACCTGGGGCCATAGTCGGCATAGGTTATCACAATTGTGGTTTAGGAGCCAATCGATGGGTAGAATTAGGTTATATCCTAATTTATGAGATGGTAGTAAATGGTGCAGAAATCAAACGGTTTGACAATCGACTATATTCATGGAAGTATATTCTTGTTCCTATTTACTGTGTTGAGTTTCAAATTGTTATCCTGTCTAGATTTCCTCTTTTATCACTCATGTTAGTAATTACTGGACTCACCGGGATTTATGTCTGATTAATTTTTTTGTATTCTTTTCTTCCTTCCTTTACTCCCTCCCCCAAGTTCTCAGGGTGGAGGATCTAACGCTTGAGAGAGCTTTGGCCCAACTCAAACCTTTAGAGATTTTCATTTGGTTTGTTCTCTATCTTTACATATATTGTTCCACGTTATGCTTATTTCGGTATTTGGCATTTGAGGAGGGTTTTTACTATGATACTCTGATTATGTGGTTTTTAGGAGACAGCTGTGGTTTTTATTTGTCTATGATGTAATAATACTTTTTATTCTGCTTTAAATGAAATTTTTAAGTTCTGTTGTGTTTCATTATGTTGTCTTATGAATTTTAGTATCTGAGATGCTATCTTGTACCTAAAACGCTTCATAATTCTTAATCCAATCCTTATATGGGTAACGTTAAGAAATGTTGGGTGTTACATTTGGTGTCAGAGCCTAAGGTTACAAGATCTGTAAAAAGTTTTTGTTTTTGAAAGAAAAGTATTTAAAAGAAAAAGTTTTTTCAAAATAAAAAAGTTGTTTTTGAAAAATATATCCTCAAGTCAATTAAAATATTCCCCTGATTCCGTTCCTGAATTCTTCTCTTTTCTCCGTTTGTAGCATGTCTGGGGATCCCGATTTTCCAGAGGGTATACCTATTCTGACTTGGTTCCATAGGTATGTAGAAGCTACAACACTAGTTGAAGGGAAAGGGAATGTCCAAGCTCCCGCTCCAGCCGTGGTAGCTCCTCCTAACCCACTACCCGCAGTTGATTTCTCTAAGTTTTGCAAAGATTTCACAACTCTTGGCAGCAAAATGTTCCTTTGTTCAGAGACTTTTGTTGAAGTCCGCGCTTGGCTCAGGAATACCGAGCGCATATTTGGACTTCTATAGCTTGATGATAGGAGGAGAGTTCGTTTGGCTACGTGGTAATTAAAGGGCCAAGCTTTGTTTTGCCGGGAGATGACTAGAGACAGAGCATGGTTTTGAGACTTGGGATGACTTTACAGTGAGGTTTAAATGGAAGTTTCTATTCTTGAGAGAAGAGGGAATGCAATTAGAGAACTTTCTAGTTTTGAGGCAGGGTGTTCTTTCGGTGAAGGAATACATTAATCATTTCAATAATCTAACTAGATTTGGAATGGATTTGGTGAATACATATCATAAGAAGGTTGTGAGGTTCGCTAAGGGTTTGAATCAACCTCTACAGGGACTAGTTATGACTCATATTCCGATGGGTGCTACCTTTGAGAATCTTGTTGAGATGATGCTTATGCATGAGGATGGGACAAGTAAGTATGAGGTAGCTAAGGATAATTTTGGGAAGAAGAAATGACGACCCAAAAAATTTAATAAGAAGAAGGTCGAGAAGCCAGAAAAGGCTTAGATTAAGAAAGACGTTAAATTTCATAAATGCGGCATGATAGGCCATTTTGTGAGGGATTATAGGAGGACTGTTAAGAAAGGAAGATGCTTTAATTGTGGACAACAGGGTCATTACAATAAGCAGTGTCCTCAAAAGCAAGGGAAAGAAGCGGGTTTATCTGGAGCACAGATGCGTGCATTGGAGGTGGCTCAAGCTAGTGTTGGTCAGGATAGGGGAAGGAAGGTCACAGTCGAAGGTTTGATCTCTCTTTATGACTTTCCAATTAGGACCTTATTTGATTCTGGCGCTTCCATTCATTCATTTCTACTTCTTTAGTCGATTTTCTACACCTTATTATATCTTTTGTTTCTGATCCAATAGTAGTTTCAAACCCTATAGGAGGCTCGACTCATTTATCTACGATGTGTAAGGGTTTGAGACTTTCTATATTAGGCATCAAGTTTGATGACGCCTATGTACTTGGGTTTTCGGGGTACAGTATTATTCTGGTGATCGATTGATTGACTATTAACTGGCATTTTGGTCTGGTTCCCAAAAGTACATGAGACACGCTTGACTCAATGTATTGCGTGAAGTTAAAGCCTGGAGTGTCGCCAAGGAGTAAAGGAACTAAGTCGACAAGGGATCATGCCGACATGAACCTCGCTGCTCCTCCAAATACTGCCAAACCCATACCTCAAAACCCAGAAAGTTAAAAGTCTCACGAACTTTTTCTCACCATATTCCAATATCCTTCGTACCCTAGTGATGGGTACAAGTTTCTGTGCATTGGCACTATGGGGTCCGAGATTCTGGTGGTTGGCACTATAGGATCCGAGATTTTTGGTGTGGTCCCCTACTTTTACCTACTCCCACCTAACCACTCCACTATAAATACCCCTCAAGCTCACACTTCAAAGGGGTTGGAATTTAGTGATTTGACATCTCTTAAGAGCTCCAATTAGCCTCTTTAATGTCATCCATGCTTTGAGGAAAAAGAAGGGCTAAAGTGTCTTTTTCCTAATATTTGCATATGATAATTATGCCTTCATATAACTTAGAGATGTATGTAAAAGGATGTCATGAGATAGTATCAACCTTGTAACTCTTTGAGATTAATAATATTCCAGCGACTCTTCCAAAGTGGATGTAGGCCTCTCACGGGACCGAACCACTATTAATCTCTTGTGTTATTTACAGCTTTCCGCACTTACATTTCCATGTGAAACTATAATTCTTAAGTAAATGAGAGTCTTGAGTGCTTACGACATATTTTGCCTCAACATTTTGGTGCTTTTACTGAGAAAATTAAGATTTGTTTCTTTGTTTCACATTACCATCTCGACTCTGAATGCTTTAGGTTCCTTCGCTAACCTGCCTCCAAGTCCGCTTACGATGGAAAAGCGACCAAAGAATGCAATGATCGACTCTTCTGCTGCAGCCGAAGCTAGAACTTCCCATCAACCTCAACCGGCGAATATCTCGACCACAACCAAAACCCTTCCTTCTGTGGACCCCGAAGCTCTAAAGACATAAGCGCAGATCCGTGCGCTTAACCAAAAGTATGATAACACAGCTCTCGAGCTCAATCAGGCGTTAGCCTTATGCGCCAACTCCAAGAAAGTCAACGCATCGTCGCCCGACTTCAGCTCGCTCGGAATAACGCCCGACCTCGGCGTACCATCTTGAAAACCTCCTCTTCTGAATCTAGGGGCCCACATCAGAGGAGGTTTAGCCTCATCAAAAATGTCGTCGTCCGCTCCAACGCCCCTTCCAATGGTAATGAATACACCAACGACGATGCGACTAGACTATGATTACTTATAGGGAGGGGCACAGTATCGAGACCATTCCTGACTGATTATCAATGACGAGCCGGGTCTGAGCAACCAACCCCTCCTCAACAGAACTCGACTGCCGCCGTCCAGGATCAGCGACCTACTCTCCAAGTAGCCCATGCTCTTCCGGATCAAGATCCGCATCAACCTACTCAGCTTCATCATCCATACCAAAACTTGATCATAGATGTTGATGACATGGAAGAGGGTGACACAAACGTGCATCATAAAAGGCGATCACGAAACAGAACTCTCGAGGTCCGATGAAACCAATGGATTCCACCGGCAGATCCGTTTCTAGCATATCTTCCTACATGGTCCGAAGGATCATGAGGGAAATGCGAGGGAACACCAGCGACTCATGGGAAACCCACCTAAGGTGCAACCCTTTCACCAGGATCGTGCACGAAGTCGAATGGACACGACGCTTCAGTATGCCACAAATGCCGCATTATGACAATACGACCGATCCCTTTGCCTTTCTAAACCACTATGAATGGCCGATGGACTCTAGTCGGGCTACCGATCCGGTCAAATGCAAGTGTTTACCGGTTTTCTTCTCAAGCACTACTTTACTCTAGTTCTCTCGCCTTCCGCTCCATTCTGTCAACAACTTCGGCCAACTGGCCACCGAATTGGTTAAGCAATTCAGAATGCATGTCCTAACTTCGAAAAAATCCCCCACTCTGTCAAATCTATACCAAGGACCCGCCGAGTCACTCAAAAGCTACCTCTCGCGGTTTAATACTCCCCTTGCCAAGGTAGACGACCCAGAACCTCGTACCGTGCATTTCCAGCTTGCAAAAGGCATCCTTCCCACTTTCGAGTTCGGGGCCTGGATCGATAGGAAGCAACCCAAGAGTCTCGACGTTTTCTATGAGAAGGCTGAACAGTACTTGTGTCAGGAAGAAGAAAGGCGTAACCGAATCTCATGGACTAACTCTTCCAACAACCCGCATGCCGATACCATCGACGATAGTGCCAATGGAAGAAATGTTAGGGAAACTTTCGACAAGAACAAGGGGGAATGCCCCTACAAATCAAAGCCAGGTAACGTAGATAGGGAGGACGCAACAACAACCAAGCTCCAACGGATCCTAAGAGGCCCGGCCGCTACCAAGCTTACGAGACCTACAATCCATTGAATAAAGACTTGGAGACAATCTACCTAGAAACATGTAACACGCTCCTGTATAAGAAGTCGCACTATAGAGAGTCCACTGTTCACGAGAAGAACACTGGCAAGTACTGCCGATACCACGATATGTACGGGCACAATACCAATAACTGTCGTCAACTCAAGGTGTAACAACCCGCAAAAATTCTGAACCAATTTAAAATTTTTATTTTAGAAAATTTTAAAGAATTTTGAGAATATAAAATAATTTATTTTAAATAATAATGGCTAAATTATTTGTTTTAGTCAAAGTTAAAACGAATATATTTAATTTAAATATAAAAGGAGTTAAAAATGGCGCGGTAGTTTGAAATTTTAATTTTAAACTTTGACTGACTGTACAGGATTCAAAATAAATCAGAATTGAGTGAAACCAAAAATATTTAAATCTGTTTAATCATACCTTTCTAACGAATCTGAAAAATTGAAATTTTGTTTTAAAAATCAAAAGTTATGGCCGATTCAATTTTCAGAAAGGTCGCTGGAAAATATATATATATAATATATATGGCCCGAAAGGCTATTTTTCACATATGAAGGAATTTGGACTCGAAACCACTTCCATTGAGTCTGGAATAATGTTTCTGCATCTAATAAGTATAAACACTTATATATTTTGAATTTCAGAATTTATTTGTTTAAAAATGCATTTTTAATATTAAATATATAGCCTTGGAAAATAGTCAATTTTCAAACGACCTCCGTTTTCGATGAAACCACTTTTGTTGGAACCGGAATGTCGAATTATTGCTAAGTTTCAATTTTCATAATTTTTCGAATTAATATGTGAGCGTGGCAAAAGAAAATGTGTTTTATACATTTCGGTCAATTTTAATCAGCTTAAAAATGGCCATTTTTCAAATAGTCTCAGAATTCGATGAAATTAGTCTTGTTAGGATAGTATCGTCATAAGAAAGCCAAAAATATTTTTTTTTTTGGATTTTTCTGAGGTTGTATGTGGCCTCGGTGAATTTATTTGTATGACAGATTTTATTTAACAAAGGAATTAGATATTAAATTAAAGAAAAACCTATCGAAAATAATTGAATCGGGTTATGAGACCTGTTCCATTGGGTCCGGAACGGGGGTATTTGCCTAGAGACACTTTTTGTTGGGCTGAAATTGGATCAGAATTGGACTAACGGGCTTTTTCTGAAATTAATAAATTAAATAGTATAAAATACGGTATATATACCATATAAAATACAAACCCTAACACCCTTCCTGTAGCCGCCGTATTCATCATTTTCAATGGCCGAAATCGTCCTCTCTTCATCCCTTACTTTCTTTCAATCTACTAAGAATTAACACACAATCCTATAACCAAATCGAAGAGAATTTCTTGCTCTTCAATTCTATATGGGGATGATGATGTATCGTGGAGTATCCAGCTCGAACCACCCCCCTGAAAAGCCGTTGCCCCTCCTCGATTTCCACCCCAGGCCCGCCACTGAGTTGGCTGAGACCGCCATCGTTCGGTGTGCCGTCCTCCCCCCTTCGACGTGCCACTGCCTGATCAGCCTCCGGTGCTTCCAGTCGCGTGAAAGAAGGAGCCCTCGTTTGGAGCTAAAGGGAAAACGGTCGGCCGAAGCTTCCAGAGGAGGAATAAGGCAAAGATGTAAATTAATTTAATATTAATTTTATATTTTAATTGTTTAAAGTTTAAAACTTCATAACTTCTTCAAATCTTAACGAAATTCGATGATTTCAGAACCGCTGGACTCGTATTGACGAGATCTACATCATGGCACTGATCAGAGTTGAAACGGAGCACTTTGAATTTCAGCCAGAAATGCGAAGTGAGAATATCTGATTTTCATAATTCAATTAATTTTATTTATTAATTTATTCCGTTAAATATTTATCTGTATGTTATTTAATCAAATCTGTGATGTGATGTATTGTGTTGGATGTTTGATGGATTGTATGATGTGTATTATGCTGTATTGTATAGATCGGTGTTTGTAGATTTAGATCTGTATAAATCGGTTAAAATTCATGGTGTTTTAAAATAAAATTTTATTATGTTAAATTAATTTGTCAAATCGAGGCAAATTTTTTTAATATCAAATTTGTTTAGGAATATCAAAATTTCATTTTTATTTACATATCATGTGTAAATAAAAAGTGGCAGGCTTAGAAAATACGTCTACTCCTTTATTTGCATTTTCTTTGCAAATAAAACAAATGAAAATAAAACAAATAAAAACAAAACAAAATAAAAGAAAAGAAAAAGAAAATGATAACAATATTAAAAATAAGACTAGGTTACATATTTTATTTTGTATTCTATTTGCAGAAATAAAAAGACAAGTGCAAAGACACATTTTATTTACATCCTATGTATAGATAAAAAAAGACAAAATTGTTCGTTACATTTTTATTTACATTCCATGTGTAAATAAAAATTGGTTAACATATTTATATTTACCTTTTATGGTTAAATTTAAGGACATATTTGGTAAACACATATTTATTTACATTTGGTTTATAAATCTAAGAGCACATCTTGAATTGACTTTTTGTTTACATTTTATTTGTAAATAAAAAGACATAATTGATAAACACATTTTTGGTTACATTTTATTTGTAAATAAAAACCATAATTGACTAACATACCTTTATTTACATATTATGTGTAAATAAAAAGACATAGTTGAGAAATCTATTTTGTTTACATTTTTGGTATGTAAATAAGATTTCATTTTTGAAAATTATATTTTTGTTAACATTCCATATGTAAATGAAAACCCCTTTAAAGAATTACATTTTGTTTACAATTTTATATGTAAAATAAAGTATTTGTGCTTTTCAACACAAATATAACTTAGAAAATGAATTATCTATTTATATGCATTTTTTTAATATAACTACATCCTTGTTTGCAGTTTTAAATATAAACATAAATATTAGAATGAATATTATAGTTTATTTTGTATTTTATGTATATAAAATAAAAAGGAATGGATTTAGAAGTTACATTTTATTTGCTAATTTAGTATAATAATAAGAATTGAATAAAACAATCATCCGTGGGTCAATAAAGAATGGTTAGTTATATAATTACTTCGCCAATGTACATTAGGTAATATAAATGATTCACTTTTACCAATTTACACTGGTAAAAGCAAATATGATTTTTAAGAGTTGTAATTTTTGTTGCAATTTCAGATGCAAACAAATATTATATTTTCTTTTGAGTTTTTGTTGGATATAGAAAAATACATTTTATTTGTAAATTTAGTTACAAGCAAATTATTTAATGATGATTTTATTTTATTTGCATAGTTAGATGCAAATAAAGACCGTAGCTAAACGATTATATTTTCAATTGTATTTTTAAGAGGCAAATAAACACTGTAGAAGAAGAAAAAATGCATTTTTGTTTGTAACTTTGGATGTGAATAAAACATTAAATTAAAAAGTTATATTTTTATTTGCAATCCTTGTTGCAAATAAAACTAGAGAAAAAAAAGCCACAATTTTTATTTACATTCCTCGATGTGAATAAACATGGAATAAAAGTTGAATCTTTATTTGCAGCAGCCTCTATTGCAAATAAAGAATGAAATAAAAAGTTTTATTTTATTTGTATTCCTTATTACAAATAAAATATGAAATCAAGAGTGTGCATTTTTATCTTCACTTTATTGTTATAAAATGATAAAATTAAATGATGACATTTTTAATGTAATACAAAGATTGTATTGTATACAGTGTAAAGAATATCATTTTTATGTAATATAAAAGATTACATTTCATTGTAAGTGAGTCCATACTAGAATTCACTTTCTTGATATAAATGAATCAGTAGAAAAGATTCATTGTTTGATAAATTATGTTAATATGTGAACATATATTGCCACCATATGTGAAATGATTTATCATTATATATATGTTTAGGATGATGAAAAGTTACACTTTCATTTACTAGTTACCTGACTTGTTTATGTGATTGGGTCGATAATTTTCACACATCACCCAAGTGCACAAATAGTTTTATTATTTGTTTGTTGGTTGAAACCCCACACGGGTGTTGGGATGAAAATTAACATACACTAATCCCAATATTTAGTTGTATGTTGATCGTTAGATCGACAGGCTGCGATGAGCGTTATTATTTCATTTTAATGCTCACACAGTTATAGATTGCACTTTGGATGTGAATGGATGTTTGATGATGGTTTATTTTCATTTCAATATATACATTGTATAAAATCCATATAATAAAGTTATATGGTACATGATTGAGTCATATTCCAATTCAGGATTTCTTTTAAGCAAAGAACATTTTTAAAATAAGGAATATTTTAAAAAGAATACCATTGTAATATAAGTATCTTTAAAGAAGGAGTATTGTATCATAAAGAATATTTTACATTAAGAATCTTTTATATAAGGATTATTTTTAAATAGTGAATATTTTAAGAAATACTTAACAAAGAATAAAATGAGTATTTCTATGTCCGTTCTTGGATGGACAAAAGATAAACAGATTTTATAGAAGCAATCTAGTCACTCTCTAGACAAATATTTTAAGTTAAGATTTAATAAAGTTTTCCAATTAAACAATATTCATTGGACTTAGATAAAAGAATTATAATTGGGTTGTTGTGAATGGTGTCTTAAATAACACCGTTCTTAAACCCCGTGTTAAAAGATAATTCTTTTAATTAAGAATTTAGATTTTCAATCGGATTTAGTGATTGGAATTAAATGATATGTGAATTAGGTTTATCGTGAACAATGTTTTAAATGACATTTTTTCTTTAACCCAATTTACATTGTAATATGATTTAGAATTCGTGAATCTCTTTATTTAAGATTTAAAGGAAATATTCCAAAGTCAAGTTTTTAATTTAATATAAACTAAATTGGGATTGAATGGAAATTTGATTTGATAATATTTGAGATAGGCTTCTATAAAAGAAGACTGATAATACATTTGGAATTTAAAAGGCCCTACCATTATTCCATTTATATTATCGGTCTAATACAGAGATTTATATCGATCATTTATTGACTTGATTTCTGTGAAAATTCCAAAATTAATAGAAAATGATTTTGGGTTTACAGTGAACAATGTTTTTTTTAGTAACATTGATTCTTCAACCCAAATTAAAGATAAGACTTCTTTCTTAAATTAGGGTAATCATTTAATAATGATTTTGATATTGAAACCCGAGTTGGAGTTTAAATGAATTTCTAAAAAGATGATTAAAGAATAAATTAAAAGGATTTATTTTTGATGAAATTTAAGGGAACCTTTCCCTATTAATAAGAATATTCTATTTAAAAGAATATTCTGAATTGGAATGAGGCGTTGGATGCGTTATTATAACACTTTATTTTTTTATAAAAGAATACGCAAGTTATTCGGAAAGACCGGGTTTAACCCATTCTGAATAATCATCACGACGATCAAGAGTCGAAGGTGAAGACGGTGACTGAAGACCGGAGAGCTTCACATCGTTTGGTTGATGATGACCGATATCTTGAATTGGGACTGATCCCCCAAGGCAAGGTAAAAAGTGATGATCTTCCAGACGTACTGGAGATCGACGGATACGTTGTTTCGTTCAGACCCAGAACGGACTTGTAAATGGATAGCATGCCTGACATTGAAATTTATTTCATGTAATTAAATTGGTATTTATTTAATATATAAATGTATGGTGGCGGAGAATTTATTCTCTTGCTTAACACCCTTTTGTATGTTAAGTAATTACCAATCGCATGATATGAGTTGTTGATGTGGTATGCCAAGTTGCACTTGATCAAGGCTTATTGTTGCAAAGCAGAGCCTTGTGGGATGATCAAAGCATAGTCTATTTAGGCATAGCTTTGTGTAACGTGACTTCGCGAGCCTCACAGCCCGGTAGAGTCTAAAACGGGAGAAGGGAACGCAGGGAGTGCACACATTTCTCTCTAGCTAGAGTGGTGCCAGGGACCTACCAGCGCTGGCATTTATTCATTGTGGTTGTTGGATTTTTCGAGGCCTCGGTTTATGCGGTCGCCACTGGCCATATTATAGGTCCAAAAGGACCGGGGAGCGTGTGTTCAGGAATTGCCAATCCATTAAGCGTTAACGTATGGACCGGCCCTGCAGGATCCTAGGGTTGGACAGAGTACCAATCCTGGGGCATTTGCTAGAGTGTCTCAAATCGGTAAGGATCTCCTCCCTAGCCTTGACTTAGATGGAAACCCAAATTTCCAATACGACATCACGCGGTTTTGTTTGTATACCTATATATGGCGACATAGTGGGATGGGGCACTCATGCCGTCTAGGATTAATACATTTACTCTGATGTATTTCAAATTGTTTGCACACTATTATTATATAATACCGTGTTTATCGTATCAAGCATATTTTGATCATTATAAGGTAAAACCCTATCCTCCGGTTTGCGTTGCATTGTGTGATGGGACTTGGGTCTTATAATGGTTTCATTTTTCTAAAAAGCATTGCGTTATTTTGACGATTTACTTTAGTCATGCACTGGCAATCTATAGGAGAAAACCCGTTCCGCGAAAGTGGCGTGGTCCTGTGATTAGCCTTATTATATTATATAGGTTAGGTAGAATTCTCACACCAGTCCCATGACTGACCTGTAGTTTGTCCACTGGCAAACTCGGGTGCCCATATTTTCCACACGGGCAGTCGAGTAGCTATTTTTGCAGATATATTAAACAGGATTCTGGGTTGAAGCTTAAAGCTGTGTCCAGAGATAGAGAGTCTTCCGCTGTGTTCTTCCGTTGCAGTATATTACATTTTTTGTATTTATCTTCCGCTGTAATTATATTCCAATGTACTCTGATATGTATATTCTGTACTCTGATGTAACATTTATTATAGTGTTATAAAAGTCTTCTTTTATCTGTTGTAATGTGTTGTATGCCCAAAGTTAAAGTATTCGTAGATTTTCACTTTTTGGGTCAGACCTGTGTGGTTTATGGTCGATTCAAAGGGCGGGGATTTACGGGTCTTTACACAAGGACGCCATCAAGAAGCTTATCCGTGAAAAGCGCCTTGAGCAGTACGTTCAAGAACCTTTTCCTCCCAAAGCAATCTCGGGTCTTACTATGCCCGCACCTCCAACACCTGCCAAGGTAGCCCCTGGTCTGTCCAACCCAAGACGGGGAATTGTAATCAACACTATCTGTGGAGGACCTTATCCCATGCACGAAAGCTTCCGAAAAATGAAGGAGTATGTAAGCTCCATAAAGCATGCCACTTACGAAGCTTGCTCCACTATGGATGAATCCATCCCCGTTAAGCTTCAGAAAACAATGCGGGACGACATCGTCTTTTGCGAAAGAGAATCAACGAGAATTGAAATCTTGACCACGGACCCTCTCGTGATCACAGCCATGATCGTCCATGCTATCTCTGAAGGATATTAATCGATTCGGGGAGTTTAGTCAACATCATCTTCAAAGATTCCTACGATCAGATGAAGTTGGAAACCAAGGACTTGAAACCTTTCCAAGCCACAATCCACGGCTTCAACGGATCCTCCAATCACCCGGTGGGAATGATCGACCTACCCTTTGAACTTGGTACTGGGGATCGAAGCTGATTCCGAGTCCTCACTTTTGTAGTTATCAACATTATCTCACCCTACAATGTCTTCTTCGGGCATCCCTTCCTTACAGAGTTCTGAATCTGCATGTCCCCATGGTCTCTTCTAATGAAGTTCCCAACCGAAAGCGAGATCGACACAGTCAAAGGTGATCAAGCAAACGCAAGAGATTGTTACGCAATGGAATGGATGAATGTGCGCGACAATGACTAGGGCAAGGCCGTGCCTTTGTCTTCCTGCGCCAAGACCGTCTCCGTATATCAATTAAAGGCATCTGAGCCTTGGCTCAGGCGTCACTGCCGTCTTTTTGATGATCTCGACCCGAGGGAGGACGAAGAGCCCGACCACGAAAAGGCTACTCCAGTGGAACCTACGGTGGACGTTCCGATCAGCCCATATGACTCATCGAAGGTCTTGAAAATCGGATCGCAACCCCACCATGCAATAAAAGAAGATCTTGTTGATTTCTTAAGAGCCTACATAGATGTGTTCTCTTGGACCCACTTGGACATGAGAGGCATCGACCCCACAATTGCTTGCCACCAATTAAATCTCGATCCCACACTGCTTTCGGTCAAACAGAAACGCCACCTCTTGGGACCCGAAAGATCCAATGCACTCAAGGAAGAGGTAGATAGGCTACTCAACAACAACTTCATCTGTGAAGTCGACTATCCTGAATGGGTCTCCAACCAGTTCTAGTCAAGAAAGCTAACGGCAAGTGGCGAACGTGTATCAACTTCTCCGACCTAAACAAGGCATGTCCCAAGGATAGCTTCCCACTTTCGAAGATCGAATGACTTGTTGACTCGACCGCCGGATACCAGCTCTTATCTTTCATAGACGCCTATTTAGGCTGCAATCAGATCTCGATGTATCTTCATGACCAGGATCACACCTATTTCATAACTGACCTTGGGCTCAATTGCTACTGCGTCATGCCTTTCATACTCAAGCATGCAGGAGCCACTTACCAACGAATGGTTAACCGCATCTTTAACAACCAAACTGGAAAGTCCATGGAAGTATACATGGAGAATAGCAAAATATCGAGCAACACATCCATGATCTCTCCGAAATGTTTGATGTCCTCCGCCGTTACGACATGAAACTCAATCCCCTGAAGTGCTCCTTCGGAGTCACCTTAGGAAAATTTCTAGGTTTCATCGTTAACTCCTGAGGCGTCAAAGCCAATCCAGATAGAATCAAAGCTATTCGTGATATTCAAGTCCCTCAGAACATCAAAGATGTCCAAAGTTTAAATGGAAAGGTCGCCGCTTTAAGTCGATTCATTTCCAAAGCTATTGGCAAATGCATTTCCTTTTTCGACTTACTTCAAAAGGGGAAGCGCAACTTCGAATGGACCCCAGAATGCATCGCGGCATTCGAGGATCTATTGAATCACTTAGATCGAACACCTATCATGTCCAAACAGGTGGACCATGAAGACTTATACATTTATTTGGTTGTTTCAATACAGGTGATCAGTTCGACATTGGTACGCATTGAAGACTGTGTCCAGCGACCCGTCCACTACATCAACAAATGATTGACATGGCAGAGAAGAATAACCTGAAGCTTGAGAAACTAGCCTACTACCTATTGATCTCCTCCTAGAAGCTTCTACCGTACTTTCAATCTCACCCTATAAAAGTCTACACTGACCAGCTGCTACGACCGGTCCTGCAACGACTTGAAGCGTCCGAACGACTATTAAAGTGGAACATAGAGCTAATTTAATTTGAGATAACATTCATCCCTCGTTGAGCCATCCTTGGGCAAGCACTCACTGATTTCATAGTGGAATTCACCGCCCCTTGAGGAGTCTTCTCCAGAAAGCATCGAAGACCCGGATATTCAATGAAAACTGTTTGTAGATGAAACTTCCAATAACCAGTGTTCCGGGGCCGGAGTCATGTTCATCACTCCCGAAAAGCGCCCGATATGCTATGCTTTAAGGCTCAACTTCCCGGCTACCAACAACGACACGGAGTATGAGGCCTTAATAGCCAGACTTAGAATCACAATCGAACTTAACCTAAAGGACATCCAAGTCTTCTCTGATTCATAGCTCATCGTGCGCCAGGTACAGGGAGAGTACCAAGCGAAGGGGTCATAGCTCGCTCCTTATCTTGCCCAAGTTTGGGATTTGCTCACCAAATTCGACTACTTTGTCATCATGCATATTCCTCGAGAACATAATGAGAAGGTTGACTCGTTGGCCAAGCTGGCAAGCTCCGAAGATGCACAACTCATGAGGCTCACTCCAATCGAAGTGCTCGATTCGCCAAGCATTAGTCGGATACAGACCAACTCTGTAATGAACATCGAGGCTGAACCCGAATCTTGGATGACGCCGATCAAGAACTACTTGCAACAAGAGACCCTCCCGGGAAGTTATAAGGAATGAAGGGCACTCACTCGTCAGTCAGTACGCTACATCATTCTGAATGGAGTACTCTACCGCAGAGGATTTTCTGTCTCACTACTTTGATGCGTAGCCCACAAGGACGCTAGCCGTGTGTTAACAGATGTACACAAAGTGAGTTTGGCAATCATACCTAAGGGTAAACCTTAGTAAGGAAAATCATCAGACATGGCTACTTCTGACCCATGCTCGATCAAGAAGCTGCAAACTATGCCTCTAGGTGCGACATATGCCAACATTTCTCAAAACTCCCAAGAGCCCCGCCCAACGAATTGACCCAAATGGCCAGTCCTTGTCCGTTCTCCATGCGGGGAATAGACATTATTGGGACTCTCCCAGTGGCTAGAGGCGGGGCACGCTATGCCATCATCGCAATTGATTACTTCACCAAATGGGAAGAAGTCGAGGCTCTCACCACAATCACCCCCAAGAAGGTAATCAATTTCATCATCCACAACATCATCACTCATTACGGAGTCCCCCATGCCATCATCTCGGGAAATGGGACCCAGTTAGAGTGTGTGGAATTCAAAGCCTTATGTCAACAACACAACATCGAAAAGAGATTCTCAACGATAGCTCACCCTTAGGCCAATGGGCAACTCGAGCCTGTTAACAAAGTGATCAAGTCCATCATCAAGAAGCGTCTAGAAAAGGCCAGAGGCATGTGGGCAGATGAACTCCCTCTGGCCCTGTAGGCCTACCAGACCACCCACAAGTCAGCAACCGTGTAACGACCCGCATTCTTCGCATCTGAGGACCGTAGAATATTTATTTCATTCTCATACAAAGTCGTATGGTCGTGTAACTTTGGGGAACAACTACTGGGGTCATTTCCCATGTTCACGATTTTTGCCTATTTTTAAATGACCGTTTTACCCCTAGCGAATCTTTTTTCACCTATAACTTTTGATTGGTAAGGAGTTTTGACCTGAGACCACTTCCATTGGATTCAGATGATGGTTTACCTTTCCGAAGATTGGTCACATTAATTAAACGAACTTACGTTTGGGAGATATGGATGAAATAAGGTTTGGAAGATGAAAAATTGCATAATTGGGCTTAATGGGGTGATCAGCGGCTAGGCCCATAACCCATTTCGGGATTAGGGTTATGGGAGGGCTGAAATGAGTTGGAGAACCATCTCCATTCAGTTTTCCAGCCACTATAAACATTTCTTGAGCCATAGTAATGGCCTCCACCTTCCAAATCTCATTCTAATCTCTTCCTAATCGCTTTCTACTCAATAATTAACCAAATCTACACCAAAGCATGTCAAATTAGCATCAAATTAGAGTTGGGGCTGCTGCAATACATAGAGATCTGTGATATAATAGTAAAGTTTCATATCTAAGATTTCATTTGTGGCTAAGGCGAGTGATTTGCACGTTTATTCACTAATTACGGCTAATTTGGGGTGATTAGTGATAATTAGCGAAATTATACATTATAAAAATCTGGAAAAATATGCAGAGATTCTAAAATATTATTTTATGTCATTGGGGAAATTTGGTTTAATTTGGATTAAGATTGCTAATCATACAGTTAAGGGGATGAAGGGGAAAATCATGCTTTTAGGTACGTTTGATCTAAAATATTTCATGTGATTGGTGTATTAATGTTTTTGATTGATTCCATACGTTGTTACTGCTGTTTGGTATGTTTTGTGATGTCATAGGAAGGTTAGGTTGAAAACGACGTCGTTTGGCGAAATTAGCTCGTAGGAAAAAATTACAGAAATTTGGTTCCTGAAGGGGGGTAGGGGTCACGAACCGCCACCAGGGTCACGAACCGCCATCAGGGTCACGAACCACCACCAGGAGAGGGTCACGAACCGCCACTAGGAGAGGGTCACAAACCGCCACCAGGAAAGGGTCACGAACCAACAAGAAGGAGCGACATGAAGCAGAGAGGGATGACCAGAGGATCACGATCCCTAGGGGGTGATCCTTAGGAAGGGGGCGATCCCGAGGGGGCGACCCCTAGGAGGGAGGCGATCCCTAGGGGGCCAATCCCTAGGAAGGGGGCGATCCCTAGGGGGCGACCCGTAGGGGGAGACCCCTAGGAGGGGGTAATCCCTAGGGGCGACCCCTAGGAGGGGGAAATCCCTGGGGGGGCGAGCCATAGGATGGCGAGCCGGTCAAGGAGGGTGAGATTTGATCCGCATTCCAAAGAATAGTTTGACGGCTTTGATGCGGGACGTGTGCAAAGGAGTTATCGATATCTACAACTTTCGTTTACAAATGAGAGAGGAGGCATGTAGACGAACCAGAGGATGTATGGACTGGTTAGCCCGTATCCCAGAGCCAGAGGATGCATGGACTGGGAAGGGTTATTGGTTATAGACCATAAGGGCATGGTCATGGCAATTAGTTGTACGGAGTCCACAAGGGCATGGACCCATCATGGCCCCAATGGATTTGGTGATCAAAGCAGTGTATAACGTATGCTTTACGCACTGAGTGAGAGATGTGAGGATGATTGCTATGTTTGATGTTTGCTATCACCATGACATGCACACTCCTATTTTACACTCTATGTTAGTGTTTACCTTAAAGTATTGTACATCTTGTTGTGCTAACTCTTTGGTTGCAGGTCCACGTTCAGGTATGATTATTTATACCTATTATTGTTTATTTTGTTGTTATCGCTCATACCAAACTTACGTCTGACCCAGAGTTTTATGTCTCTTCTTATTACTCTGGGTGCTCCTAAACGAGCAGACTAGAGGCAGGTTAGGAGCTGATGTGCGAGTAGATGTCCGGAGACGAGCAGGAGGCTTCCACGTACTATATACATCTATTCTCCCTATGTTGTTGCTGGTCACTGCTTTGGGCATTAATAATGCACCTTTTCTCTTTTCTATAGAGATAGTATTTTGAAGTGGTAATAATGGTTTGGATCATAAGTGTACTTTGGATTCCGCTACTCTGATGATTATGGTTTAGTTTTCAGCTTACCTACTGTTTCGCCTGTTTTATATCAAGTATGTTATTACTATATTTTATCCCATGCGCTATGAGATATACTACAGGTTCTTGGTGATTCATCGTTTCAACCCAACCCTTTTGGAGATCGTCCCGTACTAGTTGGGCATTAGCACAACATATTTCGGGGAAATGTCGGCTGGTACGGGGCGGCCATTACACTTGGTATCAGAGCCTAGGTTGCGTAGTTAACCTAGGGGAAGACATCAAGGAGAGATAATATACGTATATGAGAGCGCGTGTTTGTGATATTTTGGTTTTCAAAAACTATATATATACTATTAGTATATCTAAGGATGAAGTTGCACTACACGAGCACCACTGAGGAGATGGTTAATCGTTTCTCTTTACAGATTGGACGATGAGCCGAAATACGAGGAGTATGGGTTCATGGCCCAATGATAGGAATGTCCCTGATATGAGGATGATGTTTACTACCTTCATGCGAGAGATGCTTAGGGATGCTCAGGGAGCAGTTCCTAATGCTGCTAATGGTGGTGGTGCAGTAGTGCAGGCGCCTAGAGCCGATTTCGCCAAGCTTAACAAGGATTATACTAGCCTTGGTGGGAAGCCGTTCCATGGAACGGAATCGTCTATGGTGGTTCAAGACTGGCTTGATAGTTATGAGCACATCTTCGAAGGTTTGGGGATTGATGATGCAATGAAAAGAAAGTTAGCATCGCATTAGTTTCAAGGACGGGCTATGAATTGATGGAATGCCATTAAAGCAGCTACCCTTGAGGATCAAGTTACTTGGAATCAGTTTAAGACCCGATTCAGTGATAAGTTTATTCCAGAGAAGAGCCGACATCGAGGTGCCAAACCTTCCCGTCGCAGGCTGGCTCTTGGTAGGTCGTCTACTGCATAAACTATCTGCTAAAAAATCAGAATTGTTCAGGAAATTTCTGGAGCTTAAGCAGAATGGTAGGGTGGTCTCAGAATATATTGTTGAATTCAATACCTTATCGAAGCATGGATTATCTCTTCTCGATATTGCTGAGAAGAACGAGAAGTTCATAACTGACTTAGATGAGTACTTGGGGGAAAGACTTATAAACCATATCGATGAGACATTAGAATCTATTGTGGGAAAGGTATTGAGGTCTGAGAGCCTTTATCCTAAGTGAAAAACCGAGGGTGCTGTTACATATGCAGGGGAGCCAAACCCGTAGGTAAGCGGTGGAGACAAGAATAATTCGTAGAATAAAAGGAAACAGAACCAAGCTAAGGATGGTCAGAAGAAGAATAAGTAAGATGTTGAGTGTTATAGCTGTGGCAAGAAGGGCCACTATGCCAAAGATTGCCGAGCAAAGCCAGCAAGCAAGAAGTGCTTCAATTGCGGCCAAGTGGACACAAGGATAAATGTCCATAACCTCCTAAAGATAAGTAGATTGTGAAAGCATATGTTATCAACGTTGTTCCTTCTTCGTCAAATGCCACAACTGCGGCGTAGAAAGGAAAGGGTGCCGTCATTCAAGGTATGCTTTCCATTTATGATGTTCCTGTTCGAGTACTATTTGATACCGGGGCTTCCCATTCCTTCACATCTAGTGACCTGGTAGATAGGTTGGGATTGGAACCCGAGATTGTCGATAGGCCTTTAGTTGTGACGAACTCGATCGGTGGTTCGACTAGCCTTAGTATGATTTGCCGTAATTTGGTCTTATCGAGTCATGGATGTATGTTTGCTTGTGATTGCTTTGTTTTGAGCTTTACTGGGTTTGACATTATTTTGGGAGTCGACTGGCTCTAAAGATAGGGGGTAGTGGTGGACTATGAGGGGTCTTCGCTGACCACTAGAGCGGAATATGGGCGGAGGGTACTGTTTGGTTGCCTAACTAGTGATGGGGTGATGGATAGTTTTCTAAATTCCCTCAACATCCCGCATGATGAGTTGTCAGATGTGCCTATTGCTGGTGAGTATCCGGACATCTTTGGGGAAGTGATTGGACTTCCACCACACTGGGAGATTGAGTTTCATATTGATTTAGTGAAAGATGCCAGGCCTATAGTGATGCCACTTCATCGTATGGCGCCAAGGGAGCATCGAGAGCTCGGGGTGTAAGTAAGCGATCTTTTGAAGAAGGGATTTATCCAAAGAAGTGTTTCCGAGTGGGGGGCACCAGTCGTATTTGCTACCAAGGCCGATGGTTCCCTTCCCTTATGTGTAGACTATCGCGAGTTGAACAAGATGACTAGGAAGAATAAGTATCCTCTTTCACGGGTAGATAATTTGTTTGATCAATTGAATGGAGCGAGAGTGTTCTCCTAGTTGGATCTCGCGATAGGTTTTCATTAGCTCCGAGTAGCAGCTGAGAGTATTCCTAAAACGTCATTTCGGACGCCGTCTGGATTCTATGAGTGGTTGGTCATGCCATTTGGGTTGACCAATGCACCCGCATATTTTGTGGATCTTATGAACAAAGTTTTCAGAGATCAATTAAATAAGTATGTTCTTGTGTTCATGGACGATATCTTAGTTTATTCGAGGACGGAGGAAGAACACAAGGACCATTTGAGGATAGCGATGGAGGTATTGAGGAAACACCAATTGAAAGCAAAATTTTCTAAATGTCACTTCTGGAGGAGAGATGTGAGGTTCTTGGGCCATGTTGTTTCATAGAATGGTATTGCCATGGACCCTGCGAAGGTGGCTAAGGTGCAAGATTGGTCTACGCCCAAGAATGCAACGGATGTGAGAAGTTTCTTGGGGTTAGATGGATATTATCGTAAGTTTATCCAAGACTTCTCCAAGATAGCAACATCGTTAACTTTGTTGACCAAGAAGAATCAAGCTTTCGTCTGGGATGGAAGGTATGAAAATGCATTTAAGAGCCCAAAGGAAAGGTTGACGTCTGCAGTAGTGTTAGTTATTCCTAAAGGGAATGAAGAGATGACGACATACACTGATGCCTGTGGTACCGGACTAGGTGCTGTATTAACGCAAGTAGGTAGGGTTGCAGCTTATGCTAGTCATCAACTGAAACCGCATGAGAAAATGTATCCTACCCATTATTTGATATTGGCAGCGATCGTGTTTGCATTGAAAATGTGGAGACATTACCTGTTAGGAGAAATATTAGAGTTGTTTACCAATCATAAGTCATTAAAGTATCTTTTCTATCAAAAGGATTTAAATCTTCGTCAGCAGAGATGGTTAGAATTCTTGGCTTCCTAAGATTTCAATATCGCATACACACTTGGGAAGGGCAATGTGGTAACTGATGCATTGAGTAGGAGACATGCCAGTTTGGGGGCTATGTTTCTGGAATGGAAGCAACTAGAGTATATCGCGGGAAATGATTTCAGACCTAAGTGTGAATTGGATCCAGAGATGTTAGCAAGTTTGACAATCAAACCGACTTTGATTGGGCGGTTTGGTTCCAATCAGAGGGTTGATCCTAATCTATTGGAAATCATCTCGAAGATAGAGATGGGTATCGACGGTAAGGCAACGAACAAGTATGGGCTTGATCGAGAAGGATGACTTCGAAAGAATAGGAGACTGTTTGTACCCAACGTGAATGGATTGAGAAATGAAGTGCTTAGAGAATGCCATCACTCAAAACTGACTATACATCCCGGTGGTAACAAAATGTATCGAGACATAAAGCAGACCTACTACTGGGAAGGGATAAAGAGAGACGTTGGGAAGTTAATATCCAAGTGCATGAACTGACAGTTAGTTAAAGCCGAGCAAAAGAAGCCTAGTGGTTTGTTACAACCATTGGAAATTCTTGATTGGAAATAGGAAACAAGTCTCGATGGATTTCATCGATGGTTTAACAAGGACTAGATCAGGTCATAGTAGTATTTGGGTGATTGTGGATCAAATTACCAAAAGTGCAAGGTTTATTCCCGTCAAGTCGAATAGAATGGCAACTAAGTTAGCAGAACTGTATATGAAGTAAGTAGTGAGATTTCATGGAGTACCCAAAGGTATCGTGAGAGACCGAGATCCATTATTTACTAGTGGGTTCTGGAAGAGCTTACAAGAGGCTCTAGGGTCAGAGTTACATCTCAATACCGCATACCATCCTCAAACCGACGGTCAAACAGAGAGGGTGAATCGTGTATTAGAGGATCTCTTGAGAGCTTGTATATTGGCTTTTGGAGGATCATGGGATGACCATTTACATCTAGTTGAATTCACATATAATAATAGTTATCAATCCAGTATTGGTATGGCTCCATTTGAAGCTTTGTACGGAAGACCGTTCAACTCACCATCATGTTGGTTGGAGACCGGTGAGAAATTTATGCTTGGCCCAGATGTAATAAGAGAAACTTCAGATAAGATCAAGGTTATTAAACAGAGAATGAAGGTTGCCTAAGATAGGTAGGAAAGTTATGCTGATAAAAGATGAAGAGATTTCAAATTCTCCGTTGGTGAGTTGGTATTCATCAAGATTTCTCCATTGAAGAATGTGATTCGGTTTGGTAGGAAAGGTAAATTAGCACCAAGGTTTTTGGTCCATTCCCAGTTCTCGAACAAGTTGGGAATTTAGCGCATAAAGTTGGATTGCTTGACAAGATGGTGGGAGTGCACGATGTATTTCATGTTTCTCAGTTAAGGAAGTTCGTGCACAATTCTGATATGACTATCTCACCCGATCAAATGGAAGATATCGAGGTCGAACCCGAGGTAGTTGAAAGCCGCAGACCGATTCATATTGTTGGACACGATACGAAGCAACTTCGGAGGAAGACGGTGAAACTCGTTAAGGTCCAATGGGGCGATAATGAGAGTGACTGCACTTGGGAAACCGATGAGAGCATAAGGAAGTCATATCCAGAGCTCTTTACCTGGTACAGTTTTAATCGCAGTGTAGTTATTCTGCATGCTAGGATGGGCTTGTTGTGTTTATTATGTATGTTTGATTGTTGTAAATGGTTGATAGGCAAGCGGGACCTTTAGGCTGTTTTCTTAGTTAAGGAATTTCGGGTGCGAAATTTCTTAAGGGGCAAAGTGTAACGACCTGCATTCTATGCATCAGAGGATCGTAGAATTTTTATTTCATTCTCATACGAAGTCCTATGGTCGTGTATCTTTGGGGAATGACTATTGGGGTCATTTCCCACATTCACGATTTTTGTCGATTTTAAATGACCGTTTTACCCCTAGTGAATCTTTTTTCGTCTATAACTTTTGATTGGTAAGGAGTTTTGACTTGGAACCACCATCATTGGATTCAGATGAAGGTTTACCTTTCCGTAGAGTGGTAACATTAATCAAACGGGCTTACTGTTTGGGAGATATGGCTGAAATAAGGTTTGGAAGATGAAAAACTGCATAATTGGGCTTAATGGGGTAATCAGCGGCTAGACCCATAACCCATTTCGGGATTAGGGTTATGAGAGGGCTGGAATGAGTTGGAGAACCATCTCCATTCAGTTTTCCAGCCGCCATAAACATGTATTGAACCATAGTAATGGCCTCCGCCTTCCAAATCTCATTATAATCTCTTCCTAATCGCTTACTACTCAATAATTAACCAAATCTACACGAAATCAAGTCAAATTAATATCGAATTAGAGTTGGGGTTGCTACAATACATAGATATATGTGCCATAATAGTAAAGTTTCATATCTAAGATTTCATTCGTGGCTAAGGTGAGTGATTCGCATGTTTATTCACTAATTACGGCTAATTAGGGGTGATTAGTGATAATTAACGAAATTATACATTATAAAAATCTGGAAAAATATGTAGAAATTCTAAAATATTATTTTATGTCACTAGAGAAAATTTGGTTTAATTTGGATTAACTTAGCTAATCATACAATTAAAACATGGTTAAGGGGATTAAGGGGAAAATCATGCTTTTGGGTACGTTTGATCTAAAATATTTCATGTGATTGATGTTTTAATGTTTTTGATTGATTCCATACATTGTTAATGTTGTTTGTTATGTTTTGTGATGTCATAGGAATGTTAGAATGGTTGAAAACGTCGTCGTTTGGTGAAATTAGCTCGTAGTAAAAAACTGCAGAAATTCGATTCTTGAAGGGGCTAGGGATCACGAATCGCCACCAGGGTCTCGAACTGCCACCAGGAGAGGGTCACGAACCACCACCAGGAAAGGGTCACGAACCGACCAGAAGGAGCGCCACGAAGCAGAGGGGGTGACCAGGGGATCACGATCCGTAGGGGCGATCCCTAGGAAGGGGGCGATCCCTGGGGGCGACCGCTAGGAGGGAGGCGATCCCTATAATGGGGAGATCCCTATGGGGTGGCCCCTAGGAAGAGGGCGATCCCTAGGAGGCGACCCCTAGGATGGGGGGCGACCCCTAGGATGGCGAGCCGGTCAAGGAGAGTGAGATCCGATCCAAATTCCAAAGGATAGCCTAACAGCTTTGTTGCGGGATGTGTGCAAAGGGGTTATCGATATCTACAACTTTGGTTTACAAATGAGAGAGGAGACATGTAGATGAACCAGAGCCAGAGGATGTATGGACTGGTTAGCCCGTATCTCAGAGCCAGAGGATGCATGGACTGGGAAGGGTTATTGGCTATAGACCAGAAGGGCATGGTCATGGCAATTAGTTGTACGGAGTCCACAAGGGCATGGACCCGTTATGGCCCCAATGGATTTGGTGATCAAAGCAGTGGATATCGTATGCTTTACGCACCGAGTGAGAGATGTGAGGATGATTGCTATGTTTGATGTTTGTTATCATCATGACACACACACACTCCTATTTTACACTCTATGCTAGTGTTTACCTTAGAGTACTGTACATCTTGTTGTGCTAACTCTATGGTTGCAGGTCCAGGTTCAGGTATGATTATTTATACCTGTTATCACTTTATTTTGTTATTTTCGCTCATACCAGACTTTCATCTAAACCAGAGTTTTATGTCTCTTCTTATTACCCGTGTGCTCCTAAATGAGCAAACTAGAGCAGGTTAGGTGCTGATGCGCGAGTAGCTGTCTGGAGACGAACAAGAGGCTTCCACGTACTATATACATCTGTTCTTCCTGCTTTGTTGCTGTTCACTGCTTTAGGCATTAGTAGTGCACCTTTTCTGTTTTTCTATAGAGACAGTATTTTGAAGTTGTAATAATGGTTTAGATCATAAGCTGTACTTTGGATTCCGCTACTCTGATGATTATGGTTTAGTTTTCAGCTTATGTACTGTCTCGCCTATTTTAAATCAAGTATGTTATTATTACATTTTATCCCATGCGCTGTGAGATATACTACAGGTTCTTGGTGATTCATTGTTTCAACCCAACCCTTTTGGTGATCGTCTCGTACTAGTCGGGCATTGGCACAACGCATTTCAGGGAAATGTCGGCTGGTGCGGTGCGGTCGTTACAAACCGGGCACAGTCCATTCGCCCTTGCCTATGGATCTGAAGTTGTCATCCCCATTGAGCTAAAGCTTCAATCTCATTGGTTTACTTACTATGATCCAAAAACCAATCAAGATTTGCTTATGGAATCACTCGATTTACTCGAGGAAAAAAGGAACAAAGCTGATCTCAGAGTTGCCGCCCAGTGACAACGAGTAGCCCGATACTTCAAATCTAGAGTCCGCCGTAAGAATCTCAATATCGGTGTCCTCGTCCTGAAATGGGTCTTTCCCTCACCGACTGGGCTCAGTCCTCGTTGGGAAGGCCCATACGCCATGCAACATAAGCTCAGGAATGGAACTTTCAAGCTAGCAACCGTAGGAGGAGCCGAGCTTCAAAGGGCATGGAACAGTGAATATATCTGCCGCTACTTTACATAACTTAGTGTATAGTTGTCTATGATTTCCAACGATGTTTTGTTTTCTTGAAATTCAAGGCATTGTAAAGGCTGTTATCGACGAAGTTATTAGTAAAAACGACGTTCAATTTCTCGTATCCTCTCCGTGTTTACTCCTTGCATGATATGTTTGACTGACTATCACAGCCGACGAACGTGCACAAACACTCAATCGCGGCGTTGGCACCTCGGGCACGGGAGCCACCGCCGCCATCCGAAGCTCGAGCCAACAAATCGAGGACAACTACTGGCACCGATCGACAACCCAAGCATGGGAGTCGGCACCGCTACTCGAATCCCTAGCCCGCGACGCGATCTAGTATAAATAACTCTAACTCGAATCTCGGTCCAGCACCGAGACCGAGTATAAATCGTTCCACTTCCAAGTCCCCGGACTTGGGGGCAACCCGCCAACCAACCTAGCGCAATACCAACCATGCATGCAGCTCCCTCTGGATACTTGTTGAATCTCGGCGCAGCACCAAGAACGAGCTTAAATAGTTCCCGCTCCTAAGCTCCAGGGCTTGGGGGCAGTCCACCGGCCACGATCCAACCTCCAGGTCTGGATCCGGGCACCCTTAGCCGAATAATTGATGCCTCCGCGCTCTAAACCCGAATGAATGACGGGAGAGCCAAAAGTCGGATGAATCGCAACGTCCACACCTTCAACCTACTTAGAACTAACTTCGGGCAATCCAAGGTGGAAGGCACCTGGCCTGGTTTCCACATATCAGGATTCCTGAGTTAGGGGAAATCCAATAAATGAAACCAGTGCTCAATCTCCCCGGAACCGGAATTTCCCCAGAGCGAGACCCTTTATCACATTTCTGTAAGTGTAACAATAAGTAGCTTATGCAAGTATGGGACGCCGTAAAACATAAAAAGAACATTCAAATACTTAACATGAAATGCGATTTTACTAATTAATATTTTATTTAACACACACTGAACAAACTACATGTCTAATATCTTTTCTTTCTAATGACATGGTGTATATGAAAACCACACCATGTCTTTAAATACCAAAAGCGAGGGTCGTACTCACGTATACTATCGACCTACATAACCAAAATAATGGAAACATCTATTACGGTTACTAACGCTGCTCATGCTTCTTCTTCTTGTGCTCCTTTTTTGCAGATTCAGCACTTGGTGGCTCCACAGTGGTTGGCCTCTTCTTCCAGATCCGCACCTTCCTCCTTTGCCCTTTGGAGGGGTTACCGACTCATGAGAGATCAAGAGACGCCTTCCGCCTTCATCCTCACTACTCGTAATTTCCATAATCTCGGTGGGAGCGATGTACTGCACTGGCTTGGAGGCAGCACCAGAGGCAAGGGCTGGCATGACATCACCCTTTCCAGGGACGTCCTTAGCCTCCAGCTTTGCCTTCTCCTTGGCCTCTTTGGCAGCCTTTCGATCGTATAGCATCTTGGGTTTGAGCTTCACGACGTCATCAGCCTTGAGCTTCTCGAAGGTCTACGTAGCTCTCTGCTGAGCATCCTCAACTTCCTTCCTCCTAGCCTCTGCAGCCACTCTCTCCTTCTCAGCCTCATCGGCAATCTTTTTCTTCCGGCCCTCTTCGGCGACCCTCGCCCTCTCCGCCTTGGCATCAGCATTCCTCTTATCAACTATAGTAGTGACTCTCTCCTCAGCATCCTGCCTGGCCTTCAGCTGAGCCTCCTGCCTAGCAGCCTCGTCCTGCCTCCTCTTCTCTTCCTGCTCCTCACACTTAGCCACCATCCAAGCCTTTTGGTTATCCACCAAGGTCTGCATTGACGGGACATTGGCATCTACTAGGCCCATGACGTGAGCACTATGGCCATCTACCACCTCTCTTTCCTCTATAAGGCCCTTATAAATGCTGGACCGTAGCTCGACATCACAAAAAGTGTCCAAATGGATGATTCTTTCTCCAAGATGCATCCCATGTAATCCTAACTCAGACTCTATCACTCGAGGGAGAATGGGGGCAAAGCACGGTGTCATAGTGTTCCAGGAATGGATGCACAGTAAAAACACAACCTTTTAGTCCACGAATTCGGTAATCACATCATCTTCAGGAATTCGTGGTAAAGAAAATTTACCTTCGGACAGGTATGGTGTGGGTATGACGGGGAGTGTGCTCGTCGTAGCGGAAAAAGTAAATTCAGTCTCTCCCAGTCGTGGATGCTCGTGATCATACTCAGTCGAGGCCTGGTCCAAAGCTGTAGGATCACTGGTTGTGGCAGATTAGGGAGCAATGACTGATAAGAGCTTCCTTCTGCAAATGTCTCGGCTACAACTACGCTCTCAGTAGGAACAAATTTCCCCTTTTCCGCGGCAAGCCTCACTAATCTCTCATTCACTGCATCCTCCTGTAACAACCTCCTTCCTTCCTCTAACTTCTCATGCTCCTCGTCAGTCAGAAGCATGGTCATCAATTGACGCTCATCTAAAATTCCCACATCCACCAGGCGTAAATAAGCCTCATACAGCAGCAGTCTCTCCCATGTTTGGGCTAACACTCGAGAGTAATCCTCAACTCACAAGAGTCCATGGAACTTTTGAACTTTAATTTACATGTTTCGAATATGTTCCGCTAAGGATGCCTCCTCCCGAAACTCAGCATCCTCGATCTCCTCCCTCAATTGCTCCACGTCCCTCAGGTGCTCAGCCTTTCATCCATCCGTCGAGCTTAATACATCCCTATTGCTAGCCTCGGCATCCTCCTTTTCCTTCCTCATTGGATCAAGATACCTTCTCAGTTCAATGACCTCTACATTCTCGGCCCTCAGCCTCTCATTCTCCGCTCTCAGAGCCTTGTTGTCTTCTTGGAGCGGGGATACCCGCTCATTGTCCTTCTCCAGTTAAGCATTCTCTTTCTCCAGCTCGGCCTTGTCCCTTTTTAAGGTCGTGTTTTAAGTGGTTAGAGAGGCCGTAGTATCCTTAAAAGTTGAGCAGGCATGCTCTGCCTCCATCTTCAGTATCTCCTACGTATGCTTCATCTCCACTATAATAGCAACACTAAAAATTAACATTCGAATGTATAAAGACGAATGAAGAAATGTCTATGACACAAGGGGAAGACCTGCCTATTTCCCTCTCCAAGTTACCAATAGTGGTCCACTCGCCGTCGATAGTCATCCCCTGATTCAGGAGCTCTAAGTTTTTCTTTCTGATCAGTTCCGAGTGATGGAAGGTATACCTAGTGAGCTCATCAGACTGGTGATACACGACCCTCATATGCATCCATATCTCCCCGGAATCCCTAACAAGATTCAGACTGAGATCAGGGAGGAATGCCGGCTCGTTAAAGTAATGTTGAGGGAATTCTGTTTTAGCAGCGCCTTTCTTTCAACTACAGAAAGCTCTCGGCTCTCAGGCACTGCTAGATACTACCTCTTTGTTTTAGTCGCTCCTGTCATCCTCAAATGGCTAAGCGGCGACTCCTTCCCCTTAGTAACTTGGGTAGGAGCCAAGGGTGTTGCGTGAGAAGAAGCTGTGATGACAAATGCCTCGAGCCCACTACATCAGGCCAGGAATCTGATCCAGATACTCGGATAAGAGGAGGAGTTGGAGATCGCCGTGATCGATATCTATGACGATATTCATTGCTGCGGTCTTATGGAGGTGGGGAGTCACCATATAGGCTAAATCCTCTCCTAAAGCTATCAAGAAAAGTGTTCCTAGGAAATCGGCGACCTCCGTACCCGTAGCCTTGTCCCCCACACCCTCTTGCCATTTCACTTGCCAAAGAAACAGTCCAAAGTCAGATACTTCGCACGTGCAAGCAAACGCTGTGTTATGCGGTATTTATGAGTGTATGTCCTAAGTGTTCTCTCAACAGACCAAATGATGGCTTGCATGAAGGAGTGAACCCCTTCACAGCTAAAGCTAGCTCTTTCATACTTCTTGTATCAAGCCAAGGAGACAAGTCTATATGAAGTTTGTTAAGATCATCGAACTGGCCCTCTTCCTCGAGTGAAACGGCGGTCTCTGAAGGTGTCGCAGGAGACTGTGGCCTGGCCGACGCTTCTCCCCCCGCCTCTCTTATCTGAGGCGCGACATGAGCGTTTGATGCACCCTCATCCCTAGCAACTATCTCCTCACTGCCAATTTCACCCCAGGACTTGGCAGCCTTTCGTGATTTAGGCACGGCGGAGGGAATATTACTCTTCCGACTAGGAGCTCCTTTGTCTTTCCTCGCCTCCACTCTCTGTTCACCGCCTGCGACGACGGGTCTAATTATAGCTCGATTATCAGGGAGCACTCCTGCACGGCGAAGGTGATCCTGATGTAGGACTTTATCTGTAGAAAGCGACTTAGCCGGAATCGCCCGTAAAGCCTCAAGGCGTTGTTAGTACTCGACACCAGGCCCGGTAGGCGCCTTAGGGTTCCCTGCCATGTCAAAACAAAGTCGAGTATAAGACATCAAATCCATGAGATTTATAATAAAACACGGAGCTCAAGAATGCTTCCTTCCAGCCATCTCCTCGAACTGGGAGGGTAGCGCACAAAAACCCATTCATATTTGTATACGGTCGGCTTGGGCCACGTCCCGATGAAAAACTTAGTGGTAGGCGAAGCTTCTAGAAAGTACTGAGACAACGATATATTAACCCTCCTCTTAGTTGAAACAAGTACCGAATGTCCTCTCCGGTGGGTTCTAACTGCAAATTCTCCTGGTAGAGAACATAGGTGCCTAAGAGGGAAGCATATTCATTTGTATGCAGTTGTGACGGCGCAATGCGGAAAGAATACATCATGTCCCAAATGAAATTGTTAGCCGAGGGTACACACCCAATAATACAAACCTGCCTATTCTAGGCAGTATAACCCTCTAGCGGTGCGTGAGCCCTACCATCATCTCTTGGTGCATGAACATCATTTACAGGAATGTGAAACCGTAATGCCATTTTCCTAACCGTCGCTGCATCCTTGTGCGATCGCACCGAATCCAACGGATTTTCAAGTATAACGGCATCGAACAACGTATCTGATGCCACCAGTGCATCCCCCTCAATGATTCCCACATTCTCTACCTCCTCATGTACAAACAGAGAATATTATCTTTCTGTTTGCTCCTCGTGCTCGAGCACTACCGTCAAACTTATGGCCAGAGAAGGTGTTGATCTCTTGGAAGTCTCAAGCTTGGTGCCCGTCGAGCCAGCACTGCTAGTTGAGTCAGATGTATGCGAATGGCGAAAAATAAGTTTCAGCCTCCGAAGTCTGTTCTTTCATGGATCTGTTCTTCATTGCTAGCTATACTTTAACACACTAGCGTTAGACATTGCAGTTGAATAACCTGTACCTCTCGTGTTGGTGCAGACTAACATGTGCATGCAGTGTTATGTAATATCAAGATAATACAATTTACAAGTTAAAAACGTGGAGCGTGATGACGACACTAAGTCCTTAGAACCATAATCGTCGTCGCGATCAACCAACTCTCTGGGGCTCATGTCAAGTCACGACTACGGCTTGAATAGAATTGGAGAACAATGGTTCAGTAAGTTCGGTTACAACTCAAGTTTATATGCTCTAATCCTATGTTCTAGCTACGATCTCTAACTTTAAGGCGACCAACATGAGCGTCGACCCGATCACACAGTGTCACGAGACCAACGCAGGTCCTGGAGAGATGAGCTAAAGAATTTAAGTGCTAAGCAATAAGTACAATGCCACGCAGAGGCATGATGCGAAGTAATCAGGCCATTCACGGACTCACACCCCTCCTGAAGTTCGAGGAGTCGCACCCCTTCGGGGTTCGTATGCTCGAACCCCGCTCAGAGTTCGAATGCTCGAACCTCGATTTGGGTTCGAATACTCAAACCCCAATTAGGGCTCGAATACTAAAACCCAATTCAGGGTTCGAGGACGCGAAACCCCCTGGAGTTGGAGGATTCGAATCCCTCTGGGGCTCGAAAATCCACACCCCGTGTGGGGTACGAGCCCGCCACCAAGTACATAGGGCTTCGGCGCTCTTTTCCTCCCTCTGCATTGCGTTTCTCCCTCTGATCATGCCTAAAGCACTTTGACCTCCTTCCACCTTCCTTCTCAACTCTCCTCTTCCTCCCATCTCAAGCTCCACTGCGCTCGCCTAGTCCAAGCCGAAGACTCGAAGCAAGAAGGCTACGATGGCCACGGTGGATGCCGTTGAGGAAGGAAAACAGTGGGAGTCCCCTTCGAATCCTATCTGGGTTCAGTGTTCGAGTTTTTGAATGCAAAGGTTTCAGGATTCAATGGCGGCTGAAGAAAAAAAAAATAGGAAGAAGAAAGAGAGGGGAGATGGGGGTGCACCTATTTATAATAGATGCAGCCGGCCCCTCGTGTTCCAAAACATGGCTGCTCGTATCCCTGTGGGGTGCGAAAATCCGTACCCTATCGGGATACAAGTTTTCGTATCCTTGCCCGAGGTACGAAATTCTCGTACCCCAAGGGATACAACATATATATATATATAATATAAATGTGCACGATGCGCGTGTATACAAACAAACACGAGCACGCAAATTCAACACAGTGCATGTGCATGACAACGTAAACACTACGTCATATCGACAAACAACCCGCTTACGATTACAGAGTAAACGAGCTCAACAACTAACTTCTATTTTCATGAGTTTACAGGAAAATTCGACGACTCAATGACTACTTCAACCAAGTCAAAGCACATCATGTCAAGACAAGACGTACTTTGGGGGCAAATGTTAACTGGCCTTTTGGCCTGGTTCCCAAAAGTACACAAGACATGCTCGACTCAACGTATCGCGTGAATTTAAAGCCTGGAGTATCGCCAAGGAGTAAAGGAACTGAGCCGAGAAGGGATCATGCCGACAGGAACCTTGCCTCTCCTCCAAAACTGCCAAACCAATACGTCGAACCCTAGAAAGTCACGAGTCTCACGAACCTTAGCACCCCATATTCCAATACCCTTCGTACCTCTTGGGGTACGAAATTCGTACCCCATGGGGTACAAAATTCGTTCCCCAGGGAGGGGTACGAGTTTTTGGGAATTGGCACTATGGGGTTTGAGATTTTGGTGGTTGGTACTATAGGATCCGAGATTTATGGTGTGGTCCCCTACTTCTACCTACTCCTATCTACTCCCACCTAACCACTCCACTATAAATACCCCTCAAGCTCACACTTCAAAGGGGTTGGAATTTAGTGATTTGACATCTCTTGAGAGCTCCAAGTAGCCTCTTTAATGCCATTCATGCTTTGAAGAAGAAGAAGGGCAAAAGTGTCTTTTTCTAATATTTGCATATGACAATTATGACTTCATATAACTTAGAGATGTATGTAAAAGGATGTTATGAGATAGTCTCAACCTTGTAACTTTTTGTTATTAATAATATTCCAACAACTCTTCCAAAGTGTACGTAGGCCTCTCATGAGACCGAACCACTATAAATGTATTGTGTTATTTACTGCTTTCCGTACTTACATTTCCATGTGAAACTATAATTCTTCAGTAAATGAGAACCTTGAGTATTTACGACATATTTTGCCATCAAAATTGGCCATGTATGGTGCCATTTTTGACTGCAAGAGGAGGGTGGTGAGATTGATGACTTGTCATGGTAGGATCTGCGGCCCGCGAGGGTCAGTCATGTTGAGCTTTTAGAGTTCTTAGATACTTCTATTGATGATCTTGGCTTGATACTTGTGGTGAGATATTTTCCGGACTTATTGAGGAGGTGAGAGGACTACCTCCGAGGAGAGAGAATGATTTTCGGATTTATTTGACCGAAAATGTTAAGCTTATTGCATTACCTATACGTCATATGACTCTGAGGGAAAGGAAAGAACTGAGTAAGCAAGTGGGTGAGCTGTTATAGAAAGGCTTTACTAGACGGAGTATATCTGAGTGGGGAGCACCATTCGTATTTGCTAATAAGGCAGACGCCTCTCTCCATCTGCGTGTGGTTATTTAGAATTAAACAAGCTCACGAAGAAGAATCGACACCCACTCCCTCGGATAGACGATTTATTTGATCATTCAGTGGGTGCACCCATTTTCTCTTGATTAGATTTGGCGACTGGGTTTCATCAGCTTCGTGTTGCAGATGATAGTGTGGATAAGGCAAGTTTTAGAACTCCAAATGGATTTTTTGAGTGGCTGGTTATCCCCATTGGGCTAACCAATGCACCGGCATATTTTGTTGATTTGATGAGCCAAGTGTTTAGGGAGTTCCAAATTAAGTTTGTGGTGTTGTTTGTGGATGGCATTTTTGATATTCTCAAAGACGAGGATGAGCATGCGTTGCATCTGGTAGAGGTTCTCTATACTCTTCGTGCCTATCAGTTGAAGGAGAAGTTCCCGAAATGCCATTTTGGGCGTAAGGAAGTGAGGTTCTTAGAGCATGTACTGGAGATGGTACAACGATGGGTCCTGCTAAAGTGATTGTTGTGAAATACGGAAAGGTCCTCAGGAATGCGACTGAGGTAAGGAGTTTTCTAGGTTTGGCGGGGTTTTATGGGAAATTTATTAAGGACTTTGCATGGATTTCAGCTCCGCTTACCCGCCTAACTAAGAAGAACTTGGTATTCTCATGGGACGCTGATTGCGATGATTCCTTTATGAGATTGAAGAAGGCTCTCACAACTACTATAGTGTTGACTCTTCCGAACAGAGCTAAGATGTTTACAGTGTATATAGATGCTTGTGGTATAGGATTAGACACAATCCTAATCCAGGAGGGTAGGGTTGTTTGTTATAGGAGCAGACGGCTAAGGGTGCATGAGAAGAATTATTCTACTTATAATTTAGCGCTGACAGCTATTGTTTTGCTCTTAAGTCTTGGAGCCAGTACTGTTCGGCGAGTGGTTTGAATTATATACGGATCACAAGTCTCTGAAGTATTTATTCTCGCAAAAGGATCTCAACTGGAGGAATAACGTTTGGATGGAGTTTCCAGCATCCTACAATTTTTATATTTCTTATACTCCAGGGAAAGAGAATGTAGTAGTGGATGCTCTAAGTAGGTAGGGGAAGACTTTGAGATTATTGTTCGTAGAGTGGAGAAGTTTGGAGTTTATCTCATCTTTTGATTTCAGACCATCTATGGACTATGAACAAGGATTATTAGCATCGCTTGAGGGGCAACCTACTCTATTGGAGCAGATTTGATCTGGTCAGCGTGATGATCAGCAAGTAGCTGATATTTAGGAACTATTAGGTAGAGGCAAGACCCCTAGTGTAGCAACCCGAATTTTTAGTCAATTTAAAATATGGATGTAAATGTATTTAAAAAGGATTTTCAAATGGATAAGTCTGACTGAATTTCAAATTTCATTAAATGTTGAATCTAGACTTGAAAAACTATGGAAAATGAACTCTATTTTTTATATCTTATTGAAGTTAAAATAAGGTTGGTAAAATTTTAAACTGATTTAAAAGTAAACATATTAAAATTCGAAAATTCAGTATTATTTTATAGCTTGAAAATAGACTTTTTGCAAACAATCTCTAATTTCAATGAAATCGGCTCCGTCGGATCCGGAACGTTAAAATATGGTAAGGTTTTAAATTCAAAAACGCATGTCAAAAAATCAGTTGAAATTAAATAATAACGTAGAAATAGGTCATTCTTCAAATGGTCTCTGAATTTGACGAGACCAGTTTCATTGGACTTGTATCAATGTTATATAGTAGGTTTTAAATTTCGTATCGATCGGACTTACGGTTTGATCGTACGAGTTGAAAACGTAAAAGATCATTTATTTAAATGCAAGCTTAAATTAATCAAAAACATGTTTCCTTAATTCACTCCCTCCATGGCACCTCACTAACCTTGTGTGCACTCTTCCATGATGGCTAGCCTAAGTAATGATGATGTTTATGGAACAAAAAAATAAGAAAATGGCAAAAAGATTATTACGTGAATTAATTAATAAATATGGAAGGGAGAATTGTCATAAGGACCTTACTTCAGCATGAAGCTATCTCCTCTCATGGCGACACCTAGGCGGGCATAATTGCACTTAAGACCCTAGCCCTTTTCTATATATAGAGCCCCTCTCCTCCTCCTACAGCTGCCACCCTCACCACCTAGCAGCCCTCTACATCTAGTGCAACCCCCTCCTTCCCTATGTGGGGCCTTTTTTTCCAAACCCCTCCTTTCCCTTTTTAAAACTCCAAAGCTCCACCACTTAAAACCAAGATCCAAAACACAATTCAACTCAAATTTCCACCAACTTCGTACTATCATAACTCTCTGCCTTTAGTAGAAAATTCAAAGATTCTTTTTTTGAAACCATAGAAAATTTTAGGAGGAACAACTTTCTAGTTGACCACCTTTTCTAGTTCCAAACCTAACTAGCCAATAAACACCATTTTCTCCACTGCATTTTTTAAGCCTGAAATGTAACCCGAAAATTCCCTGTTTTCTATCTATCTTAACTCTACCCTAACAAAACCAAATTTCAAAATTCTTTTTTAAAATTGTGTGAAATTCCAGTGGCTACAACTTTTATGTTAAGCACTTCACCCAGTTCAGAGTCAAAGTTGTTCAAAAATCCAGTTCTTTGAACATCATTTTGTCTTTTGAATTTTCTATTCAACCAGAAAATTCTCTTTGCTCTTTTGGCCATAACTTCCTCAAAATAGATCCAAACTTAGAATTTTTTAAAATAGTAGAGAGAAGAAAGATCTAAAACTTCGAATTTTATCACTTTTTCAAATTCTTAGTGTAGATTGGCCAAAAATACGATTTAAGTTACTTACTTTTTCGGATATAATTGTTGTGTTCAAAATTCCACTCAAATCCATATCCTTCTACACCCAATCAAGCCATTTTTCCTCTAAAACAACAAAAGAGAGGGAGAAGAAGCTAGTTCGAGAAGAAGTCGAGAAGATAGCCGTAACGCGAAGAAGAGAACGCTTTCCAACTTTAAAGTATGGAGGACTGGATCCCTCGATGAGAAATCTTTTTAACTAGAATAGTTATTATAATCGTCAACTAATTATATATTGATTGCTTGGGTTGCTATGATTGCATTGTGGATGATGGATGTTTATTACAGTTTTATTATTACTGTTTATGTACATATAAGCATTAACAGTTATAACGCTTATACTTTTAACTGATGATATATGATAACTGTTGTGGTTGTTATTATAATTGTTCACACAATTCACACTATGAATATGGAAATATTTTGGAATTGATTAAGTCGAGTTCCATTGGAATATTAAAGGAAAATATATTCATTTAAATGAAATAAGACTTGAAAATGAAAATTGGATTTTTATATCTGGAACGATTTGGAAATGAAGTTACGATGATTTCAAACAACTATCGGAAAGGGTTGAAATGGATTTGAAAGAGTTTTGAATTAGAAATTGTTTGTTCTAATTTAAAATAGATTTTGAAAAGTATATTCAAAAGTGAATTCAAGTTAGATATGTAGACGACGTTTTTAACTCGAATTTATTGTTCCGTTGATCTTATTTATTTTTATAATGGATTTCATGAAATTTTGGATTTCAAAAGATTTAATCTTGAAAAATACTATTATTTTAGTATTATAATAATATAGAGTATTCAATTTTGATTTATATTCGAATTTGAAGTCGGAACTGTTTTTAAACGAGTTATAAACATTTAAGAAAATATGTTTGGAATGAATCAGACAAGTTTTATTTTAAATAATAATGTGATTTGAATAGGACGTTTCATGCAGCGATAGTTCGCGAATTTCGACCATGAACTTCAAACGAGCATAACTAATGCAGTTTAATCGGATTCCCCCGTAATAAAAAGCGTTTGTTTCCTATTGATAGTAACTTTCAAATGAAAGAAGAAATTTTGGATTTCAACTTATAGATTTCAAGTTATGTTTAAATCTATTTTTGAAAAGGTCGTTGTAAACGTAGTTCGATGACCATAATTGGGAACCGATCGAAATGGTCATGTAAAAATTATTAAAAATATGAAAAAATTATGATAAATCATAATAAATGATTTTAAAGTGATTTGAGAATGAAATATGAAGTTTCGAACTATATTCCAATTTTTGCGCTTTCATCCTAACTTGTTAAATATGGTAAAACGACGTTTTGGGAATTTAAGTTAAATGAACTTAAGTATTTGGTTTATCAAATATAAATGTAGTTTCAACAGATATGTTTTGGTAAATCTTTTGATTTAGAAATTTTTTCCATTTTAAATAAATTGGATTTGGATAGAAATGATCTTCAGATATTTGGTATTGATTACCATTGTGTAGACGTTTGTTATTTGAGGAATTTGGAAGATGTTTTTATCGTTATTCCACTTATATTATTCTTTGATTACGCGAATTGATGTTGAATATAAGAGGATGTAAATTCTCTTTAAATCTTATATTCGATATCAAATGGTTCGGAGTTTGTCGTGAATGGTGTCTTCAATAACATCGTTCTTTAACCCAGTTAAAGAGGAAGTTTATGGAATTAATCTTTTAATTAAGATTTAATTGGAATAGGGATTTGAAAGGTATGAAACCAAAGTAAAGTTTTCTAATTGATAAATTAAGTTGGAACTGAAGGAAATCGATTTAGTGATAATCTGGATGGGTCTATATGGATGAAGAACTTTAATATTTAAGGAATTTAAAAGGCTTTGCCGTTATTCTGCTTATAGTATTAATCTGATACAGGAATTAATACCGATTATAAGATGATATGATTTCCATGATGATTTCATTTAAATGAAATGTTATTTTGGGTTTATTGTGAATAATATTTTAAATAACGTTTGTTCTTTTACCCATTTAAAGGAGAAGATTTCTCAATATTAGTTGAAGTGAAATCTTTATTTAGTTTGAATATAAAGATTTAATGAATGAGTTTCCACTAATAAACGATAATGGGAACTAAGTTTAATGATCATCCAAAGAAAAGCGAGTTTTCCTCAAAGAAAAGATTTAAAGAAATGGATTTTGGATTAACTAGTTTTCAAATATGAACTTTGTCAAGAATAAGGAATCATAAGTATGATTTTGGGAAAAAGATATGATTGAAAAAAGATAAAGTAATCAACCCTAATCAATAATCAATGAATGGGTTGGGTTTAAGCAAATATGTTTTCCTGTAAAGATAATTGAAATTTTTCGTCAAATTTGAAATGAATGAAGGTAATCAAACTTACCAAAATAAAAGGGCAACTAGATATGGAGTACCGCCAGTATTGCTCCATGAGACGAATAGGATGGGAATGTGATAATGATTTGAGAAAATACCTTTTTCGCGAGATTCATTAATCTGGATAAAGCGTAGAAAACTCGATTTGAGTTAAATTTGTGAAATGAGATTATATGATCATTTGAAATGATTTCCAAGGAAATATTTAAACAAGAGCTTAAAGAATGTAAATCTTTGATAAGATTTAAATGGGCATACCCCGATATAAAGAATGATTTGAGTAAAAAGAATATTCCGAGATGGAATGAGACTCATGATATTTTCATATATCAATTATGGTTTTTCAAGATGCACTAGTTATTTCGGAAAGACCGAGTTCCGACCCACTTCGAATAACTATACGACGAGTATTGAAGATACTGAAAACGGTGGTTGAAGATCGGGGACCTTCACAATGTTTGGATTGACTGCTGATGTCTCGATTGGAGTGTACATACAAGATGAGGTTTTAAGTGGCGGTTGTCCGGACATACTTGTTGATTGTCCAAATTTGCAAGGGCCTCTCTCCTTTATTGGATGAGGACTAAAGTACCTTCGGTTCCGTTCACATTCCAAAACGAACTTGTATGGATGTGTGTCTGACATTGTATTTTGTAGTTTGTGATCGATCTTTACTAAACATATTCCTGTTTGTGGTTGAGAGGTTATCTCAACTTAACACCCTTATTTCAGACATATGAGCTCAAAGGTAATATGATTAGAAATTATCGATTATATATTATGGGTTGATAATTTGGCATGCCAAGTGATGAGCTATTAATGATCAAAGCTTTTTTGTTGAAAAGCAGTGCTTTGTGTAAAACATGACTTCATGACCTCACAACCGGTAATGAGCTGAAACATGATGAAGTACCACAGAGTTAAGGACTAACATTTCCTTCTAGTTGAGAAAGTAATTCCATGGTATAAAGCCCAGGTAAGTTTACTTAGTGGATGAAAGATTGAGGCACCTCGAATAATGGTCATCAACGACCGAGAGATCTTATGTTCAGGAGAAACCCCAACTTCACTTAAAATAGTGGCGGGTTAGCTCTGCCACTACAGAAGGAGAATTTGTTGATCTTGGGACATCCCGCTAGAGGTGTTCCAAATCGTGAAAAGGAAGATCCTCTGCCTTGGTCATTGATGGAACCCAACTTTCAATACGAGCCTTTTATGGTTTTAGTTGTACTCTATTTATGTAGACGTAATATGTGGTACCTATGTCTTCTATGATTGATACATTTACGTTCAAAAGTGATTTGTACACTAATAATAAAATAAACTTTCATGTACCAAGCATATTTAGTTATCATAAGGCAAAACTTGCCTCTTTGGTATGTGTCACATTGTGTGATGGGCTACGAGTCTTATGGTAGCTTCATTTTCAAAAAGCATTACGAGTATATTATAACTGGTATTCATGATGGTAAACCTATTCCGTGTCTTATAATTTACCCAACTTTAAAATAAAAGTAAATAGCTGATTGAGTTCTCACACCAATTCCATGACCGATCCAGAGTTTGTTGTTCTTCCACCTGAACTCTAGGTGCCCATATTTTCCACATGGGCAGCCAAGTAGTTTTGGTTTGCAGATATTTTCTAAAGAAGGTGCTGGATTGAAGCCAGAGCTATGTCCAGAGCAATTTATTTCTTCCGCTGAGAGTTTATATTTTCCGCTGATACACTCTTATATAGTTATTTACGTTGTGCAACTATTTATTATTGTACTCTGATAATATTTCTGTACTCTGATATTTCTTGTACTCTGATGTAAAAGTTATTGCAATGATAATGAAAAAGTTGTTTTGTTCAGTTCTTAGTAGTTGTAACCCCAAGTGATACATATTGTTGATTGGTTTAAGTCGGTTTAATCATCGGTTTCAACCGGACAATAAGGCGGGTCATCACATCTAGGCACCTTTCTAGGTACTCAGTTGATGAAAGAGCATGACTATGCCATGATGGTAGGTTATGTACACCCTGCATGGGGGACGTGACAAGTGCAGTATTATCAGAGGCCTATCATTCTCAGATGATAATCCATCTGGGAGGAGATAAGAATAATAGGGATATGAAGAGTGTCTTCTATTGGAAAGAGATGAAGAGTGACATGGCAGATTTTATAACAAGATGCATATCATGTCAGAGAGTTAAAACTGAGTAAAAGAAACCAGGTGGATTATTTCATCCCTTAGATGTTCCACAATGGAAGTGGGAGAGCATCTCGATGGATTTCATACATGGTTTGCCTAGATCGAAGAAAGGCAATACTAACAATTGGGTGATCGTGGATAGATTAACCAAGAGCGCTCATTTCATCCCAGTCAAGAATAAGGGGATTGCATGCAACAGCCTGAAACTTCGGGCAGTAAATAATTAAATATCAAGGTTATTTAAATAATTAAATCTTGGATTTAATGTTATAAAAATGATTTTATAACCTTGATTAAATCCCTTTATAAATAATAATTAATGAGGAGAAAACTTGTTGTTGAATTTCTGTTTACAAAGATAAGTAGTTCGAAGAAATATCGATAATGTGACCGAAAACAGCTTTGTCAATAAACGACATTTTACTTGTTAAAAGTTATTATAACATCATGTTCATGTAATAATAATAGAAGAACACATATTTGTATGTACATAGCATATAAATAAAATACAAATGTAACATGTATATATATTCTAGAATATGAAAAATGGCTAAAAATGATAGGGACACGTGTCATCAAATGAACGGTGCACATGTCATGATATTTAAGGAGGTAAAGACACATAAAACCATTAGGTGTCCATGTGTAGAAACATCTTAAGACACCGAAGGGAGCATGTGTTTGCATCCTAAAGCTTTTGTGATGATAAGGTGGTCAAGTGTCCAAAACTAAATTACCAAACTAGCCCTGAGAAATGCTATATAAAGGGTGGAAATGTTAACTTCTTTTCATGCAATCACAAAATAAAAACAAGATAAGATAAAGAGGAGAAGTTTAGGAGAACCAAGAGAATAAATACAATTTCAGTTTACATTTCTAAGGTGAGAAAAACCATTTGAGTATATGTATTAATTTCATATTTTGAAGAACAGTTGTGAAATTTAAGGATGTATGATTGGTCTTCAACCCCTGAAAATGGCGTTCGGTATTTTGACTATAACATCCTCAATTCTTAATGAAATTTTGATTTATTTATCAATCTAGAAAGTAAACACAAAGGCCTACAACTTTCATTTTGGCCACTTTTTCTAGTTCGATTATTTGTGTATCTGAAAACTGGATGCAAAGTCAGTTAAAAATCTGCCTAAAATGGACGTGTTAAAAATGCCTTGTATTGTTGAATTATTTATATTAAACTGATAAATGATTTTGAGGTTTTCTTTTAATGATGATTAAGTAGACTAAGAAAGATTCCTACTGTAGAAAATTTGGAGTCAAAATCTATATTTATCATAGGGAAATAGAATCAAACATTTTGCTGAAAAACTGGTCAAAAATCTGAATTTAAGAACTTTTCGTTCCTTTCTGAAATGCTATCTTTTCTCTGAATTATTTATGAAGCATTGTACCAAGGCTAGAACTTTTCATAGCATTTCAGAAACGTTGTCTTGTCTCTAAATTATTACTAAAGCACTTTAACGAGTCAAGAAGTTTTCACAGCATGCCAGAAACGCTGTAATATCTGTTTTGAGTCTTATAAACTATCCAAAACTTTTCACAGCGCAACTGAAACGCTGTAATAACTGTTTTGAATCAAAAAACTATTATAATCTGCCTAGAACTTTTCACAGTGCAATAGAAATGCTGTAATAATTTTTTGAGTATAAAATTATGGTAAACTACTATAAACCCTCTAGAATTTGGGCTTGAGCTTCCTCATCGTATCATAAAACAAACTGTCAAAAGTGGGGATGTTAAATCAAAGTACAAGAGAGTCAAAACGTATCAAAATCAAGAACAAGTTAGGTTGACGTGAGTTTTGCGAATTACGATGATTCGAGGAAGATATTTGATTGCTTTAGGGTGATGATAAGTACTATATTATGTTCTACAAAGCATTTTGCATGAAGATAACAAGGAGTACCATGGAACTCATCATCTAAATAATTACTTAAATGACTTCAACATACTATATTGACTACAATCTTAGCTTCAGTAAGCAAACAACATATACGACTGATGATTAATGACATTGATGACTTAGTATGACTTGCATAAAGTCTTGAAATCAAGAACATAAGGATTAGTAGGGGTCTAGGACAGACATAGAATACCTATGGTTTGATAGCCATAATTGCATTATCGAAACGATTACTTTGACAAATGTTTTATGTAAAACAATATTTTCAAGTATTACTTTTCTTGATGATTAGTTTGGAGTTATAATCTGTCTTATCACAAAGGAGTTTCTTTTAGAAGAGGTTTATCTTTTGAAAGGAATTTCTATAAGATATATATAGATATCTTTCAAAACGAGTATATGTAGAGTGTTTTACCCTTACTTTATATAAAGAGTATTTTTGGAAGTAAATATTGATTTTAAATGTTGGTGTAAAGAAGAACTACGTTGGCTTGATCCCGTATCTAATTGCTTACCCAATTAGATAAAGGGACGTAGGCAGTCACAAGTGGTAGTCATGTAGCTGCTATATTAATAAAAATATTTTTGTTTATTACTTATTATTACATCTTGTGTTGGTTTACATTTCATGTTTATCATTTAAGCCATATTGACATATTTATTGAGTATGCAGGAATGAATATCGATGTCCATCTCGTCTGAGTTGCATAATGGTAGATTACGGTATTTGTATTTAATTTGTATTCAAGCATACTTGGTGAATTAGATGAAAAACTCTAATAAGTGGTATTTATTAAAATCCTACCTAATGCATTTAGTGAGGTTGTACATATTTACCAAATATGATTGTAGCTGTAATTGTTTGTTTTCAATGGATGGATTTTTGACAAATTTGACTGGTCCGAAATTTCTGGGGCGTTACAAGTTTGGTATTAGAGCTTAGGTTAGGTGCCTAAATAAAAATTTCACCTAAGATTAGCTAACAGTCATAGAAATTGTAAAATGAAGTTACCTTAATTTGACATGTAAAATTGGTGTTAGGGATTGTGGAATGGATCGTTAAGGCAAAACAAACACTAGAGGGGGAGGGGGTGAATAGTGTTTTTGATAATTTAACGAAAATCTAAAACTTATGTTATAAACTATATGAATCAAACACAAAGAAACAATTATAGACACAGAATCAAACATATATGCAAAATAAACAGAAATAAAAATGCAGAAAAGGAAAGAACACACTGGATTTTATACTGGTTCGGATTGCTCATACGTCCAGTCCCACGCAATGTTGGATTATGCATTGTTTTATTACTATTCCAAAATCCAAATACAACCCTCCTTGATTTCACGGCTACAAGGGATACCACCGATTTAACACAAACTTGATCAAGATTTTCCCATCCTTGATTTCACGGCTACAAGGGATACCATCGATTACCCGTCCTTGATTTCATGACTACAAGGTATACCATTGATTACTTTACTCAGCCCAAACAATTGAAAACGTCCCTATAACTCTTCAATAGCACTTGATTCAGAGAGAAATGATTAGAGAGTGAGAAGAGAAGAAGTTGGATCAAAACAGAATTGAATTCGACAGAGTATAAGTGTAGAAATCATAAAAAATGATTAAGAATAATGGTGTAATGGAAGAGAGTGAAGTTAGGGAAGAAGAGATGATGAAAATTCGAATTCAAGCCCTTTTTATAGTGTATGAAAAAATGCCACACTTCAGAATCGTCACAGTTAGTGAAAAGACACTTCCTTTCAAATTCAAATTTCTGACAGTTATATGTCGACATATAGTTTTCTTTATGTCGACATATCCATAGTAGAAATTTGATTTTTGAATATTTTTAAAGTGTTTTGATATAAATATAATTCTGGAAATTCTTGAGTTAAAATGTAGTGTTATAAACTAATATTATAAAGTAGGAAATCATATGATAAATCAAATATGAACTATATAACAATATTTATAAAATTATAAAGTTTAAAACTATATAAATATAAAATGTAAAAATATAAATATATGAAACTTATAAAACTTTGAGATTGAAAACAAAAATTAAAATAAGAAAGGAAAATAGAAAGGATAGAAAATAAAATAGAGAGGATTGAAGATAGAATTTGAAAACAGAAATTGAGAAGCAGAATTTGAACCCGGAGTGCTATTAGAGTCTTACATTATTTAGACTTTATAACTATATTAGTCTTGATCTCTTGAACGCTTGAAATCTTGAATACTCACGAGTCTTGAAGTTTCTCTGAACTCTATATCTCCAATATCTTTAAACTGTACAGTCTTCAGTAATATTTCCTGTATATAAATCCTGCATATGTGTATATATATATTCTATACAAAAGTGTTAGTATATATTTTATAATCAGTTAACATTGAAATAAGGTTGTTTTCATCAAAGCGCCATTCTCCAACAATCTCCCCTTTTTGATGATGACAACCTTAGTTTATAAAATATCATACTTATACATACCTGTCGATGATGATCCTCAAATACTACCCCTATCTATATGAATCCTATAAACTATGTCTATATTTTATAATTTCTCCCCCTTTTTCATCAAAAAGAAATTCTAAATACTCCCCCTAAATCCTATAACTATCTAAATAATTCCTATACTAAAGTAAAGTACTCCCCCTGAATCCTAAATCTATATATACCTTATAAAATACTCCCCTTAAATTTATGCCTATATAATGTCCTAATTCTATATATAATTTCCCCTAAATATATAATTATCTATAAATTTCTATAACTCCCCCTAAATCTATGCTACACTAGTCTAATAACCTTAATAGAATGATAATAAACTAAGCAAACCAATCAATTCACACAATCAAATCAATCAAAACAAGCAAACAACCAATTCAAACAAACAAGCATTTCAAACAAACAATCATTTCAAACAAACAATTCAAACTATCAAATTAAAAATTAAATCAACCAAAGTATTCTAGAACTTTCAACTAATCCTTAGAAACTCTAAAACTCCCTCTGAATCTAATAAAAGACAACCTATCCTATATTCTAATTCCCTTTAAACTATAATAAGACTTTAATCTAGACTAAGAAATAACTCTAATATGATATCTTTAAAATTGTGATATAAGCAAAGTAATTTAATCCAAACAATCAATCAATTCAAACATAAAACCAAACATATCTTGTACATCTATTTATCCTAAAACTTATAAAGCTCCTATCAACCACTAATGAAATTTAACCATGTAAAATAAGTCAATTAAGTTGTTCAAGTCAAACAAATCAAACAAACCAAACAAAGTTAATCAATTTAATCAAGCCAAATAAGTCAATCGAATTAATCGGGACAAAGTAAATATGTTATGTATACTTGTTATGTGTGGAGTTAAAGTTAACATGTAATGAAGTTTGTTGGTTATAATGTAGTATGTAATATGCTAAATTATATGAAGTGATATATTGAATGAAATGCAACTTGGATGTGAGTGATTTCAATTTTAGATTTACTCTAATAATGATGTATGATATGAAATAAGATGTGTAATGATAGTATGTAGAATGATTTGGTAATTATATCTATTTAGGTAATATATATTCAAAGTACTATCTAACTATTATGCATATACATACATATATATATATGTATTACAAATTATTTGAATTAAACAAGGATAATATATATTAATTTCTAGACTTAGGTTAATGGTACTTATGAAGGAGATTGAAAGGATAGTAAAGATAAAAGTTTTATTGTATTAAAATAATTTTATGAGAAATTTGGAGTTAAATAATCTTAGTAGGATGCTTCTTTAATATAGTAAAAATTGAAGATCTTTTTAAAGGGAATATAAAATTGCATCATATAAAGTAAACATATAGTCATAATCGTATATATAAAAACTATTTTTTAAAAAGGATTTAAAAATTAATTTAATATGAGATATATAAATCAATCTTTTGATACAAATCAATTTTAAATTTAAACTTTAGAAATCAAAATATATTAATTTGTTAAGGAACCATTTATATATTAAAACCTTTTTTTAAAAAAATCTATAGTCATAACAAAATTATGAAATCTAGGTATAAATCAAACTATAAAACTATAATTTCTTATATTTAAACTACATGTTTAAGACATAAAATCATGTATGTATATACTACTAGAATATTAGGTTAAATATTCAATCTTTTAAAAATCTTAATAAGAAATCAAAATTAGTATTAAGTTACAAATAGTATTTATGATAATGTAACCCAAAATTGTTATGAAATCATATGAATAATATGTAAGTTAAACTATGCATGTTTAATCTATATAAAAGATGAATAAATTAATATTTTTATAACAATATCAAAAAGTTATATTAAATTTGTATAACATATTAACATGTTTATATAATTTTATTAATTTATAAACTTTTAATATATATTTTGAAACAAGATATAAGAAAATAAGTAGACAAACCAAGTAAATAACTAATGTTTGAACTGGCATTTTCTAATTAAAAAATGGAGGGAAGTTTGAAAGTTTAAGCTTTTGAAACTCAAAATTCGAATTTCATTCTACAAGCCTTTATGTTAAAATAAGGTATGTATGTCGACATATATGTATAAATTTCAAAGAACATATGGTTTTGTAACTTTGGTTTTAAATTGTCGATTTATATTTCAGGTTTAACTATTTCCTGAAATAATATTAATCCTAACAAACATCCAAAATTTATTTTATTATTATATTTATTATTTTATTAGTATTTTGAATTTCAAATTTGAATTTTAAAGTTTACATTTCAAATTCAAAACTAAGAAAAACAAAACAAAGTAAACAAAACATCCATTCAACCAAGTAAAAAAAATTAATTAAGGAGTACCCGGTTTTAAGATCCATTTCTTCGATATTCTCTGAATTCTGAATTGATCTTCAAGAATTTGATGATGAGATCTACTCTATTACGACGGGCTTGTTTTTCTGATCAGGATAGTATATTCATTTGCTGAATTTAAACACTGTACGAGAAATATATTGAAGATTTAGGAGTTCAACCAACTTGGCGCCAAAATTTGAATTTGAATTTTGAATTTTGAATGAATAGACACTTCAACTACTATATAAAGACCCAAAAGTCATGTCTCTTCATAACTCACTCAATTTTTATCAGAATTTGATGATCTACCCATCAAAACGACCAAGAGAAAAAGAATTACAATTTGAAAAAGGATTTGGGACAAAATAGCCTAACCTTTGGATGCAATTTGAAGGTCTTTGTAGACAATATCGGTACTCTCTTTATTCACCAAAAATTCAATTGATCATTACTTGATCAATTCTTAATGGATTTGCATGAAATCAGCGACATTCCGAAGAAAATGAAGAAACGTACATCATTGAATCTACTTGTAGATGAGAATCAAAAAGTTTCTACTTATCTGGTACCCATTTCTTTGTTGATTTACATTGTATATTTCCATTTCTTCCTCTTGATGTCTTTTTCACCAATCGTCATTACTCTTCTTCAATTGTCCTTCAAAATTTGAATTCTTAATACCCATGTAACATACCCGTTCGGAATTTAAATTTCCAACAACCACGTTTTCAGAATTTGAATTTTCAATAGCCACAATTTCGGAATTTGAATCACTAACAGCCACTTTAACTATCTTTTCAACTTTTGAATTTTCAAAAGTTAGATAGCACATCTTTTTCTGCAAAACAACACAACTTTCAAAGAATCGAGTGACTTTTCAAAAAATATATGACACTTCAAATAATTAAGAGAGTTATCAAGTAATTAACTACAATTTTAATCAATAATATCATGATAGTTTTGTAACACATCCATATATCAAAAAAATTCAAAATTTAAAACATTTCAAATTTAAAATTTTCAAATTTCAAAAATCAAATCATTGTAACTTGATTTTTCAGTAAAGTTAAATGTAGACTCATCTAATACTTGATGCAATACATGAATTAAAACCATGTTCAAAATTTGCCATTTAACATTTTCAAAAATCAGATTATGAAATTTTCGAAAAACCTTGCCCTGATACCAATTGTTAGGGATTGCGGAATGGATCGTTAAGGCAAAAAAACACTAGAGAGGAGGGGGTGAGGGGTGAATAGTGTTTTTGAGAATTTAACGAAAATCTAAAACTTATGTTATAAACTACATGAATCAAACACCACAAAAATAATTACAGACACAGAATCAAACATAGATGCAAAATAAACAGAAATAAAAATGAAGAAAAGGAAAGAACACACCGGATTTTATATTAGTTCGGATTGCTCCTACGTCCTGTCCCACACAATGCTGGATTGCACAAAGTTTTATTACTCTATCAAAATCCAATTACAACCCTCCTTGATTTCACGGCTACAAGGGATACCATCGGTTTAACACAAACTTGATCAAGATTTGCCCGTCCTTGATTTCACAGCTACAAGGGATACCACCGATTACCCGTCCTTGATTTCACGGCTGCGAGGGATACCACCGATTACTTTTCTCAACCTAAACAATTACAAACAGACATATATCTCTTCAATAACACTTGATTCAGAGAGAAATGAGTAGAGAATGAGAATAGAAGTAGAGAATGAGAATTGAATTCGGCAGAGTACAAGTGTAGAAATCATAAAAATGATTAAGAATAATGGTGTAATGAAAGAGAGTGAAGTTAGAGAAGAAGAGATGATTAAAAATTCGAATTCAAGTCATTTTTATAGCATATGAAAAGATGCCTCGCTTTAGAACCGTCACAATTAGTGAAAGGACACTTCCTTTCAAATTCAAATTTCTGACAGTTATATGTCGACCTATAGTTTTCTTTATGTCGACATATCCATAGTAGAAATTTGATTTTTGAATATTTTTAAAGTGTTTTGATATAAATATAATTTTGGAAATTCTTGAATTAATATAGTGTTATAAACTAATATTATAAAGTAGGAAATCATATGAAAACACAAATATGAACTATATAAACATATTTATAAAATTATAAAGTTTAAAACTATATAAATATAAAATGTAAAAATATAAATATATGAAACTTATAAAACTTTGAGATTGAAAACAAAAAATAAAATATGAAATGAAAATAGAAAGGATAGAATATTAAATAGAGAGGATTGAAGATAGAATTTTAAAACAGAATTTGAGAAGCAGAATTTGAATTTGAACCTGGATTGCTATTTAGAATCTTACATAATCTAGACTCTGTAACTATATTAGTCTTGAACTCTTGAAATCTTGAATACTCATGAGTTTTTAAGTTTCTCTTAACTCTAAAACTCTAATATCTTTAAACTGTACATTCTTTAGTAATATTTCCTGTATATAAATCCTGCATATGTGTGTGTGTGTGTGTGTGTGTATATAAATTCTATACAAAAGTGTTAGTATATATTTTATAATCATTTAATATTGAAATAAGTTTGTTGTCATCAAAACTCCGTTCTCCAACAACTGGATCTTGCAAGGCACCCTTCCTCTAACAAGCGTTATAAGTCGTATTTATTTGTGTGTTTAACTTTTGTTTAGTGTTTGTACTAATTAGAATAATGTGTTGATTTGTTATCAAACACCACGTAGAGAGAGGTTTAACGCAATTATAAGTGCATATGATTAGTCATAAAGTAATGAAGGAAGGAATGAATTGGTACACAGAGGGAGGTATGTAGTAGCTTGAAACAGATGCAATGGAGTGGCTTAAAAGAAATATGGAATAACAATTTGTCGAGGAAGGAATTAAATGAGCTTGGGGAAATAAACTTGAGGAAGATCTAGATGATAAATTGGACACTACATTCATGCAAAACTAATGTAACATACCCTCTTTCGTCTGGTTCAAGCCAGTAATTAACCAACTCAAACCGTTCAAAATAACAGAATGTTATTAGCTTCTGAGGTAAATAGAACAAATCACATAATCACAAACCACAGACACAGAGTAATATAATATCTCGCAGCAGAAAATATATAATACAATAGTAGTTCATGAAGCTACAAAATAAAATTTTTACATCAGAGCTAACATAAATAATACATCGGAAGTCTAATACAATAAATAATTGATAATAGTCAGAAACAAAATGACAGAAGTGACTAAATGAGTGGAATAACTGATCAACAGGTAGATATAGGTGAGGAAAACCCAAAATAAGCTCCAAACTTAAAGAATGAACCATGAAAGTTGTAATACTTGATCTGACCCGAGCAATAATGCAAAACAAAACAACCCGGATTAGGACTAACATTCTCATAGAAGTAAATCAACTCAAATGAACTGTTCAATGAAATGCATCAGTAACTTAAAGGATGTTTGGGATCACCATCCTCTAAGGATCCGTTAAACTAATATCATATAATATAATACGCTATTATAATAGTGTCTATCAGTAAAGTAAAATATCAAAATAGCGTAAGCGGGATTACCATGATTACCCTTTCACCGTTTATATATTCCCATAGTTTATACAGTACCATAATTCCTCCGCAAACTGGAGGTTGATCAGAGGGCACTCCATATAAAACAGTACAAAAAAAAGTCGTAATGGGCTTGTATAAGGCATGTGACAAGGCACACAAGGAATGCCAGGGTGGATACACCGTTTGCAGAGCCGGACTGGTGGTAACGCATAGTAGCTACTACCGCCCACCTCGATAAACACTCGCATAATCAAAAGGGCCCAAATCGAATCTCAACAGTAAGAGAATAATATCAAAGAAGTGTGCTCGATAAGAGGTATGACCTCACTTGGTCCGTGCATAGCTCCTGTTTTAGCCACATCAAGCTGACTCAAGGTAGTCAGGGTCTCGTAAGCAATATGAAATAAAATAAAATGGAGTCGTTCGTCAAACCATCCCCTTCATTCTGGAACTCCACCGCATACACAGTTGTTAAAGTGGTTTTCGGTATTGGCAGAGAGTATGACAATAGCCGATCCCGGTCTTTTTAACAACCAAACGTTTATATTTTTCACACCGTGGTCATTATTTTATAAATTGCTTTATAAAATATTTTATACGAAATCTCGTATTCAAATTTGAAATCAAATTTAAATATCTAACTTTTAATATATCAAATTTTGAAACCCATGCACTTAAATCGCTTAAATCGAATCGGTTTAAACCCATATCTTCAAAATCTCAATATAGTATGAACTAATACTATTTATTTATCATCAGTTATAATTTTCGAAAATATTCGCATAACGAATTACAAATCCAAAATCAACTTGTTTAAGTTATACCTTAAATATCTCAATTTCTTAAAATCGATACCAAACCATTAACTTCGATAATAAATTTGGTTTGGTTTATATTCACAAAATTCAAGTTTGAAACAATTCAAATAAATTCAAATTTTCCTTTATAAGAAATCATTTCAAGTCAATTCACTTAAATCTAACATTTTGGTTTGAATTCGATTATACGATTCAAGTTAATAACATACATTTCAATTTAACACAATATATTGTACTATACAATTCAAGTCATATATTCAAAATCGTTATTCATAAATATAACAATTCATATAATTCAAATTCATATCTTATAAGTTCATTCGTTAGACCAAGTATCGCTATATAACTTTAAATCTTTAAACTCGATTTCAAATCTTGAAATCTTAACATATCCAACTTGACTTTATTATTAAAGTTTATAAAATACAAGTAAAAGGAAATAACTTTTGAAAATAGATATATATATATAAGTTTATAAAATTCTAAAATTAACTAGAATATAGATTATAAACATTTGTAAGATTAAAATAATATAGAAAATAAGTTTAAAATAATTATTTATAAAATATAAAAGTTAAAAATGCTTACATAATTAAGTTATATAGTTTAAAATAAATAAATTATAAGTAAAACTTAAATAAGCATTAAATCTATATTTACTTTTAAAAAAATCATTTTGAAACATATATTTCAAAATTATAAAAAAAAATTAAGTTTAAAATATAAATATATAAAAATATAAATTCTTAAGGATCATTTAAAAATCAAATTCCAAGAATTCAAAATACTTTGGAAATACGACCAACGGTGCCCGTATATAGTTTTCTACCCCCTGGTCAAGTGATACGGATATTTATCATTTCAATCCGGAATTTATAAAATTTCCGCGGGTCCGTCATTTCAACACACGATCCCAAATTCAGTAAAAATAGTTCAAGTCTATCATTTCAACCCATAACGATTTTCCCTATTCTAACGTCCGTTCGGGTATGTATCATTTCAACCCTTAGTTATTTTTCCTAAAACTAGGGGTATCAACAATCACAAACAACAACCACATAGCAATAATCACAACATATATATCATCAGTGAAACTACATGTCATATGAATATATCGTGTCACATATAAAATGTGCATACATATCAAATCAAACAGTTCTACTAGCTATCCTATACATTTCATATAACAGTTCATTATTGATATAATATCCATGAAACACATGTGAGTCAGGTGTGAGATAAACTCACCTTTCGTGGCACAGATTGAAGACGGTAGACGAATTGACACCGAACTGAAACAACAACTTCAAGGCACGATCCTGAGTAGATTCAACTAGATAATCACTCAATATTTATTTATTTTTTATAAGAGGAAGCTAAGAAATATCCCAATGGATCGGTACTGCTATTAGTTTTGGGATGGTCCGGTACTGGGTTTTGGAACGGTTTCAGAACTAAACACAAATCTCGACTCAACAAAAATAAACACAACTCTTTCATTTTCAAAATATTATATAAATATCTTTATATACTAATACATAGAAACCATAATATATAAATTAAAAACTAACCCAATGCTAACCATGCACGCACAACAACAAAATTGTATAAAAAATATATATTTAAATTATATATACACGCCCAAACCGATTATATATATATATACATATTTAAACAAAATATACGTATACATATATTTCCCAAAATCGACAATTCCAAACCAATTTACCAACATATAAGATATATATTTATAAATAACATACGGGAGGAACACACACAGAAGAAAGAACTCACACACAAAATCACACGAACAAATTTATATAACACAACACAAAATTCAATTCAGAACAAACATAATATATATATACACACATATATATATATATAAAATAGAATTTCAAATTTTCAAATTATATATACATACATTTTTTGTGAAATACACAATGCATCACACTAACATGAATATACACAATCACTCACATAGTAATATACACTCACATGTATACATACCAACACAAATACACACCAAAGATATAAGCACACACGGATACACAGTCACACTAATATACGCACACGCATTCCACCACAACTCACGCCAAAAATAAACAACACAGAAAACTCACACATACAAAACAAATATCACACTCACAGAAACTCTCGCGAGGGAGCAAACACCTAGGGTGGCACTAGAAGAGAGAGTGGAGAGGGCGCAGGTGAGGGTTAGCGCTGAAGTTGGAGGGTCGGTGGCTCACGGAGGAGCGGTTTCGGTGTCTTGATTGTTGGTCGGTTCAGCATGGACTTTCAAGAGGGTGACGAGGTGGGTTTTCAGGGAGGAAACGTACTGTAAAGGCGGAGCTGGGTCTTCAGGCGGTCCCAGCAAGGAATGGTGACGTGGAAGGAGCAGAGGTGGAATAGCAGAAGGAGACCGAGAGGGAAAACAAGAGGGCGGAGGAGTGGACCGTGATGGTGCAGGGGCGAACTAGAAAATAAAATGAGAGGCGCGATGAAGAGGCTTGGGAAAAACTGCTGCTTGCATTCAAGAATGGCTGTTGCGATGCTTTTCTATGGTGATGGGAGAAAAGAGTCGGTGTAAAAAAAGAAACGATGGAAGATGAAGGAAATAATATAAAAGCTTGATGGGAGGAAAAAGTGGGATGAGCGCTTCACGAGGGGATGAACAGTTCTTAAAATCTGACCAAACGTGTTAATTTGGTTATAAAAACCAACTAAGGAACGTTGGAAATTTCAAACTGTTATCATGTTCTGGGAGTTTGCAAATTTGGTGGAGCAACTTTTGAATGTAATGCGTGCTTTTGAAGTTTATAAAGAAAGTAACGTATTGCTATTAAAAGTGGAAATGAAATGGCAAGTTATAAATTGTGGACAGTGGAAAGAACGTGAAAGTTAAAATGCATTAGCTTTGAAAATATGGACGTGCATGTATAGTTTGGAAACAAAAAGAGGAACATGGCTTTTGGAAACAAAATTGAAGGTACATGGCTTTGTAAACAAAAAGTACGCATAGCTTGGGAAAAGAAGAGTGTAACTTACGTGCATGCAAAAGGTGCCTTTTTAAAACATTTAAATGCCCCAAACTAAGCCTTCTAAATAAACAAATAAAATAAATGGGTGGCTTAGTAAAATAAAAGGGCAAGTTTTGCAGACCCAAAATTACTAGAAAAATATGTAGGATCGGAAAAGGGACATACCGAACTCGGATGACTATGTTTCAAAAATGAACTGAGCAAGCATTTTCCCAATTTTAGTGCGAACGGAGCACCGAAACTGACAAACGAATATATTGTTGAAATCAGCGCGACGAGACGAACACAATGGTATAGAATTTTCAGTGCCAACATGCTCCGTTCAAAAACACGTTACGGACCCCTTTAAACGTAAAATTCGGACAGAAAAACAATTAAACGGAGATCAAAACGTTCGATTTTCGCGAAACGAATTTCACCATTGGACTCATGACAACGAATAGAATGTTTTTTATGTTTTTCCGAACTGGTTTCAGAGAGATTTTAAAATCGCTAAAATTTGAACTGTTATGCGCAGCTTTGCACTGAAAATTGCGTGACCGACAACATTCAAATTTTCCGATGAAATTTTCACAACTGCTGTCTCACTATACGTATTTCAAATTTCAAATTCACATTACAAAAATTTTATAGAATATTTTCAAAATAAATTTTGATTTAAATCGATATTTAAATTGTTAAAAATAGTGGGATGTTACAGTCTCCCCTACTTAAAAGTTTTCGTCCTCGAAAAGGAACGAGGTAGGAAAATAGTAATTAAATAATTAATATATTTAAGTCAATAGTTCATATTTATCCTTATACCAATATATAATTTGAAATATATACAAATCAAAAGTTAAAATATTTTCAAACTTTTAGAAATAATTTCAAGTATTCACTCGACATCTCGATTAGCAATATATATCCATCTCACTTTCGAAACCCGAAAATAGATATCGATGACGCTGTAGTCATCACCAGAATCATTTTCAAGCGACTAGAGTGTGACTCTATATCTATCTAATACATATATGATTTAACATATACGTTGATCAGACGTATACCTAAATCACTAGGTATTTGGTAGGCCAATTTTAACGTCAAATAAGTACTCAAAACATCTTTTTATATTTAAACATAATATATACCAAAATTTTCAAATCATATATTATAAATAATATATTTCAAATTATTTAAAATATGAATAGGGAAAATTATATCTCTCCCCCACTTATTTATCTATTTAAATTAAACCCAAATTCTTACTAAATATACAAACAATATTATTACTAAATCAAAAGACTTAACAAATTTATTCTATACAATACCTAAATATTTTCAAACCCATATTATCTATATTCAAACTTATAAAACTGGTCAAATTCCATAAGTTTAACACATAAATATATCACAAATAAAAATCTTTATAAACATAGTTAAATTTACAAATTACAATATACGTATACATACATTTATAAACTATATCATTATAGATTTCAACCAAGATAAAATTATCTACACCTTTAAATCTAATTTAAAATATATAGTGTATAAAATATAAAGCCTTAAAATATAAACATCAAATAGTTTCAAAATATTGGTATTACCAAAACAAAATGTTATCTACGAATATATATCAAAATTCAATATTGCATTAAGAAGATCTTATATTATAATACCTATTTCAAATCAATATTGAAAAAGAATGAACTCGATAGAAGACTTATACTCTCCTTCTACTTCTTACCTTGTTATAGACAATGATAAGTTAAAGAATTCGAGTTAAAAGCTGAACGAACGAAAGAACCTAATCAAAGAGGATCTATGAAGGAAGATAGATTCAAATGGAAAGGAAATTCTGAAGAAGATTTAAATACTAAAACATATTTTATATACCAAAGTATCTGTTTTAATAACATTTTAAAACCATTTAAAACTATTTATACTTTCAAACTACGCTCTCTCAAGAAGGATTCTGCAACTAATTCCACTCATTCTAGGGTATCACTACCCTATCTCTAATGAGTTTTTACCCCATATGCTAAAGCTTTGATAAAACCTGGCTCTGATACCATATGTAATGGCCCTAGGCTTTGCAACCATCAGGCAGTGGGCTAACCTCCCACCGTGACATACAGTGATACCTCAGAACTAATTTTACGGCCAGCCTCTCGACTGCAACAACAACCCAATCTTCCCATTGGGACATGTAGGGGTAAGAGTCTCCTGCTCGCCACCAAACAGCCAAGTGAGAACCCCTTATCACATTCTCTAACCAGCTCTGATACCATATGTAATATACCGTCTTTCATCTGGTTCAAGCCAGTAATTAACCAACTCAAACCGTTCAAAATAACAGAATGTTATTAGCTTCTGAGGTAAATAGAACAAATCACAGAATCACAAATCACAGACACAGAGTAATACAATATCTCGCAGTGGAAAATATATAATACAATAGTAGTTCATGAAGCTACAAAATAAAATTTTACATCAGAGCTAACATAAATAATACAGCGGAAGTCTAATACAATAAATAATTGATAATAGTCAGAAACAAAATGATAGAAGTAACTGAATGAGTGGAATAACTGATCAACATGTAGATATAGGTGAGGAAAACCCAAAATAAGCTCCAAACTTCAAGAATGAACCATGAAAGTTGTAATACTTGATCTGACCCGAGCAATAATGCAAAACAAAACAACCCGGATCAGGACTAACATTCTCATAGAAGTAAATCAACTCAAATGAACTGTTCAATGAAATGCATCAGTAACTTAAAGGATGTTTGGGATCACCATCCTCTAAGGATCCGTTAAACTAATATCATATAATATAATACGCTATTATAATAGTGTCTATCAGTAAAGTAAAATATCAAAATAGCGTAAGCGGGATTACCATGATTACCCTTTCACTGTTTATATATTCCCATAGTATATACAGTACCGTAATTCCTCCGTAAACTAGAGGTTGATCAGAGGGCACTCCATATAAAACAGTACAAAACAAAGTCATAGTGGGCTCGTATAAGGCAAGTGACCAGGCATGCAAGGAATGCCAGGGTGGATACACCGTTTGCAGAGCTGGACTGGTGGTAACGCATAGTAGCTACTACCGCCCACCTCGATACACACTCGCATAATCAAAAGGGCCCAAATCGAATCTCAACAGTAAGAGAATAATATCGAAGAAGTGTGCTCGATAAGAGGTATGACCTCACTTGGTCCGTGCATAGCTCTTGTTTTAGCCACATCAAGCTAACTCAAGGTAGTCAGGGTCTCGTAAGCAATATGAAATAAAATAAAATGGAGTCGTTCGTCAAATCATCCCCTTCATTCTAGAACTCCACCGTGTACACTGTTATTAAAGTGGTTTTCGATATTGGCAGAGAGTATGACAATAGCCGATCCCGGTCTCTTTAACAACCAAACGTTTATATTTTTCACACCGTGGTCATTATTTTATAAATTGCTTTATAAAATATTTTATACGAAATCTCATATTCAAATTTGAAATCAAATTTAAATATCTAACTTCTAATATATCAAATTTTGAAACCCATTCACTTAAATCGAATTGGTTTAAACCCATATCTTCAAAATCTCAATATAGTATTAACTAATACTATTTATTTATCATTAGTTATAATTTTCGAAAATATTCGCATAACGAATTACAAATCCAAAATCAACTTGTTTAAGTTATACCTTAAATATCTCAATTTCTTAAAATCGATACCGAACCATTAACTTCGATAATAAATTTGGTTTGGTTTATATTCACAAAATTCAAGTTTGAAACAATTCAAATAAATTCAAATTTTCCTTTATAAGAAATCATTTCAAGTCAATTCACTTAAATCTAACATTTTGTTTTGAATTCGATTATACAATTCAAGTTAATAACATACATTTCAATTTAACACAATATATTGTACTATACAATTCAAGTCATATATTCAGAATCGTTATTCATAAATATAACAATTCATATAATTCAAATTCATATCTTATAAGTTCATTCGTTAGACCAAGTATCGCTATATAACTTTAAATCTTTAAACTCGATTTCAAATCTTGAAATCTTTACATATCCAAGTTGACTTTATTATTAAAGTTTATAAAATACAAGTAAAAGGAAATAACTTTTGAAAATAGATATATATATATATATATAAGTTTATAAAATTCTAAAATTAATTAGAATATAGATTATAAACATTTGTAAGATTAAAATAATATTGAAAATAAGTTTAAAATAATTAATTATAAAATATAAAAGGTAAAAATGCTTACATAATTAAGTTATATAGTTTAAAATAAATAAATTATAAGTAAAACTTAAATAAGCATTAAATCTATATTTACTTATAAAAAAATCATTTTGAAACATATATTTCAAAATTATAAAAAAAATTAAGTTTAAAATATTTAAAATATAAATATATAAAAATATAAATTCTTAAGGATCATTTAAAAATCAAATTCCAAGAATTCAAAATACTTTGGAAATACGACCAACGGTGCCCGTATATAGTTTTCTACCCTATGGTCAAGTGATACGGATATTTATCATTTCAATCCGCAATTTATAAAATTTCCACGGGTCCGTCATTTCAACACACGATCCCAAATTCAGTAAAAATAGTTCAAGTCTATCATTTCAACCCATAACGATTTTCCCTATTCTAATGTCCGTTCGGGTATGTATCATTTCAACCCTTAGTTATTTTTCCTAAAACTAGGGGTATCAACAATCACAAACAACAACCACATAACAATAATCACAACATATATATCATCAGTGAAACTACGTGTCATCTGAATATATCGTGTCACATATAAAATGTGCATACATATCAAATCAAACAATTCTACTAGCAATCCTATACATTTCATATAACAGTTCATTATTGATATAATATCCATGAAACAAATGTGAGTCAGGTGTGAGATAAACTCATCTTTCGTGGCACAGATTGAAGACGGTAGACGAATTGACACCGAACTGAAACAGCGACTTCAAGGCACGATCCTGAGTAGATTCAACTAGATAATCACTCAATATTTATTTATTTATTTTAAGAGGAAGCTAAGAAATATCTCAATGGATCGGTACTGCTATTGGTTTTGGGATGGTCCGGTACTGGGTTTTGGAACGGTTTCAGAACTCAACACAAATCTCGACTCAACAAAAATAAACACAACTCTTTCATTTACAAAATATTATATAAATATCTTTATATACTAATACATAGAAACCATAATATATAAATTAAAAATTAACCCAATGCTAACCATGCACGCACAACAACAAAACTGTATAAAAAATATATATTTAAATTATATATACACACCCAAACCGATTATATATATATATATACATATTTAAACAAAATATACGTATACATATATTTCCCAAAATCGACAATTCCAAACCAATTTACCAACATATAAGATATATATTTATAAATAACATACGGGAGGAACACACACAGAAGAAAGAACTCACACACAAAATCACACGAACAAATTTATATAACACAACACAAAATTCAATTCAGAACAAACATAATATATATACACACACATATATATATAATAGAATTTCAAATTTTCAAATTATATATACATACATTTTTTGTGAAATACACAATGCATCACACTAACATGAATATACACAATCACTCACATAGTAATATACACTCACATGTATACATACCAACACAAATACACACCAAAGATATAAGCACACACGGATACACAATCGCACTAATATACGCAAACGCATTCCACCACAACTCACGCCTAAAATAAACAACACAGAAAACTCACACATATAAAACAAATATCACACTCACAGAAACTCCCGCGAGGGAGTAAACACCTAGGGATGCACTAGAAGAGAGAGCGGAGAGGGCACAGGTGAGGGTTAGCGCTGAAGTTGGAGGGTCGGTGGCTCACGGAGGAGCGGTTACGGTGTCTTGACTGTTGGTTGGTTCAGCATGGACTTTCAAGAGGGTGACGAGGCGGGTTTTCAGGGAGGAAACGTACTGTAAAGGCGGAGCTCGGAGGCTGTTGGGGCGGAGGGCGGAGCTGGGTCTTCAGGCGGTCCCAGCAAGGAATGGTGACGCAGAAGGAGCGGAGGTGGAATAGCAGATGGAGACCGAGTGGGAAAACAAGAGGGAGGAGGAGTGGACCGTGATGTTGCAGGGGCGAACTAGAAAATAAAATGAGAGGCGCGATGAAGAGGCTTGGGAAAAACTGCTGCTTGCGTTCAAGAAAGGCCGTTGCAATGCTTTTCTGTGGTGATGGGAGAAAAGAATCGGTGTAAAAAAAGAAACGATGGAAGATGAAGGAAATAATATAAAAGCTTGATAGGAGGAAAAGTGGGATGAGCGCTTCACGAGGGGATGAACGGTTCTTAGAATCTGACAAACCTTTTAATTTGGTTATAAAAACCAACTAAGGAACGTTGGAAATTTCAAATTTTAACATGTCCTGGGAGTTTGCAAATTTGGTGGAGCAACTTTTGAATGTAATGCGTGTTTTTGAAGTTTATAAAAAAGTAACGTATTGCTATTAAAAGTGGAAATGAAATGGCAAGTTATAAATTGTGGACAGTGGCAAGAACGTGAAAGTTAAAATGCATTAGCTTTGAAAATATGGACGTGCATGTATAGTTTGGAAACAAAAAGAGGAACATGGCTTTTGGAAACAAAATTGAAGGTACATGGCTTTGTAAACAAAAAGTACGCATAGCTTGGGAAAAGAAGAGTGTAACTTACGTGCATGCAAAAGGTGCCTTTTTAAAACATTTAAATGTCCCAAACTAAGCCTTCTAAAAAAAAATGGGTGGCTTAGTAAAATAAAAGGGCAAGTTTTGCAGACCCAAAATTACTAGAAAAATATGCAGGATCGGAAAAGGGACATATCGAACTCAGATGACTATGTTTCAAAAATGAACTGAGCAAGCATTTTCCCAATTTTAGTGCGAATGGAGCACTGAAACTGACAAACAAATATATTGTTGAAATCAGCGCGGTTTGACGAACACAACGGTATAGAATTTTCAGTGCCAACATGCTCCGTTCAAAAACACGTTACGGACCCCTTTAAACGTAAAATTCGGATAGAAAAACAATTAAACGGAGATCAAAACGTTCGATTTTCGCGAAACGAATTTCACCGTTGGACTCATGACATCGAATACAATATTTTTTTATGTTTGTCCGAACTGGTTTCAGAGAGATTTTAAAATTGCTAAAATTTGAACTGTTATGCGCAACTTTGCACTGAAAATTGCGTGACCGACAACATTCAAATTTTCTGATGAAATTTTCACAACTGCTATCTCACTATACGTATTTGAAATTTGAAATTCCCATTACAAAAATTTTATAGAATATTTTCAAAATAAAATTTGATTTAAATCGATATTTAAATTGTTAAAAATAGTGGGATGTTACAACTAAGGTAAGAAAATCTCTTTAAACATTTGTGTCATTCCGTAACATGATTTTTTAGTATTGATGATGTTATCTTAAAGCTGCTATAACATCTCTCAGCAATTCAGTCATAATTTTTTATTCCTTAATTTGGGTTTAATTCAAGTTAATCTTATTAAGAAGATAGATTAATTATCTAGAATACTTACATCATACATATTTTAAATTTTGAAAGTTTGCTATCTCAAAATATTGCTGCAAATTGACTATGTGTTTGAAAAAAATAGATTCATACTTAATGTCTTATGATTTTCGAAGTCGAGAGTGTGGATATTTTTCAAAAGAAAATGGTTATCTATGTTAGAGTAATGATTACAAAGTATAAAAGCACTTTGAGAATACTTTGTGTATACTTATGAAAGATTTTAATGGATAACTTCATCAGTGATGGAACCTTTGGATGACGATAACAATGTGCGGTATAAGACAATAGATCTTGGGTGGTGCACTATTACTCTATGTGGTATTGAGCGAATAGAGTAGATCCCTACTTAGTGAGGGGATGTTGGCTGCAATATAATGGTTACCTTTGGATGATAATGATGATGATGTGTAGCACAAGACAATAGACCTTGGGTAGTGCACTATTACTCTATGTGATATTGAGCCAGTAGAGTATGTCCCTAGTATGTGGCTTGATTCTATTTTGATAAATATAATCATCTTTTTGACAAAAGAATATCCTATAAAATTTGATTTAACTTAATTGAAGATATTGTTTGGAGTCTAACTAGAAAATCTTAATCTCCGGTTCATTTTGATGAGTACCGCAACAAGGGGAGTACACCTTCACTTGATTAGTTGACATTGGTTGAAATAGGATGAAATATTCTACATTGAGTGTGAAATATAAATCCACTTAGATGAATAAGATGCTGCTTTAATAAAAGTATTAGTTATCAAAATTGCTATTGCAAATTTGTTTGATTTATTTGTGGATATCATATGCAAGTCTACCTTGAATATCATTATGAACTTTGATGTGATATTATCACGATGAAGTTAATTGATGATAAACTTGAAGTTCCTTAAAATAAGACTGCCACGATTACTTTTTGGTACATTTTTAAGGGTACCACAACAAGAAGATTATGTCTTTACTTGATGATTTTACACTGGCCACAATTATATATAAAAAAGAAGAAGAGGAGGTCCTAGAATCTACCCCAAATTAAGAAAGGGAAGAATGTTACAACCTGAAATTTCGAGCAGTAAATAATTAAATATCAAGGCTATTTAAATATTAAATCTTGGATTTAATGTTATAAAAATGGGTTTATAACCTTGATTAGATCCCCTTATAAATAATAATTAATGAGGAGAAAAATAGGGACGTATTTTGTGTTCAAAGATAAGTAGTTCGAAGAAATATCGATAATGTGGCCGAAAACAGCTTTATCGATAAACGACGTTTTACTTATTAAATGTTATTAGAACATCATGAGCATATAGTAATAATAGAAGAAAACATATATGCATGTACATAGCATACAAATAACATACAAATGGTATATGTATATATATTCTAGAAAATGAAAAATGGCTTAAAATGATAAGGACACGTGTCATCAAATGAACGGTGCACATGTCATGAGATTTAAGGAGGTAAAGTCACATAAATCCATTAGGTGTCCATGTGTATAAACATCGTAAGACACCTAAGGGGGCATGTGTCTACATCCTAAAGCTTTCATGAAGATAAGGAGGACAAGTGTCCAAAGCCAAATTACCAAAATAGCCTTGAGAAATGCTATATAAAGGGTGGAAATGTTCACTTCTTTTCATGCATTCGCAAAATAAAAACAAGATAAGATAAAGAGGAGAAGTTTAGGAGAAGCCAAGATAATAAATACAAGTTAAATCTATAATTCGAAAGTGAGAAAAACTATTTGAGTAATGTATTTATTTCATATGTTGAAGAAAAGTTGTGAAATTTAAGGAAGTATGATTGGCCTTGAACCCCTAAAAATGACGTTCGGTATTTTGACCATAACATCCTCAATTCTTGATTTATTTATCAATCTGGAAAGCTAACTCAAAGGTCTACAACCTTCATTTCGGCCACCTTTTCTAATTCGATTGTTTGTGTACCTGAAAACTGGATGCAAAGTCAGGTAAAAATCTGCCTAAAATGGACATGCTAAAAATGCCTTGTATTGTTGAATTATTAATATTAAATCGATAAATGATCATGAGGTTTTATTTTAATGATAATTAAGTAGAATAATAAAGATTCTTACTTAGAATATTTGGAGTCAAAAATTATATTTATCATAGAGAAATAGAATCAAACATTTTGCCGAAAAACCGGTCAAAAATCTAAATTTCAGAATTTTTCGTAGCTTTCTGAAACGCTATCTTTTCTCTGAATTATTTATGAAGCACTGTACCAAGTCTAGAAATTTTCATAGCATTTCAAAAATGCTATTCTTTTTTTGAATTATTTATAAAGCACTTTAACGAGTCCAGAAGTTTTGACAGCGCGCCAAAAATGTTGTAATATCTGTTTTGAGTCTTATAAACTACCTAGAACTTTTCACAACGCACCTGAAACGTTGTAATAGTTGTTTTGAGTCTCAAACTATTATGAACTACCCTGGACTTTTCATAGCACAATAGGAACGCTATTATAACTTTTTTGAGTATAAACTTATAGTAAACTACTCCAAATCCTCTAAAATTTGGACTTGAGCTTCCTCATCGTATCATAAAATAAACTACAAAAAGTGGGGATGTTAAATCAAATAAAAGAGAGTTAAAACATGTCAAAACCGAGAACAAGGTAGGTTGATGTGAGTTTGGAGAATTACGATGATTCGAGGAAAATATTTGATTGCTTTTGGGTAATGATAAGTACTATATTATGTTCTGCAAAGCTTTTGCATAAAGATAGCAAGGAGTACTGTGGGAATCATCATCTAAACAATTACTTATTTCTTAAGCTTGTGTTTTAATTTAAGGTTGCACATGACTTCAACATACTATATTGGCTGCAATCTTTGCTTCGGTAAGCAAACAACATATACGAGTGATGATTAAGGACTTTGATGACTTAGTACGACTTGCATAAAGTATTGAAATCAAGAACATAAGGATTAGTAGGGGACTGGGACAGACATAAAATACCTACGGTTTGATAGCCATAATTGCATTATTGAAATGCATTACTTTGATAAATGTTTTATGTAAAACTATATTTTCAAGTGTTTTTTTCTTGATGATTAGTTTGGCGTTATAACCTGTTTTATCACAAAGGAGTTTCTTGGTACTTAAAATAGAAGAGGTTTATCTTTTGAAAGGAAGTTCTACAAGAGATATATAGATATATTTCGAAATGAGTATTTGCAGAGTGTTTTACCCTTGCTTGATATAAAGAGTATTTTTAGAAATGGATGCCTATACACACACTGGGCACTAATTAGTGATAGGAAAATAGGAGACTAACATAATTGCATACGGATGTGTGAGCATTTTTAATTCACTTTTAGTTTATGGATGAAAATTGGATAATTATCATATGAATGTTGCATTTTGTTGATGATGGTTGTAGCATGCATATAAAATTTTATGTACCATTAGGATTCTCTTGCATACATTTTAGACGCATGTCACAGATATAAATTACATAAAAGGATGTCAAATGAACCAGTGGACCGCTTAATTTGTTGCATTAGCTAGAGACATATACAGTACATTGTTGCATATGTTCACAAAATGCAGTAGAATTCCTAAGGACAATGGATGCCTGTGATTGATGGATGAGTAGATGGATGTAGATGATGTTGTGATAATATTTATGGCATTCTTCTAACCCTGGAAATTTTGAGGACGAAATCGTTTAAGGAGAGGAGAATGTAAAACCCTAAAATTTTAATAAAGAATTATAATTAAAAGATTAATAAAACAAATATCAATCAGAAAATATTGGGAAATAAGAAATGGGGGGTTGTGTCATTGGGTTCGGTACGAAATTCTGGCTAATATAGACATTTGGTTTGTTGAAATTAGACTTAAAACGAAGAAGACAAGAAAGAAGTTTGAAATTAAAATTTTAAAATGGAATAAACGTATAATTAAAACAAAAATAAATGTAGTGCTAATCATGATCAGCTGGGGCGACCCAGACCATAGCAGCGTCAACCCAGGGGTTCGACCCACCTATTGGATGGGTCGACCCGACTGGGCCGCGTACGCGGCCTGGTGCGCACGTTGTCGATCGATTTGGCTGGCTCTTGGGGTGCGTTTTTCTGGAAGATTCATTAATATGATGGCCTAAGTTTTGAACCTAAAATCCAATGAACCTAAATCCCCTTGCTCTATTATAAATATGCTCCAAACCTAACATATTTCTCCCTACTCCATTCTCTGCCTCTACCTAAAACAACCTTTTTCTTAAATAATTTTAATGGAGTTTTGAGGCTTGGGTTTGCACATATTTCCAAGAATATTCATAGTTAGGTATTTCCTACCGGGGCTTAATTGGATTTGCTTAAAAATTGTGAGTAATTTCAGTAGTTGCAAGATTTAGTACATCTTGAGGTTTTACTTAATAGTATAATAAATTGTAGATTCCTTCTGATTTCTATTTTCTTTTTTGTCAATAATCTATGTAATCTAATTACTGTTCTATCCTTTCTTCTATCTATTTTAATAATCTATTCTATTACTGTAGTTTTATTCAGTACATCTATACCTCTTTTTATTCGTATGTAATTTTATTAAAGTTCAGTTTCAGCCCAATTTTATTTTAGATTTGTTCTTTTTTTATCCGAGCCTAGGCCATGCGAGAGCCTAAGCCATTGTCCTTTTTATTTTAATATTGAGTTTAGGCATTCAAGAGCCTAAACCATTTATTCCTTTCTTGTTTATGCATTATTTGGGTTAAAATATGAAACTGACAATAAAAGTGCAATTAGGAAAAATAAGAAATGTGTATAAAAAGGATAAATTAGGCTTATTGAAATTAAGCAATAAAAATGATTGAACTGTAACTTTGTTAAACTGAATAAATGACATGGATAAATGCTTAACGGAGGGGTTGGGTTATACAACGAAATTTAACAAAAGCGACGTTTATAAACAACCTATAAATGGAAGTTTGCATACAACCTATTTTATGATAGAAAAGTTACATAAAGAAAGTAGGCTTATTAGTAAACTTAATATTGGCATCAAGTTTAAAATAAAGAAATTAATAAGAATGAGTAGTAGTGGTTCGTTCCAGTAGCATAAGCTGATTAGGGAAAATAAGTGGCCTATTAAGAAAATGTGCAGTAAGAGTCTGTTTTGGCGGCGAAGGCTGATCAGGGAAAATAAATGGCTTGTAATACTGGTATGTTCCAATAGTAGGGATAGGCTGAATAGGGAAAACAAGAGGCTAATGAAAATAAATAAATATTTAGTGACCTAGGCATTTGTTGAAAATACTATGGGGGTCTATGTTGTTAACAATGATTCTATGGTGGTCCTAGTAAATTAAATTGGGGACTAAGTCTAAGGGTGACTTATGTTAATTTTCATTTTTGGTTGGGGATCTTTATTGGTCAGTATTCCTTTTTATCGCACTACCGAGGTCTCACGAGGAGGCGGAGGCACACTTATGCCGAACTGGGTAGTAAGCGGTCCAAACGTGGTGGGTACGGGCGTATTCCGATGAGGCGGTGAGCGTGCATTGCATCGATTAGGGAAGATAAGAAGTCGTGAGACCGGTGATTTACACTATGTCCTTATAGCTAATGCGTCAGGTCTGATAAAGCCGGGGCCATAGTCAGCATAGGTTATCACAATTGTGGTTTAAGAGCCGATTTATGATAGAATTCAGCTATATCCTAATTTATGACATGGTAGTAAATGGTACAGAAGTCGAATGGTTTGACAATCGACTATGTTCATGGAAGTATATTCTTGTTCCTGTTAACTGTATTGAGTTTCAAATTATTATCCCGTCTAGATTTTCTCTTTTAACACTCATTCTAGTAATTACTGGACTCGCCATGCTTTATGTCTAATTAGTTTTATTCTTCTCTTCTTCCTTCCCCTTCCCCTCTCCCCAGGTTCTCAGGGTGGAGGATCTAGCGCTTGAGAGAGATTTGACCCAGCTCATCTCATCAAAGATTTTCATTTGCCTTATTCTCTATATTTACATGTATTGTTCCACGTTCTGCTTATTTCTGTATTTAGCATTTGTGGAGGGTTTTTACTATGATACTCAGATTATCTGGTTTTTTTGAGACAAATATGGTTTGTATTTGTCTATAATGTAATGGCACTTTTTATTTTGTTTTAAATGAAACTTATAAGTCCCACTGTGTTTTATTATGATGTCTAGCATCTTATGAATTTTTGTCTCTTTGATGCTATCTTATACCTAAAACGCCTCATAATTCTCAATGCAATCCCAGTACGGATAGCGTTAAGAAACGTAGGATATTACACTTGCCCAGATAAATAAATGTTGGTCAGGTAAGTTTAGCGAAATGATTGCTTCTGTAATGGCTCGAATTTCCGTACTCTTTGAGTCGACTAATAACACCACATGCCCAACCCAAATTGCACAGAAATACGAATCATTATTAGAAAGAAGTTAGAGGATGAGAAATAGAAAGAAAGAAATATTAGAATAGAAGAAAACGAAGACCATGAACTCATAGCGGAACGAATACAATACATTAGATAACATAAACTTTGAAACACAATTCAGTAGCTTTATAAACATACCATCATCAGAGCACAACTGCTATTTCTGGAACAGTTATAAACACCTGTTTCCAGATACAAACATAATGCACAGTGGAAAAATATGATAGTCTATAGCTAACTGGTGAAGTCTCCTACTTCAAACTCCTCCAAGTAAATCTGTAAAATCCCGACTACTTGACTGCCCGTACAAATTTGGGCACCCAAGAGTTTAGGGAAAACAAAACAAAATAAACTCTGGGACAGTCATGGGACTGGTGTGAGTAAACTCCAACCATTGGTTTAACATTTAAAATCCTTTCAAAAGAAATGATAATCGTAAGACTGATCCACACATAAACACGGATGGTTTTTACCTTACGATAACCAAAACATTTTGATATCAAAATCTAGTGATATTATAATTTGTCTACAACATATAAATAGAATCTAGCGGAACACTTGCATCTCACGCTCCATATAAAATATAAAATCAAAAACCACAGGGTGCTTATTGGAGATTGAATTTCCAACATGACATGGTATGGACCTTCGGATAGTGTATCTCTAGAGGGGAATACACTGGGTTCAACAAGAACGTCTTACAATCCAGCCCACACATGGCTGACCACTCATTTAACTTGAGTGTATCAAGCATATTATCACCAACGGTCGTGATCAGCAACCGTTACCAAAAGCATACATCAGCGGATAGAATAAAAGCAAATGAATTTTCTCTAGATCAGGTGATAATACCCCTAATGGGAATGACCCACATGGTCGTGCTGCCTGCCCGATTTTTGTCATTTCCCGGTTGATGAGGCTTGAGGTCATGATTATCTTTCAGAACATATTTCCATTATTTACTTTGAATGCCACATCATTAGAACCTTCCATATACGTTGTCCTGGGACTGGACAAATCGAGGAACCATTCTATTATTCCATCTTGGGTCATTTCTACCTAGGATTAACAAAACAGTCCTTGCACTTTACTCCGTCTTCAATTATCTTCAGCATGCGTTGATTCGTAACGCTTATGCCAATACGATGTGGTTTTCAGATATTAAATCTGATCCCGGTCTCTCCATATTGGCAATTAAGGTATAAAGTAAATCAAAACTTTGATAGTCGGTGATTTAACCATCAAAGAACCGTCCATACAATCAACGGTCCTATTTCCAAATGGAAATGCTACCGGTCAACCATCAAGCAATACTAGCCCTTTTTAAATTAATTTCTTATAAAATTGTCATTTCCTAATCTCCCATATTCTTCCTAAAAATTTCCCAAAACTCGTTTTGACCTCTCATATATTTGGAAAACGTTTCCAAATAATATAACTACTTATTTCCATATTCCAGAAAATATACGATAAATGTCGAAAACCGTTTCCATCTTTTTATATTCCTTAATTTATATATTTGGAAAATATACGTTATTAATATCGGAACCATTTCCATATTCCATTTCCTAACTTCTCATTAATCAAATCATTTCAGTTTCTATGCATAGAACATTTCTGATTTTATTTGGAAAACGTCCCCAAATTCCATTTCTTAGGATTTGACTGATGTTATATAAAACATCATTATTATAACTCAATTCATAATTTATTCATTTACTAGTTGTATCTCTAACCCATCTTCAATACCGAACCTTAACCATTTCTTAGTTAATCGTGAAGTCAATCAAGTTGGGGTATCATTCACAACTTCGAAATAGACAAGGCTCACACCTTCAAATTCCATTCAAAACTTTGCTTATGTAACTCTTGGATTCAATTTAAGAATCCATTTCTCTTTATGAAAGAAAACATTGATTAAAACGGTAGCGTTATAATTGCTGTTTTCAAATATTTAGTATATATAACCTTAACTATAATGGTAGCGTTAAAATCACTGTTTAGATTTGCAAAACATTTATATCAGCAGTGTTATAATCGCTGTTTAGACTTACAAAACATTTATTATAACATCAGCGTTATAATCGCTGTTTAGATTTACAAGTCATTTATTATAATGGCAGTGTTATAATAGCTTTTTATTGCAAATATTTTGTTTATATAACTTGTACTTATTAATTACAATAACTAAATTAATCAGTAAATAAATAATTATATTTGATTCAAATGGAAAGTAAAAATAACTACTTCCCTAAATTCGATATAATCGAATTCAAATAAATAATTTTCTCTCGAATAATCTATATTCGATCTATATTCCAACCTTCGGTATTCATCTACCATTTCAAGTTAATTCAAATTCCAAATTCACTTTTGAATTTATCCTTTCCAAATCGTTAGCAAATTCTTTTATAACCATCCCAGCCTACAAAACATTATCACATTTTATTTTGTATTCCGAATTTTAAACTAAAACTCATCGGTTTCTTTTAAAAACGATTACCCATTTTCCTTTTCATTAAATTTCACTTTTGGATTCATATTTCCTTTATAAATATTTCATCTGAAAAATATTTGCTTGAATCCTTATTCACTTTGATTGTGAATATATTTCTTTTATATACAATCAATATCCGTTTGATTTCATAATGTAAATAACATAACAAATCCAATTTCCATTTATAACGTCTATTTAGAATTATTCATAGAAAATATCATATTTTATTTCAAACATTTATAATCTTGTTTATAATTCCTTTTATAACTGTTAACCCCAAATCCAACTACACTTATCGATTTCAAATCCGATTTTCAATTTTCTATATAAATTTAGACTTGAATTTATATTTATATTTATTCCAAGATAAATATTTTACTAAATTTATAAATGTTGTTTATAATTTAATCTTCTTAATTTGTCTTATTTAAAATCTCCTTTTAAAACCTTATAACGAATTTACATTCGATTATAAAGTATCGATTTCAAATCCGATATTAATTATCTAATGATAAGCATTCACCTTCATCCATAAATATCGTTTACAAGTTTAACTACTCGTCTTATGCATTAAACAAGGGTATATTTTCAAAGCTATTTGGAATTCAATTTCTATATTTGTGAAAATAAATTTCCTTCTTAAATTTCAAAAATCCTTTTCTACATTTGAAATTATTTCATGGTATTAAATATCAAGATTTAAAGGGCCAGTGTAATTCAACACAACATACTCAATCACATTATAAATATCACAACAAATGACAAACACAAGTATAAATGTTGAGGAATCCAGTTGGATCCCTCCAACCTGTTTCCCTGCATCCACCGATGTTAGTCAAACATTAATAATATTATCTCACACTAATACGGTCAACAGAATTATTAATCAATCAAAGATTTATATATAATTATATCAACCAATCCAACCAATTTTATCAACCATTCATCCAAACAACCATCACACAATATAAAATTATGATATATAAATTTAAAACTCGTTTATATAAAAATATAAATGAGTCAGAGTTAGTGAGTTTACTCACATTGTTTTGCGGTTGACGGTTCTTCTTTGGTTAAAATCAAACAGACATTTGATTTTTCCATGAAATTCCAATAGCTCTACATTGTAAATTTCGTCGTTACGATCCCAACGTGACCAGTTTCCTGTGATTCTGTTGAGATATGCATAGATTATACAATTACAAGCATAAATTTTCTTTAAATAATTATTTCTTTTATTAATCATTACTAAATTTAATTATTATTTTTTACTTTGTTTAATGAGAGATCACGCCGGCCTTCTACTCCTTCCATGCACTTTGCTTGTTTTTGATCACTTTGGTTAAATAGAACCCACAACCTACATTTTGTTAAAACTCAACATCGAGATTACCACTCAGTCCACTGTCACCATAAATCCACTAATGCTTTGAAACAACACAACAAACACGATCTTCCCTTATCATAACAACTCCACTTCCCTCAGTAAAATACAGCGCCATTCATTCTCAATCCAACAACACCCAATAACTCCAATACCTCTTCGATCCAAAACTGCTTCAATACACTCCATCACAAACCAATACTTTGACCTCTCCTCTGAAATACCCATTCCCTCCTCAAGCGCAGTAACCTTCCATTGACCTCCCCATTATAAACAAATCAGGCGTTAACTCTTTTTTTCCAACTTAACTTTCGAACTCCTGATTTTCCCCAGTTCAGTTTTTTGTCCCATTTCACTGTATCAATTCAACATAGCCAAAACACTAATTACCATCTTAAACTTAATTACCCTTAATAAATCACGTTCTAAATTTTTTTACTATGAATTACCTAAAAATTAGGCCACGTTCTTCTCCCATCTTCAAATACTGGAACCAGACATCCCTCTTAATTAGCTCATCATTATCATAACCACGTTATAAACCCTTCTCCTACGTTCGAATACAGACAACTTCCATGCAACATTATCGTTCCTTCCAACCTCCTTCACAATTTCATCCAAATAAGCGCCACCAGCTCCTGATCATTGTGGTCTCCTCTTTAGCGTTCAAATTTGCATCTCCGGAACAAAAACTTCAACTCCCCTTCGAAAACTACCCAGATCAAAAAAAAAAAAAAAAAAAAACGAACTTTCTCTCCCAACTTCAAACCACCGCAGTTCTGGCCAATGACTACCGGATGTCCCAACTCCACCACCCATGGGATCGCCCTTCCACCACCTCTGCATGCCTCGAACGATGGTCCTCCAAATTGACCCCCTCACCAACTGTCATGGGTTGAATGAGAAACATGCTTTGTCGGGCTTTTACTCACGCAACTCGCACCGATCTTGTAACGACCCGCATTCTACGCATCATAGGATCGTAGAATATTTGTTTCTGTCACATACGAAGTCGAATGGTCATGCAACTTTGGGAGACGACTATTGGGGTCATTTCCCATGTTCATGATTTTTCCCGATTTTTAAATGACCATTTTACCCCTAGTTATCACTGTTTTGGCCATAACTTTTGACTGGAAAGGAATTTTGACCTGAAACCACTTCCATTGGCTCCGGATGATGGTTTCTCTTTCCGTAGAGTGGTCACATTAGCCAAACGGACTTACCGTTTGGGAGATATGGCTGAAACAAGTTTCAGATGGTGAAAAACAGCTTAATTGGGCTTAACCGGGTGATTAACAGCTAGGCCCAAAGGGGAATTTCGGGATTAGGAGTTTAAAAGGGCTGTTAGGCTTTGGAGAATACTTTTTTCTCATTTTTCAGCCGTCACTATTCATTCCTCTTAACCTAGCCATGGCCTCCACCCTCTAAATCTCTTCAAAACACATCTTAATCACTTTCTAATTGAAGATTAGGCTTAGCAAACATTAAATTAAGAAGAAAAAGCACCAAAGCAAGGTTGGAGCTGCTGTATAAGATTGGGGACAGTGCCAAATCAGAGAATATTTCAGTTTTGGGGTTCTAGTTGTGGCAAAGGTGAGTGATAGCATCATTTTGACACTAATTACGGTTAATTAAGGGTAGTTAGTGGGGATTAGCGAATTTATACGTAAATAAATTCTGGAAAAATTCTTAAAATTCTAAAATAATGTTTTAAGGCTCTGTTAGAAATTTGGGTTAATTTCGATGTGTTTTGCTAATCGTATGCTTAAAACATGATTAAGAGGGATTATAGGAAAATGTGAGGTTTTGGCCACTTTTGATCCATTTTGATTCATTTAAATTGTTGTTTGTTGCTTGTGGTTGCTGTTATATGTTGCTATGACTCTTTGGTATGTTTTATGACTGATTAGAATAGTTAGATTGGTCGAGGACGCCGTCGTATGGCGCGAAACACTCGTTAGAAAAGCTGCAGGAAATACTACAGAGATCCGGATCGGATCGGGTAGGGGATCGGATCGGGTAGGGATCGGATCGGACATGTCCGAACCGGATCGGGGCGTGGTACTTTCTGGAGCATGACGTGAAGAGGCAACAAGGAAGGCCTGGTCGGATCGGAGGGGCGTAGCGTGGGATCGGAAGGAACAAGGAGGACTGAAGTGGAAGAAAGAGGAGCATGGATGCCATCTTCCGAACCGAACCGAGAGCAATACCCGAACCGAACTGATGCTGACGAGACGGAGACGGAGACATTCAAGCTATGGGGTATCCGAACCGAACCGCTTCAGAATCACCGAACCGAACCGCATGAGGGGGAGCACCGAACCGAACCGCATGAGGGAGAAGGACCCGAACCCAGAGGATGGTGGCACTCCGAACCGAACCGGGGAACGTATCCGAACCGAACCGAGCATGGGGAACTGGACGTGTACTCTTACTACTTCGTGATGACTCTTCTGAAGACCAACTCCAATTCGACCAAACCCGAGATGCAAAGGAAGTCCAAATGAGAAGTTAGAGCTCAAGATTCAGATGGGAATCAACGAGTTCGCTTCATGGTTGGGCTTTGCTGCGGGACGCGTGCCAAGGGGTTATCGACGTCTATAGCTTTGGACCACTATGGTAGGAGGTACGAAGGCGGATTCAGGGCCATTATGGCATCGGTAGAACCAAGGGCTACGACCAATGAAGTGGGTCATTGAAATGTTTGGTCATGACTCCAAGTGTTTGGCTTGGTCACAGCAGGGTTTCTACAAGTCGGGATTCGTCGTTACCTCAGTTTGTCTAGTGTTCCAAAGTGGTAGATGTCGTACGCTTTACGCACTGAGTGAGAGACGTGAGGATGGTTGCCATGGATGATTTGTTTGCTATCATTGTGACATGCACACCCCACCCCCGTATTCTTACACTATTTATTATGGCACCTTGGAGTATTGTACGGTATGTGGTACTAACTCTTTGGTTGCAGGTCCAGGTTCAGGTATGGTTTAGTATACCTGTTATTACTCTGTTTAGATGCTTATCGCTCATACCAGGCTTTATGTCTGACCCAGAGTTTTATGTCTCCTCTTATTACTCTGGGTGCTCACACGAGCAGACTAGAGACAGGTTAGCTGGTGATGCACGGGTAGATGATCCGGAGACGAGCAGGAGGCTTCCACGTACTATATACATAATATTCTCCCTGTGTTGTTGAAGATCACTGCTTGGGCATTGTTGGTGTATCTTCTACTTTAGCTTTCTTTTGTTTAGAGACAGTAAATTTGGAAAAATTGTAATAAGCTGTATTTGGATTTCCGCTGCTTTGAGATTGATGTTGGTTTTAGTTATCAGCTTATGCACTGTCTCGCCTGTTTTATGTCAAGTATGTTATTATTATATTTTATTCCATGCGCTGTGAGACATTCTACAGGTTCTTTGATTAGTTCATTCCCTTCTTTCTTTTCTTCTGACGACCGTTCTGTGCTAGCTGGGCATGTGTACAGCGCACTTTCGGAGGAAATGCGGGCTGGTACGGGACGGGCCGTCACACTTGGTATCAGAGCTCTAGGTTGCGTAGTTAACCAAGGGAAGTCAACAGGGAGAGATAATATGCGTATACGAGAGAGCGTATTTGTGATTATTTTGGTTTTTAAAAGCTATATATATATATACTATTAGTAGTATAAGAATGAAGTCGTACTGCACTAGCACCACTGTGGAATCGTTAATCGTTTCCTTTTTCAGATTGACGATGAGCCGAGATACTAGGGGTGCTGGTAGGGGAGCCAATAATGGGAATGCTGCTGACATGAGGACAATGTTTACTGACCTCATGAGAGAGATGCTTAGAGATGTACGGGGGGCAGCTCCCAATGGTGGAAATGGTGGTGGTCCAATAGTGCAGGCGCCAAGAGTTGACTTCGCCAAGCTGAATAAGGATTATACTAGCCTTGGTGGGAAGCCATTCCACGGTACGGAGTCGGCCACAGATGTTCAGGATTGGTTGGATAGTTGCGAACGTATCTTCGAGGATTTGGGTATCGAGGATGCGATGAAGAGAAAGCTAGCGTCCCGTCAGCTGCAAGGGCGGGCAATGAATTGGTGGAATGCTATAAAGGCAGCTACTCCCGAAGATCAGATTACTTGGGAGCAGTTTAAAGCTCGCTTTAGCGAGAAGTTCATTCCAGCTGCTCAGAAGTCAGTGCTATTTAAGAAATTCTTGGAGCTCAAGCAGAATGGCAGAGCTGTCTCGGAGTACATTGCTGAATTCGACACTTTGTCAAAGTATGGGTTATCTCTTATTGATACTGCCGAGAAGAAGAATGAGAAATTCATAACTGGGTTAGATCAGTACTTAGGGGAAAGGCTTATTAACCACATCGATGAGACGTTCGAGTCGATTGTGGGGAAAGCATTAAGATCAGAGAGTCTCTACCCTAAGCCGAAGACTGAGGTTGCATCCGCAGATGAGCCAAAGCCACAAGCAAGTGGTGGAGGCAAGGGTGGTTCCCAGAATAAAAGAAAGCAGAGTCAGACTAAGGATGGCCAGAAGAAAAAGAATAAACAAGATGTTGAGTGCTTCAGCTGTGGTAAGAAGGGCCATTATGCTAGTAATTGTCGGGCCAAGCCAGCGGATAGGAAGTGCTTCAACTGTGGCCAAATGGGACATCACAAGGACAAGTGTCCGCAACCCCCTAAAGAAAAGCAAATGGTGAAAGCATACGCTCTTAATGCTATTCCTTCTTCGTCGAATGCCCCAACTGCGGCGGAGAAGGGAAAGAATGTCGTCATTCAAGGTATGCTTTCGGTTTATGATGTTCCTGTTAGAGTTTTGTTTGATACCGGAGCTTCCAGTTCTTTCATATCTAGTGACCTGGTAGATAGGTTGGGATTGGAGCCCGAGATTGTCGATAGACCTTTAGTAGTGACGAACCCGATTGGTGGTTCGACTAGCCTTAGCATGATTTGTCGCAATGTGGTCTTATCGAGTCATGGATGCATGTTTGTTTGTGATTGCTTTGTTTTGGGCTTTACTGGGTTTGGCATTATTTTGGGAGTAGATTGGCTCCAAAGATATGGGGTGGTGGTAGACTGTGAGGGCTTGTTGGTGACAGCTAGGGCGGATGATGGGCGGAGGATAGTGTTTGGTGGTCTACCCAGTAAGGGGGTATTGGCTAGTTTTCTAAACTCCCTCGACAGTCCGCATAGTGAGTTGTCAGGTTTGCCCGTGGTTGGCCAGTATCCGGATGTTTTCGAAGAAGTGACCGGACTTCCACCACACCGAGAGATTGAGTTCCGTATTGATTTGGTAAAGGATGCCAGGCCTATAGTGATGCCACTTCGTCGTATGGCACCAAGAGAGCAGCGAGAGCTCGAGGTGCAAGTCAGCGATCTTTTGAAGAAGGGATTTATCAGAAGGAGTGTTTCTGAATGGGGAGCACCAGTTGTGTTTGCTACCAAGGCGGATGGTTCCCTTCGTTTGTGTGTAGACTACCGCGAGTTGAATAAAGTGACGAGGAAGAACAAGTATCCTCTACCGCGGATAGATGATTTGTTTGATCAGTTGAGTGGCGCAAGAATATTTTCTCAGTTGGATCTCGCGACAGGTTTTCATCAGCTTAGAGTGGAAGCTGAGAGTATAGCTAAAACGGCATTTCGAACGCCGTCTGGATTTTATGAATGGTTGGTTATGCCATTTGGGCTGACCAATGCCCCGGCATATTTTGTGGATCTTATGAATAGGGTATTCAGAGATCAGTTGAATAAGTCTGTTCTTGTGTTTGTGGATGATATTTTGGTTTATTCGAGGACAGAAGAAGAACACAAGGAACATTTAAGAGTAGTGATGGAGGTGTTGAGAAAACACCAATTGAAAGCAAAGTTTTCTAAGTGTCACTTCTGGAAGAGGGAAGTGAGGTTCTTGGGCCATGTTGTATCAGAGAATGGTATTGCCGTGGACCCGGCAAAGGTGGCTACGGTACAGGATTGGCCTACGCCCAAGAGTGCAACAGATGTAAGAAGTTTCTTGGGATTAGCGGGATATTATCGTAAGTTTATCCAAGGTTTCTCCAAGATAGCAGCACCATTGACCCAGTTGACTAAGAAGAATCAAGCTTTTGTCTGGGATGAAAGGTGCGAGAATGCATTCAAAAGTCTAAAGGACAAGTTGACAAGCGCACCAGTGTTAATCATTCCTAAGGGGGATGAAGAGGTGACGGTATACACGGATGCCTGTGGTACCGGACTGGGTGCTGTATTGATGCAAGGCGGTAGGGTTGTAGCTTACGCAAGTCGGCAATTGAAACCGCACGAGAGAAGATACCCTACCCATGATTTAGAATTGGCAGCAATCGTGTTCGCGTTAAAAATGTGGAGACACTATCTCTTGGGAGAAAGATTTGAGCTGTTTACAGATCATAAGTCGCTGAAGTATCTATTCTCCCAGGAGGATTTAAATCTCCGTCAGCAGAGATGGTTAGAGTTCTTAGCTTCCTATGATTTTGACATCGTATACACACCAGGAAAGGGCAATGCGGTGGCTGATGCATTGAGTAGAAGACATGCCAGCTTAGGGGCTATGTTCCTTGAATGGAAGCAACTGGAGTTTATCGCGGGGTTTGATTTCAGACCAAAGTGCGAATTGGATCCAGAAATGTTAGCAAGTTTGACGATCAGACCTACTTTGATTGAGCGGATCGGCTCTAGTCAGAGGGACGATCCTAACCTATTGGAAATCATCTCCAAGTTAGAGATGGATATCGATGAGGAGATGAACAAGTATGGGCTTGATCGAGATGGATGGCTTAGAAAGAATGGAAAGCTTGTTGTACCCAATGTCAATGGATTGAGGGATGAAGTGCTTAGAGAATGTCATCACTCAAAGTTGACTATACACCCCGGTGGTAACAAGATGTATCGAGATATGAAGCAGACTTACTACTGGGAAGGAATGAAAAGAGACGTTGGGAAGTTTATATCCAAATGCATGAATTGCCAGCTAGTTAAAGCCGAGCAAAAGAAGCCTAGTGGTTTGTTACAGCCATTAGAAACTCCCGAATGGAAATGGGAGCAAGTCTCGATGGATTTCATCGATGGTTTACCAAGGACTAGATCGGGATATGACAGCATTTGGGTAATTGTAGATCGACTGACTAAAAGTGCAAGGTTTATACCAGTCAAATCGACCAGAACGGCAGCTAAGTTAGCAGAATTGTATATGAAGTGGGTAGTGAGATTTCATGGAGTACCTAAAAGCATTGTGAGCGACCGAGACCCGTTGTTCACTAGTGGGTTTTGGAAGAGCTTACAAGAGGGTCTAGGGTCAGAGTTACATCTCAGTACCGCATATCATCCTCAGACCGACGGTCAGACGGAGAGGGTGAACCGTATCTTGGAAGACCTCTTGAGAGCGTGTATATTGGATTTTGGTGGATCATGGGATGACCATTTGCATCTAGTAGAGTTTGCATATAATAATAGCTACCAATCCAGTATCGGTATGGCTCCGTTTGAAGCTTTGTACGGAAGGCCGTGTAACTCACCATCATGTTGGATAGAGACTGGCGAGAAGTTTATGCTTGGACCAGATGTGGTGAGGGAAACTTCAGATAAGATCAAGATCATTCAACAACGAATGAAGGCTGCCCAAGATAGGCAGAAGAGTTATGCTGATAGGAGGAGAAGAGACTTAAAATTCTCCGTTGGCGACTTGGTGTTTGTCAAGATTTCTCCGTTGAAGAGCGTAGTACGATTTGGCAGGAGAGGCAAGTTGGCAGAAAGATTTGTTGGCCCGTTCCCTGTTCTTGAACTAGTCGGGAATTTGGCATATAGAATTGACTTACCAGAGAAGATGGCGGGAGTTCATAACGTATTTCATGTTTCCCAACTAAGGAAGTTCGTTCACGACTCAGATATGACTATTTCACCTGATCGGTTAGAGGACTTCGAAGTAGAACCCGAGGCGGTTGGGAACCGCAAGCCGGCCCGTATTGTCGAGCACGACATGAAGCAACTTCGAAGGAAGGCGGTGAAGCTAGTCAAAGTACAGTGGAGCGAGGACGAGAAAGATTGTACTTGGGAGACAGAGGAGAACATTAGGAAGTCACACCCAGAACTCTTTGCCTGGTAAGATTTTGATTTCGATTTAGTTTTCCGCATGCTAGGATAGGCTTGCTTGCTTGTTTTGCATGTTTGATTGTTGTATGTGGTTGGTAGGCATGCGGGACCCTTTGTATGTCTTGGGTTAAGGAATTTCGGGGGCGAAATTTCTTAAGGGGGGGAGAGTGTAACGACCCGCATTCTACGCATCATAGGATCGTAGAATATTTGTTTCTGTCACATACGAAGTCCAATGGTCATGTAACTTTGGGAGACGACTATTGGGGTCATTTCCCATGTTCATGATTTTTCCCGATTTTTAAATGACCATTTTACCCCTAGTTATCACTGTTTTGGCCATAACTTTTGACTGGAAGGGAATTTTGACCTGAAACCACTTCCATTGGCTCCGGATGATGGTTTCTCTTTCCGTAGAGTGGTCACATTAGCCAAACGGACTTACCGTTTGGGAGATATGGCTGAAACAAGTTTCAGATGGTGAAAAACAGCTTAATTGGGCTTAACCGGGTGATTAACAGCTAGGCCCAAAGGGGAATTTCGGGATTAGGAGTTTAAAAGGGCTGTTAGGCTTTGGAGAATACTTTTTTCTCATTTTTCAGCCGTCACTATTCATTCCTCTTAACCTAGCCATGGCCTCCACCCTCTAAATCTCTTCAAAACACATCTTAATCACTTTCTAATTGAAGATTAGGCTTAGCAAACATTAAATTAAGAAGAAAAAGCACCAAAGCAAGGTTGGAGCTGCTGTATAAGATTGGGGACAGTGCCAAATCAGAGAATATTTCAGTTTTGGGGTTCTAGTTGTGGCAAAGGTGAGTGATAGCATCATTTTGACACTAATTACGGTTAATTAAGGGTAGTTAGTGGGGATTAGCGAATTTATACGTAAATAAATTCTGGAAAAATTCTTAAAATTCTAAAATAATGTTTTAAGGCTCTGTTAGAAATTTGGGTTAATTTCGATGTGTTTTGCTAATCGTATGCTTAAAACATGATTAAGAGGGATTATAGGAAAATGTGAGGTTTTGGCCACTTTTGATCCATTTTGATTCATTTAAATTGTTGTTTGTTGCTTGTGGTTGCTGTTATATGTTGCTATGACTCTTTGGTATGTTTTATGACTGATTAGAATAGTTAGATTGGTCGAGGACGCCGTCGTATGGCGCGAAACACTCGTTAGAAAAGCTGCAGGAAATACTACAGAGATCCGGATCGGATCGGGTAGGGGATCGGATCGGGTAGGGATCGGATCGGACATGTCCGAACCGGATCGGGGCGTGGTACTTTCTGGAGCATGACGTGAAGAGGCAACAAGGAAGGCCTGGTCGGATCGGAGGGGCGTAGCGTGGGATCGGAAGGAACAAGGAGGACTGAAGTGGAAGAAAGAGGAGCATGGATGCCATCTTCCGAACCGAACCGAGAGCAATACCCGAACCGAACTGATGCTGACGAGACGGAGACGGAGACATTCAAGCTATGGGGTATCCGAACCGAACCGCTTCAGAATCACCGAACCGAACCGCATGAGGGGGAGCACCGAACCGAACCGCATGAGGGAGAAGGACCCGAACCCAGAGGATGGTGGCACTCCGAACCGAACCGGGGAACGTATCCGAACCGAACCGAGCATGGGGAACTGGACGTGTACTCTTACTACTTCGTGATGACTCTTCTGAAGACCAACTCCAATTCGACCAAACCCGAGATGCAAAGGAAGTCCAAATGAGAAGTTAGAGCTCAAGATTCAGATGGGAATCAACGAGTTCGCTTCATGGTTGGGCTTTGCTGCGGGACGCGTGCCAAGGGGTTATCGACGTCTATAGCTTTGGACCACTATGGTAGGAGGTACGAAGGCGGATTCAGGGCCATTATGGCATCGGTAGAACCAAGGGCTACGACCAATGAAGTGGGTCATTGAAATGTTTGGTCATGACTCCAAGTGTTTGGCTTGGTCACAGCAGGGTTTCTACAAGTCGGGATTCGTCGTTACCTCAGTTTGTCTAGTGTTCCAAAGTGGTAGATGTCGTACGCTTTACGCACTGAGTGAGAGACGTGAGGATGGTTGCCATGGATGATTTGTTTGCTATCATTGTGACATGCACACCCCACCCCCGTATTCTTACACTATTTATTATGGCACCTTGGAGTATTGTACGGTATGTGGTACTAACTCTTTGGTTGCAGGTCCAGGTTCAGGTATGGTTTAGTATACCTGTTATTACTCTGTTTAGATGCTTATCGCTCATACCAGGCTTTATGTCTGACCCAGAGTTTTATGTCTCCTCTTATTACTCTAGGTGCTCACACGAGCAGACTAGAGACAGGTTAGCTGGTGATGCACGGGTAGATGATCCGGAGACGAGCAGGAGGCTTCCACGTACTATATACATAATATTCTCCCTGTGTTGTTGAAGATCACTGCTTGGGCATTGTTGGTGTATCTTCTACTTTAGCTTTCTTTTGTTTAGAGACAGTAAATTTGGAAAAATTGTAATAAGCTGTATTTGGATTTCCGCTGCTTTGAGATTGATGTTGGTTTTAGTTATCAGCTTATGCACTGTCTCGCCTGTTTTATGTCAAGTATGTTATTATTATATTTTATTCCATGCGCTGTGAGACATTCTACAGGTTCTTTGATTAGTTCATTCCCTTCTTTCTTTTCTTCTGACGACCGTTCTGTGCTAGCTGGGCATGTGTACAGCGCACTTTCGGAGGAAATGCGGGCTGGTACGGGACGGGCCGTCACAGATCTCACCATAGAATACATTGGCGAACTCTTCTGCCGCCAATCGCCTCGCAAGCAACCTCATCGGTGAACCCCCACGCCACTTTTGCTCGACTCATTGGCGATCGCGACCCCAAAAGCCGCTGCTAAATCCTTGTTTCGAATAGGGAAGATCGCGCTGTATAAACCTTGGATAAAGAAGAGGCTTGTGCTGAAGGGAGTTGGATGAATTCGTTCAATTTCCTATTGTGTTTCCAATTTGTTTTTGATTTATAAACTTGCGAATTGAGCTGAAGGAGATGATAGTCAACAAGAAGGAAATGATATTTGGGTATTAGGGATTTTAGAGGATCTTTAAGCGGATTTAAAAGGCATGATTTGTATTAGAGGAAGAGTTTTCTATTTGAAGATCTGAGAAAACGAGAAATGAGCAAGAGAACAATAGTATTTAAAAGAAGAAAGTAGCTTGGCTTGCACGGAGTTGAATGGTTTGTTGCGCACGGAATTGAAAAACTTAGCACTCATGGTTTTCTTTTCTTTTTTATTATTATTGCTTTCTTGGCATGCATAATTCAGAAGCTTGACTCGCACGGTTTGCAGTGGTTTGGGGAACACGGAATTGAAGAGCCGTGGAGAGCAAGCCATCTGAATATTACACGCTAAGATATTATATCCTACTCTTTACTTTAACTTTAAAATGTAAATATATGGTTGCGTCTCCAGTTGGATCAAAGCAGGTCTTTGAAATACCCTTAGCTAATGTTACATGGAATTAGAAACAACTTGTATTTTCAGTTCTTAGAAATGATTGACATAGGAATTTAACTTGTATTCTTTTAACCATGTATGTGCTTCAAAACATGGATGTATGTACATGTGAGACTTTTTGATATTTACTGATATAATTAAAAACGTATTTACACCTCAATCCGTATGCAAATTTAAATGTACAATATCATATGTTTCTGAAACTTCTATACGCTTGAAATTGCAAATTTTAAAGTAGTGGTTTCTTCAAGTGCAGTTCTACAGTCTGCGTTACGCAAAATTTCATTCATTTTATAATTAAATTCGACAGTATAAATCATTACATTATTCCATTTCAACATTTAATACAATTTAAATGTTCTGAATTTAATGTCCAAAAATCTGGGTCATTACAGCTTCATCCCTTACCTTAGTTATGCACCGCATTTATCGTTTCAGATCTCAGAGGTGGAATAAAAGTACTAAGGGTATCGTTATACTCAAATTAGTTGAGTCTATATCCTTCTTAACTTGGTTAAGTATTTAAAATTTCCAGATTATCATTAAACACTTTGTTTATCATTTGGAAATGATTACCATAGATTTGGATAAGAATCATTAAGATTAAAGCCTTAAATTTCAACTTTGCTGAAAAAAGCATCGCAAAAGCGTTACTAAACAGCTTAAATTAGCTTATTTGATTTAATTAACGTTTTCATCATTCAATTTTTTTAATCCAATCACTTTTTAAAACATTTATAATGATTTACCATAATTTTTCCATATTTTTATTGATTTAAAAAAAGCCTTCTCAAATGATTTCCCAACTTGGTCACTGAACTGCACTACCGCGACTTTTATTCAAAATTGTTTCGAACATATTTCAAAATCTATACATTGAAATCTAGAACTTTCTTTTTTATTTGAAATCTAACATCATTTAAAAGCAAACGCTTTTTGTTTCAAGAAAATCCAACTTAAATTGCATTATGTATGCTCGTCTAAAGTTATCAGTCAAAATTCGTGAACAGTCGCAGCGCAATGCGCTGTATTCTAACTGTATTTCAACTTCTAATTGAAATCAATTTGTTTTACTCCAATAAGTTTATAATTTTTTTTTAAAATACATACAACTTAGTTTTTCAATATTTAAACCTTTCAAAAATAAATATAATATTATAATATTATTTTATTAATACTATATTAATATTTTTTTCAAAATTTTACTTTTTGAAATCCAAACTTTCCAAATTTCAAATTAAACATTATATAAGCTTACTGAAACTTTCGATCTAAGTTTATAACACAGTTTACATAACAAACTCAAATTTGATTTCAAAATCACTATTTCAAATTAATTTCACTATTCACTTTGAAATTGAACATGCCTTTTTATACCAAATCCTTGTTCAAATAAATTTAAACATTCATAAGAGTTTTTCATAACCACTTTAATTTCATTTCTATCCAGTCTCGGATATAAAATTCAAACTTTCATTTTTACGCCTTATTTCACTCAAATGAATATAATATTCATTTATATTATACAAATGGAATGAGACTTAACCAATACCCATATAATTCCATATATGTGGGTGTAGTGTGTTATATTATCACTAACCATAATCATAATAACATCCACAACAACCTTCATCCATCATACAATAATTATAATACAAGCATTTAGTGCAATTAGCGCTTATATGAACATAATAAATGATAACTGTAATAACATCTATAACAACCATCAAAAAATACAACATCTACAAAGCAAACAAAATAATCAGATTATGATTATAATAAATATCCAAATACAATTAAAAGAAGTTCTCACCTTCATTGCTACTCCGACAGCCTTTACGGTAGGACGTGTATTCAAACCAGCATATCTGTCTACCGTCTACGCTCTAGCTTTTCTTTTTCTATCTTCTAATATATATATATAATCAATATATATTATTATATTTTATTTTTTAAATAATGAAGGTGGTCGTGGGCTAGAGAAAGAGGCTGAGTGGAGGAGGTGGCGCAAGAGGCAGTGGGTTTGTGGGAGGGTGGTGCTAGGCTTGGTGGTGGAGGAGGCTATAGGTTTAGAGGAGGTGGACAAGAGGGGCAGAGGGGAGTAGGTGGTGGTCGTGGGGTGGAGGAAGGGAAGAGGATGGGAAGGAGGAGGAAGGGCCGAAAGGGAAGGGATGGGGGGAGGTGGGTGGAGGAAGTTATGGCCGAAATGGAGAAGGAGAAGGGAGAGAGGATAAAAAGGAGAAGGAAGGAAGGGAAGAGTGAGTGGTTTGAAAATGTGAAGAGAGGATGTGTTCATATAGGAAGGGAGGAGGGCATTTTGGTCATTTAGACATGGGACACATATCCCTTACTAATGCTTAAAGCCATGCATATTGACACCTAACTTGGTGAGTAAGCCTTTTACATTTGGTAGCATTTATATTAGAAATGCTATAATAGGTTGTAACAACATAAATGAAGTGCTACGAAAAGGTTTATTAATACGCGTTTGAATAACATATTTTGACAAAAGCTGATATATTTTTATCAGTATACTTATATTCATATTCTCCCGTTTTAAACAGACTATTTTATTATTTAAACCAAATTCAATCTAAAAATCTTATTTAAATTACCCAAAAGCAAGTATAATTATTTGAATTTTAAAATTTTGAATTGCTTAAAAATCTGGTTTGTTACGTTCTTTCCCCCTTAAAGAATTTTTTTTCCTTGAAATTTGGAATGGAAATGAAGCGTAAAAATACATACTATCCATTGGACTCCTTATCTAATGGTCCATTTTAATCCATGTTTTTTGGAAAGTCAAAATCTTTCTCGGTCTATTTCACGAACTCCTCATCATTATCAAAATCTCCATATAAACTTAAAAGGGTTTATTTCCAAACTTACCCGAACATAAGCTTATCATTCCCAATTTAATTTCATAAGTTATACGTAGATCATTGATGTGAAATATCTATTTTTGACTTCTAATTCGAATTCATAACTTTGAACTAGTATTGATCCCTTGAATCTTTAGTATGGACTCTGACCATGTTTCTAGATCAGAACTTTAATCTTCCTGACATAGCTTTCAACTATGATAGAAAATTTGAGTAACCAACAACAATCTTTATCAAGATTCATCTTTAAGCATCAAGTGATAAATCCTTTTCCGGATTGGTGTAGACACCTCAAAGTTTTGTACTTGAATTAAAATTTCGGTAAGGAAAGGATCCATGTAGACTTACGCAATCCATTTTGTTTAGTACCCTCTTTAGGAATATTTGCAAAGTTTCCACCTGAATTTAACTAAACATTAAACCTTAGTTTATATCTTTTCCTTTCCCACTCAACTTATAACTTTCTCAAATTCATCTTTATAGCTTATTCAAGGTATAAAATTTCAATTCTTGATTAGCTTATCTTTAGATTCAGAGTTTTAACAATTTCAGCTATCATTTGATCTTAACTTGCTACCCTTAATCATTTCATATTCAAAAGTTATGAAACCTATTTCTTTTCAAATTTTATATTAATATTTAACCCTCTTATATTTTAATTTTTCCCCCAAATATGGAAAAATTATTGTATCTTTCAACTTAACTAATTCAAATACCTCGGTTTAGATAAACTTCTTACTTTTAATTTCTCTTATTTACCAAATACCCTTAGCTCAATTTTTGAAACCTAATTCACAAGAAATTTGTACTAAAGTATTTCATCATTTGTGAAAATATATTTTAAAATTTATTGACTATCTAAAGTCGTCGAGAATTCTGATTCTTAATCCAAATATTTATAAGGATAATTAATGGTTTAACTAATGTTCAAAAATATTCCCATAATCAAAATAACTTTACAAGTATCAAATTCCTAACTTTTAGCTATTCTCAGTTTGGGTTATTCCAACTTCTAATTTCAACCTTTGTTTAACCATTCTGGAATTTCTTTCCATACGTAGTTGGGTTTTATCAAAATCTAGGCTACTCCCCTTATTTGCCTATTGGCTTATTTCTTAGTAATTGGTCCATCGGGTATAATTTTTATACTTATATTAAAATTTCATGGCCTTCCTTATTTATTTTTGGCAGAGTCGTCCGGTTTTTAAGGTGACCGCAAACACCTTTTTATTATAACCAATAATAAAAAATACAAAATAAAGCATGTGATTGTGGTTGAAAGTCAACTAAATTCGGTTTACGGTGGACTGTCCACCGCATACGGAGTTTATAGTATTCCATCCACTATACCTAATTAGGCTTAGAGCATTGGAGATAGCTACTTTACTAGAAAACAAAATACATCCTTATATGACTTAACTCTCCGCATAGGGAGAGTAATATTACATTACATACTAAAAACGTAGTGAATTACATTTGAATACGATGAACATGACTACTGTTTATTAATCAGTCTGGTGTATTCAACAATTTCATGGCAGGACAATAGAATAAACATAGCTGTGAGCACGCGCCATACCATTTCCTATCCAATTTTCTTAAGCTCCACAACAGAGAAGATGCAGTACCAGGCATAGTAAACCATGTGATTTGACATAGTGGACCTTCCAAAGCAGCCGAAGGAGGGAAGGAAAAAATACGAAGACACAACGGGCACAACGATGCTGAGAGCCTTAACTTCACCTATGTCATTGTGATATCGATGACAAAGCTACAACAGAACACCAAACCTTCAACACTTGAGAAATACACTGTAGATAACTTCTCAACAAAAGTTCTACTAACAGCAAGCATTACAGTCCTAAACTTGCACAGAGAGGAGAACCCACGCGTACAAGAGGCATACTCTGACATTCACAATTAGTGGAAAAAAGGTAAAATGGGGAGCATTGATCCATAGGATTTCATTAAACTGGGCAAACAAAACTCCATAGTAACAACCAAACATCCCTCAAGATATAATACTCCCAAACTCATTCTGATTTATTACTAACCCCATTTATAATGAGTTACTCATATTAGGATATTACAAATCCTATCTCTGATGAGTTGCTACCCTACTAGACCCAAGATACTCCCACAACCTTTAGCTCCGATAACATGCTTCGATATTTGCTAACCAAAGCTCTCATACCACGCTGTGATGGAACTAGGCTTTTCAACCAACGTCCAGTGGTACCTCCAACATGGCACACATTCTTACCTCGAAAATTATTTTATGGTCAACCTCTCGACTCACAACCAACCCCAAGCAGGGACATATGGGGGTAAGAGTCAACTATTCGCCACCAAACACAAGGCGAAAAACCCATATCATGTTGCACTCTTCCTGCAGGTCAAACCAGATCTGACCCAAAACTATACGTATCTTCATAATATCAAATGACAAACCAAAATTCCAACCCTTGAAAATCGATACTTAATACCCCTTGGTATTTATGCACCAGAGAGCCAAGAGTCGCAAATCCAATAAGTCAGGGTAGAATAGAAAATAGAACATAACATAATTTCATACTATAACGACCTGGATTTTTGGTCAATTTATTTTGAATATTTAATATGGTTTTAAATATTGAGTTGATAATATAAATCGATTTTTATATTAGGTTATCAATTTAATAATCGAAGTACGATTTTTTTTTTTTTTTTGCTAAGCTTGAAATCAAATCACAGTTAAATCAAAATTTATTTTATTGTACTTAACCTATAACCTACCTTTGTACCTCCTCAGACCTATTCCTTCAATCTGAAGCTTTCTTCCATCTATTTAAATGCGACACCTTTCTCTTTTCATTCTGTTCTTCTGAAAACAAAACCCGAACTCTTCAAATTAAAAATCGCTCCTTTCTTCATTTCTCAAATTAAAGCCATGCCCATTTCTTTGTTTCCTCAATTCGAAAGCTTCTAATAATAAAAAAATGCCCACTACGTTATACCAAATCGAAAACCAAATGCAAAAAGAAAAAAAATCCCAAAATCAGATCCTTGGATGTCCCAGAGGCTAGGCTCCGATTTAGAGCAAGTTTGGTTAGTTCGATCATGTGTAGGAAGTTTAACTTTTGTGCAGAGGGCTAGGGCGTGGGTTTGACAATGAAAATTGAGGATGGGGTTCGATGTTTAAATGTCGAGATTAGGGTGAATTTGTGATTTTTTGGCGGGTGGTAAGACAGGGAACCAGAGCATTCAACATAGCGTTGATGGGTTTGGTGAACTACAGGTTACGAGTTTTAAATTGGAGAAGTCGAAGTAGCAGCGGTCTTCGAATTGTTCAACGGTGGAGGTAGAGGAATGGGAAGATATGGAAAACATGTATTTGAATTTAGGAAAAAGGGTCAGACTTGTTGCCCATTATGGGACTAAAGCTAAATACATGGTTAAGGCTGCAGATTCGAGTTAAGGTGAGTAGCATGGGTGAGTAAGATTTGGGAAGGAGAAGTTGTGGTGATATTGGTTTGTGTGAATTTTGGGGAGGATAATGGCGAATATTAATCACAACTTGGGAAGGTTGCGGCATTTCCAGTCGCAGGCGAGGAGAAGGAAGCGGATCCATGGTGATGAATTTGTGCAGCAGTATGTAATTCCGACTGTGGGTTAAGATGTGGTACAAGGTAAATCTCATAATTTATTTAATAAGTTAATAGCATTTAAATTATTTAAAATCCGTTTAAACTTGTAATCAAAATAACTATATCACATGATATCAGATTCAAGCAAAAAACTGGTTGCGTTGAATCATATCGCTGTAGGTGATATAATGGAATTATTTTGGTGGGATTTAGAGCCAACGATTATTTTTTAATTAAATTGAACACCTTTTAATTAATTGAAAATCGATCATTATTTGCAAATAGAATAACGGTGAGTAAACTAACTCTCTGGTTCGTTTATAATTTTATTATAAACAAACTTCTATTTTAAATAATTTTTATATGCTGTTTATTGGTTGTTTGGATGCATTGAAATATTTGTGGCTATTATACATATATATTAGTTACATAGGCTTGGTGGTTGTGGCTATTATATACATATTGGATTGGATATTTCCAGCAGTACCATTAGCGGATACCCGCAGTGTCATTAGCGGATGATCCTATGCGCTCCACAATACGATAGTGGATGACCTTTTATACCGCGATATCCTGCCTTGAAGTAGGATGGGTATTATTTATGTTGACTAACGTCTGTGGATGTAGGAAAATAGGTTGGAGGGATCCAACTGGATTCCTTAAAAATATTATTATTTGTTTGTTTTCATATATATATTATCATATATGATGTGTTAGAAAACCTATGATTGATAATTGAGTGTTTTGGATGTTTAAATATAACTGGGCCTAAATATTGATATATAAAAATATCGTGAAAAGGGATTTTGAGATTTAAATGGGAAAATATATTTTTCTAAAATAGAATTTGATTTTTCGAATGGGAAAAGTAATATTAACTTGTTTGAATAATAAAAACAATATTGAATTTATGAACGATGTTTATAAATTAAATAATGCAGGAACTTGAAGTGAATTTATAAACGGTGTTTATAAATAAAATTGAATGATTTTCGTTGGATAATGTACGGAATTGGACTAAATTTATAAACGGTGTTTATAAATGAAAAGGGAAAAATTATCATTTTGATAATTTGGGAAATCTAAATTCAAATGTGAATTTAAATAGGGGATTGAAATCAGTTTCAAAAAGAAACGATGAAATCTACTCTGATGTTAAGAATGTAAATTGAATTAAAATAAATCAGTATGGATTTATGACTTAAATTCGATTAGATAGAATTTATTTAAATAAAATAATTTTTGAAAATATATTAGGATTGTATTAAATAGAAATTTAAATTTAAATATGAAAATAGATTCACTATTTATATATATAAGTTATAATCAATAAAATATTCCAGAATAAGAATTTAGTTTCAAATGGATTTGAAATGGAAACTTGTTTTAAATTATAAAATAAGGGAATTAAATTTATAAACAATGTTAATAAAAAAGTAAGATAATTATCATGGGATAATTTGGAATTTTAAATTCAAGTGTGAATTTAAAAATGAGTTGGAAATCATTTCAAAAAAGGGGATGTCGAATGTTATTCCGTAATTCGAAATATAAACAGAATTGAGATAATTATAAGAATTTATAATTAGAATTTGATTATGTCGAGTTTCATAAATAATTTATAAAGGGAATTGGAATTTAATATAGCAAATTGAGTTATAAGTAAATTTATAATCGAGTAAATGAAAAATCGACGATTAGAGATAATCGAAAATATTAAGTTGGATTTGAAAAACAAATTTAATATATATCAAATTATATAATAGAATAAGATTGAAATTTAAATTAAACATAGTTCAACGTTTTTATTTTATATAATTAAAACGAACACGCCGTGGCGCGGCAGTTTAAAATTTGACGTTTCGAACTTCAATTGAGTATATATAAATCAATTTAAGTCGGAATTCTTTGAAACAAGTATCGTCATGACCGATTAGATAATAGTTTTCTAATGGAAGAGAAAATTTTGGATTTCGTCTTGTATATTTTGAGTTATGTTAAGATCAAATTTCCAGAAAACAGCACCGAAATCGTTATAAAAAAATAACAGTTTATTTAAAATTAATATAAGGATTTTAAGTAAATAAAAACCCGAATTTCCATTAGAAAAATCCAGATTTGAGTTATACAATAAAAACGAACTCAAGTGGAGTAAATGGATTGATTTTTAAAACAAAAACCATACTTCTCTCCAACTTTTTCATTAGGGCGAGGTGTAACAACCCGGAAAATCAGGGCCAATTTAAAATTTTATTTTAAGGAAACTTTGTTAGAAAATGCGTCAGAATTTAACAAAAAAAAAATTTACATTTTTATTACCATTTTAAAAAAATGAAATATGTTTTAAAATAAATGTTAGTCTTTATTTAAATGTAAGAACATAAAAATGATTTGCATTAAAAATTTATTCTTTTTAATGTAAATGAACATATTTTGATTAGTGCTAAAAGTCTAACTTTTTAATGTCATGTAAGAACATGAATTTGGTTAACATTAAAAATTAATCTTTTAATGTCATGTAGAAACATGAAATGTTTCACATTAAAATTTTATTCTTTTTAACGTTATGTAGGAACTTTAATGACATTTATTAATGCATTGATTGAAAATAATGTGTAGGTTATAAATGAAATAAATTTTGACAATACATACACACACACACACACACACACACATATATATATATATACATATCTTTGGCTGTCCTCTTAAATATTTCCCCTGTCAATTCAAATTTAACTTTTAGGAATTCAAAACGTAGATTACATGTTAAAAACCTTCATTAATTAGTCCAACTAAATATGTCCCCTTAATTACGTTACTTAATATTATATGTTTTGAAATTTAAAGAAAATCACATAACTTTCTTATAGCCATCATTGAAACAATAAATTACGCATTCATTTCTTTTCTTTATCTATAAATTTATTACTCTTCATTCTATTTACATATTTCTCTTCATTCTATTTTCACACATGTACTCTTATTTCTTAAATTTACATCCCCTTATTTCTTTTTTTCTCTTTTCCTGCTATTATTATTTCTCTTCAATAAAAATAAATAAAAAAACAACAACAAATCAACCGCATGTATGTATATTTCTTTTTATTTGTTTTCGCATGAGCATTGAATAGGTTCCTTAAATTCTGAAACGTTAATATTACATGTTTTGAAAATTTAAAAGTTAAACGTTCTAACAATTGGCATTATACCATAAGTCATACATTAATTGCATTCCCGTTTCTCTCTCCTTATGTTTTTCTTTTTGAATTTTTGAATAAGAAAAAAACATTGATTAGATTAACACCTGCCTAGTCAGCTAATTCATTTCATTTGTAACCTACTACATATGTAGGAAAACAAGTGAGGTATAAAATCAAATATATAACAAAATAAAAATATATAAATATATATATATTGGCACCACTATATAATATCCTAAACTTCTCTAAACCTATTCCTAATTACAAAACATAAGCCGCCGCCGTCTTCTTCTTTTCATGGCCAGAAAGCTCCTTCCTTCTTCCTCCAATAAATCCTTATCTTCTAAATAAAATCTCTCCACTATTTTGAGAATTTTGTAGCTCTCTCTCCACTCTTCCCTCTCTGTTGTGGCACCGTCCGATCGTAGTGGAGTTGAACGTATGGATCGAAAATCTCTGACCTAGGATTGAACAAATAGAAAAAGTTGCAGCCTTGGTTATCAGTAGGAAGAAGAAGGTGAATTTTAATTTAATTATTTTATAAATTCAAATCATTATTAACACAAAATAATTCGTAACGGGTTCATATGATCGTGGCGGAGTCTTCTTCGTTTTAGGAGCAACCAGAGGATTTAGATCGATCAGAAATTTTTGGGAAAAATTTGAATCACGGTGAGATTCTATTTTATAATTTATTAAATTTAATTTTTTTTTGTGGTTTTGATGTTTGTATGTACATGATTGTGGATTGATGATGTATGATGTCTGTTTGAGAATTGGTGATAGTTGTTTGGGTTATTATGGACAAATTGTTGTTGCATACACTGTTGATGATATTTGTTGAATCAATAAAAATGATGTACATGATGTAAATGATAAATTCATTTTTATTTATTTATTTAATATGTATGGAAATTTATATTAAAATAAAAGTTAAAATTTTCATTGTTGTTCAGAAAAAAAATGAAACTTTGTTTATGTTTACAATGATTATAACTTTGAATGGGATTAAGAAGATTACAACTTTGTTTTTGTTCTAAAAAAAAATTACAACTTTGTTTGCGTTTTTTTTATATATAAAATTGAAACTTTATTTTGTTTTTGAAAAGAACAAACTTTATTTTGTTTATGAAAAAGAACAAAATTTGTTTTGTTTATTGAATAAAAGTTCAAACCTTATTTTGTTTTGTTTAAAAAGAACAAAACTTTGTTTTGTTGGTAAAGATTTAAAACCTTGTTTTTGCTTATAAAAGACTGAAATTTTGTTTTGTTTATAAAGATTAAAACTTTGTTTTGGTTATAAAAATTTCATCTTTATTTTGAGATGATTATAATAAATAAAGTTTTGATCTTTATTTTAGAATAATTAAAATTTTGACTTTTAATAAAAGATTTTATTTTTATTTTAAGTTAGATAAAGGAATATATTTTATGGTGAATTTGTGTCATTAAATCAAATGAAATAAAAAGGGCAATACCCAATATGTGAACATTGTTAAATTGTGCAAATTGTCTATGTTCCATTTATGCACCTGTATACACTGCCATTTACAAGCGACCCTGGCTTGTTTATGTGAGTGAACGATCAATTTTTACACATCGTCCAGAAGCACAGTTTATTTTAAATATGTGAATTGTGTTGGCTGAAACCCCACACGGGTCAAGGGTTGACTTTTGAATACACGCCACCCTTGGAATAATTAGAAATGCACTTTGGATGGATGTTCTGAAATTGTTACGTAATTAATGTTTGATTTTACGTATAATTAAATTATATGGAAATGGTGGGTCTCATGCCAATTTTGAGTAAAGTAATAAATATGCAAATTAATGAAATAAATTGGAAGTTGAAGTATTTAGATGATTTAATTTTCCATTTAAAAAGGAAAAAATGAAGAAGCTTTTGAATTGACAATATTTCCTTCGAATGAAGGAAATAAATGCCCATTTATTATTCAGTTAATGATATTAATTGACGCTTGAATTAAGTAGATAAAAACCTTTAACATTTGGAAGATTATAAACAAATTATTGGAATTAGTAAATCACATTCCAATTATATTAAGAAGATTTTAAATTGAAAAGATTCCTTTTTATGTTAACATTAAAAATGGAAGATGGATTTCAAAATTTGAAATGTTTTTAAATTGATTTCATTTTAATATTGAAATGGTAGGTTTTAATATCACAAATTAAAACCGTTTTTTTATAATTATTATTATTATAATATCATAATAATATGGAAAGTTAATATGTATTGAAATGGAATAATAAAGCTTTATATGAAAGAATATTTCAAGTAAGGAATGATATTAAGTAGTAGGATATTTTAAAATATAAAATATTTTAAAATAATATTCTTGGATAACATTTATAAATAATTTTTTTTAATTATATTTGGACACGATGTTAGGTCACGTTTATGGTGGAAGTCTGCCCGGAACCAACCGGCATATCCAACAGCCATAAATGTTGGGCCTAATGTGAGAGGTCCAAGTACACAAATACAAATTGGGTTTTGACTCGAGGTTAAGCCCAACTGTGGAATGAGTCTGCCCGGACCCAACCGGCATATCCAGCATCCACAAGTCGTAGGCCTAATGTGAGAAGTCTGGCCCATTATAAAACATAAATGGATAATATAACAAATTGGATTATTTAATCCATTGTGAATAGAAAACATCATTTTTCTATGTAAAGAAAATAAACAGAAAACGTCATCTTTCTAAATAAATAGGAAAAATAAAAGAAAAACATTTATTTACACTTAGGTATATAAATAGGAAAAATAAAAGAAAAACATTTATTTACACTTAGGTATATAAATAGGAAAAATAAAAGAAAAACATTTATTTACACTTAGGTATATAAATAGGAAAAATAAATGAAAAACATTTATTTACACTTAGGTAAATAAATAGGAAAAATAAAAGAAAAACATTTATTTACACTTAGGTATATAAATAGGAAAAATAAAAGAAAAACATTTATTTACACTTAGGTAAATAAATAGGAAAAATAAAAGAAAAACATTTATTCACACTTAGGTAAATAAACAAGAACAAGGATGCTTAACCCGAGGTTGGATTGAGTTGTAATGTAAACCTGCCCGGACCCGCCCGGCTGTCCAGTAATCACAACAATACCTATCCAATGTGGGAGGTTAAAGCATATTCTAATTGTCTAAATTTACATTTAATATTACTTCAAAATATTTAGTATAAATAAAATAAAACATAGAGCAAGTAAAACATATATTTACATTAGATAAATGAGAGATTAAATAAAATTACATTTTTATTAAGTAATTGAAGTATACGTTTTACATTGTAAATATAAATTACATTTTTATGTAATTAGGATTATAAACAATAAAATTACATTTTTATGTAATTAAGGTTATAAAGAAAAAAACTACATTTTTATGTAAATAGGATTTATTTATATTTTCTTATGTAAATAAAATAATAACAGAAAATGTTAGAAAAGAATTAACATAAGATATTCTTTTTATGTTAAAAAGAAATATTAGAAAAAGGATTAAAGAACTAAATTTTTCAATGTAATTAGAAAAGGATTTAAGAATTACACTTTTCAATGTAAAGAAAAGAAATAAAGAAATTTACATTTGTTCAATGTAAATAAAGGATTTAATAATAGTACATTTTCAATGTAAGAAATATATATATATATATATATATGTTTTACATTGTAAATAAAATTACATTTCTATGTGATTAAGATTATAAGAACAAATATGTGAATAAGGATTATTTACATTTTCTTATGTAAATAAAAAGGATTAAAAGAATAATTATGTGAATAATATTTATTTACATTTTCTTATGTAAATAAATAAGATAAAAGGAAAAGGTACATTTATTTATAATTAGTGTAAATAAATATAGTAAAAGTAAAGGTAAACATTTATTTACAAATAGTGTAAATAAATAAGAAAAGGAATTAGAAACATTTATTTATAAATAATGTAAATAAATAAGATAAAAGAAGTAGAGAAATATTTATTTACATTTAGGTAAATAAATAAGGAAAAGAATAGAAAAAAAAACATTTATTTACATTTAGGTAAATAAATAGAAAATAAATTAAAAGGATATATAAAGCATAATTTATTTACAATTAGAGTAAATAAAATAAGAAAGGTAGTAAAGTAAAACAAGAAATATTTTATCGTCATTTTAGATGCGATAAAATGAATAGACTTTTATAATTGAAATAGTAAAACGATTTATATATATATATATATAAATTAAATTTAAACGAAACACGCGCGGTAGTTCGCGCATCGACAATCGTAACTTTAAACGGTTATACCGAAAGACCCGACGGTCGGATTTTCCCAAAACAGGAACCGTTAGGACCGCTTTGGGAAAATCTTTCCAACGATATAGATTTCGTAAAAATCCAACGGTTAGATTTCAAGTTATGTGTAAATCAAATTTGGTTGCAAACAGCGCCAGGGTCGCCCATCGACCCGAAGCGTCGTTGAATTAATTTAGGCTATTTTTATATAAATAAAAGTAGCGATAGGTCGTTATTAAATATTAATAACGATATGAAGTGATTTTAAATTATATATATATGTGCGAGAATCATTTGAAAAGACCGAGTTCAATCTCATTTCAAATGATTATACGACGTTCTAAGTCAAAGATTTAAAGACGGCGATTGAAGACCGGCGATCTTCACGTCGAATGGATGTGTTGCTACTGAGACCCATGAGAGGAGTAGCTACCTTGAAAGGGCTTCAGTGGTGATCGTTCGGACGAAGTGTTGATTTGTACGGATTTGACATTCGCCTAGACCCAGGGCATAAGTTTATAAATGGAATGTATGTCTGACGTTGTAGTCCTTTATACTACATTCGTTGATCTCTATTAATATATATCTGTTTGGTGGTTAACACCCTTCTCTGAGACGTACGAGCTTAGAGGTTATATATTGGTAGAAATTAATGGTATAGTATGGACTGACAATGTGGCATGCTAAGATGCATTGATCAAGGCTTTTGTTGAAAAGCAGGCCTTGTGGTTGATGATCAAAGCACGGCCTGTTTAGGCGTAGCTTTGTGTATAGCGTGACTTCGCGAGCCTCACACCCCGGTATGAGTCAAAAACGGGATACGGATTGCAGGGAGTGCACACGTTTCTTTCTAGCTAGAGTGGTGTCAGTGACCTACCAGCCCTGACATTTTACTTATGTGGATGATGGATTTTGAGGCGCCTCGTGTTTTATAGGCCGTTGGTGGTCATACTATAGGTTCAAAGGAACCGGGAAGCGTTTGTTCAGGCATAACTAATCCACTGCCCATAGGCGGGGACCGGCCCTGAAGATCCAAGGGTTCACTGCGGGGGATCCTGAGGCATTTGCTAGAGTGTCTCGAATCGGAGAGGAGCTTGCCTCTAGCCTCGACTCATGATAGAAATCCAATTTCCAATACGACCTTGCGGTTTTGATTATAGAACTAGTATGGCGACATAGTAGGATGGGGTACTATGCCGTCTATGATTGATACATTATGATTTAAATGTATATTATATATATACCTATATATATACACACTAATAATAATAATATCGTTTTATACGTATCAAGCATCTTTTGACCATTATAAGGTAAAACCCTATCCTCTGGTGTGCGTTGCATTGTGTGATGGGACCTGTGTCTTATAATGGTTTCATTTTTCCAAAAAGACATTGCGTTATTTCTCGATTTACTTTGGTTTATGCACTGGCAATCCATAGGAGTAAACCCGTTCCGCGAAAGTGGCGTGGTCCTTGGATTATTAATTATGTTAGTTTAGAATTCTCACACCAGTCCCATGACTGACCCGTAGTTTGTTTCACTTTGCAAACTCGGGTGCCCTCTTTTCCACACGGGCAGTCGAGTAGCTTTTTGCAGATATCTATTCTTTTAGCAGGATCCTGGATCGAAGCCTAAAGCTGTGTCCAGTGCTTAGTAGTCTACCGCTGTTTACTGTATTTTATTTAATGTATTAAATCTTTTGTAATTTATCTTCCGCTGTAATTTTATTTCAATGTACTCTGATATATTCTGTACTCTGATGTAACATTATTATAATGTAATAAAAGTCTGTTGTTATTGTTCTGATGTATTGTATTCCCAAAGTTAAAGTATTCGAAGATTTCCAACCTTTGGGTCAGACCTGTGTGGTTTATGGTCAATTCAAAGAGCGGGAATTTCCGGGTCTTTACACGAGGCGTCAGTATAAACATTGGGGAATTATTAAATAGAATTAACTAAATTGAAGAATAATTAGTTAATCGAGTTTTGAATCGAAATTGGGCTTTGGGTAAGTAAATTGGGTTTGTGAATTTATATTCGAAATCGAATATGAAACTTGAATTAAAAATGGAATTTGATTGGTTTATAAGAAAATTAAAATTGTATATTGATGTGATATATTCAATTTAAAAGTGTAATAGACAAAAGAGCTAAGTAAAGAATAAATTAGCGAATTGAGTTAAAATGACCTGACTGAGTCGGAATAAATTGGAATTGGATGAGTATGTATAAAACAGGTATGGAATGAAGAGAATGAAGTTTATATATTTTGAAAATAAGTTCATAAAATAGCGTCACCTCTGCCATTTTCCTCGAACCCCCAAAACCCCTTACCACATCTGTACCGCAATCCCTAGCATCATCAGATCCGGCTCCTAACCAAGAACCGCCGCTCCCAGATCCTCCCCCCACCGATGGACCTCTAATCCAACCAGCTCCCCAACCACCCTCCGATCCACCCCGAGCCGTATCTCCACTAACTCAAACAACGCCGCTAATCCCCCTTCCCTTTCCAACCCCTGTTCCAACCCCTAACGCAACTTCGCCACCTCAACCAGATTCACATACCCCCGAGTCTATAGTCAGATGGTCTTCTCTTTTCGCAGCCATGCCAAGGAGTGCTGGTGTTTTCGTGCGTCCAACATTTACTCATAAATTCTTTGGAAAGAAGCTTGTACCCACTCAGGACATCGTACCCGCTGGCAAGGAGGTATGGAAAGACTACACTGCGGAATTTTTTCTCGACTCTCCACTGTCGTATACTATAGTGACTACCCATTTAAAGAATCCACGGAATCTCGTGGAGCTATCAAAGTGAAATCTACAGCATTAATGTTCTTCTTCCTGCTCGCTGATCCAGAAGACAAAAAGATAATTTTGGAAGCTGACCCAATCATAGTAAGAAATAAAGTCTTAATTATACAGCAATGGAATGTGAATTTAGGCAACTCTGGTAATGGTATCAGATTTGTGCCGGTTTGGATCATAATGACCAACATGCCGATGGTAGCTTGGTCTAAAACTGGTATAGCATGGCTTGCATCCAATATAGGTAGGTTCTTACGTATGGATAAGGAAACTAAAAGTCTCGACTGGCTTTGCATTTGGACAAAAAATCGACAATTGGCCACTAAATATGTGCGAGTACGAAGCCACTGACAGAGTTAGAAAGAAGGTTGCAGTCATAATGTATGAAACTAGAAATGTAACCGTTAATGCACAAATAACAGTAAACCAAGTCCAACAACACGAACCATCCAAAACACAGGCTAAGTACTTAACTTCGAGGAGCAAGGTTAGGTTTCTTCCTACCACGAAGCATAACAAATGGAAGAAAGTACATCACGTCTCAACGAAGCAAGGAGGCGAGTCCACTTTGTGTAAACCTACAGTTGTGACAGGTAACAAATTTGATCTTTTAAATAGTGTAATTGAAGTTTGTGACACCTTAGTTGATACGCAAATAGACAAGGATTTAGATGAATCGGATTTGATGGAGGGTATTGAGGAAGGTGAAATAGTTGAAGAGTTCCTTGAAATACCACTACCAGACTACTCTCAAATTGTGGTTGGGTCTGTATGTTTGACTTCAGGTGCTGCTATCCACAATATATCGGGCAATGGTCAGGGCAAGGAAATCATGAGAGACACAGAAGAATTTGCAATGCAAAATGGTGATGCAAGACAACTGGATGACATAGAGATTAGAGAAATGAACTCGGCTACTTTGAATGAATTAATTCAGGACGTGCAAATCTTTGAGAACAAAGATAAGGAAAAAGAAGAACTGTAATGACCCGGAAATTTGGCGATCTTGGTTATCCGATATACAACACGTATCGAACATCCAAGGATCGAAAATAAAGGGTTATTAATGAAAGAAATTAGACGGTGAGGAAAGATAAGATAGAAACTTAGAATAGAAGAAGAAGAACACAACATCAGAGTAACACGAACCTCACAGCGGAATGAAAAACATATAATATATAACATATCCTTGAAATAAAATCAGTATATGTATACAATAACATTATCAGAGTACGACACTTACAACACAGCGGAAATAAACTATAGCTATATGATCCCGAAGCCTCCTACTCCAGCTCTTCAAGTATTTGTAAATCATGACTACTTGACTGCCCGTACAAAATTGGGCACCCAAGAGTTTAGGGAAAACAAAACAAAATAAACTCCGGGTCAGTCATGGGACTGGTATGAGTAAAACAGTTAAAACAGTTTGAACAAGTAATCGATATCTCATAAGACCACACCGTATAACAGAACGGGTTTTCCCTTATGGGAATCCAAAATATCTTTATATCAAAAACCTTTTGATATTATAATAATGTCTATCAACCATAATATAATAATCATCTAGCAGAAACGCTTTCATCTCACGTTCTACATATTTAGTATACAATCAAAACCGAGAGCACGTATTTAGTAATGGATTTCCATCTGTGACAAGGTATGGAACCACCCTTCGCTAGTGCACCTCTAGAGAGGAATACATTGGGTTCAACAAGAACATCTTGCAACCCGTCCACACATGACCGACCACTCATTTCGCTTGAGTGTATCGAATGTATATCACCAACGGTTGGGATCGGCAACCGTTTCCCGAATGAGACAGCATCAACAATAGATTTTTTTGAAGTAAATGAAACTCCAGATCAGGTGATTATACACCCTACTTCGGAGCGACCGACTTAGCCATGCTGCCTGCCCGATTTCTATCATTTACCAGTTGATGAGGCTTGAGGTTACGCTTCATCATCGCATCAGATTCACTTCGAATGCCACATTGTCAGATCCATCGAAAATCACTAATTGACGTCTACAACAGTACATTAAATGTTAGCTAAAGAAGTTTCCTTCTCCGCTTCCACTCTTGGTACAGTTGAAAAAATCAATGTACGTGACCTTTCTGGAAATACTCTGTCAGACATTCATCCATACAAGTCATCCAGGAACAGGATGAACCGAAGGTACTATTTAGTATATCCATCTTAGGCACTGTTATCTAAGACTTATACAATAGCCCTTGCACTTTACTCCGTCTTCAATTTTCTTTGGCATATATGATTCGCAACACTTATGCCAGTACAGAGAGGTTCTTTGGATAATAATCCAACTGGTCTCTCCATATTAACAACATTAAAATGGTCAAAAAACTTCGATAGTCTGTGATTTAACCATCAAAGAAAACAGGTGTGCAGACAACGATATTATTTCCAGATGGAAATTCTATCAATCAATCATCAATCATATATATATATTTCCTTATTTTCTATGTTTAGAAAATATACGTTATTAACACTGGAAAATATTTCCATTGTTATTTACATATCACTATCATTTTACAACTATCAGTCCTTGACTGTAAACTAGTAGGAGAACAATTCTCTAAGTATAAACCCCGCAGGCCGAAACCAACATCAGATCGATACTCAGAAAACTATTCAACTTAACTAATCTCTAGTCAGTTTCTAATCTGGTTTAACTCTATTTCGATTACTCTGTTCGATTAACTTGATTCGATTAACTCTTCTATTTATTTTCTAAATAGAAAATCCTTTATTCCATTTATTTTCCTTAACATCTCTTTTATAACTTATTCAATTTCTAAGTCAATATCCCTTTATCATAACTTATTCATTTCCTAAATAAGTAATCCGTTTAATATCCTATTTATTTATTCTAAATGTTTCCTTTAATAACCCTATTTATTTAACAAATAAATATGTCGTTTCCTTATTCTATTTATTTAACAAATAAATAAATCCATTATCTTATCCTATTTATCTAACAAATAAATATCTCACTTATTATCTCCTATTTATTTCTAAGTGAATAATCCCTATATAATATTTTATTTATTTATCCTAAATAAATAATTCACTTTATAATTATTCCAATTTATAAATATTTCTTATTTATAAATATTCCAATTTATACATATTCTGTTTTCAATATCACGTTGAAAATCTCCTTTTTCCATTCCGATATTTTATGGTACTTAACACATCAAATCACGGTGACCAATATCGTCCAAACACATATAATCAACCACGGATTATAAACCGCATCATATATCATAATATATGAAAAACAATAAAATAACTGTTGAGGAATCCAGTCGGATTTCTCCAACCTGTTTCCCTGCATCCACAGATGTTACACAATAAAATCAACATCACTTTCAGTTCCATATGATATATTCTGTTAAACAGAATCAATATTGAAATTTAACTAACTGACTAGCAGTTCAATCAAACGGTCAACACACAGTCAATCAACCAATATTTAACAGTTCTAAAAATGCAACATGAAAATATAAACTGTTCAGAGTTAGTGAGATTTACTCACATTTGCAGTTCATCGTTAAAGAATGATAAACTTTTTGTTTGGTTTGAATCAAACAATTTATTTTGCCATAAATTCAAACGAGAACCAATCCACTTCATTGTGTAGCTTTCGTCCATATGGCCCCAACGCAACTTACTGTTCAAAATTCTGAGAATGTATGATAAAGTTATCAAATTTCGATGTTTTACAACATGTAAATTGAATTTAAACCAAACAGTTACTTTAAATGGGCCTCATCCTCAATACTATCGGCCCAAGCCCATCCCAACAACCCATATGAACTCCTTCTCTCCCAAACGATACTCAGCTCCAGGTACCCGTTCATTTACACCCCCTCTGGCCGAACTTTGCAACCCCCAAGTACCATCTCTACTTCACTAAATCAACAACTAATACCACCGTGATTTTGTCTTCGACTCCTCTCCCAACTCATACCCTTAACCCATCGTTTAACGCTCCCATGTATTTTCTGTCGCCAGCCCTGAACCTCGACACCCAGTAAACCATCGAAACAAACAATCACCGAATCCCACAAAGAAACCACAAACGAAGCCAAATCCAACACCGAACTCACATCAACACTCGAATTCCCAAATCCATGTTTAATTTCCCCGAAAAACCCATCCCTAACCTCATTGTTCATTTTCTCCACTTTTAAAATGGACGTCGAACTCATCAATATAGGTATAGAAATGAAAAGAATAGCGATGTCAACTCGAATTTGTATATTATAGGATTTAAGGATTTTTCTTTCATTTGTTTTTGACTTTTGAAAGATGGATGATTTTCTGTGAACAACCAAGAACACGGCGGCTCAAAAGAATGATGTATAGGGAATCATATGTGTGTGTGTGGCTGCAAATTTGAAGGAGGTGGCTCCTTTTTGTTCACATATTTTATTTTAGATATTTCTTTTATATATTTTTGCTTTCTAAAAATTCTTGCGCTCACACACGATACCCAAAAATCACCAAACTGGACATGTAGCTACAGCTCGACATTACGGTCCCAACGAAACTGGTTTCGTCAAATTCCGACTCCGTATGCTCACATAGCGTATTTTTAACCGTCAAAATACTGACTATTTTTCACTCTAAAAATCCATACGGCCACACACTGACTTCAAAAATCACGGAAACTGAACTCTAGCAATAATTTAATATTGCGGATCCAACAAAATTAGTTTCATCGAATTCCGACTTCGTTTGCAAAAGTGGCTTATTTTTACAGCTCTAAATGACCCATTTAAGTTTATAAATATATTTAAATATAATTAAATAAAATATAAATTAATTTATATTATCGTATATATTCACAGTGGAATACCATACAGCTCTAGAATATTCCTATATGAATTTCTAACTCGATACTCACTTCTGGGCCAACCCGATATTTGATTTATATTGAAATTCCTTTCTAAAATATAAATAATTCCTTTATAAATTATAAAGGAATTCCACAACGACTTTTCTAAAATTTGATTTGGACATAAATCAAAATCTACACGACAAAATCCCAATTTTTCTCTTCCACTAGAAAGATATACTCCACCAGCTCCTAACGTTTCTTATTTCACAGAAATCCGATTTAAAACGGCTTCTGTATATTCAGTTGAAGTTCGAATCGCCAATTTACGAACTGCAGCGCCATTTCGAGCTCGATTTTAATTATAATATAATTATACGTTCAAATTGTCGTTTAAATAATATATTCATTATTATAATTCAATTCTAAACTGAATTAAGTATCACAGATGATCCAGTTCACACCATATCGCCATTTCTGCCAATTCTGATTATTTTAGAATTAAATATATTATTTAAATTTATTATTTTCATTAAATATTCACCATTATTAAATTCTACAACCATTAAATTCTCTAAACCACCATTTCAATAATTAAATAATTAATTATTATACCGCTGAAGATGCGGGTCATTACATTCTTCCCCACTTAAAATAATTTCGTCCTCGAAATTGCTAAGGTAGAGAAAAACCCTATTAACTGGTTAGAACCTATTTGTTCACTTCTTAAATTCAGTTTCAACTGAACCAATTTAATTTCAATTAAAATATTAATTAATTCTTATCAACGAAAATTTTCAAAAATCCTAAAAATTTTCTAATGCCTTAACTTTTCGAAAAATTTCACCGGCACCTCCTTTGAACTGGTCAATAGGTCAAACTCCAACTCGCCTCTCTGGGCCTTCTCCAACCCAAAAGAAAATCAAACAGCCAAGCGGCTTGCCAATTCGGCTCATAAATCTCATGCTTATATCGAATATAAAATTGTACTTTTTTGTCGGGCATATCAACTCTATCACTTTCACCTGTTATCAATTCAACATATACCAGTGTTATCCCAATCAAACTCCAATCTATTTTTATCCATAATCTCAACCATTTGCTTATTCCTAAGTCGAATTTTATTTTAAATTTGAGTTCCATTCTTGATTTCAAACTCTTAACTTCCCAATCCAATTTTCATTTCAGATTCTTATCTCGACAATCCAATTTTATTCAAGAACAAATTTTTCTTGATATCGTTCTATTTCCATTCAGTTTTCACTTAACTGTTTCAATTCAATTCCAGCTTACTTTCGCAAATTTCTATTTAAATTTGTTATTAATTCAAACAGTCTCTTCCTAGGAATTTTAAACAGCTTTGCTTTTCTCAAAACAATTCAAAAACAAAATCCCTTGGTAGTAATCCGTCACTTAGCAACTCGAAAATGAATATTAATGATGCAGCTGTCATCATCAGAATCTATTTTCCAGCGACCGAAGTGAGTTAAATACTATAAAACCATTTCTAAACATTTCCACTTTGAAATTAATTTCAAAATATAATTCACACTACTTGTACAACAATTTAAAATCTCCCATGATCTTAAATTTTCCTTATTTTTAATCCAAATCCATTTACAAACACTTATCCAATTTTCCAGAATTTTTAATTCAATTTTTGGTTTAAATTTCAGATTTAACTCATCTGATTTCACGTATTTTACTTATATAAATTCTGATTGGTTATTTACATAACCATTTAATTTAAAATCTTACTCGATTATAATAACAACCAATATATCCAATATATTATAATCATTCCAGTATAAATCCTTTATATCAAAAATATAATTTGGGTAAATTATTTCATTTACCCTCTTTTCAAAACATACCATGACGGTTCATCGTATTCAAGTGTTTACCAACTCCTACCGATACAGTGGATCAAACTGATCAACCAAAACTCATAAACAACTCAACCAGTAAATCTCCATAGTATAAAACAATTTTTATATCAATAACAAATACGTTCACTCGTATATATACACTCAACTCAATCTAGGGTATTACTAACCCCATCTCTACTGAGTCACGCCATAGAGCTAAGGTAATTCACTTAACTTAAGCTCTGATACCAACTGTAATGACCCGGAAATTTGGCGATCTTGGTTATCCGATATACAACACATATCGAACATCCAAAGATCGAAGATAACGGGTTATTAATGAAAGAAATTAGAGGGTGAGGAAAGATAAGATATAAACATAGAATAGAAGAAGAAGAAGAACACAACATCAGAGTAACACGAACCTCATAGTGGAACGAATAACATATAATAGATAACATATCCTTGAAATAAAATCAGTATATGTATACAATAACATTATCAGAGTACAACACTTACAACACAGCGGAAATAAACTATAGCTATATGATCCTGAAGCCTCTAGCTCCAGCTCCTCAAGTATCTGTAAATCTCGACTACTTGACTGCCCATACAAAATTGGGCACCCATGAGTTTAGGGAAAACAAAACAAAATAAACTCTGGGTCAGTCATGAGACTGGTATGAGTAAAACAGTTAAAACAGTTCGAACAAGTAATCGATATCTCATAAGACCACGCCGTATAACGGAATGGGTTTTTCCCTTATGAGAATCCAAAATATCTTTATATCAAAAACCTTTTGATATTATAATAATGTCTATCAACCACAATATAATAATCATCTAGCAAAAACGCTTTCATCTCACGTTCTACATATATAGTATACAATCAAAACCGCAAGCACGTATTGGGTAATGGATTTCCAACTATGACAAGGTATGGAACCACCCTTCGCTAGTGTACCTCTAGAGAGGAATGCACTGGGTTCAACAAGAACATCTTGCAACCCGACCACACATGACCGACCACTCATTTTGCTTGAGTGTATCGAATGTATATCACCAACGGTTGGGATCAGCAATCGTTTCCCGAATGGGACAGTATCAACAATAGATTTTTTTGAAGTAAATGAAACTCTAGATCAGGTGATTATACACCCTACTTCGGAGCGACCGACTTAGCCATGCTGCCTGCTCGATTTCTGTCATTTACCGGTTGATGAGGCTTGAGGTTATGCTTCATCATCGCATCAGATTCACTTCGAATGCCACATTATCAGATCCATCGAAAATAACTAATTGACGTCTACAACAGTACATTACGTGTTAGCTAAAGAAGTTTCCTTCTCCGCTTCCACTCTTGGTACGGTTGAAGAAATCAATGTACGTGACCTTTCTGGAAATACTCTGTGAGACATTCATCCATACAAGTCATCCAGGAACAGATGAACCGAAGGTACTATTCAGTATATCCATCTTAGGCACTGTTATCTAAGACTTATACAATAGCCCTTGCACTTTACTCCGTCTTCAATTTTCTTTGGCATATATATGATTCGCAACGCTTATGCCAATACAGAGTGGTTCTTTGGATAGTAATCCAACCGGTCTCTCCATATCAACAACGTTAAAATGGTCAAAAAACTTCGATAGTCTGTGATTTAACCATCAAAGAAAACAGGTGTGCAAACAATGATATTATTTCCAGATGGAAATTCTATCAATCAATCATCAATTATATATATATTTCCTTATTTTCTATGTTTAGAAAATATACGTTATTAACACTGGAAAACATTTCCATTTTTATTTACATATCACTATCATTTTACAACTATTAGTCCCTGACTGTAAACTAGTAGGAGAACAATTCTCTAAGTATAAACCCCGCAGGCCGAAACCAACATCAGATCGATACTCAGAAAACTATTCAACTTAACTAATCTCTAGTCAGTTTCTAATCTGGTTTAACTCTATTTCGATTAATCTGTTCGATTAACTTTTCTTTTTATTTTCTAAATAGAAAATCCTTTATTCCATTTATTTTGCTTAACATCTCTTTTATAACTTATTCAATTTCTCAGTCAATATCCCTTTATCATAACTTATTCATTTCCTAAATAAATAATCCGTTTAATATAATATTTATGTATTCTAAATGTTTCCTTTAATAACCCTATTTATTTAACAAATAAATATGTCCTTTCCTTATTCTATTTATTTAATAAATAAATAAATCCATTATCTTATCCTATTTATCTAACAAATAAATATCTCACTTATTATCTCCTATTTATTTCTGAGTGAATAATCCCTATTTAATATTTTATTTATTTATCCTAAATAAATAATTCACTTTATAATTATTCTAATTTATAAATATTTCTTATTTATAAATATTCCAATTTATACATATTCTGTTTTCAATATCACGTTGAAAATCTCCTTTTTCCATTCCGATATTTTATGGTGCTTAACACATCAAATCACGATGACCAATATCGTCCAAACACATATAATCAACCACGGATTATAAACAGCATCATATATCATAATATATGAAAAACAATAAAATAACTGTTGAGGAATCCAGTCGGATTCCTCCAACCTATTTTCCTGCATCCACAGATGTTACACAATAAAATCAACATCACTTTCAGTTCCATATGATATATTCTGTTAAACAGAATCAATATAGAAATTCAACTAACTGACTAGTAGTTCAATCAAATGGTCAACACATAGTCAATCAACCAATATTTAACAGTTCTAAAAATTCAACATGAAAATATATACTGTTCAGAGTTGGTGATATTTACTCACATTTGTAGTTCATCGTTAAAGAACGATAAATTGTTTGTTTGGTTTGGATCAAACAATTTATTTCGCCATAAATTCAAACGAGAGCCAATCCACTTCCGGTCAGCTTCATTGTGTAGCTCTCGTCCATACGGCCCCAACGCAACTTACGGTTCGAAATTCTGAGAATGTATGATAAAGTTATCAAATTTCGAAGTTTTATAACATTTAAATTGAATTTAAACCAAACATTTACTTTAAACGGGCCTCACCCTCAATACTATCGGCCCAAGCCCATCCCAACAACCCGTATAAACTCCTTCTCTCCCAAACGATACTCAGCTCCAGGTACCCGTTTGTTTACATCCCCTCTGGTCGAACTTTGCAACCCCCGAGTACCATCTCTACTTCACTAAATCAACAACTAATACCACCATGATTTTGTCCTTTGACTCCTCTCCCAACTTATACCCTCAACCCATCGTTTAACGCTCCCATGTATTTACCATCGCCGACCCTGAACCTCGACACCCAGTAAATCATCGAAACAAACAATCACCAAATCCCACAAAGAAACCACAAACGAAGCCAAATCCAACACCGAACTCACATCAACACTAGAATTCCCAAATCCATGTTTAATTTCCCCGAAAAACCCAACCCTAACCTCACTGTTCATTTTCGCCACTGATAAAATGGACGTCGAACTCATCAATATAGATATAGAAATGAGGAGAATAGCGATGGCAACTCGAATTTGTATATTATAGGATTTAAGGATTTTTCTTTCATTTGTTTTTTATTTTAGAAAGATGGATGATTTTCTGTGAACAACGGAGAACACGACGGCTCAAAAGAACGATATATAGGGAATCATATGTGTGTGTGCGGCTGCAAATTTGAAGGAGGTGGCTCCTTTTTGTTCACATATTTTATTTTAGATATTTCTTTTATATATTTTTGCTTTCTAAAAATTCTTGCGCTCACACACGATACCCAAAAATCACCAAACTGGACATGCAGCTACAACTCGACATTACGGTCCCAACGAAACTGGTTTCGTCGAATTCCGACTCCGTATGCTCACACAGCATATTTTTAACCGTCAAAATACTGACTACTTTTCACTCTAAAAATCCATACGGCCACACACTGACTTCAAAAATCACGGAAACTGAACTCTAGCAATGATTTAATATTGCGGATCCAACAAAATTAGTTTCGTCGAATTCCGACTTCGTTTGCAAAAGTGGCTTATTTTTACAGCTTTGAATGACCCATTTAAATATATAAATATATTTAAATATAATTAAATTAAATATAAATTAATTTATATTATCATATATATTCACAGTGGAATACCATACGGCTCTAGAATATTCCTATATGAATTTCTAACTCGATACTCACTTCTGGGCCAACCCGATATTCGATTTATATTGAAATTCCTTTTTCAAATATAAATAATTCCTTTATAAATTATAAAGGAATTCCACAGCGACTTTTCTAAAATTTGATTTGGACATAAATCAAAATCTACACGACGAAATCCCGATTTTTCTCTTCCATAAGAAAGATATACTCCACCAGCTCCTAATGTTTCTTGTTTCACAGAAATCTGATTTAAAACGACTTCTGTATATTCAGTTGAATTTCAAATCACCAATTTACGAACTGCAGCGCCATTTCGAGCTCGATTTTAATTATAATATAATTATACGTTCAAACTGTCATTCAAATAATATATTCGTTATTCTAATTCAATTCTAAACTGAATTAAATATCACAGATGATCCAGTTCACACCATATTGCCATTTCTGCCAATTCTGATTATTTCAGAATTAAATATATTTTTTAAATTTATTATTTTCATTAAATATTCACCATTATTAAATTCCACGACCATTAAATTCTCTAAACCACCATTTCAATAATTAAATAAATTAATTATTATACCGCTGAAGATGCGGGTCATTACAAGAACGTACTGAAATTACTGCAACTGATCCCCAAGTAGATGGTGTAACACATGCTAGAGAAGTTTCTGATATTGTCTCAATAATGGAGAGCTCGACGCATTTTCCAGTTGACAATTTCATATAGCAGAATAGTGATCATAATGCTCGGAATGAAACTAGCATAGTGCCAGGCGCCGCAGATAGAGAACTAGAAGAGATGCACCCGCTAGCTACAAAAGTTGCTGAACCGATTAACATGAGAGTAGCAGATAATGGTAAAAATCCAAATAGGACTGACAATTTACAGAAAAGATTGGTAGAAGTCTCGAGAATTATTCCAAGTTTGAATAGTGGTGAATTAAAGAGAGAGTGGGTCAAGGACATAACTAAGATGATGAGAGTCAATATCCGAGATCTCCAAAGACGGACTGACAACGCTCCGGTTACTCCATGTATGAAAATTGAACCACCTTCGAGGCATAAGCCATGGCCACCAGACATTAGCCTTGATAAGGTTCAAACGAACTCAGGTGTCATAGCGCATCCGAAACCCCCCATCACCCGTAGTATGAAGAAGGAAATGATGAGAGATCTTCAAGAAAATGGCTCGAGGCCAGTTTTCTTAAGCATGGATCTCATAATGTGTCTGCATTATTAGGCTGAACATAGTAGTCTCACGTATTTAGCTATGCATGAATTGATGTACTATGTCTGAATTAAACTTTCTTTCCCTGCGTGGAAACCGTAGGTGATATATGCTTTGGATATCACCTGTTATCATTGTATATTTAATTTTTTAACAAAAGAGTGTAACAGATCACTATATAAACTGGTCAGCTTTGCCAAAAAAAAAAAAAAGAATGAAGTTTATATTTTGAATGCCCGACAAAAAGGTACATGTTTAAATTCCATATGAGTTTTTATGCACTGAATCCGCAAGCCACTTGGCTTTTTGATTTTCTTTTTGAATGGAAAGGGCCTAGAGAAGCGAGTTGGAGTTTGAGCTATTGACCGGTACAAAGGAGGTGCTGGTGAAATTTTCTATAAATTTAAGGAGTTAGAATATTTTTAAGAAAATTTGATAAATAAAAATCAATATATCGATATATATAGGATTCGACGAACTTAAAATAGAATATTATAAACAAAAAGGAAATCTATAATTAAATCTGGTAAAAATGGAAAAAGGAAACAGATACAAGTTTTCAAAAGGGATAATTAGTTATATATGGTGTTGATCACTCAAGATCAGTGGTCTTGTATGTTTTGAAGTTAAGAATGTTATTCAGTCAAGGTCTGAGAGGTAGTTATACCCCAACTTGATTGATTTCATTATTAACCGATAATTAGCAAGATTCAGTCTCGAAGATCAATGTTTAAAGAGATTTAGTTGAATACAATATATTTGGGTTTTTTGTAACGATATTTTACACGATAGTCGTTTTAATCCAGATAAATGGAATTTTGGAAATATAATAAATAAATATTTCCTAAGTATAGAAACAAACGAGTTAGCAAAATGGATAAGTAATTGGAACGTTTTCCAATTATAAAGAGAAAATATTTTCTGCGTATAGAAAATAAAAGGTGGCGATATATGGAAATGTTTTCCAAATAGTGTAAGAGGCCAACACGATTGTCGAAAATATTGTGGTAACAAATATTGATAAGGAAATGGAGAAATGATTAATTAATGATATATTAATTAAGGGGCCCCGTGATTGTTTGATGCTTTGAATAAATGTTTGTTTTTCTTCGATAGTTAAATAACCGACTATTGAAGTATTGGTCAATATCGTTGTCAATATGAAGAGATCGGCTGGATTATTATCCGAGAACCACCCCGTATTGGTAGTAGCGTTGCAAATTAGATTATATGAAGATAATCGAAGACGAAGTAAAGTCAAGGGCTTTTTCTATTAATCCTAAGTAGAAATTGCCTAAGATGGATTAATGGAAATTGTGCCTTCGGTTTCGTTCAGTCCTAGGATGAAGTTGCATGGACGAATGTCTAACAGAGTATTTCCAATGATCACATATGTTGATCTGTATAAATATATATAGTGGCGAAGAATTTATTCTCTTAGCATAATATCCAGAATATATTTGGGCAAATCAATTAATGGTTAACGGAACCGACAATGTGGCATTCAAAGTGATTGTGCTATCAATAAAAGGTAAGTAATTGTAGCCCCATGCCTCAACAACTAGGAAATGACAAAAATCAGGCAGGAAACATGGCTAAGTGGGTAGCTCCCAATTAGGGACGCCACAAAGTCGATAGTAATTTCTAAACATTTGAGCTGAGCAATTCGACACAATATTGTTTTGAAGTGGGTGATTTAAATAATTTTGCCCAAAATTCTACTTTGATATAGAAGGAATAATTTTCTGAAATTATTATAATATATGGATGTGTTGGTTGTTATAATTATAATCAAATGGGATTATAAGAATCAAAATGGTTATATATATAACCAAATATAAATTGTATAAGAATAAAATATACAAATATGATGAACTAGAACTGGATTTAAACCAGAATTTGGAATTTAATCCCCGGAAGTTAGAAAAAATTTCTAAAGTATATTAAAATAATATAGCTTTGTTTTGAGTGGATTTGAATAAAAACCACTTTTGAATGGATTTTGAAAGTGATGAAGCACTGAACTCACTTCAGTCATTGGAAAATAATTCTGATGATGACTACAGCATCACCAGTGTTCATATTCGAGTTTCTAAGTGATGTATTGCTACCTTAGAAAAGTTTTTGATGGAAATTTGTTTAAAAGAAAATAAATTGTTTTGAAAATTCAAATGTTTTGAATTTAAGATGGTAATAAATACATGTATATATTTATGTGATTTCTAAAGGATTTGAAATCAAAATCCTAGGAATTTAAATTTAACTTAAGCAAGTTAAATGGATTGGAGTGAATAAATTGATTAGAATCAATTTGAACGAATTTGAATGCATAAGAATGGAGTATGAAATATATTGATTGTAAACCATTCAAATTAAATGAATGAAAACCATTCGTTTGTGGGAACTAAAATTTGTTGAAATATAAAAAGTTAAATTTCAACATAAGTGAATTTTTGGAAAGTTAATGTGTTTGCAGCATTTTTCCTACCTTAGTCGAAATTCTTTTATGGGGGAAAGAATGAAACAATCCAGATTTTTGGTCAATTTATTTTAAATATTTAATATGGTTTTAAATATTGAATTGATACTAAAAATCTATTTTTAAATTGGGTTATCAATTTAATAATAGAAGTACGATTTTTTGTTTGAGTACAGATAATTATCGTAATACGAGAATCTGAAATAATTCAATTCAGGGTTTAAACCGAGCCAAAACGATTTAGATAATTAATCAAAATTCTGTTTGAATAGAAACGACGATAATAATAATTAATTATCAAGGAATTAACTATTTTCAATTTAATTTATATCGATTTAAATTTATATCTTCTCCATATGATTGAATTGGGCTTCGAAATATGTTCCAATGTGTCCAGAATAGTGGTATAATCCCAGAAACACCCGTTGTTATGTTCAAATTGGAGTTCATAACCATAAAATATATTATTATATTATACAGTGGATAAGCTCAAACTCAAATCGCAGTTAGATCAAAATCAAATCAAAATTTATTTTATTGTACTTATCCTATAACCTACCTTTGTACCTCTCAGACCTATTCCTTCAATATGAAGCTTTCTGCCATCTATTTAAATGCGACACTTTCTCTTTTATTTTGTTCTTCTAAAAAAACCCCGAATTCTTCAGATTAAAAATCGCTCAATTCTTCATTTCTAAAAATAAAGTATTGCCCATTTATTTATTTCCTCAATTTGAAAGCTTCTAATAATAGAAATAAATGTCCACTGCGTTATACCAAATCAAAAAACAGATGCAAAAAGAAAAAAAAATCCCAAAATCGAATCCATGTGTAACAACCTGGAATTTTTGAACCAATTTAAATTTTTTATTTTAGCTATTTTAATGGATTTTGAATATTTAAAAAGATTTATTTTAAATAATAACAATTTAAAATTTATTTAATGAAGTTAGAACGTATAAATTTATATTAATTATAAACGAAATTGAAATGGCGCAGTAGTTTCAAAATTCGATTTTAAATTTCAAATGAATGTACAGAATTCAATATAAATTAGAATTGGACGAAACCAGAAATGTTAGAATCTGTTTAACTATATCTTTCTAATGAATGTGAAAAGTTGAGATTTCACTTTATAAATTGTACGTTAAGTCCAGTTCAAAATTCAACATAGTCGCTATGGAATTTATATATATTTTAATTAAATATATAACCCTTAAAAATAGCCATTTTACAAATGACCTCCGTTTTCAACAAAACCACTTTTGTTGGATCCAGAATGTCAAATTATAGTTAGGTTTCAAATTTAATAATTTTTGGAACTAATATGTGAGCGTGGTGAATTTAAATGCCTATTCAGTTTTAATTGTAAATTTAATCGACTAGAAAAAGGACATTTTTTAAACGGTCTCCAAATTCGATGGAATTAGTTTTGTTAGGACCGTATCATCAAAACCTAGCTAGATTTATGTTTCTAGAATTTTTGGAGTTGGTATGTGTCCCCGGTAAATTAAAATGTACGTTTAAATTCAATATATATTGATTTATATTTTAATTTTGATAAGAACTGATCAAAATAGTCGAATTGGCTTACGAAACATATTCCTTAAGTCCGCAACGGGGGTATTTACCTAGAAGCAACAGTCGTTGGGTTTGATTTGAGTTCGAATGCAAAATATCATTTTTATGAATTAAATAATATATATACAAACTATTTTTCCGGAAATGCGATTAGGGTCTGAAATTTGTTCTTAAATTTTCTCAGAATACATAAAATAATTTTCGAAAATTTCAAATGGAAATCTCTAGAGCTCGGTGAGATATTGATTGTCAATGGTGGAGATCGTCAATAGTGTGAAGATTGGCTCGATTTACACGCTCAAAAGCGCCGGTGTTGGGGACATTTCTGAGATGCTGTGGACCACCGACCCGGCCGACGATCTGACTGTGGGGAGAGGCCATATAGCCGCGTCAAGGGAGGGGGTGGATCGAATTCCGATGGTGCTAGGAGGGAGCGATGGTGGATTTTTCTTTTCGATGATGGGTTTGTGTTGGTTCCTGAAGGAAGACGACGAGTTTAGAAACACTAACGACGTGGTTAGGAAAAAAATGGTGATTAATTAAAACTTTAATTAGCTTAGGTTGAATTCAAAATGTAATTAACCTATAGAATATCATATCTTACTCATATGATTTCAGAATTGAGTGTCGTTCGTTGCATTGGAATCGTTTCAACAAACTCTACATTTCAAAACTGACCAGAACGGAAAAGGAGCAAATGAGAATTTAAAGCAAATTCAAATCCAAACGATATTAAATTGTCAAATAAAGACTGACGGAGAGGAACCCAATGTGAGAACCTCTCACTATAATACCTATATAATTATTTGTTTTATAACTGCATATATAGAACAGCCAGTATTGATTTTTATCAGTTTTAATCATTATAAATTGTATACGGTGCCTGTTAGCTCACCTCCCTCATCCACAAACCATGGACGATTTAACTGGCTGTATTGTGTTTTGATTGTGATGCTGAAATGTTTAAAATATTAAAAATAATTTAATATTATTTTGTGGTAGTTGAAATTAAATTATAAATATCTATTTATAATTTAAACATTGAAAATTGGCTAATTAGAAAAATAATTCAGATTTAATTAGAACTGGTTAAATTTATTAACCAGTGATTATTTTAAATAGATTGTTGTTGTTTGGAAACCCCACATGGGTATTGGGATGATATTTGACATACACTAATCCCAATATTTGGTTGTACGTTTCAAAATTATACCAACGAAATTCCATCTGCTAGAATAAAAAAGCGCTTCCGAATTGATCTTTTCCATTAAATTTTAATTTATATTTATTCGGTAACAACTTAATCCTTAAATAAAATACTTGGAATCTTGGTGGAGTTCGAGTGTCTTAATGCTAGTACCTAGTCTAAAAGTGACTAGTTCCCACCCGTTTGGCTGGCTTATAAATAAGCACCTGACTCATGTAATAACCCGGAAATCTGGGCCAGTTTAAATTTTTTATTTTGGAAATTTTAGCGAATTTTGATTCTTTAAAATGAATTATTTTAAATAATATCGACAAGAAATTTATTTTGAATAGAATTCGAACGTATATATTATATAGATCGACGTTGGAATATAAATATTTATTTATAATTATAAAAGGAATTGAAAATGGCGCGGTAGTTCGATAATTCGATTTCAAACTTCAAATGAATGTACCGGGTGCAAAATAAACCGGATTTTAGTGAAACCAAAAATAATGGAATCTAATAGAGAATATCTTTCCAACGAATCCGAAAAATCAAAATTTCATAGCGGGAATCAAAAGATATGTCCAGTTGAATTTTCAGAATAGTCGCTATGAAATTCAGGCCCTTAAAAATGGAATTTTTGCAAACGACCTCGGATTTCGAAGAAAGCACTTTTGTTGGATCCGCGATGTCAAATTATTGCTATGTTTCAAATTTCATAATTTTTCGAATCAATATGTGAGCGTGGCAAAGGAAAACGCGTTTGACCAGTTTTAGTTGATTTTAATCGACTGGAAAATGGCCATTTTTCAAACGGTCTCAGAATCTGACGAAACTAGTTTTGTTAGGACCGTATCGTCAATACGAAGCTAGAAAATATTTTTCGGGAATTTTTAGAGTTAGTATGAGACCCCGGTAAATTGAAATGCGCGTACCCCCTCTTCCCCCACTTCGTTTCTCTCCCGCTCCCTCTCTCCTCGAATTAAACCGCGCCTTCACCCAATTCCGCCCCGCCGACTCCCCCTCAGGCCCCGCCGACCCCCTCCCTACCGCCGATGACCTGCACCTCCGCCTGCTCCTCCTCCAAGCCGCGATTCATCTCAGCGAAGCCCCCCCCCCACTCGCTAATTATACTGTAAGTATTTGTATATTTCTTTTATGTTTTTTTTGTATAAAATCAGTATTCCTTGTATAAAGTAGCAAGATAACAATATGGATTTTATGAATGATCTCAAAATAAAAAGCTAGGATTTTAAAAATGCTCAAAGCTATGATTTTTAACTTAGAACTTGTGATATTTTTACATTAGAAAGCAATGTTTTTCTTCTCTTATATGAAGTTTTGATTTTTAATATAAAGAAAGTTTAGATTTTTATAGAAGCAAAGTTATGATTTCTATCATGAAGTTAGAGAAGAAAATTATAAATTTTATATAATATAGAAGTTAAAAATATAATTTTGATATGATGTAGAGGATAAAAATATGATTTTTATATTTTAGAAAGAATAAAAATTCGATTTTTAATTTATAGAAGATATAATGATATGATTTTTATATAATGTGGATAGTAAAAATAGGATTTTTGTAGTATAGGGAGAATAAAAATATGATTTTTATAAAGTGGGAAATATAAAAATTTTATTTTTATATAGTAGAGATTATAAAAACACGATCTTTATATGTGTTGTAGCGAATTAACAATATAAAGAAGTGATTTTGTTTAAAATATAAATTGAGATTTTTATATAGAATGAAGTGAAATAAAAATACAATCTTTGTATATGAAGTAGAAATATAAAAATATAATTTTTATATAGAAAGAAGCGTCGAAAATATGTATGAAGAAGAAATAAAAATACGATTTTTATTTATTGAATGAAGCAGTAGAAATATAATTTTTATTGTGAACGGCGTGAAAAGAATTGCATTGGAGTTTCAAGCAGATCGAAAAGATTCAGCAATTCAAAAGCAAAGCATGGCGGAGTGGAACCCTGTGTGAGAACTTCTCACCTTTTAATTTAATTTTCTAGTTAAAATATATACTAGGATGCAGACTGTGTTTAGTAGCACCCGACACCCGTCGTCCACAGACCATGGACGGCTTGTATGCTTGTTTGTTTGATTTTGATGTGTAGTTGATTGTGTGATGTGAAATGAAATAAAACATTTATATAGTTGAAATAAAATATTTTATAGTGGAAAATATTTTATAGTTAAAAATAGAATTTTTAACGGGTATATGAAATGAAATAAAAATAAACAAATCGGACGATTTGCTTATATACACACATTTGACTGATATTGATTGGGACGATAAATTTTACACATCGCCCAACTGCACAAATAAAATCTGTGTTTGATTGTTTGAAACCCCACACGGGTATTGGGATGATATTTGGCGTACACTAATCCCGATTGTTTAGTTGTATGTCAATCGATTGATTGACAGACTGTTATAAGCGTTAAATATTTATATTCGATGCTTACACAGTGTAGAATGCACTTTGGATGATGGTTGATTATTCATCGTTGTTATTGTATACATGTGTTGTTGAAAATCCATATAATTAACATTATATGGTAATTGATTGGGCCTCATTCCATATTTGAAAAAGAAATATTTGAAATAGAAATATTTGAAAAATAGAAATATTTGAAATAGAAATATTCGAAATAGAATATTTGAAAATAGAAATATATGAAGCCGTGTTGATTAGATTGACGCCATTTTGACGTGAACGATATTTATATCGATTTTATTCATTTTATAATGAATATCGAAAGTGATTTCAAAATCTGATATTTTGAAAAGAATTGAAAATCGAATTAAATTGAATAGAAATGAATTCGAATTGAAATTGAATATAAATGAAATCGAATTGAGATTGAATATAAATGAGTTCGAATTGAAATTGAATTGAAAACGAACTGAAATTGAATTAGAAATCAATTTGAATTGAAATCAATTTGAAATGAATTTAAAACGAATTTATAAGGAAAAATTCAATTTTGATTTGAATTAGAAATGAAGTTGAAATCGTTTTGAAAACGAATTTAAAACGAATTATAAAAATACGTTTTTAAAAGGAAATCGACGAAGTATATATTATATATATAACATAATGGCCTGAATAGAACGCGCTGCGGTAGTTCATGAATTTAGACCATTGACTTCGAACGGATATTACGGAAGATCCGACCATCGGATTCTCCTAAAACCGGAACCGTTGGGTTCGTATCGAAAAGAGCTTTCTAACGAATATGAGAAATTAGAAATCTAACGGTTAGATTTGGAATTATGTCCAAATCAAATTTGGAAAAGGTCGCTGTAAGTGCAGTTCGATGGCCGTTGATGGAAATCGACTGTACGGGCCTTGATAAAATAACTAAAAATAGTAATAATTTATGTAAAATCATAAGAAATGATTTGTGAGGAATTGGTATGAAAAACCCCATATTTGAAAAGATAAAAATAGATTTTTATCGAAATGAACTAGTTTTGAACTAGAATAATAATTTATTTATTTATTTTTAAAATAAATAAATTGGATTTGAAATGGGTTTGAAAATAACCAGAATTCCAATAATTGCATTGGAATGGATTTGAATCGAAATTGTCTTCGGAATATTTCGATGCTGGATTTCGTGATTATACAGATGTTGTTATGGAAATTTGAAAGATATTCATATATCGTTATTTCCAATACGATATTTATTGGTCGTAGAATTTGATATTGAATATAAACCGATATATTTTCTATTCAGAGCCTTGTATTTAATATAAAATGTGATTTGGGTTTGTCGTGAATGGTGTCTTTATTAACACCGTTCTTGAACCCAGTTGAGAAAAGATTAATTCTTTTTATTTAGATTTAATGAAGTGTACCAATTAAATAATATTTAATTGGAATTGAATTGGTATTGATTTTTGGGTTTATCGTGAATAGTGTTTTAAATAACACTTGTTCTTTAACCCGATAATTAATGGAACGTGATTTTGGGTTGTCGTGAATGGTATCTTCAATAATACTGTTCTTAGACCTAAAGGAGTTAAGAAAATCAGAAACTAACTAGAGATTAGTTAAGTTGAATGGTTTCAGAGGTATTGATCTGATGTTGGTTTCGGCCTTTGGGGTTGATACTTAGGGGATTGCTCACTTGCTAATTTACGGTTAGGGACTGAATGAAATGTGATGTGATTTTGGGTTTATCGTGAACCGTGTTTCAAATGACACTGATTCTTTAACCCAGTCACAGATTAAGACTAAGTGGAGTTTTAATGAATCTTTAATTAGATTGAAATGATCGAGAATGGAGTATCACCAGTTTTGCTCCAGGCGATAGTTAAATCTTTAATTAGATTTGAACGTGAAATAGTAATTGAATTTACCGATAGCACCGTGGTGTTAGATATGAAGTAAGACCCATTTTACTTCATAGGATGAATAGGTTGGGATTGGGGAATAAAATAAATGATTACTTCGGTAAGGTTCGCAAATCCCGACTAGTTTGAATTGATATTCAAAAGTGGATTAAAGAATAAATTTAAAGGATTTATCTTTGATAAAATTAATGAGAACCTTTCCCTAAGAATGTGAAATTTAGAAACTAGCTGTAGATTAGCTAAGCAGAGTGATTTCCTGGGTATTGATCTGATGTTGGTTTCGGCCTTCGGGATTAATATTTGGGGGATTATTCTCTTGATTAATTTACGGTTAGTGACTGATGAATTGGAATGAGGCGTATGTTGTGTTTGTGTAACACTTAATTAAAGTATATGCGAGTTATTCGGGAAGACCGGGTTTATCCCATTCTGAATAACTGATACGACGATAAGTCGAAGGTGAAGACGGTGGTTGAAGACCGGAGGTCATCACGTCGTTTGGATAATTACTGATGATCTTGATTGGGCCGTACACCCAAGAAGATGGAAACAGTTGGTGATCGTCCAGACGTACTTGGAGATCGATGGATATGCGGGGTACTAGGTGCCTCCAGTTTCGTTCAGACCCAGAACGAACTTGTAAATGGACTGTATGTCTGACATTGGATTTTAGTCTGTGAGATTGATTTCTATTAAATATATATCTGTTTGGCGGCGGAGAATTTATTCTCTTGCTTAACGCCCTTCTCTGAGACGTACGAGCTCAAGGGTTATATACTGATGGATATCAAACGCATAGAGTGAATTGCCTGTGTGGCATGCCTAAGTGGCAAATGATCAAGGCTTCTGTTGAAAAGCAAAGTCTTGTGGTTGATGATCGAAGCACGGCCTTTGTGGCGTAGCTTTGTGTAACGTTTACTTCGCGAGTTTCACACCCGGTATAAACCAGAAACGGGAGAGGACCTCAGGGAGGACATGCGTTTCTTTCTAGTTAGAAGTGGCGTCAGTGGTTTTACACACCCTGACGAGTTTTACTTATGTGGTTGTTGCTGTTGCGAGGCGCCTCGGTTTGATCGGACGATCCGGGTCCGATGGAGTCATTCGTTGGCTCGTTTACGCCCCATAGGGCGGAGAGACGTATTGTTCAGGCATTTTAATCCACATCGGTGGACCGGCCCTGTCGCTCCAAGGGCCCACCTGAGTTTGGGTCTTGAGACATGGGCTAGATTGTCTCGAATCGGTAGAGGACGATCCCTTGCCTCGGTTCATAGATGGAAATCCAATTTCCAAATACGTGACACTTGCGGTTTTGATTGTAGAGCCTAGTATGGCGACATGATATATGGTACCCATTCCGTCTATGATTGATATTTATGATTTGAAGTTGTTGTATACACTATGCACTTATAATAATATCAAATGATTTGTTTTAAACGTACTAAGCATGTTTGGCTATTATAAGTGAAAACCCTATCCCCCGGCTTGCGTTGCATTGTTTGATAGGACCTGGGTCTTATAATGGCTTCATTTTTCTTGATTTAGCATTGCGCTATTGTTTTATGCACTGATATTCTTGGGAGGAAACCCGTTTCGTGTTATACGGCGTGGTCCTTTGATTTACCTAACTTTAAAATAAAGATTAATAACTGTTTTAGTTCTCACACCAGTCCCATGACTGACCTAGAGTTTATTGTTTTAACCTAAACTGTGGGTGCCCTTATTTTGGCACGGGCAGCTATTAGTTTTGTTTTTGCATATTTATATTCACAAGATCCTGGTTTACAGCTGGGACGATATCCGGAAAGCTTTGTATCCGTATATCTCCTTCAGTTGTGTATTGTATTATTTTCCGCTGCTATGTATTTAAATGTAATTTAAATCTCTGATATTTCTGTGTAATATTCATTTATACTCTGTATATTCTTGTATTCTGATGGAATTGTTGTAATATACAATGAAATGTTCTCCTGTCTGCGTTCTGTTGTGGCTTGTTCTCGAACTATCCATGCTTTTCCTCGTAGGGGAAGTTGCGGGTTTTCACAACTCTTCGGGCTTTCTTCGAAGAAAACACTCCCATCCCGCCATTGCATAAATAATTATCTGAAAGAAAGTCTAAAGGTAAATAATTATCTGAAAGAAAGTCTTATATTATAAAGGATTTAAATTTTTTCGTCCCTCTATTCTATGGAGGGAAAGAAAGTTCTAAACAAGAAAAAAGAAAAGTAAATTCATTTCTTTAAATCTAATTAAAATCTTCAATAGATAATTCAGGATGTTCTGTTAGATTTTGGAAAAAATTCGATGGGTTGATAGGCTGTGATGAGCGTTATTTAGTTTAATGCTTATACAGTTGTAAAATGCACTCAGGACAATGTTTATATGTTGAATAATTATTTATCATTATTGTTGAATACATGCGATGTATGAAATCCATATAATTGAAATTATATGATAATTAATTGAGTCACATTCCGATTAAGAAATAAAGAATATTTTAAAATAAAATTCAGTAAAGAATCAAAATGTGATTTTGATGTCCGATTTGGGATAGACACGAAAATATTGAAATATATGAAGCCGAGTAAGTAGATATTCGCCATTTTAACCCGAACGGGTTTATTAATCGATTTTATTTATTTTCTAATAAATGTAATAAAGGAAATGATTTTAGAATCAAATATTTTGAAAATAATATCAATTTAATATTTTAATGATATATAATATTCAATTTTGATTTAAATTGAAAATGAAATTAGAATCGTTTTTAAAACGAATTTAAAATGATTTATAAAGTATGTTTTAAATGGAAATCGACGATATACATATATATGTATAATGTATATTTATATGGCCTGAATAGAACGCGGCGCGCAGCGACCGCTCGCGAATTTCGACCATAGACTTCAAATTGATGTAACGGGAGATCCGACTGTCGGATTCTCCTAAAACAGGAACCGTTGGGTTCATATCGAAAAGAGATTTCCAATGAGTATAAGAAATTTGAAATCTAATGGTTAGATTTTGAGATATGTCCAAATTAATTTTAGAAAATGTCGCTATGGATGCAGTTCGGTGGCCGTTATTGGAAACCGACTGCAAGGGCCTTACAAAAATTATTAAAAATATGAAAAAATTGTGTAAAACCATAATAAATGATCTGGAAAGAGTTTGGATGATAAATTCCAATTTCAAAAAGATAAAAATATATTTTTATTGAAATGTACTAGTTATTTACTAGAATAATAATCCAATGGTTTTTAAATTAATAAATTGGATTGAAAAATGGGTTTTAAAATAACCATAATTTTCCAGTGAATAAATTGGAACAGATTTGAATGGAAATAATCTTTGGAATATTTCAATATTGGATTCTGTAATTATATGAATATTGTTGAGGAATTTGGAAGATAAATGTATCGTTATTCCCAATATGATATTTATTGGTTTCAGAATTTGATATTGAATATAAGTCGATATAATTTCTATTTAGAGCCTTGTATTTAATATCAAACAGGATTTTGGGTTTAACGTTAATGGTGTCTTTATTAACACTGTTCTTAAGCCCCGTTGAGAAAGGAATAAATCTTTTAATTAAGATTTAGAGAAATTTACCAATTAATTTTAATTGGAATTGAAATGAAAGTTGATTTTGGGTTTATTGTGAACGATGTTTTAAACGACATTTGTTATTCAACCTCAATTAGCATTAAAGATATGGTTTGGAATTTATAAATCATTTTATTAAGATTTAATGGAAAATTTCCAAATATAAGATTTTCCAATTTAATATATTAAATTGGAATTGAATGGGGTTCGATTTGGTAATAATCGAAATGAGATTCTGTGAAGGAAGACCGGTACTGTATATGGAATTTAAAAGGATATGCCATTATTCCATTTATATTATTTGTATGATATGGAAATTTATATCGATTATATATTGATCTGTTTCCCGTGAAGATTCCATAGTTAATGGAAGTGGATTTGGGTTTACCATGAACCGTGTTTTAAATGACATTGATTCTTTGACCCAGTTAAAGATAAGATTAATTTCTTAAAGTTAAATGATCATAAAGTAAGGATTTTAGAGATCAAGACCAAGATGGAGTTGTAATGAATCTTTAATTAGATTGGAAAGTGAATGAGATAAATAAATTTATCAAACAAGAGTAATGATCGAGAATGGAGTACCACCAGTTTTACTCCAGGCGATAGTTGAATCTTTAATTAGATTTGAAATGTTAAATGGTAATTAAATTTACCAATAACCCCGTGGGTGTTAAATATGAAGTACTACCAGTTTCGCTCCATGGGATGAATAGGTTGGGATTGGAAAATAAATAAATGATTACTTCGGTAAGGCTCGATAATCCCGACTAGTTTTATAAACCTTAATTTTGTTTAGAATTGTTAAAGGATGGAATAAAATCTTTTGAAATTGATATCCAAAGGAAAATTAAAGAATAAATTTAAAAGAATTTATCTTTGATAAAATTAATGGGAACCTTTCCCCAAAGATGTGAATATTTGAATACAGGAATATTCTGAATTGGAATGAGGCGTATGATATGTTTTTATAGCACTTGATTATTGATTATAAAATACGCGGGTTATTTGGAAAGACCGGGTTTATCCCATTCTGAATAACTGATACGGTGACTAAAAGTCGACGATGAAGACGGTGGTCGAAGACCAGAGATCTTCACATCGTATGGATGATTACTGATGTCTTGATTGGGATGATCCCCCAAGACAAGGTAATAAGTGATGATCGTTCAAATGTACTTGGAGATCGACTGGATATGCGAGGATCTCTCATGTATTGGACATATAGGATGAGGAATAAGGTACCTCCGGTTTCGTTCAGACCAGAACAGACTTGTAAATGGATTATGTCTAACACTGTATTATGTCCTATATTTGTTAATTTCTGCTAAATATATATCTGTTTGGTGGCGGAGAATTTATTCTCTTGCTTAACACCCTTTTTCTGAGAAGTACGAGCTTAAAGGTTATATATTGGCAGAAATCAATGGTATGGATTGACTGTGTGGCATGTTAAGATGCAAATGATCAAGGCTTTTGTTGAAAAGAAGATTCTTGCGGATGATGATCAAAGCACAACTTTAATTAGCATAGCCTTGTGTATAGAGTTAGTTCGCGAGCTTCAAAACCCGGTATGAACCAGAAACGGGATGAGGGACCGCAGGGAGTGCATGCGTTTCTTTCTAGTTAGGAGTGGTGTCATGTTATGGATCCCAGACATATTACTTATGTGGATGATGGAAAGCGAGGTACCTCGGATTTGAGTCCCTAGTGGCTCTTGATGGTCGACATACTGACCAGATTTTATGCCCATAGGGCAGGGAAACGTATTATTCAGAAATAACTAACCCACTAAAGTAAGTGTGGACCGGCCCTGCCAGATCCCAGGTGCAGTTGCGGCTGAATCCTAAGGCACGGGCTAGAGTGTCTTGAATCGGAAGGAAGATCCCTTGCCTTGGTTCATGATGGAATCCAGTTTTCAATACGTGACCTTTTGATTTTAATTGTAAACGTATATGGCGACATTGTGGGACGGGGCGCTCATGCCATCTATGACTGATACATTTATATTTGAAGTTGTTTGATACACTGTGCACTTATAGTAATATCAAAATGATTTATTTTAAAAGGCACCAAGCATGTTTGGATATTATAAGGTAAAACTCTATCCTTCGGCTTGTGTTGCATTGTGTGATGGGACATGAGTCTTATAATAGCTTCATTTTTCCAAAAAGAATTCGTTGTTTTATTTTAAACTAGGATTCATGTGGAGCAAACCCGTTCCGTGTTATATGGCCTGGTCCCGTGATTTCCTAACTTTTAAAGTAAATTTTAATAGCTGTTTTAATTCTCAAACCAGTCCCATGACTGACTTGGAGTTTATTATTTCTACCTAAACTCTGGGTGCCCGTATTTTCCACACGGGCAGCTAGTAGTTTTCGATTTCGCAGATATTTCTTTTCACAAGATCCTGGATTACAGCTGGAGCTATATTCGGAAAGCTTTGTATCCGTGTATTTCTTTCATTTGTATTGTTGATGTATTTTCCGCTATGCATTGTATTTATGTATTATCTTCCGCTGCTATGTAATTTTAATCTCTGATATTGCATTTCCAATGTGTAATATTTATTCATACTCTGGAATATTCTTGTACTCTGATGTAAATTGTTGTAATAGCAATGAAATGTTCTATTGTTTGTGTCTGATGCGTCGTGTTCTCAAAGCAATATGGTGTTTTCCATCTCTTCGGAGATCGGGGGATTTCGGGTTGTTACAGTTGGTATCTGAGCTTTGGTTTTCAAAGCTAGAGAACAAGACACATTAGAACCAAATGAAAGAATTCACCAGAGATAGGATTAGTAACATCCTATAAGAATGACTCATTAGAGATAGGGTTAGTAATACCCTAGAACGAGTTTGAAGAGTGTTATTTATTAAAATAAATTTCATTATGAAAATATATACTATTATACGTATTTGATTATTTTATTTTGTATTGAATTTGGACTATCGGTTATATGACGATTTAGAATATATGCGTAATTAACGTGTATTTGAAGTCTCAAATATACTAGGTAGATATAGAATCACACTCTAGTCGCCCAGGGATAATTCTGATGATTGACGCGTCATCATCAATATTTATGTTCGAGTTTTGAAAGTGGGATATCTTTATGATTCCATTTGGCTGGTGTGAGAACCAAAACTTAGTTAGAATTTATTGTTGTGATTTGGCACTAAAAATGTGATTTTTAAGTATATGTAGGAAGATATATGTTTGAAAATTTAATCAACTAATTGATCGCTGGTTGTGTTATCTGATTATTAATTTAACTAATAAAAATATTGGAATGATAATTGATTTAAACAATATGTGAATAAATAATAAATTAAGCCAAATAGAATCAAATTTTAAACTGAATTGAAAATCGATTGAAATTGCATATATGTACATGTATATATAATGAACAGGTCATGGCATGGAAGCTAAGAAGAGAAACAAAATTATATGCCCAACAAATAGGTACGTACTTACTGTATTTATTGGGGTTTGATGATTTTATGAGCCGAATGGCTAGCCTCTTGGCTTTTTCTTTTTCTTTTGGATTGATGAGGGCCCTATGAGGCAAGTTGCCGTTTTACCGATCAGCCCGTACAAAGGAGGTTATGGCGAAATTTTTCGAAAATTTAAGGTGTTAGCCAAATTTTTGAGAAATTAAAAAATTCTTAAAAATTGAAAAGTTGAAGAATGAAAGTTGAGTTGGTTAGTTAAACAACTTTTAGCTCCGTTCCTTTTCGAGGACGAAAAGATTTTAAGTGGGGGAGACTGTAACAACCCGGAATTTCCGAACCAATTTGAATTTTTTATTTTAGCTATTTTAATGGATTTTGAATATTTAAAATGATTTATTTTAAATAATAATGATTAAATTTTTTTTAATGAAGTTAGAACGTATAAACTTATATTAATTATAAAATGAACTTGAAAAGGCGCGGTAGTTTGAAAATTCGATTTTAAATTTCAAATGAATGTATAGAATTCAATATAAATCGAAACCAGAAACATTAGAATCTGTTTAGTTATATGTTTCTAATGAATGTGAAAAATTGAGATTTCATTTTATAAATTGTAAGTTATGTCCAGTTCAAAATTCAACATCGGCGTTATGGAATTTATATACATTTTAATTAAATATATAGCCATTAAAAATAGACATTTTGCAAACGACCTCCGTTTTCAAAGAAATCACTTTTGTTGGATCCAGAATGTCAAATTATAGTCAGGTTTCAAATTTCATAATTTTTGGAACCAATATGTGAGCGTGATGAATTTAAATGCCTATTCAGTTTTAATTGTTACTTTAATCAACCAGAAAAATGCCATTTTTAAAACGGTCTTTAAATTCAATGAAATTAGTTTTGTTAGGACTGTATCGTCAAAACGTAGCTAGATTTATTTTTCTAGAATTTTTGGAGTTTGTATGTGGCCCCGGTAAATTAAAATGTACGTTTAAATTCAATATATATTGATTTATATTTTAATTTTGATAAAAACTGTTCAAAATAGTCAAACTGGTTTACGAAACATATTCCATTATGTCCGGAATGGGGGTATTTAGCTAAGGGTGATAGTCGTTGGGTTGATTTTGAGTTTGAATGCAAAATCTCATTTTTACGAATTAGATTATATATATATATATATATATATAAATTATTTTCCCGGAAACCCTAATTCATTTCTTCCAGTGCCGTCAGTTTTAGAAATTAAAGGCGATTAGGGGTCGAAATTTCTTCTTAATTTTCTCAGAATACATACAATAATTTACGAAACTTTCAAATGGAAATCCCTAGAGCTCGGCGAGAGCTTGATCTTCAACGGTGGAGATCGTCAATAGTGTGCAGATTGGCTCGATTTACGCGCTCAAAAGCACCGGCGTTGGGGCCGTTTTTGAGCCGTTGTGGACCACTGAGTCGGCCGATGATGTGGCTGTGGGGAGGCGCCACGTAGCTGCGTCGAGGGAGGGAGTGGATCGGATTCTGATGGTGCCAGGAGGGAGCGACGATGGATTTTTTTTTCAATGATAGGTTTGCATTGGTTCCTGAAGGAAGACGACGGTTTAGAAGCACTAATGACGTGGTTAGGAAAAAGTGGTGATTAATTAAAATTTTAATTATCTTAGGTTGAATTAAAAATGTAATTAACCTATAGAATATCATATCTTACTCATATGACTTCAAAATTGAGTGTCGTTCGTTGTGTTGGAATCGTCTCAACAAACTCTACATTTTAAAACTGACCAGAACGGAAAAGGAGCAAATGAGAATTTAAAGCAAATTCAAATCCAAACGATATTATATCGTCAAATAAAGACTGACGGAGTGGAATCCAATGTGTGAACCTCTCACTATAATACCTATACAGTTATTTATTTTATAACCTCATATATAGAACTGCCAGTATTGATTTTTATCAGTTTTAATCATTATAAATTGTATACGGTGCCTATTAGCTCACCTCCCTCGTCCACAAACCATGGACGATTGAACTGGCTGTATTGTGTTTTGATTGTGATGCTGAAATGTTTAAAACATTAAAAATAATTTAATATTATTTTGTCATAGTTGAAATTAAATTATAAATATCTATTTATAATTTAAACAGTGAAAAATGGCTAATTAGAAAATTAATTCAGATTGAATTAGAACTGGTTAAATTTATTAACTAGTGATTATTTTAAATAGACTGTTGTTGTTTGAAAACCCCACACGGGTATTGGGATGATATTTGACATACACTAATCCAAATATTTGGTTGTATGTCAATCGATGGGTTGATAGGCTGTGATGAGCGTTATTTATTTTAATGCTTATATAGTTGTAAAATGCACTCTGGATGATATTTGAATGTTGAATGATTATTTATCGTTATTGTTGAATACATGCGATGTGTGAAATCCATATAATTGAAATTATATTGTAATTGATTGAGTCGCATTCTGATTCAGAAATAACAAATATTTTAAAATAACGAATATTTTAAAACAAAATTCAGTAAAGAATCAAAATATGATTTTGATGTCCGATTTGGGATGAACACGAAAATATTGAAATATATGAAGCCAAGTAAGTAGATACACGCAATTTTAACCGGAACGGGTTTATTAATTTATTTTATTCATTTTCTAATAAATATAGAAAAGGAAATGATTTCAGAATCAGATATTTTGAAAATAATATCAATTTAATATTTTAATGATATGGAATATTCAACTTTGATTTAAATTGAAAATGAAGTTAAAATCATTTTTAAAACGAATTTAAAATGATTTATAAACTATGTTTTACATGGAAATTGACGATATATATATATATATTATATTTATATATATTTATAAGGCCTGAATAGAACGCGCTGCGCAGCGACCGTTCGCGAGTTTCGACCATTGATTTCAAATTGATGTAACGGGAGATTCGACCATCGGATTCTCCTGAAACCAGAACCATTGGGTTCGTATCGAAGAGAGCTTTCCAATGAGTATAAGAGATTTGAAATCTAACAATTAGATTTTGAGATATGTCCAAATCAATTTCAAAAAAGGTCGCTATGGATGCAGTTCGGTGGCCGTTATTGGAAACAGACTGTAAGGGCCTTATAAAAAATTATTAAAAATATTTAAAAATTGTGTAAAATCATAATAAATGATCTGGAAAGAGTTTGGATGAAAAAATTTAAGTTCGAGAAGATAAAAATATATTTTTATTTAAATGAGTTATTAACTAGAATAATAATCCAATGGTTTTTAAATTAATAAATTGTCTTGAAAAATGGGTTTAAAAATAACCAAAATTTTCCAACGAATAAATTGGAATAGATTTGAATGGAAATAATCTTCGGAATATTTCGATATTGGATTCCGTAATTATACAGATATTATTGAGGAATTTGGAAGATATATATTGTAACAGCCCGTAATTCTAAAAAATAACATCAGAGATAATCAAAGAATAATTAATTTTTAAAAGAAGAATTGAGTGAAAAGGGTTACGCCATTGCGTTCGTCTCGGAATTCTGCTTGAGATAGAGTCCGAGTTTGCATGAATCAAACTTCGTATGAAGAAGTTATGGAGGTTAGAATATTTCTAGTGTAAGCAGAAATTAAATTAAAAATAATAATTAAATAATCAATTCAGTTCGAAATTCAAAAAGTCATAAATCGGCCGAGCGGGAAATCTCCCGCTCAGGGGTGTCGACCCCCCAGTGGGTGTCGACATAGGATTCGACCCCCCTATAGGTGCGTCGACATGGGTGTCGACCCCCCTGTAAGGGTCGACCCCTTCCAATTGTGCTGGACAGTGACGATTTTCTGAGTCATAGAGTTACGTGGTGAATTCTAATTGGCCTAATGACGCATTTTCTTGGACTGGACGGCTCTGATGACTCCTAGGTTGATCTAAAGGCTCATATTAATCCTATACTCCTATATAAACACATCAAACCTTAACCCTAAATCTCACAATCTCATTGAAGCCGTCATGCTGTCCATCCCTAGGCTAGCCTCCATCTTCTCCAAACTAGAAAATCCAATCCAAATTAGAAATCAATTAGAAAACTTCAAATCAAAAGTCTACATCAAAGGTTAAGCTTAACAAATTCAGAAATCAGATCCCAAAAACAAGATCAGTTCTTTTTCTGTAAGTTCATGTTATTTTCAAATTTAAATATCTAATAGTAATCTTGGCATGTAATAAAATGAATCTAAGTCCATGCTTGATGATGAGACAATCTTTTCAGATTTATCCCTATCTTTCTATTGAATCTATGATTTTACATGCCTAAAAAGTTATTATAGTGATTCAATCATGACTATCTTTGTTGAACATCGGAAATATAATCCTTTTAGATTCATGATGTTATTCATATCAGATTCATATGTGTACGAGGTTATTTCTATCAATTTATTTCAGATCTATCTTTGTTATACCTCAATTCTAACGGATCTGTAATCCTCTTAGGTCCATAATCTTTATTTGACAAATCTATCATTATAATGCCAATTTTTATGCCTACTTTTATTTATGTTCCTTCTTTCTTCCCCTTTATTTTATGAACCTAGATTAACCTAGAATCTAGACTGAATCTTATTATACGTGCGATTGGAACGCAGGGATATTGGGGAATAATCTATTTGGTAATGGTGAAACATAATTTGTAACTTGTGATTTGGGGCATAATTGTTATTGTTGCGAACTTTGGGGTAAATTGAAATATTAAATCTAGATTGGGCGTAAACTGCAAATTGGAATATTAAATCTAGATTGGGCATAACTACTGGTTGGGACGCCAAGCATAATGTATATTGTGATTTTGGGGCATGACTATTACTGCAAATTTGGGAAGATTTGGTGTAACCTATTTTGAGTAATAACTTGTAATTGAATTTATGGGGCATAACATGCAATTGGCATGGTTAGGCATAACTTGAGAATTGGAACATGACTAGTTTTGTAAAATTGGGATAATTAGCGTATAAAATCTAGACTTGGACAAGTATGGTAAATAGATAAATTGGATAAAAGATGAACATGCCTAACCAGAGGTTAGATTGAGTTGCAGTGTAAGTCTGCCCGGAACCGCCCGGCACATCTAGCAACCGCAACAACAGGTCTAATGTGAGAGGTTAGCGCATAAAGCCCAAAACCTGAGGTTAGAATGAGTTTGCGGTAGAAGTCTGCCCGGAACCGTCCGGCACATCCAGCAACCGCACATAACAGTTCTAATGTGAGAGGTTAAGGCATTAATGAATGAATTAATGCTAATGAACAGACATGCTAAGAATGAGTGGGGTTAAGTTAAAGGGAAACACCTAACCAATATAACATGATGAATAAACGTGGTTAAATTAATAGGAAACACTTAACCAAATACAACATGATGAATGAGTAGGGTTAAGTTAACCAACATAACATGATGAACGAGTGGGGATAAGTTAAGGGGAAACACTTAACCAGTATAACATGATGAATGAACAGGGTTAAGTAACATATGACATGCGACACTTAACCAATACAACATGTTATGTGGGTGGGTTAAGTTAACATGGACAAGAAGACAACTTAACCAATATTACATGAACAAAGTGGATAGGGTTAAGGCAGACTTAACCAATAATACATATGGACTTGATAAGAGGAAGGGTTAAGTAAATCTTGGGTAAGTGGGTAATATTATTATATATAGGCCCACAAACGTAACCGTTAACTAAACATGCGTGAATCAGTGAAAAGGTTAAGTAACATATGAATAAGCAACACTTAACCAGTATAACATGTTAATTAAGCAAATGGGTGGGGTTAAGTTAAATTGAGAATACTTAACTATTATAACATGTTGATTAGGAAACCCTTGTAACGGGGACCCATTTCAGCAGTAACCCACATGGATGTATCATGGTACCCTGAACTAGGCAGAGTGGGGCACGATTACTGGGCTGATTATAAGCGGTCAAAATAGCGGCGAGTGGTGCAGCAGTGTAGGTTCCGATGGAATATGGGCGTGCACGTGCTCCGGAGTGGAAAAAGCAGGCATTGAGCATCAATAGTATACACTGTGCATCTTGAATCGTGTCGGGTGGCCATCATGGGAATTGATACAACCCATGATGGGGCCAGCACAAGTATGTGCATACAAGCGGGGCCTAATGACACAAGTAATGAATACATATAAGCGAGGCCAAATGACACAAGTAATGAATACATACAAGCGAGGCCGAATGACACCAGTAATGAATACATACAAGCGAGGCCGAATGACATAAGTATTGAATACATACAAGTGAGGTCGAATGATACAAGTAATAAATACATGCGAGTTAGGGAGCTGATCGATAGGGTAGTAAGGGTACATCTAACATATCCATGGCAATTAGGCAGATTGAGGTGGGATCCTCATAATAGATGTACTTCTGAAGGCTACCACAATTGCGGGGATTGGGATCATATTATCATTTTATACAGATTACTAGTTGGGACACTAGTTAGGTGGTGCAGAGATATAGAAATCAGAATAACAGGGTAGTAGCGAAGCAAAGAAAGAATATAAGCGCATTTAGTTTATCTTGCCTTATCATATCTTATTCTAATCTTATCTTGTTATCCATGTTATCACGATATTGTCTTATATTCAGTTTATTCATGTCATGTTACTTTAACCTGTTTACATACTGAAAATCAGTGGACTTACCGGGCTTTATGTCTGACCCATTTTCTTTCGTCTTCTTTTCTTCCGTTTCTCCCCCCAGGTAGTCAGGGAGGGAATAGCTCAGTTTAGTTTGGACCTTTTCTCTTCCCAAGCTTGAAGATTCTTTGATGTATTTCTTGGATCCTCTTATCTTTGGCTATGGCTGTGTTTGCACTTTAATTTGGGGATTTATGCTACTTTGCTATGTTTTATGCTTCTTATATATACTTCGAAGTTTTTGAATCAAGACAGAAGTTTTATGTAGTACTTTTAAGTATGATTGAGTCAATTGTTGTAAAAGCTTGACTGAACCACGTTGCTTATAAAATGACTTTGTTTTCCGCTGCTTTATTTTTTTGTCTTGTAAGTTATCTGCATCTTTTACCTATAACGCTTCACTGAAGTTAATGCATTCCCTTTGTGAGTGACATTAATGGAGGTGGGGTGTTTCACTTGGTATCAGAGCTAAAGGTTACCAGATCAGATAAAAGATTTGAAAAATTATTTTCAAAATGGTTTTAAAAGAAGCATTTCTAAAAGAAAAGTTTTGTTTTAAAGGCATATTCCCCAAAACCATATGCACTAACTTTTGATCCTCTGTTTGAATCCTTGTTTCCTACTTTCCTGAGTCTCCGGGGCTCCTGGCTTTCTGGGAGGTAACCTCATCGCGGCATGGTTCTGTAGGTTTGATGAGACTACGACACCTGTCAAAGAGTGAATAATTTCCCAACTTCCATATATAGCTGCAATAGTTTCACCTACGGTTAATTTTCTTTCAAGTTTTATAGGGTTTTCCGTGCGATGGAGGCAGCTTTCGAGAGACTTTTCAACATGTTACACAAGGATGATAAAGATGAGAATGAGGAGTTTGGCTAAGGAGCAAAACCCAAGGATGGGAAACTCATGAATATGGACTTGGTTCACAAAGGAGGTAAACAAGAAAGAGGTGTAAGTGGAAGAATCACTGAACAAGAAGGGAGGAAAGAATAGTAAAACCTAAGACAAGAGGAAGTGTCTTTATTATGGTATAACGGGTCATATAATTAAGGACAAGAGCAAGAACAAAGGACAAGATTTTCAGGAGGGCAAGTGCATGCTCTCACCACCAGCGTACCGGAGAGAGAGGTAGTAATGTTTCTATTGAGAAAGTTTAGTTTTTCTTTTTAATTTTAGCACTTCACATTCGGTTATATCTACTTCCATAGTTGAGTCTCTGCACCTTAGTACTTGTATAGTAGAAGATCCCATTTTTGTCTCAAATCCAATTGGTGGTTCGGCTCATTTATCTTTGGTTTGTGAGGATTTGATAATAGCTATATTAAGTATTGAGTTTAAGTGTAATGCTTATGTTTTTGGTTTCATGGGCTATGGGTTGATTCTAGACATGGATTGGTTAGCTAGTAATTGCGAAAGGAGGGTAGTTAGACTTTTGACTTGCCCCGGGAATACCCTCGAGATTTCGTGCGATCCTAAGGGATCAGTTTGGCTTAGCTACCTAGAATCACTTGATGCATCTATCGATGATTTGCGATCCGTTAGAATAGTCCATGAGTACGCAGATGTTTTTGATTAGGTTAGGGGTTTGTCCCCTAAAACGCGAGATAGACTTCCACATATATCTAGTTGACAATGCAAAGCCAGTTGCATTACCTGTACGACACATGACTCCAAGGGAAAGGAAGGGCTCAGTAAACAACTAAAAGAGTTACTTGAGAAAGGGTTCATAAGGCGAAGTATTTTTGAATGGGGTGCTCCAGTTGTTTTTGCTACAAAGGCGGATGGTTCACTTCGATTATGCATAAATGATATTTTGGTTTTCTCTAAGAGTGGGGAAGAAAATGCTTTGTATCTAAGGGAAATCTTTGATACTCTCCAAGCGCCTCAGCTTAAGGCTAGGTTCTCCAAATATCATTTTTGGAGAGAAGAAGTAAGGTTTTTAAGACATGTGATATCTAAGGAAGGGATAACAGTAGATCCCGCAAAAGTAGTTGCGGTGCAAGATTAGAAGGTCCCAAGGAATGCAAGGGGAGTAAGAAGTTTTCTAGGATTAGCGGGCTGGTATAGGAAGTTAGTTAAGGGCTTTGTGAAGGTATCAACCCCACTTACTAGATTGATGAATAGGAATCTAACTTTTTCTTGGGATTTGATTTGTGATGTTGCTTTCCAACGACTGAAGAGAACCCTGACGACAACCCCAGTCTTGACATTGCCCGAAGGGAACAAGACGTTTACAGTTTATACGGATGCATGCGGGATAGGGTTAGGTGTTGTTTTAATGCTAGAAAAGAGGGTAGTTAGTTATGGAAGAAGACAACTGAAAGTAAATAAGAAAAACTATCCTACCGACGACTTGGAATTAGCTGTTGTAGTGTTCGCTCTTAAGTTATGGCATCATTATCTTTTAAGAGAGAAAGTTTGAACTATATGCGGATCATAAGTCGTTAAAATATTTTTCTCGCAAAAAGATTTGAAATTGAGGCAACAACGATAGATGGAATTTCGTGCCTCATATGACTTTGAGATTGCTTATACCCTTAGCAAGGGTAATGTTGTGGCAGGCGCCCTAAGTAGAAAAAGACTGACCTTAAGAGGGGTAAAGTTTGAAGCACATAGCAACCTTTAGCTTTAAACCCTCAGTCACATTTGTACCCGGTTTGTTAACAACGCTAGAAGATCGGCCTATGCTTTTGGATCGGATAGGAGCGGCGTAACATGAAGACCCCCATATTTGTGACATGATGGATAAGCTAAGTATAGCAGAGACCTCTAATCATCTTAATATATACACTTGGTATCATGGTTAACATCTGTTTATCTCAGAAAGATAGTCCGACTACATGGGATACCCTCTAGCATAGTAAGTGATCGAGATCCTGTCTTTACTAGTGAGTTTTGGAAATGGAGGTCAAGAAGCTTTGAAATCATGAGGTCAAGCTAGTTAAAGTACAATGGGGTGACACTGAAAAATACGCGACTTGGGAGGCTGAAGACAAGATACACGCATCCTACCCTTTTCTTTTTGAGGGTACATCCTTGATCACTTTTTCCATAAGTTTATGCATGCTTGTATCTATCTTTTAAGTATATCTTCTCAGTCCTATTCTTAATCCTTAGGTAGAAACCAATGGATGTAAACATGTATTTGAAACATGTTATGATTGATGGTTGTAAGTGGTTGCTCGTGGATGCATATACAAACACATTAGGTACTAGATCGGCTCAGTCATTTTCATATTGCATATGCATATATGTATTCATATATGGATTGAAACTTGATGTGTTTTCATATGGATGATGCATTTGTATGAATGATTGTGCACTCATGTAGAGGTTATAAGGTACGATTAGGAATAATTGCATACATGATGGACCCATGGCACTGACATAATTCACATTAAGGAGGTCAACTGAATCAGTAGATAGCCTGATTTTGCATTAGATAAGGACATATATACACTGTGCATATGATCATGAAAGCATTAGAAATATTTTTAAGGACAATGGATGCCTGTTATTGAATGGTTGAGTAGATGGATGTTGGATGGTAGGATATACATTCTTCTGGACTTGGAGATTTCGGGGACGAAAAACTTTAAGGAGGGGAGAATGTAACACCCTGTAATTCTAAATCATAACATCAGAGATAATTAAAGAATAATTAATTTTTAAAAGAAGAATTGGGTGAAACGGGTTACGCCATTTGCGTTCGTCTCGGAATTCTGCTTGAGATAGAGTCTGAGTTTGCGTGAATCGGACCCCGTATGAAGAAGTTATGGAGGTTAGAAGATTTCTAGTGTAAGAAGAAATTAAATTAAAAATAATAATTAAATAATCAATTCAGTTCGAAATTCAAAAAGTCAGAAACCGGCTGAGCGGGAAATCTCCCGCTCAGGGGTGTCGACCCCCCCAGGGAGTGTTGACATGGGAGTCGACCCCCTATAGGGGTGTCGACATGGGTGTCGACCCCCCTGTAGGGGTCGACCCCTGCCAACTGTGCTGGACAGTGACGATTTTCTGAGTCATAGGGCTACGTGGCGACTTCTGATTGGCCTGTTGACGCATTTTCTTGGACTGGACAGCTCTGATGACTCCTATGTTGGTCTAAAGGCTCATATTAATCCTATACTCCTATATAAACACATTAAACCTTAACCTTAAACCGCATAATCTCATTCTATGAAACCGTCATGCTGTCCATCCCTAAGCTAGCCTAGCCTCCATCTTCTCCAAACTAGAAAATCAAATCCAAACTAGAAATCAATTAGAAGAACTTCAAATCAAAAGTCTACATCAAAGGTTGAGCTTAACAAATTCAGAAATCAAATCCCAGAAAACAAGATCAGTTCTTTTTCTGTAAGTTCATGTTATTATCAGATTTAAATATCTAATAGTAATCTTAGCATGTAATAAAATGCATCTAAGTCCATGCTTGATGATGAGACAATATTTTCAGATTTATCCCTATCTTTCTATTGAATCTATGATTTTACATGCCTAAGAAGTTATTATAGTGATTCAATCATGACTATCTTTGTTGAACATCGGATATATAATTCTTTTAGGTTCGTGATGTTATTCATATCAGATTTATATGTCTATGAGGTTATTTATATCAGTTTATTTCAGATCTATCTTTGTTATACCTCAATTCTAACGGATCTGTAATCCTCTTAGGTCCATAATCTTATATTTGACAGATCTATCATTATAATGCCTGTTTTTATGCCTACTCTCATTTATGTTCCTTTTTCCCCCTTTATTTTATGAACCTAGACTAACCTAGAATCTAGACTGAATCTTGTTATACGTGCGATTGGAATGCGGGGATATCAGGGAATAATCTATTTGGTAATGGTGGAACATAATTTGTAACTTGTGATTTGGGGCATAATTGTTATTGTTGCGAACTTGGGGTAAATTGAAAAATTAAATCTAGATTGGGCATAAACTGTAAACTGTAATATTAAATCTAGATTGGGCATAACTATTGGTTGGGACGCCAAGCATAATGTATATTGTGATTTTGGGGCATGACTATTATTGCAAATTTGGGAAGATTGGGTGTAACCTATTTTGAGCAATAACTTGTAATAACTTGCAATTGGCTTGGTTGGGCATAACTTGAGAATTGGAACATGACTAGTTTTGTAAATTTGGGATAATTAGCATATAAAATCTAGACTTGGACATGTATGGTAAATAGGTAAATTGGATAAAAGATGAACATGCCTAACCCGAGGTTAAATTGAGTTGCGGTGTAAGTCTATCCGGAACCGCATGACTCATCCAGCAACCGCAACAACAGGTCTAATGTGGGAGGTTAGCGCATAAAGGCCAAAACCCGAGGTTAGAATGAGTTTGCGGTGGACGTCTGCCCAGAACCGCCCGGCACATCCAGCAACCGCAAATAACAGTTCTAATGTGAGAGGTTAAGGCATTAATGAATGAATTAATGCTAATGAACAGACATGCTAAGAACGAGCGGGGTTAAGTTAAGGGGAAACACTTAACCAATATAACATGATGAATGATCATGGTTAAGTTAATAGGAAACACTTAACCAAATACAATATGATGAATGAGTAGGGTTAAGTTAACCAGCATAACATGATGAACGAGTGGGGATAAGTTAAGGGGAAACACTTAACAAATATAACATGATGAATGAACAGGGTTAAGTAACATATGAACAGGCGACACTTAACCAATACAACATGTTAGGTGGGCGGATTAAGTTAACATGGACAAGAAGACAACTTAACCAATATTACATGAACAAAGTGGATAGGGTTAAGGCAAGCTTAACCAATAATACATATGGACTTGATAAGGGGAAGGGTTAAGTAAATCTTGGGTAAGTGGGTAATATTAGTATATATAGGCCCACAAACTTAACCGTTAAATAAACATGCGTGAACTAGTGAGAAGGTTAAGTAACATATGAATAGGCAACACCTAACCAAAACAACATGTTAGTTAAGCAAATGGGTGGGGTTAAGTTAAATTGAGAACACTTAACCATTATAACATGTTGATTAGGAAACAATAGTAACGACGACCCATTTCAGCAGTAACCCACATAGATGTATCATGGTACCCTGAACTAGGCAGGGTGAGGCACGATTACTGGGCTGATTATAAGCGGTCAAAATAGCGGCGAGTAGTGCAGCAGTGTAGGTTCCGATGGAGTATGGGCGTGCACGTGCTCCGGAGTGGAAAAAGCAGGCACTGGGCATCAGTAGTATACACTGTGCATCTTGAATCGTGTCAGGTTGCCATCATGGAAATTGAAATACCCTATGATGGGGCCAACACAGGTATCTACATACAAGCGGGGTCGAATGACACAAGTAATGAATACATACAAGCGAGGCCGAATGACACAAGTAATGAATACGCACAAGCGAGTGACACAAGTAATGAATACATACAATCGAGGCCGAATGACATGAGTAATGAATACATGCAAGCAAGGTCGAATGACAAAAGTAATAAATACATGCGAGTTAGGGAGCCGATCGATAGGGTAGTAAGGGTACATCTAACATATCCATGGCAATTAGGCAGATTGAGGTGGGATCCTCATAATAGATGTACACCTAAAGGCTACCACAATTGCGGGGATTGGGATCATATTATCATTTTATACAGATTACTAGTTGGGACACTAGTTAGGTGGTGCAGAGATATAGAAATCAGAATAACAGGGTAGTAGCAAAGCAGAGAAAGAGTAGAAGCGCATTCAGTTTATCTTGCCTTATCATATATTATGCTAATCTTATCTTGTTATCCATGTTATCACGATATTGTCTTATATTCAGTTTATTCATGTCATGTTACTTTTACCTGTTTACATATTGAAAATCATTGGACTTACCAGGCTTTATGTCTGACCCGTTTTTTTTGTCTTCTTTTCTTCCGTTTCTCCCCCCAGGTAGTCAGGGAGGGAATAGCTCAGCTTAGTGTGGACCGTTTCTCTTTCCAAGCTTGAAGATTCTTTGATGTATTGCTTGGATCCTCTTATCTTTGGCTATGGCTGTGTTTGCACTTTAATTTGGGGATTTATGCTACTTTGCTATGTTTTATGCTTCTTATATATACTTCGAAGTTTTTGAATCAAGACAGAAGTTTTATGTGGTACTTTTAAGTATGATTGAGTCAATTGTTGTAAAAGCTTGACTGAACCACGTTGCTTATAAAATGACTTTGTTTTCCGCTGCTTTATTTTTTTGTCTTGTAATTTATCTGCATCTTTTACCTATAACGCTTCACTGGAGTTAATGCATTCCCTTTGTGAGTGACATTAATGGAGGTGGGGTGTTTCATATATATAGTTATCCCCAATACGATATTTATTGGTTTCAGAATTTGATACTGAATATAAGTCGATATAATTTCTATTTAGAGCCTTGTATTTAATATCAAATAGGATTTTGGTTTTGTCGTGAATGTTGTCTTTATTAACACTGCTCTTAAGTCCCGTTGAGAAAGGAATAAATCTTTTAATTAATATTTAGAGAAATTTACTAATTAATTAATTTAACTGAAGTTAAAATGAAAGTTGATTTTGGGTATTTTGTGAATGATGTTTTAAACGATATTTGTTATTCAACCCAAATTAGTAATAAAGATATGATTTGGAATTTATAGATCTTTTTATTAAGATTTTATGGACATTTTCCAAATATAAGATTTTCCAATTTAATATATTAAATTGGAATTGAATGGAATTCTATTTGGTAATTATTGAAATGAGATTTTATGAAGGAAGACCGGTACTATATATGGAATCTAAAGGCTATGTCGTTATTCCATTTATATTATTAGTATGATACGGAAATTTATATCGATTATATATATTGATCTATTTTCCGTGAAGATTCCGTAGTTAATGGAAGTGGATTTGGGTTTATCGTGAACCGTGTTTTAAATGACATTGATTCTTTAACCCAGTTAAAGATAAGATTAATTTCTTAAAGTTGAATGATCATAAAGTAACGATTTAAGAGATTAAAACCAATATGGAGTTGTAATGAATCTTTAATTAGATTGGAAAGTGAATGAGATAAATAAAATTATCAAACAAGAGAAATGATCAAGAATGGAGTACCACCAGTTTTACTCCAGGCGATAGTTAAATCTTTAATTAGATTTGAAACGTGAAATGGTAATTAAATTTATGGATAACACTGTGGGTGTTAAATATGGAGTACTACCAGTTTTGCTCAATGGGATGAATAGGTTAGGATTGGTAAATAAATAAATGATTACTTCAGTAAGGCTCGATAATCCGACTAGTTTTATAAACCTTAATTTGGTTCAAAATTGTTAAAGGATGGAATAAAATCTTTTGAAACTGATATCCAAAGGAAGATTAAAGAATAAATCTAAAAGAATTTATCTTTGATAAAATTAATGGGAACCTTTCCCAAAGATGTGAATATTTGAATAAAAGAATATTTTGAATTGGAATGAGGCATATGATGTTTTTTATAGCACTTGATTATTGATTATAAAATACGCAAGTTATTCGGAAAGACCGTGTTTATCCCATTCTGAATAACTGATACGGCAACGAAAAGTCGACGATAAAGATGGTGGTCAAAGACTAGAGATCTTCAAATCGTATGGATGATTACCGATGTCTTGATTGGGCTGATCCCCCGAGACAAGGTAATAAGTGGTCATCGTCCAAACGTACTTGGAGAGCGACTGGATATGCAAGGACCTTTCTCCTGCATTGGACATATGAGACGAGGAATAAGGTACCTCCAATTTCGTTCAGACCCAGAACGGACTTGTAAAGGATTATGTTTGACATTGTATTGTGTGCTAAATTTGTTGATTTCTGCTAAATATATATATATATATATATATATATGTTTAGTGGCGGAGAATTTATTCTCTTGCTTAACACACTTCTCTGAGACGTACGAGCTTAGAGGTTATATATTGGCAGAAATCAATGGTATGGTATGGATTGACAGTATGGCATGTTAAGATGCAAATGATCAAGACTTTTGTTGAAAAGAAGATTCTAGTGGATGATGATCAAAGCACAACTTTAATTAGCATAGATTTGTGTATAACGTTAATTCGCGAGCTTCACAACCCGGTATGAACCAGAAACGTGATGAGGGACCGCAAGGAGTGCATGTGCTTATTTCTAGCTAGGAGTGATGTCATGGTATGGAGCCCAGACATTTTACTTATGTGGATGATGGAAAGTGTGACACCCCACGTCCATTAATGTCACTCACTAAGGAAATGCATTAAGTTTCATGAAGCGCTATAGGTTAACAGACACAGAATAATTACAAGACAGATATAAACAAGGCAGCAGCGGAAAATTTAAACTTTTATTTCAAGCATAAGTCATAATACCATGGTCAACAATTTCATAAGTCACAAAAACCATTACAACAAAATAAATTCTGTCTTGCACCATCAGATTACATAAGTAAATAAAAAGCATCATTCCCTACTTCAGAACTTGAGCCATACTTCAGAAGTAGCTCCTAGTAAGATGATATCTGATTTCTGATTAAGTCTTAGTGTTTCATCCCTGAGAACCTAGGGCCAAGCGGAGGGGGGAACGGAAGAAAGAAGGAGAAACAACAGGGTCAGACATAAAGTCTAGCGTGTCTAGTTACTTTTAGCCAGCAGATAAATAAAAGCAACATGGTAGGCATATAAAGTGGATAAGAGAGATCATTACATAAATGGCAGGTGTTACAAGGTAAGCAAGTTAAGGTGTATGTGCCTCACTAATGGTTACTCTGCACTACTATTAGTATAACTGAAATGAGATGATCCCTTCCACTATAAGTTGGTAGGCTTAGGTCATACGTCTAAGTATTCCCTAACCCCTACCCTAATCGATCAAGTCCCTACTGTGACAACCCACCCCGCACCAACCGACATTTGCTCCAAAAGTGCGCTGTACACATGTCCAGTTAGCACGGGATGGTCGTCAGAAGGAAAGGAAGAAGACGAAGAATCAACAAGGAACCTGTAGAATGTCTCACAGCGTATGGAACAAAATATAATAATAATAACAAACTTGACATAAAACAGGTGAGACAATGCATAAGCTGAAAACAAACTATCATAGCAGTGGAAAATCCAAAGTACAACTTATGATCCAAAGCCAACATTATTACAACTTTTAAAACTGTCTCAAGAGTTAAACAAGAAAGGTACACTACTAATGCCCAAAGTAGTGACCAGCAACGACACAGGGAGAATACCTATACATATCATACGTGGAAGCCTCCTGCTCGCCTCCGAATCCGCTACTCGCGCATCACCAGCTAACCTGTCTCTAGTCTGTTCGTGTGAGCACCCAGAGTAATAAAAAGAGACATAAAACTCTGGGTCAGACAAAAAGTCTGGTATGAGCGATAAGCAGCTAAATAGAACAATAACAGGTATACTAAGCCATACTTGAACCTGGACCTGCAACCAAAGAGTTAGCACTACATACTGTACAACACTCTAAGTTGCCACTAGCATAGGGTGTATTAGCATACGGGGGTGGGGGTGTGCATGTCATAGTGATGGCAAACAAATCAAACATAGCAACCATCCTCTCATCTCTCACTCAGTGCATAAAGCCTACGATGTCCACCACTGTCAATCACTAAACCCATCGAAGTAGTGACGGAGTTCGACTTGTACAACTACTGCTACTACCAAGCTTACCACATGGAGTCATGACCAAATCTTTACAAATGACCCCGCTTCATTGGTCTATAGCCCTTTAGTCGTACCTATGCCACTATGGCCCTGAATCCGTTCACGTACTTCCTACACATAGTGATCCAAAGTTACGGACATCGACAACCCCTTAGCACACGTCCCGCAGCAAAGCCCGGCTCATGAAGCCCACTCATTGGTTCCCAACTGGATCCTGAGTCAAAGGTCCTCATTTGGACTTCCTTTGCATCTCGGGTTTTGGTCGAATTGGAGTTGATCTTCAGAAGAGTCGTCGCGTAATAGTAATAGCATATGTACAGTTCGGTTCGGTGTTCCCCTTCTGGTCTGGTTCGGTTCGGTGTACTCTTGCTCCATTGGTTCGGTTCGGATGCTTTGTGTCTGGTTCGGTGGTTGCTCCCTCCTAGATGTCCCGATCCGATCCGGTGCTACGCTCCAACTCCAGCTCCAAGCTAGGTCCTTCGATCCGATCCCTATGCTCTTGACCCTGATCCGATCCCTATTAGTCTCTCCGATCCGATCCCCTTTGGTTTCTCTCTGATCCGATCCCCTTTAGTTTCTCTCCGATCCGATCCCCTGCCCAACTCCAATTCTAAGTAAATGGCCTTCCTTCTCACCAAGCCTCTTATGCTAAGTTCCAATCCGAATCGAGTCCTCTTGCCCAGTTCTCCTATCCGATCCGAGCCCAATTATCCGATCTGATTCGGTTCGGAACCCTGCATATTTCCTGTGACTTTCCAATGACAGTTTTACACCATACGACGACGTTTTTGACCAATCTAACTATTCTAATCAACCATAAAACATACCATACAGTCATAGCAACATAGGGAATCAACCATAGACATCAAAACAACAACCATAGCATGTAATTTGAATCAAACCTACCCAAAATCCCATATTTTCCCTTAAGCATGTTTAGGCAAAACTAATGATATGATTAGCAAAACTTAACGAAATTAACCCAAATTCATATCAAAGGTCTAAAACATTATTTAAGAATTTATAAATATTTTTTCCAGAATTTATTAATGTATAAATTCGCTAATCTTCACTAATTACCTTTAATTAACCTTAATTAGTGAGGAACTATGAAAATCACTCACCTTAGCCACAAATAAACCTTAGATCTGTAATAAATCTCTGTTTGGGCGTGAATAACAATGCAAACCAGCAGCTCTAATCTTGATTTGGTGAAGATCTCCCTTGATTTGATGTTGCTAAGCTTAATCCTTGATTAGAAAGTGATTTAGAGGTTGGAGGCCATTTTTAGGGTTTCTAAGAGGTAAGTGGAGGCTAGAAAACTGAAATGGAATGAATCCTTAACTTTTTTCAGCCTCCCCATAACCCTAATCCCGAAATGGGTTATGGGCCCACTCACTAATCACCTTGTTAGGCCCGGTTAAGCAGTTTTTCACCTTCCAAACCTTATTTCAGCCATATCTCATAAGCGGTAAGTCCGTTTAGCTATTATGACCACTCTACGGAAAGGTAAACCATCAAACGAATCTAATGGAAGTGGTTTCAGGTCAAAATTCCTTTCCAGTCAAAAGTTATTGCCAAAACAGTATCAGCTAGGGGCAAAACGGTCATTTAAAAATCGGCAAAAATCATGAACATGGGGAATGACCCCAATAGTCGTTTCCCAAAGTTAAATGACCATACGCCTTCATAAAAGAAAGAAATAAATATTCTACGATCCTCCGATGCGTAGAATGCGGGTTGTTACACCTACCTTGTAGATATCTTGTGCTGGCCCCATAGTAGGAGGTAACACTTCCTAAAGTGGCAGCCCATGGTGTGCACAACCATATCTACTAGTGTCACGGTCGTCTTAGCCCCCTCTTCCCGGCCCATGCACGCACGTGTCCCCGGTCGGTTTGCGCCGTCCACACCATCGGCCTCGTTTGGATCTCTTACAATCAATCAGTAAGCATGCCCCTTCTCCGCCTAGTACAGGGTTCGTTACTTGATACCAACTCCGGGTTACCGACTGAAATAAGTCCCACACAATATGATACAAGCTCTCTCCCTTGTCTTGTATCCCCCACTAGATTTTCCACTGACTATGTATACCCTTAGGTGTCTTTAATTACATAGCCCTATGCTAGTTATGCTTACCCTAAAGGGTGTCTTTAATTACATAACTTCATTACATTATCTATCGGTTATGTATACCACTAGGTGTCTTTAATTACATAACCCTATTACATTATCTACCAGTTATGTATACCACTAGGTGTCTTTAATTACATAACCTTATTGGGTTAAGTTCGTGGGCCTATATATACATATTACCCACCCCTCTAATTTACTTAACCCACTAATACCCATCCAATTTTACTTAACCCTAACTTAAGTCCATAGTCATATTAAATTAGGTTAAGTAGTCCATTTCATTACCATGTCCAATTATGGTTATAATGGGCTAAACCTCCCACATTAGGCCTACAACGTATGGATGCTGGATATGCCGGTCGGGTCTGGGCAGTCTTATTCCACAGTCGGGCCTAACCTCATGTCTTAGCCTGATTCGTATTTGCATACTTAGACCTCCCACATTAGGTTCAACATTAGTGGCTGCTGGATATGCCGGTCGGGTCCGGGTAGACTTCCACCACTAATGTAACCTAACCTCGTGTCATAAGTACAATTTACAATTCCTAATTGTAAATTACTAAACATTCCTTATGTCATTATAGGTAACTATTTCTATGTTTTCCCCATTTGAATTACATGACCCATTTCATAAAAACATTACATAATTCATGCCAATCATAATCCATTTTCCCCGTTTCCTCTCTGACGTATTCGTACGTATTCTGGCGGCATCTAGGCTATAAAATAGCCTAGCTATAACAATGAAAAGGGAGTATGATAATGGCGATAGTTACGACATGTCTTGGCATAAAAATGAACACAAACTGACATAATAACAAAGTGAATGGACATGTGGTTGACATCATAATAAAGCAAACATCAAACTGGTAACTTGTGGCAATCACTATGATGTTCAAGCAAGCATAATGAGATCTAGATTAAACATTAGGTGTCCAATTACTTAGTCTAGAATAGTTAGGGTGACGTAGTAATATGTTTAGATCTAAAGGTGGATTCACATGTCAAGTTTACCACATATCTCAATATATCACAATATGACAGGTAAAAGGTGATGAACATAAAGATCTAGATCCAAGTAATGTCACAATTGTCCAAATTAATAGATGTACATCCACTAAAACATGGTTACAAGTCAAGATCCACATAAGCATCATAATCGAATCACCACAATTTTATTAGATCTAGGAAAATCGATCTGTCATGACATAGTATAGAATTTCACATTACACAGAATCATACTTTACAACATATCCAATTCATAGTCTTTCAAAGTATACTTTTATATATCTAAACCTAAAAGTAATCTAGAAACTCACAACGTTAGGTTTAGAGAATTGAGGAAGAATAGATCTAGAATTTCTGAATTGGATTTGTAGAATACGTTGTAGAAAATGGTTCAGTTCGCACTCCAGCAGCATATGGCCTCCATGAATCCCAATGAAGAAAATATGAGGAATATGACACGTATATATAGCTGCCAGACCCCCTGAAACTAAGTGCCACCACAGCCCTAGGGGTGTTGACACCCCTGTGGGTGGGTCGACCCCCTTCAGGGGGGTCGACCCCTAGGTTGACACCCCTCTAAGGGGGTCGACCCCCTAGATCAAGAATTTTGCCGCTCAGAGGAATTTTTCGAATTTGAATCCTCTGGATAGGATTCTGACTCATCTCTGACTCACCTCTGACTCATGCGTATATATAAAATATTTCTATGCGTACACAAACTTAAAACCCTCATAACTTCTTCATACGGTGTCTGTTTTACGCAAATCAAATGTGTATCTTGACCAGAATTTTGAGACAGGCGCAATGGCACAGTCGTTTTCTTCTAATTCTGAACATTTAATTAATTATTATTAATTTATTCTCTTTAATATCATTAAAAATTCGGGGTGTTACATTCTCCCCTACTCAAAGGATTTCGTCCTCGAAATCTCTAAGTTGAGAAGAATGCATATCCTACCATCCATCATCCATCTACTATCCATCAATCACTGGCATCCATTCTCCTTAAAGATTTCTAATGCATATATGAATATATGCAAAGGTGTGTGTATATGTGCCAACACTAATGCGAAGATCTGGCGGTCTACTGATTCAGTTGACCTCCTTAATGCAATGTATGTTACTGCCATAAATCCAATATGTATGCAAATAAACCTACTGTATCATATAAGTTCTATATGTGTGCACACCAATTCATCCAAGTGCGACATCCATATGCCAGTTCATCCATTTCCATCCATAAAAGAATAGAAAATGCACACACATCCATATGAAATATGAAAGTGATTGAGCCGATCTTAGTGCCTAATGTGTATATATGCATCCACATGCAACCACTAGAAAATACTTGCATCCATCAAATATAACATGTTTCAAACACATGTTTACAACCATAGGATTCCTATCTAAAGGTCAAAAATACAATGGATAATATATATTCTATTGACATAAACAAGTACTGGTAAAACTTAAGAAAGGAGTTAAGAACATACCCTCGAAAAGAAAAGGGTACGAAGCACGAATCTTGTCTTCGCTCTCCCAAGTCTCATCTTCTGATTTATCTCCCCATTGAACCTTTAGCAACTTGATAGGCGGGTGCATTTGTCAACCCAAAATGCATAACTAGACATTCAAAGAAACCGTTTGGAGTTCTGAAAGCAGTCTTATCTATGCTGTCCTTAGCCACCCTCAACTGATGGAACCCCGTAGCCAATTCAACTGAGAAACTACCGAGGCACCAACAAGCTGATCAAATAAATTATCAATCCTTGGAAGTGGGTGCCTATTCTTCTTGGTGAGCTTATTTAACTCTCTATAGTCAACACACAAATGAAGCGAACCATCTGCTTTAGTTGCGAATACTACTGGAGCACCCCACTCAGATATGCTTCGTTTGATAAACCCTTTTTCAAGTAGCTCCCATACGTGCTTACTTAGCTCCCTCCTTTCCCTTAGAGCCATGTGGCGTACTGGTAATGCAACTAGGTTTTCAATGTCCACCAGATATATGTGGAAGTCAATTTCGCGCCTTAGAGATAAACCCCGTACCTCATCAAAAACATCTGAATAATCTCGAACCATTGGAACAGACTGCAAATCAACTATGGATGCATCTAGAGACTTTAGGAAGCTAAGCATAACAGACCCTTGAGGGTTACAAGAAACTTTGAGGGTCTTCCCCTAACAAGTCGGGAGTCTAACAACTCTCCTCTCACAATCTAGAATGGCCCCATATGTGGTAAGCCAATCCATTCCTAGAATCAACGTATATCCCATAAACCCGAGCACATACACGTCGCATTCAAATTCGATGCCTGACACAGATATTTTCAAACCACGACAAATCATCGATAAATGAGCCGAACCACTAATGGGGTTTGAAACAACTATAGGATCTATTACCATACTAGTAATTAAGTGAAGAGATTCAACCACAGAAGATGATATAAACGAGTGTGAAGCACCAGAATCAAAAAGTGTTCTAACTGGATGGTTTGAAAGACAAACTAAACTTTCTATGGAAATTTTTCTACCTCTTTCAGGAGCACTGGTTGCGAGAGCATGCACCTCCCCTCCAGAAGTCCCTACTCTTTGACCTTGTCCCTGCGATCCGTGTTTCTTCAGGCACTCTTTAGAGAAGTGTCCGACCTCTCCGCAATTAAAGCAATTAGCATTCCTTCTCTTACAATCTTTGATCAGGACCCTCCTTTCCAAAATTGTGACATTTTCTCTTATCCTTGCCTTTATCATCTTTCCCCCTTTCTTCTGCTGTTGCTGCCCTTTCTTGGGCCACACCTTCTTATTCTGCGATGTCCCCTCAACTTTTGTTTCCTTCTTTTCTCCCTTGTCCTCCTCATGCATTAGGGCCATATCAATAAGCTTTTCAAAGGTGGGCCCCATTGGAAGATGAGACATAGCTAAACCATGCAGAGGCTCATTTAGCCCCTTAGCAAACCGTAAAGCCCTTTTGTGCGGTGTCTCTACCAACTCTAGCCCGGACCTTGCCAGCTGGTTGAACTTGTTCACATACTCCTTCACCATCAAATTTCCTTGTTTGAGTGTTAAGAATCTCTCCATCTGTATTCTTCTCTCTACTTGGGAAAGAAATTTCATTTCGAAACTCTGTCTAAAGTCTACCCAAGTTTCTACCGGATGTCCAGCTTGGGTGACTTCCCACCAAAATGAGGCTTCATCCTTTAACAACCAAGCAACTAACTGGATATTTCTTTGGTCCTCCACTTCAAAGATTATGAATAAGTCCTCAGTCTCCTTAAGCCAATTCCAAGCTTCTACGAATGTCTCGTTCCCATGGAATGACCTTCCTCCCATAGCCCGGAAGTCTTTGCAGATCTTGGCAAAGTTGTTAGCTTTTGGAGGGGGAGGAGGAGGAATGGCTGGTGCAATTGGGGGAGGAACGTCTCTTTGGCCTTCGACCAGTGCCATGGCCTCTAAATACCCTCGGAACCATCCGGGTATTGTGACGCCCTCTGGGAGATTAGGGATGTTTTGTTCCCCAGACATGCTGAAAAAGGGAAAAGGAAGAAATTTAGATAAAGGACCGAAGGATACTACATATGGCTTTTTGGGGAATGTTTTTCAAAATAGTCTTTTCTTTTTGAAAATGCTTTTCTTTTAAAACTTTTTTGAAAATAATTTCCAGAAACTTTTATCTAATCTGGTAACCTTCAGCTCTGATACCAAGTGTGACAACCCACGTCCGTTAATGTCACTCACTAAGGGAATGCATTAAGTTTCGTGAAGCGCTAGGTAAACAGACACAGAATAATTACAAGACAGATATAAATAAGGCAACAGCGGAAAATTTGAACTTTTATTTCAAGCATAAGTCATAATACCGTGGTCCACAATTTCATAAGTCACAAAAACCATTACGACAAAATAACTTCTATCTTGCACCATTAGAGTACATAAGTAAATAAAAAGCACCATTCCCCCAATAAAAAGAGTTAAGCCATAGTAGAGACAATAACTTAAGCCATACTTCAGAAGTAGCTCCTAGCAAGATGATATCTGATTCCTGATTAAGTCTGAGTGTTCCTCCCTAAGAACCTGGGGCGAGGGAGGGAAGGGACGGAAGAAAGAAGGAGAAACAACAGGGTCATACATAAAGTCTGGCGAGTCTAGTTGCTTTTAGCCAGTAGATAAATAATGGCAACATGAAGGCATATAAAGTGGATAAGAGAGATCACTACATAAATGGAAGGTGTGACAAGGTAAGCAAGTTAAGGTGTATGTGCCTTACTAATGATTATCTGAACTAATACTAGTACAACTGAAATGAGATGATCCCTTCCACTATAAACTGGTAGGCTTAGGTCATACGTCTAAGTATACCCTAACCCCTACCCTAATAGATCAACTCCCTACCCTATAGATATCATGTGCTTGCCCCACAGTAGGAGGTATCACTTCCTAAAGTGGCAACCCATGGTGGGCACAACCATATCTACTGGTGTCACAGTCGTCTTAGCCCCCTCTACCCGAACCATGCACGCACATGTTCCCGGTTGGTTTGCGCCGCCCACACCATCCGCCTTGTTTGGATCTCTTACAATCAATTAATAAGCGTGACCCTTCTCCGCCTAGTACAAGGTTCTTTACTTGATACCAACTCCGGTTTACTGACTGAAATTGGTCCCACACAATATGATACAAGCTCTCCCCTTGTCTTGTATCCCCCACTAGGTTTTCCACTGACTATGTATACCCTTAGGTGTCTTTAATAACATAGCCCTATACTAGTTATGCTTACCCTAAAGGGTGTCTTTAATTACATAACTTCATTACATTATCTATCGATCATGTATACCACTAGGTGTCTTTAATTACATAACCCTATTACATTATCTACCGGTTATGTATACCACTAGGTGTCTTTAATTACATAACCTTATTGGGTTAAGTTCGTGGGCCTATATATACATATTACCCACCCCCTCTAATTTACTTAACCCACCACCACTACCCATTCAATTTTACTTAACCCTAACTTAAATCCATAGTCATATTAAATTAGGTTAAGTAGTCCATTTCATTACCATGTCCAATTATGGTTATAATGGGCTAGACCTCCCACATTAGGCCTACAACGTGTGGATGTTGGATATGCCGGTTGGGTCCGGGCAGTCTTATTTCATAGTTGGGCCTAATCTCGTGTCTTAGCCCGATTCGTATTTGCGTACATAGACCTCCCACATTAGGTTCAACATTAGTGGCTGCTGGATATGCCGGTCGGGTCCGGGCAGACTTCCACCACTAATGTAACCTAATCTCGTGTCATAAGTACAATTTACAATTCCTAATTGTAATTACTAAACATTCCAAATTAATCCAAATCTACCTATGTCATTATAGGTAACTATTTCTATGTTTTCCCCATTTGAATTACACGTCCTATTTCACATAAACGTTACATAATTCATGCTAATTATAATCCCTTTTTCCTCGTTTCCTCTCTAACTTATTCGTACGTATTTTGGCGACATCTAGGCTATAAAGTAGCCTAGCTATAACAATAAAAAGGGAGTATGACAAGTGAGATAGTTTCAACATGTCTTGGCAAAAACATGAACATAAACTGGCATAATAACAAAGTGAATGAGCATGTGGTTAACATCATAATAAAGTGGACATCAAACTAGTAACTTGTGGCAATAACTATGATGTTCAAGCAAGCATAATGAGATCTAGATTAAACCATAGGTGGCCAATTACTTAGATCTAGCATTGTTAGGGTGACGTAGTAATATGTTTAGATCTAAAGGTGGATTCACATATCAAGTTTACCACATATCTCAATGTACACTACAAGAAAACATACATATTGTTACATTCATTAGTTGCGTTTGATATGTAAATGCAACCAATATGGTTTTTAATTTTGTATTTAGGTGTTTTGGTTACATTTATTTAAAAACTGATCAGAATTCTGGTTACGTTTGACACTTCCCTCCAATCGTGTTTCCCTTCCCTCCACTATTTTCATTTTTCCGCCTAAACATAAATTACTTTTCCCCTCGTTTTCCCCTAAATTACTTTCCTCCTTTCCCGTCTTCCCCGTTTCATCGTTTCTCTGCTTCCTTCCTTTCGTACGTTTGAGCCTATTCTCCTTCGACCCCCATACTTTCGTACTTTCCTTAGAACTAGGTTTTTATCTTCTCTTTCGTAAGGATATTGGCTTCATCGTTTCTCCAAATGAGGAATAAATTATTTTTCTTGTTTGCCAACAAAACAGGACCCCCCTACATTGAATTGAACCCGTTTTTCTGGATACCACGCTCTTACTCCGTCTCAGAGTTGCTGTCTGACTTCTTTCCTCTCCACTATTCCACTTACAGCTAGCCTTTGTTAGAGGTAATTTTTTATTAATTGGTTGGTCTGAAAAGCGTAATTGGATTACGGATAGAAAATTTTGTTTGTGTTTTAGTGTGTTTCCAATCAGTTAAAAGCAATATTTTTTTTGTGTCCGATTTAACCAATTAAAATGTAAAAAAAAGTATAAAATTCAGTACAGTATCATCTTGAACCATTTGATGAGAGGATGCCTCATGTACCAGGTTCTGTATTGCAGGTTTGGCTATTATTTTATTTGAAATAATTTTAGTTGACTGCAACTTTATTACTTGTTGAAACAGTTACTTTTTCCCCTATCTAATGCAGCTTAGTTGTCATGGTGCTTTTCTTTCCATTAAACCTCTTTTCGATCGCTTCCAATCTGTTATAATAACGTCTGGAACTCTAAGTCCAATTGAATTGTATCCATGGCTTTTGAATTTTAATCTAGTTATCAATAGAAGCTTCACGGTGTCTTCGACAAGGGACTGTATATGTCCTATGATGCTTACAAGAGGAAGGTATTGATCCATTATTTCTCACACTGTATCTTTTGTATCTAGAAAAATCTCTTCTGCCGTAAGATGGCCAAAATTTATGTTCAGATTCAGAAGGTCAAAACAATTTTGAATATGAGTGCAATACATATTTATATATATGCATGTCTCCCTCTATGTATACGCGTATACATGCATTAAACACACACACATATATGTATATATGTATGTGTGCATTTATGTATGTGTATGTGCATGTATGTATCATCTTGGAAAATCTCTTCTGCTGTTAAGACAACCAAAATTTATGTTTGGGTTCAGGAGGTCGAAGCAGTATTGAGTAAAAATAAGCGTGTCTTTCTCTCCCTCCGTCCTTGTGTGTGTGCGCGTGTGTGCAGGCTAGCATAGGCATGGGGGGAAACTTCCTTTTGGGATGGAATATCATATATGTCACAGTTTCATTCCTTATTATTAAATTTGATCAGCTATTGGCTATTTAACCTCTATTACATATACACTCCTCGACACATTTTTTATATTTTATATTTATAAATGCATTGTGTAATGGTTAAATCTGAAAAATAGCTAACTTAGAAGTATAGTCTAATCCTGGTCCTTTTCCCCCAACTTCTCAGTTGATATTAGGTAAGCAAGACGACATTCCTCTCATGTAAATTTCTTTTACTTGTCCCTTTGGCAGCAATTTCGTATTTCTCAACAATTCACGGTTTTATATCACATGCACGTAGCTTCATATTGTTACGCTCATTTTACTTTGATGCGTTGGTATATGTTATATTGTAAATTATTATTTTTTCCTCAGCGATCAACTTCCTGTGGGTACGAAATTTGATATGCGTGGTGATCCTGGTGTTATAAAAAACTACGGAACACTCTTGGTGGAAATAGTTGATGTAGTTCCAGATGGTGTTGTCTGCTTCTTTGTCTGTCACCCTTATATGGATGCTATTGTCAATGCTTGGAATGAGTCGGGGATTTTGCAGGTATCTCCTGAAATTTTGTTGTTTGCTTCATAAACAATGTTTGTTTTTTTTTTCTTTCTTTTTTGGGCCTTAACTACATTAGTTATCAGATTATATAATATATAAAAGTGTTTGGTCAAGGGAGTTTATGTGTGACCCATTGATGGCTGTTTTCAATCCTGTCCCATCTCTCCGTAGATCCAAGAAATAATGTTCAAGGTTCAAAGATAAAACATGATATATAGTTAAATCATAACTAGTGAGATTTGAGGGTTAAATTCCGAAGGGATATACGGCAGGTTTGCTATCACTGATCTAGATGGCTAATTCTAATAATAGACCCACTGTATAACCTAGTGCCAAACCTGAAGCAGAATAATTATTTCCATTCCATGTTTGTGTTTGCAAGCATTCTCAATTAGTGGTATCTTTTTTTTTTGTCCACACAAATCAAATCAAAATTACAACAAAAACAAGCATCACAAAGTACAATTTTTATGCCGACCTAAAAACAATGATAATCTTAGTATACAATACGAACAAAGAAACAAGTGATTTCACTATCTACTCCTAAAATCAGAACTAAACATCGCTACCACCACCCTCAGTGGATGTTCCGACACCACCGACACCACTTAAACCTTCCAACCTCCTCAAAATGTCATCCGCATTGGGCCTTCGGACGGGACCCGTATCCATGCACTCCAATGCCAACTTCAAAACCTCCACCATCTCCTTCCTCTTCTTCGCTTCCCTTACCAACTCCACATCGAACATCTCCACGCTCCACTCCTTCTTCACCACCTCCTTGACCCACGTCGCTAGCTCCACCCTATCCTTCATTGCTCCGCTCGGAGATTTTCCCGTTATCATCTCGATCAACATCACCCCAAATCCGTAAATATCGGTCTTCGCATTCGCCTTTTTCATGTTGTGGAGCTCGGGGGCACGGTACCCCAGTTCGGTCGCGGCAGCCACGGCGTTGGAGTTTTCCATAGGGGTCATTAAACGATGGAGGGCGAAGTCCGCGATTTTAGGGTTTGTGCTTTCGTCTAGGAGGACGCTGTTGCTCGTTAGGTTTCCATGGATTGTGTTCGTCGTGTTGTGTAGGTGGTCGAGGCCGCGAGCTACGCCTTTTGCGATGTTTAATCGTGTTCGCTAGTCTATCGTTGAATCTGGTCCTCGAGCATGTAAAAAGGATGCAAGACTTCCTTTGCTCATGAAATCAAATGCAAGCAACTTCTCCCCCTTAGACCTTAGATAATAAGCCCCAACCTCCAGCACATTCATATGCCTGACTTTTCCAAGCATATTCACTTCCATTTCAAACTCATTGGCGCTTTTTGTATACTTCTATCTCAATCTTTTGACTGCAACTTCACTTCCATATTCTAACATTGCTTTATAGACCGTTCCGTAAGTGCTTTTCCCTAAAATATCTGCAGTTGCACATAGAAGATCATCTGCAGCAAATGCAACATTAATCCCATTGAAATGCACCAATTTTCCGCTGCTTTTTTCAGTTGTTTCAGTTTTTGCTTCTGAACTGGTTGCTCTTGTTCCTTGGTAGTTTTCTCACAACTACCTTCTTTTGTCGAAGTAAACAACATAATAAAATGCTGCAAATAACAAAGAGAGTTGCAATGGCTGCACCTGAGGCAATCATAACTATAAATTTTAGGCCGAATCTGCGATGTTTAGGTGTGGAAGCAGTGAATTGAGAAGGAATGTTTGGATCATTGCAGTTTGCTAATGCATTGTATCCACAAGATTTATGTTACCAACAAAAGAACTCGCATTGAACTACTTAGAAAGAAGTGGAGGTACATTCCCCGACAAGTTGTCATATGAGACATCAAATGTGGTTAAGTTCACTAAATGCTCAAGCGAGTTTGGAATTTCACTAACAAAGTTATTATGAGAAAAATCAAGAACTCTAATGCTTGAAAGCCTTTCGATTTCTTCAGGTATAGAACCCGAGATATTTTTATAGCTAAGGTTAAGTCTGAAAAGCTTACTAGAATTAGAAACAGTCAGAGGAATATTTCCAATGAACAAGTTGTCACTAAGATCAAGAGCTTGAAACACATAACGGTTACCAATAGAAGGTGGTATGGAACAAGAGAAGCGAAAACTGAAGAGATAAACACCTCTGAGATCTTTAAGAAACCCAATACTAGTCGGTATCCTTCCACTAATGGCATTATCATGAAGGCTAAGCTTTCTTAATGCATTGAGTTGGTTAATATTTTCAGTGATTTGGCCGCCTAATCCTCTCCAAGGAAGAGATATTGCTATAACTTTGCCTTGTGCACATTTGATCCTATCTATAGACCCGAGCAAGCACCAATGCCAGTGCCATTCCAGGTTTTCATAAAGCCATTTGGGTCAGAGATTGAGTGCTTGAATGCTTGCAAACCATTGTAGTCTTGCTCGGTTATGATTATGCCATCACTTTGAGTGTCTGTGAGAGTTGAGCTGATTAGAATTAGGAAGGAGATTGTTATGGAGATGTTTTCTTTCTCCATTATAAGCTGTGTTGTAGGTCAGTGAACTTTATTGTTCACTTCATTGCTATTTTTTTTAATTTTTAGAATTGGTTTTTCAATTAGTGCTATCTATTATGTTTTGTAACTGAATATGACATATATTTCTTTTCTACCCAGGTTTGGCACTAGTATAATTTTATGGTTCATCACTTTCGGTATGTGTCCATTTTACAGTATTTTACATGGAACTGAGAAAAAATATGATCATGTTGAGTTATTTTTTTGGTGGATTACTTGATACAACTTGTTTTATTCCAGAGGGAGTGTCGCTGAAGGTATAAATTTTGATAGGCATTATGGAAGATTAGTCATTATGTTTGGGATCCCATTCTAGTATACTCTTAACAAGTGAGCAAACTTATTGTCATCCTTGGTAGTTGGCTGTTAATAACAGCCTTATTGCAATAGCTTGCCTGGATTGTTTGGTGAAGTGATTAGGTAGCTCAAATCCAGTTGTATGTTTGGTTTCTCCCCAGGATATTGCAGTGAATAGGTGAAGCCCATCTGAATTTGAACACTGACATGGCAGTGCATATAGCTTGTGAGGTATGTCTGTATGCTTATATAATCTGAAAGTAGGCATAAACGAAAAAAATAATGAAGTGAAATAATTGTGAAACACACATGCAGTGACTAATACTCCTTAACCTAGTCTTAAGTTACAATACTCATATTGGAATAGTCAATAAGATGAGAATGTTTGAAGCACGTTCAAATTTCAAAGAAACATGCATAACTTTATTATTACATTTAGATTTTGGCACAAATTTTAAGCAATGAAAAAAATGATAATATTTAAATGCTGGTAATATCTATATTTCATTTCTATATTCATCTCAATCTATCTTCTAAATCTCTCAAAGATTCTTAGTTTCTAGAACTAATAACTGTATGATATGCTAATGAATTTTATTTTCCCATTTATAGAAAATTTGCTACTGACTGGTTTAAAATTCTCATATAGTATCATAAATGGATATATTCTTATATATCAAATTTCTTTTGTGTAGACGATTGGTGTTTGAGGTACATGTACAATGAAATTTGACCCAAAATGAGAAATTCGTGAGTAAACCATGAAACTACTTATATAAGGGAAGTAACATAATACATTATTTGTTGGAGCCGTTGTTGTTTTGTGCACTGCGTATTTATAGTGTAGTGTTAAGTGCCCCCCAATTTCTGCTTCGGGGTACCATCGGTGCCGCCGAACGTTTTTTTAACCGCATTCGACGTACAACCGTCGGCCAAACACTGTTCGGTTGGCGGTAGCATGGTACCTCGAAATACATTTTGGGGCACTCTTAGCACCACGTTATTTATATTATTTCAACTAAAATCTCTAAACATATAAACAGTACTACCAACTCTTGCATGGATAATTTTTAACATCTGTTAATCTTAGTAGTCTTATTGTCCATCCAGCATTAGATGGTACCTATGAACAAATAAGTCGCTGATATTATATATAAAATATATAATATAACCTAACTAATATGATTCACGGTTTCTAACTAAGTTACTGAAGTGGCAAATGGGGCTGCTTAAGGTACTTCGAAACTCCAAGTATCAGTATGTGGGCTTAATACCCAAACTGTTGCAATGTGTCTGTTGATTTGTGGAACTTGATATTATGGGCTGTTGGGCCTTATTAAAATTGTCTAGTTTTTTATTTGATAATAAATGAAGCAAGGGCCTAATAACAAAAAAATTGAAAAATTAATTAACTACAAATTAGAACGATTAAACTACTTAATTATCTGCTAACATCCTTATTTGTTACTCTTCCTAAAATCAATACGAATATATAAAAATTTACCTATTAAATTATGAAATTTAGCAATTAAATAAACTAAAATGTCTGAGCGTATAGAGTAAAAATAATAGTAATCGTTTTGAAAAACAATTTTTCCAATATTATCCACTGCTACCTATATGCTCTCAAATGGAAAAATGGGAAACTTTTGGTGGTCTTGATTGGTTAGAGTTAAAATAACTAATATATAAAAATGAAACCCTGACACAATCAGCAAAAAATTGGTCAAAAACCCAGAAGTAATAGATTTTGTGGAGGTGAAATTCTTATGCGTAGGATCACATCAAAGAGCAACGGATTAATAATATGAATTTATATGAAGAAGAATATTCAAAAACTAAGTAACAACAATCTTACAGTGGTCTAGCAATGATTTTGTCAATTTTGAATGTGATTTGTTACTATACTCATTCTTAACCTACAGAAATTATAGGTACAACCCAAAATTCTGTCTCAAAATTCATAATGGATGATCTCTTCTAGATACGCATAAGAATATAGAAACAACAAAACTTTTTGACCCTCAAATTTGACACTAACACATTCGCGGTATTCACTAACCCAAAATTCTGTCTCAAAATTCATATTGGCAGAGTCTGAGTGAAAATTCAAGTAATACAAGTGCTAGTCTTTCCTTTTATTAAAGTAACATATACGATTTATTCGTTGAAGAATGCTCAATATCCAATATTTGGACATTTCTAATTTTTTCCTCCCATGTGTAACTGTTATCAAGTGCTATTCAATGTTGTTTTTCTAACATTAGGACACAATGAATTACTTATTTTCTTCTGCAAGTTAAAAAGATTTAAAAGGGGGAAAAAGATTCGATGTCTTCATATTTTTTTTTATAGTAACTTCTGAATTGTGATTGCAGATATTAAAGGAATGAAGATCGAGCTCGAGAAATGGAGAAGAAAAAATGTTACTACATTGGAAGAATTCAAGCCTAAAAAACGTAGCAAATCAAAAGAGGAAGAAAAGGCTTCAAAATTTGAAAATGATCGTAAGGGGAACTAGATGAGCTTAGTTCAAATATGGAGTGACCATTATAGCACACACGACGATGATAACAATAATAAGGTCAAAACATAGTTAACCTAAACTGAAATTCGAAACATTATAAAATAAATTTTATGTTTCTGAAAGTGATTTTTTTTTGAATGCAGAGTACAGACTTCGGAGTCAATATGATCGAAGCAGGATCAAATAGGGATGCGATCGCCTTCGATGTTGGGTTATCAGATCTTCCATTAGTTCCATATGCTACTTTTGCATCAACGATACCATTTGCAACATGCCACGTGTTAATTTCTAGTGGTATCCATGTTGGTGTTCATTCTCAGAAGCAACAGCTATATCAGGCCTCTAGAAAGGCCCAAAGGTTTTGAACACCATAAATTCGTCCCAGGTTTGTGGCTGCTATTCAAGAACTTGGTGGTGCTTAATGTATACATACATTTTTTTAGTTTTAAAGTTCTATAACTTATTTTCTTTCTAATAAGGTGAAAACTAAGGAAAGGTTTATAAGTAGAGGTATTTTGTATAATTGTACATATAAGTACGATTCTATATGACATTTCCTTTTCGATGACGAGAAGCGCCGAGTGGAAAAGAATGGACCGACTCGACAATTTCAACGTATTTCAAATAGTTAGTGAAAATCTAATGTTTTAAAATAATGTTTATAACTTGAATTAGACTTAAGAGGTCTAAAATCTAATTTCTATTAGAGCGTGTAAACTCAATTTCTGAATGTAAGATTTAATATGAATGTTTGATTTGAATATAGAAATTTAAAGCGATAAGATTACATTTGAACTTGTTTACTAAAACTAAACATGAAGTAGATAATTTATAAAGCATTGATTCATATATTTCAACATTATATATAGTAGTAATCGAAATATATTTGAACAAATCTCATTAGTGTTTGATCGAATTAAACTAAATATATGTTTTTATATATACTTTATTTACCAACTACGATAACTAAAAACACTTTAGAACAATATGTCATATAATATTGAAATTATGTTTAATAGTTTAAGAACCTAAACTACATGAGTTTGCAGTGCAACTAATCACCAAATATCACCATTCACAGTCAAAATACGTTGCAGCCACAATTTTGATGCAGCATGCAACCTCCAACAAAAGTCAAGCATCTGTCTTATCGTTTCCTTTGACATAAACTATTGTTTGAATGTTATTCGATAATTCATGGTAAATTCTTATTGTTGATTATCAATCTTGTCCACGGGTAATTAGCTTTTTTGGATTGAAGACCATCAACAACAATGGACATGAGTTTAATTGTTCTATGTATTATGATATTTGTTAGTACTTATTATTTAAACTTGTTTCTAATTGTTTGCGGTATGTGAGTTTGCTGATTATTTCAAATAACTATTATCTAAATGGTTATGGAAAATACTTATGCGATTAATGTGTTATCAGTTATTTTGAATGTGATTGATTGATTGTTGATTTAAATCAGAGTTTTATATGATTGTTGTTAATTTTAATATGTTTATTATATAATTGGTTGCTGGAAATAATATAAGTCACTAACAGTATATAGTAGTATTTAAAATATATTACAAAACAATCAACACATTTTAGTAGCGTTTAAGAAACGCTACAGAAACAAATGTAACATATCATTTGAATCTTTAGTGGCAAAAAATGAATGCAACAAAAAATTTTAGTTACAAAAAATAAACGCTACAGAAAAGCAAAAAGTACCATGTGTGCAAACCTTCGGTAGCGTTTGGCAAACACAACCGTACAAAAGATTTGGTAGCGTTTATCAAAACGCAACCATAAAAACAAGACTTTTAGTTGCGGGACCTGTAGTAGCGTTCTTTAAAACGCTACGAAAATGTTTTGGTAGCATTTATCAAATGCTGCTATAGGCCTTTTTTGGTGTAGTGGTATCACAATATGACAGGTGAAAGGTGATTAACATAAAGATCTAGATCCAATTAATGTCACAATTGTCCAAATTAATAGATGTACATCCACTATAACATGGTTACAAGTCAAGATCCACATAAGCATCAAAATAGAATCACCACAATTTTATTAGATTTAGGAAAATATACCTGTCATGACATAGTATAGAATTTCGCATTAACACAGAATCATATTTTACAACATATCCAATTCATATTCTTTCAAAGTATACTTTTATTTGTCTAAACCTAAAAGTAATCTAGAAACTCACAGTGTTAGGTTTAGAGAATTGAGCAAGAACGGATCTAGAATTTCTAAATTGGATTTGTAGAATATGTTGTAGAAAATGGTTCAGTTCGCACTCCAGTAGCATATGGCCTCCATGACTCCCAATGAAGAAAATATGAGGAATAGGACACGTATATATAGCTAGCTGCCAGACCCCCTGAAACCGAGTGCCACCTCAGACCTAGGGGTGTCGGCACCCCTGTGGGTGGGTCTACCCCTAGGTCGACACCCCTCTAGAGGGGTCGACCCCCTAGAGCGGGAATTTTGCCGCTCAGAGGAATTTTTTGAATTTGAATAGTCTGGATAGGATTCTGACTCATCTCTGACTCACCTCTGACTCATCCGTATATATAATATATTTCTATGCATATACAAACTTAAAACCCTCATAACTTCTTCACATGGTGTCCGTTTTACGCAAACCAAATGTCTATCTTGACCAGAATTTTGAGATGGACGCAATGGTGCAGTCCATTTCCTCTAATTCTAAACATTAAATTAATTATTATTAATTTATTCTCTTTAGTGTCGTTAAAAATTCGGGGTGTTACAGAAAGCAAGGTACCTCAGATTTGAGTCCCTAGTGGCTCTTGATGGTTAACATACTGACCAGATTTTATGCCCATATGGTAGGGAAACGTATTGTTTAGGAATAACTAATCCACTAAAGTAAGTGTGAACCACCCTGCCAGATCCCAGGTGCAGTTGCGGTTGAATTCTAAGGCACGACTAAAGTGTCTGGAATCGAAAGGAAGATCCCTTACCTTGGTTGATGATGGAATCCAATTTCCAATACGCGACTTTTCGATTTTAGTAGTAAACCTATATGGCAACATAGTGGGATGGGGCGCTCATGTCGTATATGATTGATACATTTATATTTGAATTTGTTTGATACATTGTGCACTTATAGTAATATCAAATGATTTGTTTTAAAACGTACCAAGCATGTTAGGCTATTATATGGTAAAACTCTATCCTCCGGCTTGCGTTGCATTGTGCGATGGGACCTGAGTCTTATAATAGCTTCATTTTTCCAAAAAGAATTCGTTGTTTTATTTTAAATTGAGATTCATGTGGAGCAAACCTGTTCCGTGTTATGCGGCGTGGTTCCGTGATTTTCCAACTTTTAAAGTAAAATTTTAATAATTATTTTTGTTCTCACACCAGTCCCATGACTGACTCGGAGTTTATTGTTTCTACCTATACTCTAGTTGCCCATATTTTCCACACGGTCAGCTAGTAGTTTTGGTTTTCGCAGATATTTCTTTTTCCAGGATCCTGGATTATAGCTAGAGCTATATTCGGAAATCTTTGTATCCATGTATTTCTTTCAGTTGTGTTGCTGATGTATTTTCCGCTACGCATTATATTTATGTATTATTTTCCGCTGCTATGTAATTTTAATCTCTGATATTGTATTTCCAATGGGTAATATTTATTTATACTCTGGAATATTCTTGTACACTGATGTAAATTATTGTAATAGCATTGAATTGTTCTATGGTTTGGGTCTGATGTGTCGTGTCCTCAAAGCAATCCGGTGTTTTCCGTCTCTTCGGAGATTGGGGAAGTTCGGGTCGTTATACCTTGGATGTTGCAGAGGCTACGCTCCGATTTGGAGCAAGTTTGGTTAGTTCGATCATGTGTAGGAAGTTTGACTTTTATGCGGAGTGCTAGGGCGTAGGTTCAACAATGAAAATCATGGATGGGGTTCGATGTTTAAATGTTAAGAGTAGGCTGAATTCGTGATTTTGATGGTGGGTGGTAAGATAGGGAACCATAACATTCATGGTGGCATTGATTGGTTTGGTGAACTACTAGTTACAGGTTTTAAATTGGAGAAGAAGAAGTAGAAGCGGTCTTCGAATGGTTCAGCGAGGGAGGCAAAGGAATGGGAAGAAATGGAAAATGTGTATTCAAATTTAGGAAAAAGGGCAAATGTGTTGTTCATTATAAGATTAAAGCTTAATAAATAGTTAAGGCTATAGATTCGAGTTAAGGGTAGTAGCATGGGCTGAGTAAGGTTCGAGAAGGAGAAGTTATGGTGTTATCGGTTTGTGTGCATTTTAGGGAGGAAAATGGTTAATATTGATCACAACTTGGGAAGGTTGCGGCATTTCCAGTCGCAGGCGAGGATAAGGAAGTGGATCCATGGTGACGAAGTTGTACAATAATATGTAATTCCGAATGTGGATTAAGACGTGGTTTAAGGTAAATCCCGTAATTTATTTAATAAGTTAATAGAGTTTAAATTATTTAAAGTTCGTTTAAACTTGTAATCGAAATAACTATATCACATTATATCAGATTCGAGCGCAAAACTGGTTGGGTTGAATCATATCGGTGTAGGCGACATAATGGAATTATTTTGGTGGGATTTGTAGCCAATGATAATTTTTTAATTAAATTAAACACTTGTTTAATTTAATTGAAAATCAATCGTTAGTCGTAAATAAAATTATGGTGAGTAAACTCACTCTCTGGTTCGTTTATAATTTTATTATAAACAAAGTTTTATTTTAAATAATTTTTGTATGTTGGTTGTTTGGATGCATTGAAATATTATTGTGGCTATTATACATATATGTTAGCTATATAAGCTTGGTGGATGTGGCTATTACTTATGTTGGATTGTATATTTCCCGCACTACCATTAGCGGATGTCCGTAGTATCATTAGCGGATGACCCTATGCACCCCATAATATGATAGTGGATGACCTTTTATACCGTGATATCCCGCCTTGAAGCAAGATGGGTATTATTTATGTTGACTGACGTCTGTGGATGCAGGAAAATAGGTTGGATGGATCCAACTGTATTCCTCAAAAATATTATTATTTGTTTGTTTTCATATATATTATCATAAATGATGTGTTAGAAAACCTGTGATTGATAATTGAGTGTTTTGGATGTTTAAATATCACTGGGCCTAAATATTGATATATAAAAATATCGTTAAAAAGGATTTGGAGATTTAAAAAGGAATATATATTTTTATAAAGAAGAATTTGAATTTTGAATGGGCTAAGAAATATTAATTTGTTTGAATAAAAAAACAGTATTGAATTTATAAATGATGTTTATAAATTAAATATTGCAGGAAATTGAAGTGAATTTATAGACGGTGTTTATAAATAAAGTGGAATGATTTTCATTGGATAAAGAAGGGAATTGGAGTAAAATTATAAATGGTATTTATAAATGGAAAGGGAAAATTTATCATTTGAATAATTTGAGAAATATAAATTCAAATGTGAATTTAAAAAGGGGATTGAAATCAATTTAAAAAAGAAATGATTAAATCTACTCTGATATTCAGAATGTAAATTGTATTAAAATAAATCGATATGGATTTATGATTTAAATTCGATTAGATCAAATTTATTTAAATAAAATATTTTTAGACAATACGTTAGGATTTTATTAAGTAGAAGTTTAAATTTAAGTCTGAAAATAAATTTGCTATTTTTATATATAAGTTCTAATCAATAAAATATTCTAGAATAGAGTGATGTAAAGCCAATTTTTTGCTTTAATGGCTTCTTCAGAAACTGGCAACTGACGATTCTTTCTATCTGCTACTCTTCGTCCATCCGCTCTCTATTCTATCCATCTCGCCTTCTCAATCTAATCAAGTGCTCTTATTGTTCACTTATCCCTTCTCATGCCTAAGAATCGAAAGTCAAAACCGTGGTTTACGGCTAGCATGACGAGAACTGGTCGAAAATTTTTAGATCCTTCTCTGTCCGTGTCTCTGCTTGTTGCCGTTAACTAGATAGTAGAGCTTGTGCCAGCCTTATCTTCACCTTTGCCTACTGCTGTTCCAATCTCTGACCTTATTGAAAATGAGCATTCTCCGGTATCCCCCTTGCCGACCATGAAGACGGTCACTGACATATGGTATGAACTCAAGATATCTTCAAACTTCGACCCTGTTATAAAGCCAATTGAATTTGGTAATACTCTGTCTGAAACTCTATTGGGTGATGACTTAATTACAAACCCGAAATTGAGACTAAATGAATTTGGGGCAAAACAAATGTCTGATGATGTTTTTATATTTGGTAACAATACTGGCCAAGCTGTGGGTGGTAAGATTGTGGGTAATGAGTGTTTGGATGTATTTGTGCTAGGCATTGTTGATCGACAGCCAAACATTGACAATCCTTCTGAATGCATGCCATCTACTCGATTAAATGCTCCAATCAATCCTGCAATACAATCTCCTGATCTGCTCCTACCCAAGCAATTACCTGAATGTGTAAAGACAGTGAATCCTAATGTCAATCCCTCTGAGATTCCCATTCTCCCTTGCACTGCTAAGCCTTCTGTCCCGCTTACCAGACTGAGCTTTGCTTCATGTTTTTTATCCCTCCCTTGATGTGCTGATGTGTACCGTCCACGTAAATTATCTCCATCCTCTGAAAACCCGAATCCTCCGGTCGAGATCATTCAAGAGGAAGCTAATTTCTGGAAAGACCACTTGGTTGTTTTTTTCTTGATTCTTTTGTACCAAATGTTGACGTGCGACATCAAGGTCGTAAGGTGTGGAGCTTGAGAGGTGGTTTAAGTGTGCATGTTGTTAATGGAATGTTCTACTTTAAATTTTTAATAATGGAGGAGCGAAGGAAATTTTTGGAATCAGATCCTGCGATAATTAGAGGTAAAACTTTTATATTTACATCTTGGAGTGCATCAGTGGAGAAGGCTATGGGGTGTTTGACTTCCATTCCAGTTTGGACTATTTTTACTAGGATTCCGTTAAATCTTCAAACTCTCCTAGGCTTGAATTGGTTAGCTAGTAGAATTGGGAACTTTAAATATTTTGATGTGAACATGGAAACAAGGAAAAATCTCATATTTACTAAAGCTTTGATTGAAATATCTCCTAATAGGCCATTGCCAAAAAATCTCAAAGTTATTATAGAAGGCTATGATTCCAATATTGGCATTCAATACTATTGGCAACCGAAAATATGTACTAAATGTTGTTGCTTTGGGCACCTGCTGGATTCTTGTAGCTCTAAGGGTTCACCTAAGGTACGTACTCCCCTCTTCAAACCTTTTCCTAGTATTTGGGCGCCCAAGAACAAGACTGAAGAAACTATTATTGATGAAGTACCAAGTAATGATAAAGAGATGAAGGGAACGGATGCTTTATGTGATGAGGCTTTAGAGAAAAACGAAGAGGTATCATCAGATGGATTTACTGTAGATGATGGGATATGTTGGATGTCAGACAACCGCGCTAGGGTACATGAAGTTTATGGAATGAGGTATGATCCACATGAAAATGAATACTATAAATATGTTTCGGAGGCAGTGGAGGATGTTAGAAGATTGGAATACCTGGTAGTTGGTGATAGCTTTGAGCTTATTCGAGAGGGTGTTCTTAGCGAGAAGAACCAGTCGTTGTTTCATGATTCATCTTGGGATTGGGAATGTGAGTTTCGCGGTCTTAATCCATGTTTTGTACCTAAACTTGCTGTGCCTTTCTCTTAGTATGTCAATGTAATAGGTAGTGACAGTGATTTGTCCAGTTATTCCACTCTTGTAGGGGATTAACTGTTAGGCCATTGATAGTAGTTGAAACTCAATGTTTCTCTCCTGTTCTTTATAGTCATAGTGTTCTAGCACTTCAAACCAGATGGAATTTTTGTGCCTGTGCAGAATTTCATTTCCTTTTCTCTTTCTAATAAAAAGTGGTAGGACCACTATAAAACCGGCTTACCATGCAAAAATTAAATATTCCTGAATAAGAATTTGGTTTCAAATGGATTTGAAACGGAAACTTGTTTTAAATTATAAAATAAGGGAGTTAAATTTATAAACAATGTTTATAAATTAAGTAAGATATTTATCATGGGATAATTTGGAATTTTAAATTTTAAATTATAGTATGAATTTAAAAATGAATTAGAAATCATTTCAAAAAATGGGGATGAAGGATGTTATTCCTGAATTCAGAATATAAACAGAATTGAGATAAATCTAAGAATATATAATTAGAATTCGGTTTTATCAAATTTTATAAATAATTTATTTATATAGGGAATTGGAATTTAATATAGCAAACTTAGTTATAAGTAAATTTAAAACCAAGTAAATGAAAAACCGACTATTAGAGATAATCGGAAATATTAATTTGGATTTGAAAACTGTATTTAATACATATTAAAATATATATTAGAACAAGATTGAAATTTAAATTAAACATAGTTTAACGTTTATATTTAAATATAATTAAAACAAACTCGCCACGGTGTTGTTGTTCAAAATTTGACGTTTCGAACTTCAACCGAGTAAATAGAACTCAATTTAAGTCCGAATTCTTTGAAACAAGAATCGTCAAGACCGATTTGATAATAGTTTTCTAATGAAAGATAAAATTCTGGATTTCGTCTTGTAGATTTTCCATTATGTCTAGATGAAATTTCCAGAAAAACAATGCCGAAATCGTTATAAAACCATAATGGTTTATTTAAAATTAATATGAGGTTTTTTAAGTAAATAAAATCCGAATTTCCATTGGAAAAATCCATATCTGAGTTATAAAATAAATATAGTGGAGTAAATAGATTGATTTTTGAAACAAAAATTAGACTTCTAATTATTAAATAGAATTAACTAAATTGAAGAATAATTAGTTAATCGAGTTTTAAATCAAAATTGGGCTTTGGATAAGTAAATTGGGTTTGTGAATTTATATTCGAAATCGAATATGAAACTTGAATTAAAAATGGAATTAGATTGGTTTATAAGAAAACTAAAATTGTATATTGACGTGATATGTTCAATTTAAAAGTGAAATAGACAATATAGCTAATTAAAGAATAAATTAGTGAATTGAATTAAAATGACCGGATGGGTATATATTGGAATTGGATCAGTATGTATAAAATAGGTATAGAATGAAGAGAATGAATTTTATATTTTGAGTGCCCGACAAAAAGGTACATGTTCAAATTCCATATGAGTTTCTATGCGCCAAATCGGCAAGCCGCTTGGCTTTTTGGTTTTCTTTTTGAATGGAAAGGGCCTAGAGAGGTGAGTTGGAGTTTGAGCTATTGACCGGTACAAAGAAGGTGCTGGCGAAATTTTCTGAAAATAAGGAGTTAGAATATTTTTAAGAAAATTTGATAACTAGAAATCAATATATCGATATGTATAAGATTCGATAAACTTAAAATAGAATATTATAAACAAAAAGGAAATCTATAATTAAATCTAGTAAAAATGGAAAAAGGAAATGTATACAAGTTTTAAAAAGGGATAATTAGTTATATATGGTGTTGATTACTCGAGATCAGTGGTCTTGTCTGTTTTGAAGTTAAGAATGTTATTCAGTCAAGGTCTGAGAGGTAGTTATACCCCAAATTGATTGATTTCATTATTAACCGATAAATAACAAGATTCAGTCTCGTAGATCAATGTTTAAAGAAATTAGTTGAATACAATATATTTGGGTTGTTTGTAATGATATTTTACACGACAGTCATTTTAACCCAGATAAATGGAATTTTGGAAATATAATAAATAAATATTTCCTAAGTATAGAAAAAACGAGTTGGGAAATGAGATAAGTAATTGGAATGTTTTCCAATTATAAATAGAAGATATTTTTTGTGTATAGAAAATAAAAGGAAGCGATATATGGAAATGTTTTCCAAATAGTGTAAGAGGCCATATGATTATCGAAAATATTGTGGTAACAAATATTAATAAGGAAATGGAGAAGTGATTAATTAATGAGATACTAATTAAGGGGCCCAGTGATTGTTTGATGCTTTGGATGAATGCTTGTTTTTCTTCGACAGTTCGATAACCGACTATCGAAGTATTGGCCAATATCGTTGTCAATATGGAGAGACCAGTTGGATTATTATCCGAGAACCACTCTGTATTGGCAGTAGTGTTGCAAATCAGATTATATGAAGATAATCGAAGATGGAGTAAAGTGCAAGGGCTTTTTCTATTAATCCTAGGTAGAAATTGCCTAAGATGGATTAATGGAAATTGTGCCTTCGGTTTCGTTCAATCCTAGGACGAAGTTGTATGGACGAATATCTAACAGAGTATTTCCAATGATCACATATATTGGTCTGTATAATTATATATGGTTGCGGAGAATTTATTCTCTTAGCATAATATCCAGAATATATTTGTGCAAATCAATTAATGGTTAATGGAACTGACAATATGGCATTCAAAGTGATTGTGCTATCAGTGAAAGGTAAGTAATCGTAGTCTCAGGCCTCAACAATCGGGAAATGACAAAAATCGGGCAGACAACATGGCCAAGTGGGTAACTCCCAATTAGGGTGTATTATCACCTATCTAGAGAAATTCATTTCATTCTTTGTTCTATTCAATGCTGTCCCTTTCGGGAAAGCAGTTGTTGATCCCCCTATCAGTGGTGATATACATTCGATACACTCAAGCGAAATGAGTGGTCGGTCATGTGTTGCTAGTTTACAAGATGTTCTTGTTGAACCCAGTGTATTATTTCTAAAAATACTCTATCGGAAGATGGTTCCATAGCTTGTAGTTGGAAATCCATTACCCAATAAAAGCCCGTAGTTTTGATTGTATATTATGTATGTGGAATGTGAAATGCAAGCATTCTGCTATATTTTTATTTGATTTAGACATTGTTATAATATCATAATGGTATTGATCTAAAGAACGTTTTGGGTTATCGTAAGGTAAAAACCATCCCTGTTTATGTGTGGATCGATCTTACGATTATTCTTTATTTTAAAAGGATTTTTAAAGGTTAAACCAGGTGGTTGGAGTTTACTCACACCATTCCCATGACTGACCCAGAGTTTATTTAGTTTTGTTTTACCCTAAACTCTTGGGTGCCCAAATTTGTACGGGCAGTCAAGTAGTTCAGGTGTTTACATATATACATGGAGGAGCTTGGAGCAGGAGTCTCTAGCATTATATGGCTGTTATTATTATCCACTGTGTTGTAATTGTTGTACTCTGATAATGATTTGTATACTATAAAAAATTTGTATTTCAAAAGTTGTGATATATATATACCTATATATTATATTTTATTTCCACTGCGATGTGAGGTTCTGTGTTGTTGTTTCTATTCTTTTTCTATCTTTTTCTTCTTTATTTAATAATGATTCGTATTTCTGTGCAACTTGGGTTGAATGTGTGGTGTATTTAGTCAACTCAGATAGTACAAAAATTCGGGCCATTATACACATGAATGGAATAATATGTATCATTGAACATAATCTTGTACCACAGAAAACATTTACGTAATCAGAGTTAAGATTAACATGGATGGTTATAAATGTTTATCCTCTCAACGAATGATAACAATGACACAACTTCAGTGAGTCCAAAATGCTTCAATTTCAATTCCCAACTATATTCAAAAAAGTGTTCCATATTATAACTTCGGTTACGTCTACTGATAACCTGACTGCTAGGCTACCCTTAGGAAAATTAAAGGCATCCAAAGTTTAGAAAAGGAACAATAAACTTTGGGTCAGTCATAAGACCGGTGTGAGAATTTTCAAATAGTTGTTTGTGCAGAAAATTCGTATATGCTTTTTGGGAAATGAAGCTATTATAAGGTCTCTGGCACACACACAATGAATCACACATTTGGGGCGAGGTTTCTTCTTATGATAACCAAAAAATGTCTTTGATATGCGAAAATCATTTAATATTATTGTTAGTGCATACTGTTATAAACATTTCGCAAATAAATGCATTGATCTTAGCCGACATAGGTACCATTATATTATGCTGATGCTCTCCCATTTCTGGAAGGTTATGAAACTAAAACCGTACAGGTTTGTATTAGATAATTGGTTTCCAACAATGACCAAGACAAAGGATCTTCCTTATCCACGATGGGTACATCTCTAGATGGATTCCCCGAGAATCCGAAACACCCATAGATTTTTAGAAACACAAGACCGGGATATCTCTTAACTGGATAACGCGGAATATGTCATTCCCGGGTCATAACTGACCTTTACGGAGAGCTCTCCCTCCATCATCCATAAAAGTAGAATTTTCAACTTAAGTACTTGGGCTCCATATCATGGTATAACTTTTATCTAAATGGAAATGATCATAACCTAATGGGAGTGACACACATAGCCTTGTTGTATTCATTATGTTTCGGTCATTTACTGCTTGTAAGGCTTGAGGTCAAGTTACACAAAGTTACGCTTATCACCAATCCATCCTTTGATCATCTACAGCACAATCCATGTAACACCCAACGTCCATTAATGTCACTCACTAAGGGAATGCATTAACTTTCATGGAGTATTATAAGAGTATAGAACAGAATATCACAAGACATATATATAAAATGGTACTTAATAAAATTCAAAATTTATTCATTGCAGCGGAAAAGCAAAACATGTCTGGTTACAACATCAAAACCATATACTAAAGGCAAGTACACAAATATCCATCTTGCACAAAATTATTGTCATAGTACATAAAAGTAAAACCATAATCCCACTCCAAATAGCCATAATGGAAAAGAGATAAAGCTGAGCATTACTTTCAACACTTCCAAGCACTTCAAGAAGAAAGAAATCCAAATAAAGCTCCACTAGTCCTACCCTGAGGACCGGGGGGGGGGGAGAGAAAGGAAAGAGGCAAAACAAAAAGGGTCAGACATACATCTGGCGAGTCTAGTGACTTTAACTATATAATCAGTAAAGTAATAGGATAAGATCATAAACTGGATACAAGAGATGACTGTAGCATAAGCAGATATGACAAGGTAAACAAGGTAAGTGAGACAGAACAAGATATAATGTTGATTGTGCTTCTAATCACTATAAGATAATTCCTACACCGCACCAATACTAGTTCCATACTGAAAGTTGATCCCTCTTGCTTAACATAATAATAATGATGATGATGATGATTATGGTAGCTTCGTGTACTCCTAGCTGCTGTCATAGGTGCCGCCTGCTCCTATCTCCACTAGTTGTACACACTACCATCTCTATTCGATCGGCTCCCTAACTCGTAGATACCCGTGTTAGTCCCACAGTAGGGTGTACCACTCCCTAAAGTGGCAACCTGATACTACTAAAAGGCATGGCTTATACCTACATGATGCAACAACGTCTTACCTACCAGCCCGGACCTACGCACACACATGACTCCTTTGGACTTGCACTTCCATCGCTAACTCTTTATTGACCTCTTACAATCAAACCAGTAAGCGTGTCCCGTCCTCGACCTAGTTCGAGCTCACATAGATACTAAATGGGTTACTGGTTTGAAAGGGTCCACCCACTTGACAAAAGCTTCCCTCCTAAGCTTGGTCCCCACTAGGAATTCCCACTTAACCCCTCTTTATCCCTATGTCTCATCTTGTTTAAGTGTTTTAATTATGTTTTACATGCTACCCATGTTACCCACTTAACCCTTTTATCATACCCATGTCTTACCACATTTCTTATCTTGGTTAAGTGTTCATTTATTCATTACAATCGTAATCTTGCTAGACCTCCCACATTAGATTGTTATTTCTCGGTTGCTGGATATGCCGAGCGGTTCCAGGCAGTCTTATACCGCAATCCGAATATAACCACGTGTCTTTGCATTATTACGTATCTAATTTTTGCCTTTGACCTCTCACATTAGATTACCAAATTGCGGTTACTGGATGTGCCGGACGGTTCCAGGCATACTTATGCCGCAATTCGAATCTAACCTCGCGTCTTAGGCGTTCATTATTACTTTCTTGATTCAAGTCCCCATTTTAAATATTGCATTAAAATATATTCCAATTACCCATAATTTCCAATCTAAATTATGTTTTTAATCCAAATTAGGCCTATAATATTATGTATACATGTTATGCCAAATTACGCCCAAATTAATTTGCATTCATTGTCATTAACAATTTATGCCAAACCTCATGTATACAAATTATATCCAATCATGCCCAATACAACTGATGCCAATTCTCACGTATGTAATTTATACACAATTATGCTCAAATTGATTTTTGCCAATAATCTCATTTTATTACAAAATTTCCCTAAACTTTTCCCAATCGTCCAAACATTATTCGTACACAAATCGCAGCACAATATGTTGGGCTCGAAGTTAGCCTAATCTCATAAATGAAAAGGAAAAGAAGAAGGGAAGAGAATCATGTCATCAAAACTGGCAAAAAAGAGGCATATGAAACATGAATTGGCATAGAACAATAAAATAGATCCAATTAGGCATATGATAACAGTAATTTGGGTATGATCTGGAAGATAAGAGTCTACAAAACTTGATATGATTCGTCTTACTTACAGGCATGATCATTAAATTCAATTTACAATCCTATCACAATTACTTTTTAATTATATGTGAAAGTAACATAGACTCACAGCGACAGGAATAAGAAGAGAGAATAGATCTGAATTCTGATTCCTGAATTCGATTAGCTAAACCGTTGTTGTAGAATTTGATTCTTATCTTCCAATTTGAATACTCCTATTTTGATTTGCTTTGGTGGAGAAGAAGGGCTAGACTAATTTAAATTGGAGTAGCATGGAGGCGCCATGGATGAATGACAATGAGATTAGGGTTAGGTTTAAGGGTATTTTATAGAAGCTCTAGATGAATTAGGACCTTTAAATTAGATTAGAACCCATCTAAACCATCCTAACCAAAAAGACACGTCATACAGCCAATCCCAGAAGGACACATCAGCCCTAGACCACCAAAATACATCTGCCAGATCTGGGCAGATGGGAGTCGACACCCCTATAGGGGGGTCGACACCTATGTCGACTTCCCTAGGGGGTCGACACCCAAGAGCGGAAGATTTCCCGCCCACCCAGATTTTACCGATTTTGATTTTTGAACTCGTTTTTTATTTTAATTATTATTTTAATTTAAATTCTGGTAATTCTTGAATTCTTCTAAGCTTCATAACTTCTTCAGAATTCGGAGACGATTGTAATGGAGCAACCCGTTTCCCTTAATTCTTCTTATAAAAATTAAGTATTCTTTAATTATCCCTAGTGTCATGTTTTATAATTACGGGGTGTTACAGTCCACTTAGCATGCCACATTTCCATTTCATAACACATAACTGATGTCTACTAATATATAACCTCTGAGCTCGTATGTCTCAGAGAAGGGTGTTAAGATAAGAGAATAATTCTCTTCTACCAAACAAACATGTTAAGTAAAGATCAATTGCTATGCCATATAATGCAACGTCAGACATACAATCCATACAAGTTTGTTCTGGGACCAAATGAAACCGAAGGCGCTTTATTCCTCATCTAATAAAGGAGAGAAGACCTTGCAAATAAGAGAATTCTTCAAATACACAGGGACTGCTGCTATAAATAATCTCATAATGGGTGTACGTCTCGAGACATCAACAAGAAGGTCTTCAAACATCGTTTTCAATATCTTCATTTGCTTAATTTCATCTACCATTATTCGAAATGGTTTCGGATAGAAATCTGATTCTGAACTTTTCGAATAATGAGCGCTATTTTAAAAACAACATGGAAATATAGGATTTTCCAAGTCTCTTTCCACCTGGATCTTTTCAATGACTTAGTAAAATCCTTAACCCATTTATTCCAATAGAAATTTTATTTCATGTGTTCATTACCTTATCTCAAAATAAAGGTTTGTTAAACCTTATTGAAGGCTCATTCTTAACTTTACCTAAGAAACCCCTTTAATATATCCTTTAAGTCTAAATCAAAAGATTTATTAAATCTTTAACCATTACTTTATCATTCCAAATAATATCCTTTAAACAAAGATTATTCAAATTTAAATGAAGATTTCTTCTCAACTTTATTTAGGGAAATCATTTTCAATATTATCTCATTAAATCTCAAATTATAGATTTCTTATTTCAAAACATAACTTTAAACGAGTCTTAACGAATTAAAGCTGATGTTACAACAAATCCAAGCCAATCAATATATATATATATATATATATATATATATATATATATATATATATATATATATGCATTGCACGGAAATTATATCACTTATATTCAAAATTAAATTCCATATTAAACAAACACTATGGGAGGGATAACGGTAGAATCACCTTTTCAAATCCCTTGAATAGTATGAGTTCCATCTGCGGAATTTATTACCCAGTATATGATGATCATTTCCCATCCAAAACCAATTAATTCGTAGTTGGAAATCTTTAATCTTATTACTATTTATCTTCAAAAATACCATTTCAGAGTATCCGGGCTTCCCTTTCGACTTGTTCCAACCCTTTCCCAGATAAATAAACATTGGCTAGGTAAGTTTAGTGCACTGGTTTCTGCATCCATTACGTTGGTTATGCACCCCGTTTATCGTTTCAGATCTTAGAGGTGGAACAAAAGTACTAAAGGTTTCTTTAAACTCAATTTAGTTGAGTCAATCTGCTTCTTAATTTGGTTAAGTATTTCAACATTCCAAATTATCATTAAAACACTTTGTTTATCATTTAAAAACGTTTATCAATGATTTGGATAAGAATCGTTAAGTTTAAAACCTTAAATTTCATATTTTTTTTGAAAAAAGCATTGCAAAAACGTTGTTAAATAGCTTAAATTGGCTTTTTGATTTAATTAACCTTTTCATTATCCAAAAATTCATATTTTTAATCCAAATCAGTTTTTAAAACATTTATTATGATTTATCATATTTTTAATAATTTAAAAATAGCTTTTTCATATAATTTCCCAATTTGGTCACCGAACTGCACTACCGCGGTATTTATTCAAATTTGTTTTGAATATATTTCAAAACCTGTACATTAAAATTTGAAATTTTCATTATTTTTTGAAAGCTAACATCATTTAAAAGCAAACACTTTTCATTTAGGGAAAAACCAACTTAAATTGCATTTTGTATGCTTAACGGTCGAAATTCGTGAACTATCGCAGTGCAACAAGCTCTATTCTAATCGTATTTCAACTACTACTTAAGATTAATCTGTTTTAATCCACTAAGTTTATAATTTATTTTATTAATAATTTTTTCAAAATTCTACTTTATGAAATCCAAACTTTCCAAATTTGGAATTATACGTTATATAAGCTTATTAGAACTTTCAATTTGAGTTTATAACACTGTTTACATACCAAACTCAAATTTGATTTCAAAATCAATGTTTTATATTAATTTCACTATTCACTTTGAAATTGAACATGCCTTTTTATATCAAATAATTGTTCAAATAAATTTCTACCTTCACAACAGTTTTTCATTACCACTTTAATTACATTTCTATCCAGTCTCGATAATAAAATTCCAACTACCATTTTTACACCTTATTTTCTCTTAAATGAATATAATATTGATTTATATTATCCAAATGGAATGAGACTTAACCAATACCCATATAATTATGTATATGTAGGTGTAATGTGTTATATCATCATTAACAATAATCATAATAACATCCATAGAAACCATTCATCCGTCACACAATATTTATAATACAAGCGTTTACGGTGATTAAAGCTTATATGAACATAATAAATGATAACTGTAATAACATCTATAACAACTATCAAGCAATCATTACAACCATAAAGCAACTGATATAATCAGAATATGATTGTAATAAATATACAAATACAGTTAAAAGAAGTTCTCACCTTCATTGCTACTCTGATAGCCTTTACGGCAGGATGCATGTTCGAACCTATGTTTCTGTCTATCGTCTCCTCTCTACCATTTCTTTTTCTATCTTCTAATATATACATATACATATTATATTTTTTAAATGAGGGAGGGTGGTCATGGGCTAGGGGTGGAGGCCGAGTGGAAGAGGTAGTGCAAGAGGTAGGGCAATGGGTGGTGGTTTGCCATGGGATTGGGGGAGGGTGGTGCTTTGCTAGGTGGTGGAGGAGGCCATATGGGTAGGGCTTGGGGAGGCGGAGGAGAAGGGGTGAAGGCCGTGGGGTGGGAAAGGGAAGAGGAAAGGGAGGAGGAAGGGTCGAGAGGTAAGGGGAGGAGGTGGATGGAAGAGGTTATTTCCAAAATAGGGAAGGGGAAGTGAGAGAGGGGAGATGAGAGAAAGGAGAAGGAAGGGAAGAGTGAGTGGTTTGAAAATGTGAAGAGATAGTGTGTTTTTATAGGAAGGGAGGAGGACATTTTGGTCATTTGGGCATGGGACACATGTCCCTTCCTAATGCTTAAAATCATGCATGGTGACACCTAATTTGGTGAGTAAGCCTTTTACTTTTGGTAGCATTTGTATTAGAAATGTTGTAATATGTTATAACAACATAAATGAAGTGCTATGGAAAGGTTTACTTAATATGCGTTTGAATAACTTATTATGACAAAAGATGATATATTTTTATCAGTATACTTACAGTCATATTCTATAGTTTTAAATATACTGTTTTATTATTTAAACCAAATTTAATCTAAAAATCATATTTAAATTACCCAAATTTAGGTGTAATTATTTGAATTTTAAAAATTTGAATTGCTTAAAAAATCTAGGTTATTACATCATGGGTATATAGAAATAAGACGAATGAACAAGGAGAAGTTATAAGAAATAATGCTTGGTTATTCATGCAATGTTATTATCAAGAAGAAGGAATTGACTATGGCAAAACCTTGCACCAATAACAAGATTAGAGGTTATATTCTTTTGAAAACAATTATAGTTTTAAATTATGTCAAGTGAATATATAGAGTGCATTCATTAATGGTTTTATAAAAGAAGATGTATACGTGGAGCAACCCACACTTTTTGAAGATGAAAAATTTCCCCTCATGTATATAAATTAAAGAAATTATTATATGGTATAAAATAGGCCCATAGAGCTTTTTTTGACATACTCGATTCTTATTTAGTTCAATCAAATTTTAGAATTGAAAAGTAGATAGTACATTAATTATTAAAATAAAGATGAATGATATTTAATCGATACAAATACATGTGATGATATTATTTTTAGATCTAAAAATGATAAATTAAATAAAGTATTTTCTTATATGATGACTAAGGAATTTGAAATGAGTCATATGAGAGCATTAAATTATCTTCTAGAGTTCAAATAAAACAATTAGATAATAAAATATTTATATATTAAAATACACTAAAGATTTAGCAAAGAAATTTGAAAGATCGGACACTGGTAGAAATCCAATCCTTATAGCAACAAATGAAAATTTAAATAAAGAAGAAAATTCTGAAATGCAAACAAAAAATTATACAGAGGAATGATTAGATTGTTATATATATATATATATATATATATATATATATATATGTGTGTGTGTGTGTGTGTGTGTGTGTGTGTGTGTGTGTAACAACCCGTATTTTTATAACGTGTAATAACCATAAATCAAGGTAGAATTAATTTTTAAAATAAGAATCAAGGGAAACGGGTTATGCCATTGCATTCGTCTCGAAATTTTGCTTGGAAACGAGTCTGAGTTTTCAAAAATCGGAGTCCGTATGACCAAGTTATTACCTTTCGAAGTTTTCAGAAGTTTTCAAGTTCAAAACAGCGCAGAATTCAAATTCAAATTTCGAAATTCAAACCTTTGGATGGACTGGGCGGGAAATTTCCCACCCAGGACCAGGTCGACCTGGGGGTTGACTATGTAGTCGACCTTCCCAGGACCAGGTCGACCTGGGGGTCGACTATGTAGTCGACCTGCCCAGGGCCAGGTTGACCATAGTGTCGACCTAGGGGTCGACCTGGTGGCCGAGTCCACATTTGAAGCTGGATTCACTTTGATGTTCCTGGCCTCGTTTCTGTCTACATTCGTTTACCTGACCCTATATAAAGAACCCCTAACACTAGTCTCTCTACACAAAATTCTCTCTGACCTTATGCTGCTCCAATTCTGGTTAAAAAGTTAGAAAAAGGGACTACTTCTTCTACGTCGAAACTACGTCAAGTGAATTGCTGATTTGGGGATTTCTGTTAGGACTTGACTAAGCATATAAAGATTCAACATCGGCTTTCTTTTTCTAATTCTCGAACCACGATCTGTAAGCCCAAGTTACTTTTAGATTTAAACTGTAAATGTAATATGAATATGTTGTAAATTGAAATTGGACCTGTGTATGGTGACTGTTTTACATCCATTCTTGTTCATCTTGGATCTTGACTTTTGGGTATATTACTATGACATTGATTTGGGGCCTATTCATATTGTAAGTCAAAAAGGAAACCCCCTCATATTATCGTGTTGAATCTGCTATTTGTCATAAGTTTATGACTATCACCTTATGTCAATCGTTACCATGACTATACTATCACCTTATGTCAATCGTTACCATGACTATACTATCACCTTATGACAACTGTTATCTTGACTAGTACCTTACTTTGCTAGATTTGGAATCTTTATGTTTGAGGCCAATATTCCATATGCTAGTAATGTTATAATCATTTATTTCAAGTCATACCATGCTATGCTAGTAATCACTTTTGCTACCTTATACCCGTCCCTTTTTATGTTATTCCCTAATCAGATTTATTTGTATCAATTCGAGTTTATGTGCGATGGGGATAAGATTTGGGTAGATTAGGTAAAACATGAATTGACTTTGAATATGGACGTTATTATAACTTGAACCTGGATATGGACATGAACTTGACACGATTTGACATGAAACATGACCTTAAAACTTGACATGAATTTAGACTCGAAAACTTGAATCTGGACATGACACTTAGATAAACTTGGAAATGGCCAACTCGAGGTTGGGTTGAGTTTGCAGTGTAAATCTGCCCGGAACCGCCTGACAAATCCAGTGACTGCAAACAATAGGATCCAATGTGAGTAGTTGGTCATATCACACGTAAAACCCGAGGTTAGACTATGTTGTGGTGTAAATCTGCCCGGAACCGCCCGGCAAATCCAATGACCACAATAATTAGTCTAATGTGAGAGGTTGAGGTGCATTAATGAATTAATGCCACATGATAGGGTTAAGTCATGGACCACTTGAATATACTTAACCAACTTGACACGATGATCTGATAGGGTTAAGTCATGAACCACTTGAATACACTTAACTAACTTGATACATGATTTGGATAGGTTTAAGTCACGAATTTGAATGACAACACTTAACCCACTAGAAACCCTAGTTACGCGGTCCTTTTCAGCAGTAACCCACTTAGATGTATCACGATATCCTGCGACTAGGCAGGGTGGGGCACGATTACTGGGCCGATTGTAAGCGACCAGAACGACGGCTGAGTAGGTGCGCCATTGTAGGTTCAAGCGGACTATGGTCGTGCACGTAGTCCGGAGTTGAAAAAGCAGGCATTGGGCACCCGTAGGTTTACACTGTGCGTGCTTGATTCGTGTTGGTAGTTGGCACCATAGGGCTTGATACACCTTATGGTGGACCTAGCACAGGTAACTACATTTCGGGATAGGGCTGTATGACACATACACATGATGAGCTAGAACTTCTAGGGAGCCGATCGATTAGTAGATCGTACCATAGGACCCCGTAATGGGTCACTTCACGATATTGGGTCAAGGGATCATTTCATGATTAATACTTGACATGTGTTAGAACACTAGTACAGTTGGTGCAGCGAATCTCGAATATGCGATGCTAGACTTGACTTATCCTGTTATCTTAATTATCCTACCAGTTCTGTTATCATCCTTATGTTTAATTCCAGTTTTCACATATCATGTTACCTTTACTAGTTTTCATACTGAAAGTCACTAGGGCTTACCAGCCTTATGACTGACCCTTTTTCCTTTCGCCTCATTTTCTTTCGTTTTCCCCCCAGGTTCTCAGGGAGGAAACACTAGCTCTTAGCTTGGATTTAGCTTGCTTTCTGACAGCTCATGTACGGTTTGGTCTTGAGCTATGCTATGGCTGTTTCTGCTATTTATGGGGAATAATTTACTTTTGTTATCTTAAGTTTATGCTTCTTTATTTGGAAATTGATGTAATGGAATAATTTGTACCTTGGATGTATAGGTTTTGACTCATTTCTTGAAAGTAATAAAATTTAGGTTTTTAATTTCTACCGCTGCTTTATTTATGTTCTGCCTTGTGATATCTCTGTGTATGTTTACCTAGATAATACTCCACCAAAACTAGTGCATTCCCTTTGTGAGTGACCCTAGCGGAGGTGGGGTGTTACACTTGGTATTAGAGCAGAAGGTTACCAGGCTGGGAAAAAGTTTTAAAAACCTTCTGAAACTATTTTCAAAACCATTTATAAAGAAGCATTTTTCAAGAAAAGTTTTATGTTTAAAAAGGCTATTCCCCAAAAAGCCATTAGCACTTTCCTTTGTTTCCTCGTTTGAATCTTTTTCTTTTCGTTTTTCAGCATGGCTGATCTTAACCTGCCTGAGGGAATACCCGTGCCTGGATGATTCCGAAGGTACTTAGAAGCCAGGGCCAACGGCGCAGGCCCGGCAGACATCCCTCCTCTTCCTCCCCCGGTGGCCGCGGTTCCTCCTCCTCCTGGTACCGCCTTTGTCAAAATATGCAAAGACTTTAAAGCAATGGGCGGCAAGAACTTCGTTGGAACTGAAACCTTTGTTGAGGCACGGAATTGGCTAAAGGAGACTGAAGACTTGTTTATTATCTTTGATGTGGAGGACCATAGGAAAGTTCAGTTGGCAGCATGGTTGTTGAAAGAGGAAGCTGCATTTTGGTGGGAAGTCACCAACGCTACCAGGACAGTTGAGACTTGGGCAGACTTTAGAGAGAGGTTTGGGCTTAAATTCTTATCGTCAGCAGAAGAGAACCTTCAGATGGAGAGGTTCCTAGCACTCAAGGAAGGGGACATGTCTGGTAGGGAGTACGTGAATAAGTTTAATCAACTTGCTCGGTTCTGTTTGGATTTCGTCAACATAGCCCCGAAAAAGGCTGTGCTCGAGGATTGAATGAGACACTACACAGTTTGGCCATAACTCATATACCTATGGGGCGACCTTCGAAAGATTGGTGGATATGGCTCTACTTCATGAGGAAGACAAGAATAGCAAGAAGGAGGTTAAGCCTAATGAGACTCAGAATAAGAAAGCTGACTTCAAGAAGGGGGGCAACAAGAATAACAAGAGCAACAACAAACCATGTGAGACGAGGAAGTGCAACTTCTGTGGTATTACTGGACATCTAGCTAAAGACTGTAGAAAGACGAAGAGGAAGTTGGGTGAATGCTTTCATTGTGGAGATACTGGACACATCAGCAAGGATTTCCCTAAGAAGCAAGGACAGGGGCAAGGGCAGACCCAGCGAGCAGGACCTTCTGGAGGGCAGTTTCATCCTCTCAACACCACTCCAGCTCTTGACCGAGGTAGTAATATTTCCGTAGAAAGCCTTGTTTACATTTCTGACTTTCCTGTTCGAACCTTATTTGACTCTGGCGCATCACATACTTTTATTTCTTCTGACATTGTTGAAAATCTGCACCTAAGTACTAATCTAGTTGAGGATTCCATTGTAGTTTCAAATCCAATTGGGGGCTCCGCCCATTTATCTATGATGTGTGTGGATTTGAGGATCTCTATCTTAAGCGTAGAATTCACGTGTAATGCTTATGTTCTCGGATTTATGAGATACGGTTTGATCCTAGGTATGGATTGGATGTCCATTTATGGAGCCATTCTTGATTGTGAACAAATGGTAGTGAGGCTCATGACTCGCCTTGGTAATACCCTTGAAATTTCTTGTAACCCTAAGAGTCCGGTCATGTTGTGTTATCTTGAATCTCTTGACTCGTCCGTCGATAATTTGCAATCTGTGAGAGTGGTCCGAGAATATCCAGATGTCTTTGATGAAGTGAGGGGGTTACCTCCTAAACGCGAGATAGACTTACGAATTTATCTTGTCGATAATGCCAAGACAGTTTAATTGCCCATTAGGCACATGGCCCCGCGGGAAAGAAGAGAGCTCAGTAAACAAGTTATCGAGTTGCTTGAGAAAAATTTCATAAGGCGAAGCATTTCTGAATGGGGTGCTCTGGTGGTATTCGCTACTAAGGCGGATGGATCGCTTCGTCTGTGCGTAGATTATCGTGAGTTAAACAAGCTGACAAAGAAGAATAGGCACCCACTACCAAGAATCGACGATTTGTTTGACCAGCTTGTGGGAGCATCTGTTTTCTCTCAACTCGATCTAGCCACAGGATTCCATCAGCTTAGAGTGGCTGAGGATAGCATTGAAAAAACTGCATTTAGGACTCCAGATGGGTTCTTCAAATGGCTCGTCATGCCGTTTGGGTTAACGAATGCACCTGCATACTTTGTAGATTTGATGAGTAGGGTGTTTCGGGTGTTCCTTAACAAGTTGTGGTAGTTTTCATGGATGATATTTTGATCTTCTCAAAAGATGAAGAAGAGCACGCTAGACATCTCAAGGAAGTCATGGAAACACTTAGAGCACATCAGTTAAAGGCTAAGTTCTCCAAATGCCATTTTTGGAGGAAGGAAGTTCGGTTCCTTGGGCATGTAGTTTCTAAGCAAGGCATAGCCATGGACCCAGCAAAGGTAGTTGCGGTATTGGACTGGAAAATTCCTAAGAATGCAACGGAAGTGAGGAGCTTTCTCGGTTTGGCGGGCTACTACAGGAAGTTCATTAAGGACTTCACTAAGATTTCAGCCCCTCTTACTAAGTTAACAAAGAAGAACCTAGCTTTTGCATGGGACATAGAGTGTGACGCTGCTTTTCAGAGACTCAAGAGAGCCCTCGCCACAACTCCAGTTTTGGCATTACCCGATGGAGGTAAGATGTTTACCGTGTACACAGATGCGTGCGGCACGGGATTAGGCGCTGTCCTAATGCATGAGGGAAGAGTAATATGCTACGGGGGCAGACAACTTAAAGTTCATGTGAAAAACCATCCCACGCATGACTTGGAGTTGGCCGCGATTGTTTTTGCACTAAAAGCTTGGTGCCATTATCTTCTAGGGGAGAGGTTCGAGCTGTATACCGACCACAAATCGCTTAAGTACCTCTTCTCACATAAAGATTTGAATCTGAGACAACAGCGGTGGATGGAGTTATTGGCATCATATGACTTCGATGGATCTTATACCCCTGGCAAGGGTAATGTGGTGGCAGACACGCTAAGTAGAAAAAGGTTGACTTTGAGCCCCTTGTTTGTTGAAAGGAAAAGCCTTGAGTTAGCAACCTTTGATTTTACACCTGCTGTTGAGTCATTGACTACTACGTTAGCATCTCTTGAGTTAAGACCTACACTTCTAGATCAAGTAGGGACTTCACAGAGGGAAGACCCACAGATAGTCGAAATCATGAACAAGCTGATTAGTGGTGAGACGTCAAGTCACCTCAGTAGGTATGCCATAAATGACAAGGGATGGCTAAGGCGCGATGGAAGGCTATGTGTCCCACAAGTGGGAGACCTAGTAAGGAAAGTTCTCGAAGAGGCGCACCACTCGAAGATGACTATAGATCCCAGAGGGGATAAGATGTACAAGGACATGAAACGCATTTTCTTTTGGGCTGGAATGAAAAAGGATGTGGCAGAGTTCGTTTCGAAGTGTAGGGTGTGCCAACAAGTAAAGGCCGAGTCGAAGAAGCCCGGTGGGCTATTACATCCTTTGGAGATTCCACAATGGAAATGGGAGAGTATCTCGATGGATTTCGTGGATGGACTGCCTAGGTCAAGGAAGGGAAATACTAGCATATGGGTCATAGTTGATAGACTCACGAAAAGTGCTCACTTCATTCCAGTGAAAAGCAAGAGGACCACATCATAGCTAGCGTCTATTTACCTCCGAGAGATAGTACGGTTGCATGGAGTTCCCTCTAGTATAGTTAGTGATCATGACCCGATTTTTACTAGCCAGTTTTGGAATAGTCTGCAAGAAGCAATGGGTACACGACTGAGTTTAAGCACAGCCTATCACCCATAGACGGATAGGCAAACTGAAAGGGTAAATAGGCTACTAGAAGATCTCCTGAGGCAATGCATTCTTGACTTTTGTGGCACTTGGGAAGACCATCTTCCTCTCGTGGAGTTTGCATGTAATAATAGTTACCAAGCTAGCATCGGAATGGCACCGTTCGAAGCCCTGTATGGAAGACCATGCAAGTCGCCAACTTGTTGGTGGGAGACGACAGACAGACTTATACTTGGGCCCGACATGATAAGAGACACTTCTGAGAAGGTTGAGTTGATACGAAGAAGGATGAAAATGGCCCAAGATAGACAGAAATCTTATGCAGACAAGAGAAGGACAGACCAAGATTTCGAAGTCGGAGATATGGTCTTTATAAAAGTTTCTCCGTTACGCAATGTAGCTCGTTTTGGAGCAGTTGGAAAGCTAGCACCAAGGTTCGTAGGACCGTTCCCTATCACTGAGAGGATTGGACGGATGGCCTATAAGGTAGACTTACCCAAGAAGTTAACTGGAGTACACTATGTCTTTCACGTCTTGCATCTCCGAAAGTGCTTGCATGAGTCGGCCGAAGTGGTTGAGCCAAGCATCCTTGAAGACGTAGAAGTGGAAAAAGAAGCAACATTGAGGCGAGTTCCGATTCGTATCTTGGGGACGGAGATTAAAAAGCTAAGGAATTGAGAAGTCAAGCTAGTTAAAGTGCAATGGAGTGAAGCCCAAGAAGACGCAACTTGGGAAACCGAAGAAAAGATACGCGTGCTTTACCCATTTCTTTTTGAGGGTACATTCTCGATCTCTTTTTCCTATAAACTTGAAAACTTTTTCGTATCATGCTTCTACTACCTACGTTTGTCTTGTTATCTTCCTGATCTTATCTTGAGAACCTTAGGTAGAACCATATGGATGTAAACATGTGATTGAAACATGTTATGGTTGATGATTGCAAATGGTTGCAAGTGTTTGCAAGTGGTTGCTAGTGGATGCATGACACACATTAGGCACTAGATCGGCTCAGTCACATTTTCATATTGCATATGCATGAGTGCTTATACTTGTACATGGATGGAACTTGTTATGCTATCACTTGGATGTTGCATATGAATGAATGTTTGTGCACTCATGTAGAGATTATAAACTATGTTAGGAATCTGCATACATGTTGGATTAATTAAACTAACATATTTTGCATTTAGGAGGTTTACTGAATCAGTAACCGCCTGATCTTCTGCATTAGATAAGTACATATACACACACTTTCTGCATATGTTCATATAGCACTATAAAACCTTTTAAGGACAATGGTTGCTTGTGGATGATGCTTTGAGTAGATGAATGATGGATGGTAGGACACATCCTCCCTAACTTAGAGATTTCGGGGACGAAATCCTTTAAGGGGGATGCGTTTAGCGAGGTGGAAAGGAAATTGATGCTGTTCATCCGTCCAAAAAGACCGATGATGAGTGATTGGCAATATGTGATTGATAAAGTTGACAGGCGATTAGCGAGGTGGAAAGGAAATTGTCTATCAAAGGCTGGACGACTGGTGCTGGTGAACTCTGTTCTGTCGGCTATCCCTTTGCACTGGCTTTCTTTTTATTCGTGTCCCGGTTGGGTAGTTCAGAAGATTGATGCTGTTCGTTGGAATTTTTTTTGGACTGGTACGAAGGACACGCGTAAAGTTTGTTGTCTAGTGTCGTGGGACCAAGTGTGCAAGTCCAAAGATCAAGGAGGTTTGGGAGTCATCAACTTGAAAAATATGAACTCTGCATTGCTTTGTAAATGGCTGTGGATTATGCTTAGTGAAAAGAAAGTTCTCTGGAAGGAGTGGATCTTAAACACTTGCTATGGTGGTAGCTTTGATTGGAATGCGGACGTTTCTCATTGCTCGATATTCTGGCGTGGTGTTATGGCAAACGTTTACTGGATGAAGATTGGGACTGAGATTGTAGTTAAAAATGGCCGCAGCGTCTCTTTCTGGTCTGACTGCTGGTTGCTCCCTATCCCTTTGCGTGATGAATTTGCCGATCTGTTTGCTATTGCATGCAACAAAAGTGCTTCAGTCTGTGCAATGTTTAATGCGAATTCTGCCAGTTTTAAATGGAACCTGTCCTTCTATCAGATTGTGGCTGGTAATGCTTTGCTTCAGCTATGTGGACTGATTCGGTTGTTAGAAGATGTACATCTTCATGGTAATGAGGAGGATGAATTTGTATGGAAGATTGGTGGAAATAACTTTCGCGTGAGCGCACTTTATATGATGATGAACTTCGCAGGAAGAAAGTATGATGGATTCATGAGAATGTGGAGTTTTAAGGCTGTACGCGCTAAGGTCAAGATTCATATGTGGATGATCATGCACAACAAGCTTAATACAGTGAAAAGATTACGGCAAAAAGGTGTTCATGTTACTGGGGGATGCGTTTTTTGCACTGACGACAACGAGGATTACCAGCATCTTTTTGTTGATTGTGATTTCGCCTTTTATGTGTGGACGAAGTGTTTAGTTAGCCTTAATATCTGCTTAGACTGGTCTCACTTCATCACTGATCAATTTCTTTTCTGGCATAGCACTATTATTACATTACCTGACACTAACATGCGCCATATGTTTGCCCTTTTGAACTTTGCTTATGTTTGGATCCTCTGGCATGAACGGAACTCACGAAAGTTTAAATGCAAAATGAAACGGCCCAACTCAGTTATTTTTCGCATCCTTAATTTTGTTTCTCTTTGGTCAGGCAAGGAGGAGATCAAGTATGTAGACACAATCGACGCTCGAGTGATGGATAGGGCTCGTGGTAGCAGAGCTTGATGATGCCACGCTTCATTTTACTGGGTTCGCATGCTGCTATGTAGTTGTTATATATATATTGGGCACTATGTAAACATGCCTGCGTGCATGTATTTTGGTTGTACATATTTATGTAAATATTTGTAACTAGTAGCTAGTCCTATGCATGCTGAACACGTTGTACTTGTTTTATGTTTAATGAATGAATGAAGGCGTGAATCTAGCGATTCACTACCTTTTTGCATCAAAAAAAAAAGAAATCCTTTAAGGGGGGAGAATGTAACAACCCGTATTTTTATAACGTGTAATAACCATAAATCAAGGTAGAATTAATTTTTAAAATAAGAATAAAGGGAAACGGGTTATGCCATTGCGTTCATCTCGAAATTCTGCTTGGAAACGAGTCCGAGTTTGCGAAAATCGGAGTCCGTATGATCAAGTTATGACCTTTCGAAGTTTTCAGAAGTTTTCAAGTTCAAAACAGCTCAGAATTCGAATTCAAATTTCGAAATTCAAACCTCAGGATGGACTGGGCGGGAAATTTCCCGCCCAGGACCAGGTCGACCTGGGGGTCGACTATGTAGTCGACCTGCCCAGGACCAGGTCGACCATAGTGTCGACCTAGTGGCCGAGTCCACTTTTGAAGCTGGATTCACTTTGATGTTCCTGGCCTCATTTCTATCTACATTCATTGACCTGACCCTATATAAACAGCCACTAACACTAGTCTCTCTACACAAAATTCTCTCTGACCTTATGCTGCTCCAATTCTGGTTAAAAAGTTAGAAAAAGGGACTACTTCTTCTACGTCGAAACTACGTCAAGTGAATTGTTGATTTGGGGATTTCTGTTAGGACTTGACTAATCATATAAAGATTCAACATCGACTCTCCTTTTCTAATTCTCGAACCACGATCTGTAAGCCCCAATTACTTTTAGATTTAAACTGTAAATGTAATATGAATATGTTGTAAATTGAAATTGGACCTGTGTATGGTGACTATTTTACATCCATTCTTGTCCATCTTAGATCTTGACATTTGGGTATATTACTATGACATTGATTTGGGGCCTATTCATGTTGTAAGTCAAAAGGAAAAACCTCTCATATTATCGTGTTGAATCTGCTATTTGTCACAAGTTTATGATTATCACCTTATGTCAATCGTTACCATGACTATACTATCACCTTATGTTAGTCGTTACCATGACTATACTACCACCTTATGACAACTGTTATCTTGACTAGTACCTTACTTTGCTAGATTTGGAATCTTTATGTTTGAGGCCAATATTCCATATGCCGGTAATGTTATAATCATTTATCTCAAGTCATACCATGCTATGCTAGTAATCGCTTTTGCTACCTTATACCCGTCCCTTTTTATGTTATTCCCTAATCAGATTTATTTGTATCAATTCGAGTTTATGTGCGATGGGTATACGATTTGGGTAGATTAGGTAAAACATGAATTGACTTTGAACATGGACGTTATTATAACTTGAACCTAGATATGGATACGAACTTGACACGATTTGACATGAAACATGACCTGAAAACTTGACATGAATTTAGACTCGAAAACTTGAATCTAGACATGACACTTAGATAAACTTGAAAATGGCCAACTCGAGGTTGGGTTGAGTTTGCAGTGTAAATCTGCCCGGAACTGCCCGACAAATCCAGTGACTGCAAAGAATAGGATCCAATGTGAGTAGTTGGTCATATCGCACGTAAAACCCGAGGTTAGACTATGTTATGGTGTAAATCTGCCCGGAACTGCCCGGCAAATCCAGTGACCACAATAATTAGTCTAATGTGAGAGGTTGAGGTGCATTAATGAATTAATGCCACATGATAGGGTTAAGTCATGGACCACTTGAATATAATTAACCAACTTGACACGATGATTTTATAGGGTTAAATCATAACCACATGAACACACTTAACCAACTTGATACATGATTTGGATAGGGTTAAGTCACGAATTTGAATGACAACACTTAACCCACTAGAAACCCTAGTTATGCGGTCCTTTTCAGCAGTAAACCACTTAGATGTATCACGATACCCTAGGACTAGGCAGGGTGGGGCACGATTATTGGGCTGATTGTAAGCAACCAGAACGACGGCTGAGTAGGTACGCCATTGTAGGTTCAGGCGGACTATGGTCGTGTACGTAGTCCGAAGTTGAAAAAGCAGGCATTGGGCACCCATAGGTTTACACTGTGCGTGCTTGATTCGTGTCAGTGGTTGGCACCATATAGCTTGATACACCCTATGGTGGACCTAGCACAAGTAACTACATTTCAGGATAGGCCCGTATGACACAGACACATGACGAGCTAGAACTTGCAGGGAGCCGATCGATTAGTAGATCGTACCGTAGGACCCCGTAATGGGTCACTTCATGATATTGGGCCAAGGGATCATTTCATGATTAATACTTGACATGGGTTAGAACACTAGTACAGTTGGTGCAGCGAATCTCGAATATGCGATGCTAGACTTGACTTATCCTGTTATCTTAATTATCCTACCAGTTCTGTTATCATCCTTATGTTTAATTCCAGTTTTCACATATCATGTTACCTTTACTAGTTTTCATATTGAAAGTCACTAGAGCTTACCAGTCTTATGACTGACCCTTTTTCCTTTCGCCTCATTTTCTTTCGTTTTCCCCCCAGGTTCTCAGGGAGGAAACACTAGCTCTTAGCTTGGATTTAGCTTGCTTTCTGATAGCTCATGTACGGTTTGGTCTTGAGCTACGCTATGGCTGCTTCTGCTATTTATGGGGAATAATTTACTTTTGTTATCTTAAGTTTATGCTTCTTTATTTGGAACTTGATGTAATGGAATAATTTGTACCTTGGATGTATGGGGTTTTGACTCTTTTCTTGAAAATAATAAAAATTTGGTTTTTAATTTCTACCGCTGCTTTATTTATCTTCTCCCTTGTGATATTTCTGTGTATGTTTACCTAGATAATACTCCACCAAAACTAGTGCATTCCCTTTGTGAGTGACCCTAGCGGAGGTGGGGTGTTGCAGTGTGTGTGTGTGTGTGTGTGTGTGTGTTTGTTGAAAGACATCAATATAATCCCAAGGAGTCACACTTAAAAACAATAAAAAAGGATATTAAGATACATTAATAATACATTAGGTTACAGACTATTTGATCATAAAAATGATACATTCGAATTGATTTCATTTAGCAACGTTGATTATGCTGGCTGTGAATCAGACTTAAAAAGTAATATCTGAACTTATGTCTTTATGGTACACTCATTAGTCTCCTAATTTAGAAAAAAGAGGAAATTAATGTATCTCTGTCTACAACAAAAGTAGAATATATTTCAACATCTCTACCATGTTTACAAGTCATTTATATACAACAAGCCATAATATATATTGGTATAAACTTTACAAAAATCATTAATTTACTATCATAGTTCAAGTGAAATAAATTTATCTAAGAATCCAACTTACCATGCTAGAACCAAACATACCGATGTTAGTCATCATTTCTTAAGGTATGATACAAATAAAGAAATTATAACTTTAGAATATATTAGTACAGAAAATCAAATAGCTGACATATTAGCAAAACTCATAAATTAACAATCTTTCATTAAACTTAAAAGAGAATGCTTACTGGAATTCAATTCATACAAATGAGAATGGAACAAAAGCAAGAACAACAAGGAAAAATACTAAGGAATCAGTAAAAACGGCTTCTAGAGAACTCTGTAAATCCTAGCATTATAGAAGATAAATCATCCAATATAGCCATTTATAGCCCTCTTCATGATAAAAGGGAAGAGGGGAATGAAGAAGAAGAAAGAAAGAAATAAAAAGGAAGAAGATGGCATAAATGAACATACTAAAAATAGCGAAGTTCATTGTGCACAAAAGGATTGTTTCGATAATGATGATAATCATGTTGAATAAAATGGAAATTTTTGTTTACATTATCCTTTTTGTTCCTCTCATTGTTGGTGAATGAAGTTTTGATGACAACCTTATTCCAATTATCATTAATAATTGTTTATAAAATATAAACTAACATCTCTGTCTAGAATATATATACATATGTAGGTTTTGTATATGGACTTACATACTGAAGACTGTACAATTTTAGAGTTTCGAGAGAATCAGAATTCAGAAGAGATTCAAGACTTATGAGTAATTAAGTTATCAAGAGTTCAAGACAAATATAGTAATAGAGTCTAGTTTATATGTAAGACTCTAAATAGCACTCCAAGTTCAAATTTTATTTTCAAAATTCTAATTTACAAATTTCAAATTCTAATTTTCAAAATTCTAATTTTAATTTCAAATTGTTTATTTTACTTATGGTTTCAAATACAAGTTTTAAATTTAAGTTTATATAAATTTATACTTTTATAGTTATATAGTTTTAAACTTTATAAATTTATAAATATGTTAATATAATATATAATTATGTTTTCATATGATTTTACACTTTAGAATATTCATTTATATCACTAAGTTTTAATTCAAGAATTTCCAGAGTAATGTATACAATTAAACACTTGAAAAATAGGTTTAAAAATATTTTATGTCGGCATACATATATGTCTATGTCGACACACAACTGTCAGAAATTCAATTTTCAAAGGAAGTGTCTTTTCACTATTTGTAACATTCCAGAAGCGTTGCAACCTTTCAAATCTTATAAATAGAGGTTGATTTCGAATTTTTTGATTATTCTTCTTCTCCATCTTCACCCTTCTTCATCCTACCATTAATATTTCATATTTTATTGATTTCTACACTTCTACTTTGCCGATTTCTACTCTAATTATATAAAACTTCTTCTTTTCTCACTCTCTATCCATTACTCTCTGAATTGAAGTGCTAATGAAGAGTTATAGGGTTGTTGTAATCATTTGGAAGTGTTTGGGAAAGGGTGTGTTCCTTGTAGCCCTGATATCAAGGAAAGGGAGCGGTGGTAATCTTGTAGCTATGAAATCAAGAGTGGTTGGAGCGATGTTAACCTTGTAGCCGTGAAATCACGGGGATTATACTTAGATAGTGGTATTAATAAAACTCTGCGCAATCCAGCGTTGCGTGGGACGTAGGAGTAATCCGAACCAGTATATAATCTGTTGCGTTCTTTCCTTTTCTGCATTTTATATTTATCTATTTCTGTGTTTGTGTTTGATTCTGTGTCTGTGAACATCTCTGTTGTGTGTAATTCATGTAGTAGATCGTTTGAGTTTAAGATTTTCGTAAATTCCTTATAAACACTATTCACCCCAATCTAGTGTTAGTCTTGCCTTAAGATCTGCATTCTGCATTCACTAACAATTTTATTAGAGCGTCGGTTTCCAAAAAGTTCATAGTCTGATTTTGAAAATATTAAATGGCAACTAACACCGGTAATAATAGTTCTTTTGTAGAGGGTCAGTCCACTGTTTGACCACCACTGTTAGTGGCAGTAATTAGTCATATTGGGCATGTAGAATGAAAAATATACTTATAATCAGTGGGATTAGACACATGGAATATTACACAGACTGAGTATGTTGAACCCACAACTAATTTTGCACAATGGAATAATGAACAAAAGGTTGCTGCACAAAGCAATTCTAAATCCATGAATATTTTATTCTGTTCATTAGATAGAACTCAATTTAATAGAGTGTCAATTTGTAAATTTTCTTATGAAATACGAAGGACTTTACAAGTTACTCATGAAGGAACCAATAAAGTTAAAAAAAACCAAAGATATCGATGCTAGTTAATCAGTTTGAGTTAATCAAAATGAATGAGAATGAATCTATCTCCAATATGTATTGCAGATTCCAAGAGATAGTGCATTCATTAATAACATTGGGAAAATTTTATTCAGAAGAAGGCCAAGTTAGAAAAATATCGAGTTCATTGACTCCAGAATGGGATCAGAAAACATTGGCGATTGAAGAAGCCCATAATGCCAGTAAAATGAGGAATGAGGAATTAATCGGGAATTTGATGTCTTTTGAAGTCCAATTACAGAAAAGAAAACAAGCCAACTGAAAATAAATCCCTAGAATTTAAAGCAATAACAAATGGTTCCGATTCAAGCAGCGAAGATGATGAAGAAACAACTTTAATGACAAAATATTTCAAAAAAATTTTGAGATACAGAAGGAAAAATAACTTTTAAAGAGATAATCAATGTAGTTCAAGAAGAAATGACGATCGATGATATAACTGCAATAAACTAGGCCATATAAAAAGAATGTGTCCATATCCAGATAAATCAATTGAATAGACGGACAATAGTAATTCATCAAAGAAAAGAAAGATGGCATACGCAGCAACTTTAGATGATTCAGATTCATCATCAAGCGATGAAGAGCCAGAAACCGGAAATTCAAATGTGTTTCACAGGAATTCAGAATTCAGAAAATATAAAGGAAATGGATCTTAAAACCGAGTACGCCATAATTAATTTTTATTTTTTTGGTTGAATGGTTGTTTTGTTTGCTTTGTTTTGAATTTGAAATTTAAACTTTAAAATTCAAACTTGAAATTTAAAATTAAAATTTGAATTTTGAAATTTAAAATAATAGTACTAATATAATTAGTAAGATAATAAAATAAAATTTGGATGTTTGTTAGGATTAATATTAATTCAGGAATAAATGAAACCTGAAATATAAACGATAGTACAATAAAATGAAAAAGTCAAAACAATATGCCTTTTAAATTTCTGCATATATGCCGACAAACATAGAAGGGCATGACGACATAAAGACCAGAAAATGAAATTCAAAATTTGAATTTCAAAAGTCTAAATTTCCAAATTTCTGTAACAACCCAGAAAATCAGAACCAATTTAAAATTTTTATTTCGGCAATTTTAATGAATTTTGAATATTTAAAATGATTTATTTTAAATTATAACGATTAAATCTTTATTTTAATTGAAGTTGGAACGAATAAATTTATTTAAATTATAAAACGAGCCGGAAATGCGCGACAGTTTGAAAATTCGATTTCAAATTTCAAATGAATATCCAGGATTCAAAATAAACCGGATTTTGGTAAAACCAGAAATATTAGAATCTGTTTAAAAATATCTTTGTAACGAATGTGAAAAATCCAGATTTCATAACGAGAATAAAAAGTTATGTCCAGTTGAAAATTCAGAATAGCCGCTATGGAAATTTATATAATATATAGCCCTTAAAAGTAGCGATTTTGCAAACGACCTCCGTTTTCGACGAGACCACTTTATTTGGATCTTGAATGTCAAATTATTGCTAGATTCCAATTTTCATAATTTTTGGAATTAATATGCGAGCATGGTGGATTTAAACGCGTTTGGTCTGTTCAGTTTGAATTTAATCGACTGGAAAATGACCATTTTTTCAAATGGTCTCCAAATTCAACAAAATTAGTTTTGTTAGGACCATGTCATCAAGACTAACCTAGATTTATTTTTCTGGAATTTTTGGAGTCAGTATGTGGCCCTGGTAATTAAAATGTACGTTGAAATCAATTTTGAACATTAAATTAATTTTTACGGAAACTGACCGAAACAGTCGAATCGGCTTATGAAACATATCCCAACGCTTTCAAAATGGGGTAATTAGCAAGGGATGATAGTCGTTGGGTTCGGTTTGGAGATTGAAGGAAAAATTAACTTTTTGGTGAAAAATTAAATTAAAATATATATTTTTATATAAACCCCCTATTTCTCTCTCCCTCTCAGTCAAACCACGATTTCAAAAAAAAAAAATCATGCGTCCTCCCTGTCGCCCCACCACCGGACCCGCCTCTGCGCCCCACCATCGACTGCCGCCACCTCAGATGAACCCCCTCCCCTCCTCCTCGCAACGGCGACCCCCCTTCCCTCACGAACGCACGACCATTCAAACCTCGTTTTCTCCGATTAAACCCATCCCCAAACTGGAAGTAAACCGCCACTGGCCTCCCCCCTGGCCCACCACCACGCACGGAATTCCCCCTCCCCCCTCGCCTCAAACCTCCAGTTCCCCTTCCTCTGGAAATACAACAATGAGTTTATTTTTATTATTGAATTTTCTTTTCAGACTTTTTCTTATTTTTATAAAATAGCAAGATAGAAAAAAAAATATGATTTTTACTTCGACAATAATAGGATTTTTACTTCGATAAAAATATGATTTTTACTTCGACAAAAATAGGATTTTTACTTCGATAAAAATATGCTTTATACTTCGATAAAAATAGGATTTTTGCTTAGATAAAAATATAATTTTGCTTAGATTAAAAAAGTATGATTTTACTTCGATAAAAATAGGATTTTTGCTTAGATAAAAATATGATTTTTCTTTATGTGACGATATAAAAATACGATTTTTATTATATGTATAACGATATAAAAATGTGATTTTTATATATCAAGTAGAGGCATAAAAATGTGATTTTTATATATGAAGTAAAGGTGTAAAAATGCGATTTTTATTATATGAATAGTGTTGACACATTTTTTTGGCAAAAGCTGTCACACTTGGGATTCCTGAATGATAACATGCTCAAGCGATGGAAACAACGTCAGAAGACATTGAGAGATTTGGTCAAAATCACATCCTCAACATAAACATGCCTAAAACTCCTACTAGACGACCTCTTTTGGGCCTGAAAACAGCAATTACGAAGCTGAGCTTTATAACTCTTGTAGCCCTCTGAGTTAGCTTCAGTTTGAGCTTCGGTTTGGCTCAATCGGACTTACGGTTTGAAAGTTATGACCGTTTCCGTGAACGCATGTAGAAGTATGGACTGGTGATCACTTGCATGAAATGACAAAGCATCGGATTCTTGGAACTTGGACTGGCTCGTGGGACCTACCTCGATTCGTGAAGCACCATTGGATCGCCCCCCTCGGCTCGTCATACAACCTCAGACCACGACCCGTTCGTGGTACACCTATTGATCACAACCCGTTCGTGACACACCAGCTTCACCATACAACTCACGATCAGACCTCGGTTCGTGGAGCCCATATCACGATCCAATCCCATAACCACGAATCGACCCCTGCACCTGCTGATACACACACTGTTTTGACCTGTTCTCAAAGCTATTCGCTCTCCTAATTTCCTGGATCGGATGCCACGTACCCCATCATGAACCGGTCTTCCCAGAAGCTCTCCTACAGCTATAAATACACCATTTGAAGGCATTTTCAAGGATCTTTTGGCCATACCTCTTCACGGCTTCCTCCATTACTGAAGTGCAAGGATTTTGCTCCTTCATACATCTAAATTATCCTCTTGTACCCTCAATTAACACACGTATTATGTGCTTAGATGTAACCGATTCTTGTAATCTATCAGTATAACAATAAGATTATAAAGTGGACATAGGCTACATCTACAGCCAAACCACTATAAAAACCTTGTGTGTCTCCTCTAATTTACTATTTTCTATATTTTTGTGATCTATGATCTGCATTTGGGTGTTAGGCCCAATTTTTGGTCAAACAAATAGCGATATGAAAATATGATTTTTATAGTATGAACATCGTAATAAAAATATGATTTTAGTATAGATAACACTGTATTAAAAATGTGATTTTTAATGTGAACCGCGTGAAATAGATTGCGATGGAACTGACTGGAAATGAATCCAAATCCAAACCGTTCAGAAATAAAGAATGGTGGAGTGGAAACCCAAGGTGAGAACTTCTCATCTAATTTCAAACGGTGCTTAGAAGCGCTTGACATCTTTGTTTGAAACCATGGATGTTTGGTTGATTTTTGGATTGAGTGGTTTAAATTTATTCTGATTTTTCGGGTTGTTACAATCTCCTCCACTTAAAATCTTTTCGTCCACGAAAAGGAACGGAGCTGAAAGATGTTTAACTAATTGACTCAACTTTCATTCTGGCTTTCATTCTTCAACTTTTTAGTTTCTTAAAATTTTCAAATTCTTCAAAAATTTGGCTAACACCCTAAATTTTCAAAAAATTTCACCATAACCTCCTTTGTACAGGGAGACATTTAAAACCGCAACTAGCCATGTAGGGCCCTCATCATCCAAAAAGAAAAAGAAAAAGCCAAGCGACTAGCTGATCGGCTCATAAAATCATCTAAACCCAAGAAATATAGTAAACATGTACCTATTTGTCGGGCATACAATTTTATTCCTCTTCTCTAGCCTCCTTGCTATAACCTGTCCAATATATATGCATGTACATGTATGCAATTTCCAAACAATTTTCAATTTAGTTCAACATTTGATTCAAATTGGCTTAATTTCTCTTATTGGTTTTATTGTTCCAATATGTTAATTAGTTCAACTATTAATCAAACAACACAATCAGCAATCAATTAGTTGATTAGTTTTTCAATCATTTATCTTTAATATATATACTCAAAATCATATTTTTGATGCCAATTCACAAAAAGTAAATCCTATCTAGTTTTGGTTCTCACACTAGTCAATTGGAAATGTATAGATATCCCACTTTCGGCGCTCGAACATAAACATTAATGATACTAGTAATCATCAGTATCATCTCCGGGCGACTAGAGTGTGATTCTATATCTATCCAGTATATTAAAACTTCGAATATACGTTTGCAAGGCGTATATGCAAAAATTTTATATACTCGATTGTCCAAATTCAATATAAAATAAGTATTCAAATACGTATAAAATGGTTTAAATTTTCAAAACAATATTTGTTTTAACTTTTATTTTAAAAAAAACACTCTTTCAACTCATTCTAGGATACAACTGATCCCATCTCTAATGAATCATTCTTATTGGATATTACTAATCCAATCTCTGATGAATTCTTTCGTTCGATTCTAATATGTCTTGTTTTTGAGCTCTGTAAACCAATGCTCTGATACCAAGCTGAAACAACCCAAAATCTCATTTGATATTAAATACAAGACTCTGAATAGAAATTATATCGGCTTATATTCAATATCAAATTCTGAATAATATTTTAAAATATTAATGGAAATAATCTTCGGAATATTTCGGCATTGGATTCCGTGATTATACGGATATTGATATGGGAATTTGGAAGATATATATATCGTTATTCCCAATACGATATTTGTTGATATTAGAATTTGATATTGAATATAAGCCGATATAATTTCTATTTAGAGCCTTGTATTTAATATCAAATGAAATTTTGGGTCGTTTCAGCTTGGTATCAGAGCTTTGGTTTACAAAGCTCGAGAACAAGACACATTAGAATCGAACGAAAGAATTCATCAGAGATTGGATTAGTAATATCCAATAAGAATGACTCGTTAGAGATGGGATCAGTAGTATCCTGGAATGAGTTGAAAGAGTGTTATTTTTAAAATAAAAGTAAAAATAAATATTGTTTTGAAAATTTAAACCATTTTATACGTATTTGAATATTTATTTTATATTGAATTTGGACAATCGAGTATATAAAGATTTTGCATATATGCCTTGCAAACATATATTTGAAGTTTTAATATACCGGATAGATATAGAATCACACTCTAGTCGCCCGGAAATGATACTGATGATTACTAGTATCATTAGTGTTTATGTTTGAGTGCCGAAAGTGGAATATCTATATATTTCCAATTGACTGGTGTGAGAACCAAAACTAGAGAGGATTTATTGTTTGTGAATTGGCATCAAAAACATGAATTTGAGTATAAATATTGTGACACCCCACGTCCGTTAATGTAATTCACTAAGGGAATGCATTAAATTCCGTGAAGCGTTATAAGTAATCAGACACAGAATAATTACAAGACAGATATAAATAAGATAGCAGCAGAAATTTAAATTTTTATTTCAACATAAATTAAAATACCGTGGTCCACAATACCATAAGTCACAAAAACCATTACAATAAAATAACTTCTATCTTGCATCATTAGAGTACATAATATAAAAACATAATTCCCCAATTGAAAGAGTTAAGCCATAGTAGAGACAAGAACTTGAGCCATATTTCAGAAGTAGCTCCTAGCAAGGTGAAAGAATCACTCACCTCTACTTTTTTATTAGCATGCTTTCTTTTGTTGTTGTTGTTCTGGTTCTTTTCATGCTCTTGCTGTGCATTTCTATCATTATCCTCATAACGGTTAGCCATCTCGATCATTTCATTGAAGGGGAGCTTGATGTGAGCAGTGACCTATTCATGTACTTCTTGGAATGTCCATTGATAAATCTCTTGTTCTTCTGCACTGGTTCCTGAACTAGATCTGGAGCGTAGCGGGAAAGTTCCTCGAACTTCCGCACATATTCTGAAATGTTCATCTCTCCCTGCTATAGATTTGCAAATTGATCATGGAGCCTCTCAACTTCCTACGGAGGGATATACATATCATTGAAAAGCTCTTTGAACCTGCCCCAGGACATGTTGGCCACATCATTACCAATTTTGACTGTGTCCCACCAAATTTCAGCTTGGTCTTTTAATAGCCATGTTGCCAAGAAGCGCTAGCGTTGATCTTGCAATTCCAAACCTTTGAAGATTTTCTCACAGTTCTTCAGCCACGCCTGCACCTTAATCACATTCTCTCGGCTAGTAAAGGATACGCCCCCTAAGTTTCTGTACTTCTTGGACATTTTGTCCAAATCAAATGGTTGCGGGGGAGGAGGTGGTGTCACAGCCTCTGGAGACGGTTGTCTCTGAGCAACAGGAGTCTCATCTCTAACGGGTCCTCTAGCCCCACCTCTGCCTCAGGCTCTAGTACGTGCTCTGGTGCTCATTTCTTAGTTAGTTCTGCGCCATCAAGGAAAGAGACAAACTAATAGAAATGATAATTTTAAAGAAAAAGTTAAAAGTAGAGGAATATGATAAGATGATACTGATGTAATGACTGATTAATATGTGCTATTCTGCTGTGCTCATTCTAGGACATTACTAATCCTATCTCTAAAGATCTACTCGTATTAGAATATTGCTGATTCTATCTAGACGAATTGTTCTAAAATATTATACTCCGAAGCTAAGGTTAACCTTTAGCTCTGATACCAACTGTGACGACCCCAAACTTCCGTGGTACGAAAGTAAGGATAATAATCGGAGTATAACATAATTACAACAATAACAGATCTCAGATAATAGCATAACACATAAATCATTGCAGCGGAAATGGAAATGTCATCACAACATAACACCACAGACATCAGAGTACGCAGTACAGGATACACTTAGCAAAATAGAAGTCTAAACAAGGAAAGAAATAAAGTCTTAGTCTCCACCAAAATACATCAATGCTCAATAATGTCTAAATGTCTCAAGAAGCAATAAAAAGATAAAAAGAAAAGGGTTCTTCATCTTCTCCACAAGAATGCTCCAGTCCATAATGTGTCCATACCTAAAACCTATCATTTGGTTGCCCATGTGGAAAGAGGGAACCCGAGTTTGCAAAGTGAAACAAACTACGAGTCAGTCATGGAACTGGTATGAGAAATCTTTCTTAACTAACAATATGGCTAATCACAGAACCACGCCGTTAATGCGGAACGAGTTTGTTCCATCGGATTGCCAGTGCATAAGTTTAGTAAATTTATTTCAAAAACAATGCAATGCTTTTTAGAAAATGAAATCATTATAAGACTCAAGTCCCATCACATAATGCAATGCAAACCGGAGGATAGAGTTTTAACTTATAATGATCAAAAATGCTTGATACGTGGAAAATAATGTCTAATATTATTATTAGTGTTCAATAGGTTTCAAAGTCGGGCTAGAAAGAAACGTGTGCACTCCATGCGTTCCCTTGTCCCGTTTCTTACTCAACCGGGGTGTGAGGCTCACGAGGTAACGTAATACACAAAACTATGCCGAAATAGGCTATGCTTTGATTATCATCCACAAGGCTCTGCTTTTCAACAAAAGCCTCGATCAATTGCATATTGCCATGTCACACAATGACAATTCACGGCATGCGATCGATAACTACCAATATATAACCTTCGAGCTCATGCGTCTCAAAGAAGGGTGTCAAGCAAGAGAATAAGTTCTCGGCCACCACAAGCATATATTAAATAGAAATCAATTTAATTACATGGAATGAAATTCAATGTCGGACACACATCCATTTACAAGTCCGTTCTGTGTCTGAACGAAACCGGAGTCACCTTATTCCTCGTCCCGTATGTCCAATATGGAAGAGAGGTGCTCGCGTATCCGGACAATCAAAAAGTACGTCCGTACAACTACCACTTTAACCCTTTACCAATGTCGGGCATCAGTAGTTATCCTTTCGATGTGAAGATCGCCGGCCTTCAATCGTCGTCTTTAAGATCTTCAATTTAGATCATCGTAAAATCATTTGAGATGAGATTTAACTCGGTCTTTTCAAATGATTCTCTCATATATATAGTTCAAAATCATTTTATATCGTTAATAATATTTAATAACGATTTATCGCTATTTTTATTTATTCAAAAATAGCTAAATTTATTTAACGACGCTTCGGGTCAATGGGCTGCCCTGGCGCTGTTTTTATCGAAATTTGATTTACACTTATCTTGAAATCTAACCATTGGATTCTAAAAATAAATAAATAAATCGATGGAAAGATCTTCCCAAAGTGGTCCTAAAGGTTCCAGTTTTGGGAAAATCCGACGGTTGGATCTTTCGGTATAATCATTTAAAGTTACGATTTCGAAACGCGAACTATTGCGCATGATTCATTTAATTTTAATTAATATATATATATATACATATAATTATATATATAAACTCTTCGATGATTTCTCTAACGTATTTAACATGCCAAATAAAAGAATGTTTTTATTGATATATCATATCCATGTACCGTCAAACATAATATATCATTTACATGAAAATTAATCCGATGTTGAGTCTACTTTGCATATAAATTCTAACATACGCAAATGTAATTATAGATGTAATTTTGACAATGCATATAAATTCTAATATATGCAATGTAATATAAATATAATTTTAACAACGCATATAAATTCTAATATATGCGATGTAATATAAATATGCCTTTAACAACACATATAGATTCTAATATATGCAATGCAATTATAAATGTAATTTTAACAACGCATATAAATTCTAATATATGCGATGTAATTATAAATGTAATTTTAACAACGCATATAAATTCTAATATATGCGATGTAATATAAATATGCCTTTAACAACGCATATAGATTCTAGTATATGAGATGTAATTACAAATGAATTTTATCCATTCCATTAAAAACAAAGTTTTTAACGTAAACATGTTTTATTTTGAAAACATGCTTGTTTGTCCAACTTTTGTTACTACATTAAGAGTGAATTTTTTAACTGTAAAACATATTTTCTTTTAAAAACATGTCTCTTTCTCTACATTTCTATTTTTACATTAAAAGTAAAATTTTAATGTATAGCATGTTTTGCAATTTAAAACATGAACCTTTTCCCTTATTTTAACATTACATTAAAAATGTATATTTTTAATGAAATCATGTTTTGACTAAAAACATGTACATTTTCCTATTTTCAACATTACATAAAAATGTATATTTTTAATAAAAATCATGTTTTTGTTTAAACCATGAACATTTTGCTAATTTCCTCACTGGCATTAAAATATGGTTTTTAATGACTACATGTTTTTTTATTCCTAAAACATGTACATTTTTCTAATTTCATAAATGACATTAAAATATGGTTTTTAATGACTACATGTTTTTATTCCTAAAACATGTACATTTTCTCTTTTTCTAACATTTCATTAAAAATGTATATTTTCATTGAAATCATGTTTTAATTTAAAACATGTGCATTTTCCACTTCTCTAATGTAGATTTTTAATGAAATCATGTTTTTATTCCAAAGATGTGCATTTTCTATTTTTATATTCTAGTCATAAAAAAATGTAGATTTTTAATGAAACCATGTTTTGATTAAAAACATGTACATTCCATTTTTAACATTTCATTAAAAATGTAAACTTTTGAATGTAATGTTCTTATTATTTTTCTAAAACATGAACATTCCTATTTTTATAGTAATTCCATAAAATGATAGAAAATCACATTTGCATTTTTGTTGAATATTCTAATTCAACAAAATGACAAAATTTGATATTTCCTTTTTGACTGAAAATCCTAACTCGCTCAAATAACAAAAGTGTATATTTTATTTTGATTGAAAATTCTAATTCAACCAAAAAATAACTAAAGTGATATTTTTATTTTTATTGAAAACTCTAGTTCAATCAAAAATAACCAAAGCGACATTTTTATTTGATTGAAAATTCTAGTTCAATCAAAAATAACCAAAGTGACATTTTTATTTGATTGAAAGTTCTAGTTCAATCAAAAATAACAAAAGTGACATTTTTATTTGGTTGAAAATTCTAATTCAATCAAACAAATAAACAAATGTGATATTTTTATTTGATTGAAAATTTTAATCTAATCAAACAAATAAACAAAGGTGGTATTTTTATTTGATTGGAAATTCTAATTCAATCAAACAAATAAAAAAAGGTGATATTTTTATTTGATTGAAAATTCCAATTCAATCAAACAAATAAACAAAGGCGATATTTTTATTTGATTGAAAATCCTAGTTTAACCAAACAATAACAAAATAGATATTTTTATTTTGATTGAAAATTCTAATTCAATCAGAAATAACAAAATTGATATTTATATTTGATTGAAAATTTTAATTCAATCAAACAAATAAACAAAGTTGATATTTTTGTATGGCAAGTTTAATTCCACCCAAATAAAATAAAGGTGGTGCTCCATTTTTGTTGAATATATTTGATTCAATGAAATATCAACCAAAATATTTTTATGGCAAATTTTACAATAACACAATATCACCCAAATTACAGATCTACATTAACACATCACACAGATCAAATCATGTAGCATAGCGTATAGAAATATAAAGCGAATCAATGAGAATATAATTCTGATTTATTCTAATTATTTTAAAATAAATAATAATAAAATAAGATTTCTCACTGTCATTTGAATCTGAATGGTTCAGATCTGCAATTTTTGGCCAAAATTCAATCAGCTCAGAATTGGATCCGGTAAGTCTAGAAACGTAGATCTCGTGTCTACAATCGCAACGCTTCCAAAATCGTGCAGTCCTGAGTTAGTATGAATGAGTTATGATTTGTTTTAGGTTGATAACAATTTAAATTAATTAAATATTAAAAATAAGAATTTATACCCTTTCTTCCTCTGTACAAAACTTAGCCGTGGGTTTCAGGAGTTGTTCAATCTTAGGTTTTGGAATTTATTTGAATTGGTGAAGCTGGGGACCGATCGGACAATGGCACATCTTAGGGGGGGAAGACGGCGTGCAGGGGGTCCCACCCGCGACAGGCGCGATGGCGGCTATAGGGGGCGGCGGCGGTGTGAATGGCGGTGGTTCAGGGGCTCGGTTCTCGGAGCTCGTGCCTCTTGGGGATGATCCAACCGTACAGAATCGAAGAGGAGGAGAAGTACTATGATAAAGTCTAAAGGAGGAACAGGTTTTGTGAATGGATTGAGGTATTTTAATGGTGAATGGTAGGAGCAATTTCGGCCATGGGAAGTAGGAGATGGCGGCGGCTACAGGGAGTTTAGGGTTTTGGGGAAAAGGACAAAAGGATTTTATAATATTTTATACCTAATTTTACAATTAAATCCATAAATTCTTAAAAACTCCAATTTTAGTCCAACAGGAGTTGTTCCTACCTGATTGCCCATATTCCGGAACTAATGGGCTAGGTCATGTCAGCCCAAACAATCGTCTTTTGCCTGTTTTCTTTAATTTAAAATTTAAATCATTTATTTTATTAATTTGATCGTATATTTAAATTCACTGGGGCTATATACGGACTCTAAAAATTCCAGACAAATTATTTCTGGCTTTGTTTTGATGATACGGTCCTAATAAAATTAATTTCATCGAATTTGGAGACCGTTTGAAAAATGGTCATTTTTAAGTCGACTAAATTTGACTAAAATCGACAAAGCACATTTTCTTTTGCCACGCTCACATATTAATTCAAAAAATTCTGGAAAATTAAATTTAGCAATGATTTGACATTCTAAATCCAATAAAAGTGGTTTCATCGAAAATGGAGGTCGTTTGTAAAATGACCTTTTACACGGGCTATAAATTATACTATAGCGACTATTCTGAATATTCAACTGGCCATAACTTTTGATTCCCGCTACGAAATTTCGATTTTTCGGATTCGTTGGAAAGATATTTTTAAACAGATTTAGATATATTTGGTTTCACTAAAATCCGTTCAATTTTGAATCCTGTACATTCAGTCAAAGTTCAGGTTTGACTTTTCAAACTACCGTGCAATTTCTAATTTCTTTTGAAATTAAAATAAATATACTCGCTCTAACTTTGATTAAAATAAATTTTTAACCGTTATTATTTAAAATATATTATTTTAACTATTCAAAATTCACTGAAATAGCCAAAATAAAAATTTTAAATTGGTTCTGATTTTCCAGGTTGTTACAATCTCCCCCACATAAAAGCTTTTCATCTCCGAAAAGGATACAATAGTAAAGCAGGAAACAAAACGGAAAATGCGAGGTATTATAAATTTACCTCGACACAAGAGTTACTCGGAGATGTCCACTCTGCACTTGGGATAAGCCTGTTTGATGTTATCCTCAGCCTCCCATGTACAGTCTCTAGGATCCCCGCTCCACTGAACTTTGACTAGGTGGATCCTCTTGTTCCTCAGAACTCGGGTTTCTTTGCCAACTATTTTCACTGGCTCATTTCTCACTGCTAGGCTTAGGGTAATTTCCAAATCTTGTTGTGCTGCTTCCTCCACAACTAAATTTGGATCATGAACATGCTTCTGAAGTTGGGACACATGGAATACATCATGAACACCTGGCAACCAGTCGGGCAATTGTACCCTATAAGCGAGAGTTCCAATCCTTGCAAGAATAGGGAATGGACCAATGAATCTCGGCGCCAACTTCCCTGTCTTCCCAAATCTAATTACACCTCTCAGTGGGGAAACCCTTAATTATACAAGATCACCAACAGAGAATTCTAAATCCCTTCTTCATGAGTCTTCATAGATCTTCTGTTGGCTTTGAGCAGCCAGTAGTCGCTTCTTAATAAAATCAACTTTATTTGTTACATCACGAATCCTGTCAGGACCCAATACTAATCGATTGCCGGGTTCCACCCAACATGCAGGGGATCTGCATGGCCTGCCATATAATGCTTCAAATGGCGACAACTGCAAGCTTGCTTGGTAACTGTTATTATAAGAAAATTCAACCAAGTGCAAATGATCTTCCCATGACCAGTTAGAATCAATAATGCATGCTCGCAACAAGTCTTCCAATATGCGGTTCACCCTCTCAGTCTGGCCATCTGTCTGAGGATGATAAGCGGTGCTCATATTCAACTTGGTCCCAAGCTCTTCTTGGAAAGCTTCCCAGAATTTGCTAGCAAATATCGGATCGCGGTTACTGACAATGCTACTAGGAACTCCATGTAGTCTGACAATCTCTCTGAAATAAAGTTGTGCTAAACTTCGAGTTGTTCTATTAGATTTGCAAAGATGAAATGGGCAATCTTTGTGAAGCGATCTACAATCACCCATATATTGTCATTGCCTTTCCTAGTCCGGGGCAAGCCATCAATAAAGTCCATAGAAATTTGGTCCCACTTCCAACCTGGAACATCTAACGGTTGCAACAATCCTGCTAGCTTCTGCTGATCGCTTTTGACTTGCTGGCAGGTGGGACATCTAGTAATATATATAGAAATGTCTCTCTTCATCGCCTTTCACCAAAAAGTACGCTTAAGATCATGATACATCTTGCTTACTCCTGGATGGATGCTGATCTTAGATTTGTGGCATTCATCCATAACTTCTCTTTTTAGCTCAGGAATATCTGGCACACATATTCACCCTTGCAGTCTAAGGGTTCCCTTGCTGCCTATTTGGAAGCTTGACGCTTAGCCCCTTCGAACTCGCTCACTAATCATCTGAATAAATTTATCATCCTTCTGGAGGGCAGAGATCTTATCGATCAAGGAATGTGTAATAATGAGATTGGTGAGGATAAGATTGGTACTGGCCGTATTCTTCATGCTGAGTGCATCGGCTACTACATTGGCTTTCCCTGGAGTATATAAGATGTCCAGGTCATAGGGTGCAAGGAATTCAACCCAACGTTGCTGCCTCAAGTTCAAATCTCTTTGGTTGAACAGATACTTTAAGGATTTGTGATCAGAATACGCTCGAATTTCTCACCCAAGATATAGTGCCTCCATATCTTTAGAGAAAATACGATGGCTATTAGCTCAAGATCGTGAGTGGCGTAATTCTTCTCATGTGGTTTCAACTGACGGATAGCATATGCAACTACTTTGTCCCTTTACATTAACACCACACTAATACCTTCTCTAGAAGCGTCTGTCCAGACTTTCAAATCCTGATTGCCATCAATAATGGTCAACACAGGAGCAGTGATCAACCTCCATTTCAGCTCTTGGAAAGCTGACTCATATTCGGGTGTCCAGATGAACTTTGTATGCTTCTTAGTCAGCTTCGTCAATGGACAAGATAATTTCAAAAAGTCCTTAATGAATTTCCGATAATAGCCAGCCAGTCCTAAGAAACTTCTGACTTTTGTGGGAGTGCTAGGCTGCTTCCAATCTTGGATGGCTGAGATCTTTCCTGGATCTACTACAATGCCTTCCTTTGATACAACATGGCCGAGGAATTTCACCTCTTCTTGCCAGAATATGCATTTGGAGAATTTGGCTTCCAACACATTTCTTCGCAAACTCTCCAAGACTTCTTTCAGATGCTTTTCGTGTTCAACAGTGAATTTAGAAAAGATCAGGATGTCATCGATGAACACCAGCACGAATTTATTTAAAACATCACAGAATACTCTATTCATTAGATCAACGAAGTATGCAAGAGCGTTGCATAAACCAAAGGGCATCACTAGCCATTCATAAAATAAGCCTGGTCCTCTGAAAGTTGTCAAAGGAACACATTCTTCGGCAATGCGCAGTTGATGGAAACCTGTAGCTAGGTCCATCCTAGAGAATATTCGTGCTCCATTCAAGCGGTCTAGCAAATCATCAATGCATGGCAGTGGGTATTTATTTTTCAGAGTCTGCTTATTTAGATCACGGTAGTCCACACATAGCCTGAGGGTACTGTCTGACTTTGGGACAAACACCACTACTGCACCCCAGCTTGAGAAGCTAGGTCTGATCAGACCCTTCCATAAAAGTTGCTTAATTTGATTGCTCAGTTCCTCTTTTTCTTTCAATGTCATGCTCCGAATAGGGTGCACAACGGGCCTTGCATTCGGAACTAAGTCAATCCTGAAATCGATTTCACTGCGCGGAGGTAAGCTGTCAACTTCTTCAAACACATCCGCATAGTCTATGACGACAGGAATATCCTCAATAGAAGCAGGAGTGACTTCTAGAGAAGACCAAAATTCTCTCCTATCTATGGTTGAGCCGTGGCATGGTATATTCATCATATTTCCGAATTTGGTTTTAATTCTGACTACTCTTTCAACGCATAGCAACTCAGCCTCATACTTAGTTAGCCAGTCCATTCCAAGTATGATATCATACCTGGAGAAATTCATGATGATCAAATTAAAAGGAAATTGGAAGTAGGAATAAGAGACAGGCACTCTACAATACTAATCGAGAATAAATGAACCTCCAATCATGCTATGGGCTCTAATCGGTTCCTTAAGTCTTCTTTATTTCAATTTAAGCTTTTTAATCGTGTCGTTAGATATGAAACTTCTAGATGCACCAATATCAAACAAAACTATAATAGGAATGTTCTTAATGTTAAGAGTACCTCCAAAAACATTAGGTTTACCTGCTCCTTTGGAAGAAGCCGGTGCAACTGCTCCATCATCGGCATGTGCTACTTCGGATTTCTTGAGCAGAGGACAATTTCTGATGAAGTGCCCCGTCTTATGGCAATAAAAGCACTCCTGAGTGTTCTGAGAAATTTGACCGCTGTTCTGACTCAGTCCAGACTCATTTTTTCTAGGCTTCTTCAGGGCTCAGCATTCATAGTCAAAATGCCCCATCTTCTAACAATTGAAGCATTTCACCTTAGACTTGTCTAATTTCTTTTTCCACTGGGCTTGGCGGTAGAAGAATCACTTGCCTCTGCTTTCTAATCAGCCTGCTTTCTTTTGTTGTTGTTTTGGTTCTTTTCACGCTCCTACTGTGCATTTCTATCATTATCCTCATAACGGTTAGCCATCTCGATCATTTCATAGAAGGGGAGCTTGATGTGAGTAGTGACCCTGTTCAGGTACTTCTTGGAAAGGCCATTGATAAATCTCTTATTCTTCTGCACTGGTTCCTGAACTAGCTCGGGAGCGTAGCGGGAAAGTTCCTTGAACTTCCACACATATTCTGAAATGGTCATCTCTCCCTGCTGTAGATTTGCAAATTGATCATGGAGCCTCTCAACTTCCTACGAAGGGATATACTTATCATTGAAAAGCTCTTTGAACCTGCCCCATGACATGTTGGCCACATCATCACCAATTTTGACTGTGTCCCACCAAATTTCAGCATGGTCTTTTAATATCCATGTTGCCAAGAAGCGCTTGCGTTGAACTTGCAATTCCAAACTTTCAAAGATTTTCTCACAGTTCTTCAGCCACGCCTGCGCCTCAATCACATTCCTTCGACCAGTAAAGGATACGCCTCCTAAGTTTCTGTACTTCTTGGACATTTTGTCCAAATCAAATGGCTGCGGGGGAGGAGGTGGTGTCACAGCCTCTGAAAAGTGTTGTCCCTGAGCAACAGGAGTCTCATCTCTAATGGGTCCTCTAGCCCCACCTCTGCCTCGGGCTCTAGTACGTGCTCTGGTGCTCATTTCTTAGTTAGTTCTGTACCATCAAGGAAAGTCTCATACTAATAGAAATGATAATTTTAAAGAAAAGGTTAAAAGTAGAGGCATATGATAAGATGATAATGATGTAATAACTGATTAATATGTGTTATTCTGCCGTGGTCATTCTAGGACATTACTAATCCTATCTCTAATGAGCTACTCGTCTTAGAATATTACTGATTCTATCTAGAAGAATTGTTCTAAAAATGTTATACTCCGAAGCTAAGGTTAATCTTTAGCTCCAATACCAACTGTGACGACCCCAAACTTCCATGGTGCGAAAGTAAGGATAATCATAAGAGTATAACATAATTACAACAATAATAGATCTCAGATAATAGCATAACACATAAATCATTGCAGCGGAAATGGAAATGTCATCACAACATAACACCACAGACATTAGAGTAAGCAGTACAGGATACACTTAGCAAAATAGAAGTCTAAACAAGGAAAGAAATAAAGTCTCAATCTCCACCAAAATACGTCAATGCTTAATAATGTCTAAATGTCTCGAGAAGCAATAAAAAGATAAAAAAGAAAAGGGTTCTTCATCTTCTCCATAAGAAAGCTTCAGTCCAGAATGTGTCCATACCTAAAACCTTTCATTTGGCTGCCCGTGTGGAAAGAGGGCACCTGAGTTTGCAAAGTGAAACAAACTACGAGTCAGTCATGGGATTGATATGAGAAATCTTTCTTAACTAACAATATGGCTAATCACAGGACCACGCCGCTGACGCAAAACAGGTTTACTCCATTGGATTGCCAGCGCATAAGTTTAGTAAAATTATTTCAAAAACAACGCAATCCTTTTTTGAAAATGAAATCATTATAAGACTCAAGTCCCATCACACAATGCAACGGAAACCAGAGGATTGAGTTTTACCTTATAATGATAAAAAATGCTTGATACATGGAAAATAGTGTTTAATATTATTATTAGTGTTTAATAGGTTTCAAAAATACCTCAAAGTAAATGTATCAATCCTAGACGACATTGCTACAATATACTATGTCGCCATCTATTGGTTTACAATCAAAACCGTAATGTCATATTGGAGATTGGATGTCCATCATGAGTCAAGGCCAGGGACGATCTCCTAACCGATTCGAGACACTCTAGCAATGTCTGAGGGACCCCCGCAGTGAACCCTTGGATCCTGCAGGGCCGGTCCACAAATAACGTTAGTGGATTGGCAATTCCTGAACATACGTTTCTCGGTCCTATTGAACCTATAAAATGGTCACAATCGACCAATAAAACCAAGGCGGCTCATTCCATCAACCACAAGTAAAAATGTCGGGTTTGTAAAAACCCAAAAACCACTTCTAGCTAGAAAGAAACGTGTGCATTCCCTGCATTCCCTTGTCCCGTTTCTGACTCAATCGGGGTGTGAGGCTCACGAGGTAACGTAATACACAAAGCTATGCCGAAATAGGCTATGCTTTGATCGTCATCCACAAGGCTCTGCTTTTCAACAAAAGCCTCGATCAATTGCATCTTGGCATATCACACTGACAATTCACGCCATGCGTTCGATAACTACCAATATATAACCTTTGAGCTCACGCGTCTCAAAGAAGGGTGTTAAGCAAGAGAATAAATTCTCCGCCACCACAGATATATATTAAATAGAAATCGATTTAATTACATGGAATGAAATTCAATGTCGGACACACATCCATTTACAAGTCCGTTCTGGGTCTGGACGAAACCGGAGTCACCTTATTCCTCGTCCCGTATGTCCAATACGCGAGAGAGGTGCTCGCGTATCCGGACAATCAACAAGTACGTCCGGACAACTACCACTTTAACCCTCTACTAGTAGCTAACCAATGCCGGACATCAGTAGTTATCATTTCGATGTGAAGATTACCGGTCTTCAATCGCCATCTTTAAGATCTTCAATTTAGATCGTCGTATAATCATTTGAGATGAGATTTAACTCGGTCTTTTCAAATGATTCTCGCATATATATATTTCAAAATCATTTCATATCGTTAATAGTATTTAATAACGATTTATTGTTATTTTTATTTATTTAAAAATAGCTAAATTTATTTAATGATGCTTCGGGTCAATGGGTGGCGCTGGCGTTGTTTTTATCGAAATTTGATTTACACTTATCTCGAAATCTAACCGTTGGATTTTAACAAAATTTATATCGATGGAAAGATCTTCCCAAAGCGGTCCTAATGGTTCCATTTTTGGGAAAATCCAACGGTTGGATCTTTCGGTATAATCGTCTAAAGTTACGATTCTGAAACGTGAACTACCATGCGCGATTCGTTTAATTTTAATTAATATATATATATATATAATTATATATATAAACTCTTCGACGATTTCTCTAATGTATTTAACATGCCAAATAAAAGAATGTTTTTATTGACATATCATATCCATGTACCATCAAACAGAATATATCATTTACATGAAAATTAATCCGATGTTGAGTCTACTTTGCATATAAATTCTAACATATGCAAATGTAATTACAGATGTAATTTTGACAGTGCATATAAATTCTAATATATGCAATGTAATATAATATAATTTTAACAACGCATATAAATTCTAATATATGCGATGTAATATAAATATGACTTTAACAACACATATACATTCTAACATATGCGATGTAATTATAAATGTAATTTTAACAACGCATATAAATTCTAATATATATATATATATGCGATGTAATTATAAATGTAATTTCAACAACGCATATACATTCTAATATATGCGATGTAATATAAATAGGCCTTTAACAACGCATATAGATTCTAATATATGCGATGTCATTACAATTGAATTTTATCCATTTCATTCAAAACAAAGTTTTTAACGTAAACATGTTTTATTTTGAAAACATGCATGTTTGTCCAACTTTTGTTACTATATTAAAAGTGAATTTTTTTAATGTAAAACATATTTTCTTTTTAAAACATGTCTCTTTCTCTACATTTCTATTTTTACATTAAAAGTAAAACTTTAATGTATAACATGTTTTGCAATTTAAAACATGAACCTTTTCCCTTATTTTAACATTAAATTAAAAATGTATATTTTTAATGAAATCATGTTTTGACTAAAAACATGCACATTTTCCTATTTTCAACATTACAGAAAAAATGTATATTTTTATTAAAAATCATGTTTTTGTTCAAACCATGAACATTTTGCTAATTTCCTTAATGGCATTAAAATATGGTTTTTAATGACTACATGTTTTTTTATTCCTAAAACATGTACATTTTTCTAATTTCATAAATGACATTAAAATATGGTTTTTAATGACTACGTGTTTTTATTCTAAAACATGTACATTTTCTCTATTTTTAACATTTCATTAAAAATGTATATTTTCATTGAAATCCTGTTTTAATTTAAAACATGTGCATTTTCCACTTTTCTATTCTTATCACTAAAAATGTAGATTTTTAATGAAATCATGTTTTTATTCCAAAGATGTGCATTTCCTATTTATATATTCTTGTCATAAAAAAATGTAGATTTTTAATGAAATCGTGTTTTGATTAAAAACATGTACATTTTCTATGTTTAACATTTCATTAAAAATGTAAACTTTTGAATGTAATGTTCTTATTATTTTTCTAAAACATGAACATTCCTATTTTTATAGTAATTCCATAAAATGATAGAAATTTAAATTTTCATTTTTGTTGAATATTCTAATTCAACAAAATGACAGAATTTAATATTTCCTTTTTGATTGAAAATTCTAACTAACTCAAATAACAAAAGTGTATATTTTATTTTGATTGAAAATTCTAATTCAATTAAACAATAACAAAAGTGATATTTTTATTTTGATTGAAAACTCTAGTTCAATCAAAAATAACCAAAGTGACATTTTTATTTGATTCAAAATTCTAGTTCAATCAAAAATAACCAAAGTGACATTTTTATTTGATTGAAAATTCTAGTTCAATCAAAAATAACAAAAGCGACATTTTTATTTGATTGAAAATTCTAATTCAATCAAACAAATAAACAAAGGTGATATTTTTATTTGATTGAAAATTCTAATCCAATCAAACAAATAAACAAAGGTGATATTTTTATTTGATTGAAAATTCTAATTCAATCAAACAAATAAACAATGGTGATATTTTTATTTGATTGAAAATTCTAATTCAATCAAACAAATAAACAAAGGTGATATTTTTATTTGATTGAAAATCCTAGTTCAACCAAACAATAACAAAATTGATATTTTTATTTTTATCGAAAAGTCTAGTTCAATCAGAAATAACAAAATTGATATTTTTATTTGATTGAAAATTCTAATTCAATCAAACAAATAAACAAGGGTGATATTTTTATTTGATTGAAAATTCTAATTCAATCAAACAAATAAACAAAGGTGATATTTTAATTTGATTGAAAATTCTAATTCAATCAAACAAATAAACAAAGGTGATATTTTTATTCTAATTCAATCAAACAAATAAACAAAGGTGATATTTTTATTTGATTAAAAATTCTAATTCAATCAAACAAATAAACAAAGGTGATATTTTTGTATGGCAAGTTTAATTCCAACCAAATAAAATAAAGGTGGTGCTCCATTTTTGTTGAATATATTTGATTCAGTAAAATATCAACAAAAATATTCTTATGGAAAATTTAACAATAACACAATATCACCCAAATTACAGATCTACATTAACACATCACATACAGATCAAATCACGTAGCATAGCATGCAGAAATATACAGCGAATCAATGAGAATACAATTCTGATTTATTCTAATTATTTTAAAATAAATAATAATAAAATAAAATAGGATTTCTCACTGTCGTTTCAAGCTGAAAGGTTCAGATCTACAATTTTTGGCCAAAATTCAATCAGCTCGGAATTGGATCCGGTCAGTCTAGAAACGTAGATCTCGTATCTACGATCGCAACGCTTCGAAAATCGTGCAGTTCTGAATCAGTATGAATGGGTTATGATTTGTTTTAGGTTGATAAAAAAATTAAATTAACTAATTAAAAATCAAAAATAAGATTTTATACCCTTTCTTCCTCTGTACAAAACTTGGCCATAGGTTTCAGAAATTGTTCAATCTTAGGTTTAGTAATTTCTTCGAATTGGTGAAGCTGGAGACCGATCGAACAATGGCACATCGAAGGGGGGAGGACGATGGGCAGGGGGTCCCACCCACGACAGGCACGATGGCGGCTATAGGGGCGACGGCGGTGTGAACGGCGGTGGTTCAGGGGCTCGGTTCTCGGAGCTCGTGCCTCTTGGGGATGATCCAACCGTATAGAATCGAAGAAGAGGAGAAGTACTACGATAAAGTCTAAAGGTGGAACGAGTTTTGGTGAATGGATTGAGGTATTTTAATGGTGAATGTTGAGAGCAATTTCGGCCATGGGAAGTAGGAGATGGCGGCGGTTACAGGGAGTTTAGGGTTTTGGGGAAAGGGACAAAAGGATTTTATAATATTTTATACCTAATTTTACAATTACAATTAAATCCGTAAATTCTTAACAACTCCAATTTTAGTCCAACATGAGTTGTTTTTACCTAATTGCCCATATTCCGGAACTAATGAGCTAGGTCCCGTCAGCCCAAACAGTCGTCTTTAGCCTGTTTTCTTTAATTTAAAATTTAAATCGTTTATTTTATTAATTCGATCGTATATTTAAATTCACCGGGACTACATACGGACTCTAAAAATTCTAGAAAAATTATTTTTGGCTTTTTTTTTGATGATACGGTCCTAATAAAATTAATTTCGTCAAATTTGGAGACCGTTTGAAAAATGGCCATTTTTAAATCGATTAAATTTGACTAAAATCGACAAAGCACATTTTCTTTTGCCACGCTCACATAATAATTCGAAAAATTCTGGAAAATTAAACTTAGCAATAATTTTACATTCTGAATCCAACAAAAGTGGTTTCGTTGAAAACGAAGGTCATTTGTAAAATGACCTTTTACACGGGCTATAAATTATACTATAGCGACTATTCTGAATATTCAACTGGCCATAACTTTTGATTCCAGCTATGAAATTTCGATTTTTCGGATTCGTTGGAAAGAGATTTTTAAACAGTTAGATATTTCTGGTTTCACTAAAATCCATTCAATTTTGAATCTTGTACATTAAGTCAAAATTCAGGTTTGACTTTTCAAACTACCATGCAATTTCTAATTTCTTTTGAAATTAAAATAAATATATTCGCTCTAACTTTGATTAAAATAAATTTTTAATCGTTATTATTTAAAATAAATTATTTTAACAATTCAAAATTCACCGAAATAGCCATAATAAAAAAAAAATTGGTTCTGATTTTCCGGGTTGTTACAATATGCGAGCGTGGTGGATTTAAACGCTTTTGGTCAGTTCAGTTTGAATTTAATCGACTGGAAAATGATCGTTTTTCAAACGGTCTCCAAATTCGACGAAATTAGTTTGGTAAGGACAGAAGAAATCGTGTAAGGAAGGAGGTTCCTATTTGTACAAATGGTACTTCAAACTTGGAACGAGTCGTCAAAACAAAGCTAGATTTATTTTTCTGGAATTTTTGGAGTCAGTATGTGGCCCCGGTAAATTAAAATGTATGTTGAAATCGATTTTGAACATTAAATTAATTTATATTTTAATTTTAATGGAAACTGACTGAAACAGTCGAATCGGCTAATGAAACATATCCCATTGCGTTCGGAATGAGGGTAATTAGCTAGGGACGACAGTCGTTGGGTTTGGTTTGGTGATTAAAGGAAAAATTAACTTTTTGGTGAAAAGTTAAAATAAAAAATATATTTTTATATAAACCCCCTATTTCTCTCTTCCTCTCAGTAAAACCATGATTTCAAAATAAATAAATAAAAAATCGCACGTCCTCCCCGACGCTCTAGCACCGGACCCGCCTCCGCGCCTCACCATCGACCGCCGCCACCTCAAATGAACCCCCTCCTCCTCGCGACGGCAACCCCCCTTCCCTCGTGAACGCATGACCATTCAAACCCCCTTTTCTCCGATGAAACCCACCCCCAAACCGGAAGTAAACCGCCGCTGGCCTCCCCCTGGCCCACCACCACGCACGCGACTCCCCCTCCCTCAAACCTCCGGCGCCCACCTCTGGAAATACAACAGTGAGTTTATTTTTATTATTGAATTTTATTTCCAAACTTTTTCTTTTTTTATAAAATAGCAAGATGGAAAAAAAGTATGATTTTTACTTCGACAAAAATAGGATTTTTTACTTCGATAAAAATATGATTTTTACTTCGACAAAAATAGGATTTTTACTTCGATAGAAATATGATTTTTACTTTGACAAAAATAAGATTTTTACTTCGACAAATATAGGATTTTTGCTTATATAAAAATATAATTTTTCTTAGATAAAAAAAAGTATGATTTTAATTCAACAAAAATAGGATTTTTGCTTAGATAAAAATATGATTTTTCTTTATGTAACGATATAAAAATACGATTTTTATTATATGTATAACGATATAAAAATGTGATTTTTATATATGAAGTAGAGGTATAAAAATGTGATTTTTTATATATGAAGTAGAGGTATAAAAATGAGATTTTTATTATATGAATAGCAATATGAAAATATGATTTTTATAGTGTAAACATCGTAATAAAAATATGATTTTTAGTATAGATAGCACTATATTAAAAATGTGATTTTTAATGTGAACCGGGTGAAACAGATTGCGATGGAACTAATTGGAAACGAATCCAAATCCAAATCGTTCAGAAATAAAGAATGGCGAAGTGGAAACCCAAGGTGAGAACTTCTCACTCTAATTTTATTTTCTAGTTAAAAATATATACTAGGATGCAGACGGTGCTTAGAAGCACCCGACACCTTTGTTTGAAACCATGAATGTTTGGTTGATTTTTGGATTGAGTGATTTAATTTGTTGAATTTGATTTGGGATGTAAATTGAATTGATTAGAATTTGATTTGTATATGGCACGAGCCATTATTAGGCGAGGATAAGGCTAGACCTTATTCCGGTTCTTGTGTCGCGCCGTTATGCTGCCAAAATTTTCTAAAATATGTTAGAATAATAAAAATATCATTTTTATTGAATGTATGAACTAAATAAAATATTCATGTGTTGAAATAAATATTTTATGGTTAAAAAATATAATTCCTAACGTGTATATGAATAAATATTCATTTACAAATCGGACGATTGGTTTATGTACACTCATTTGACTGATATTGATTGGGACGATATATTTTACACATCGCCCAACAGCACAAATATAATCGGTGTGTTGATTAAAATCCCACACGGGTATTGAGATGATATTTGACATACACTAATCCCAGTTGTTTAGTAGTATGTCAATCGATTGGTTGACAGGCTGCTATAAGCGTTGAAAATTTATATTTAACGCTTATGCAGTTGTGTAATGCACTCTGGAAGATGGTTGACTGTGTTTGATTATTGTTGTGTACATGTGCGTATGAAATCCATATAAATAAAATTATATGGTAATTGACTATGTCTGATTCCAATTCAGAAAGAATGAATATTTTAGAATAACGAATATTTTAAAATAATATTCTATAAAGGATTAAAATATGTTTTTAATGTCTGATTTAGGATGGACACGAAAATATTGAAATATATGAAGCCGTGTTGATTAGAGATGCGCCATTTTGACGCGAACAGTATTTATATCGATTTTATTCATTTTCATAATGAATATCGAAAAGGAAATGATTTCAAAATCTGATATTTTGAAAATATTATCATATATATATTATAATGATATAGAATATTCAATTTTGATTTAAAATTGAGAATGAAGTTAGAATCGTTTTTAAAATGAATTTAAAACGATTTATAAAATATGTTTTGAATGGAAATCGACGAAATATATATATTATATATATTTAATGGTCTGAATAGAACGCGCCGCACTACAACCGTTCGCGAATTTCGACCATTGACTTAGAATGGATAATACGGGAGATTCGACCGTCGGATCCTCCTAAAACCAGAACATTTGGGTCCATATCGAAAAGTGCTTTCCAACGAATATAAGAGATTTGAAATCTAACGGTTGTATTTGGAATTATGTCAAAATCAAATTTGGAAAAGATCGTTGTAAGTGCAGTTCGATGACCGTTTATGGAAATCGACTGTACGGGCCTTGATAAAATTATTAAAAATATTGATAATTTGTGTAAAATCATAATAAATGATTTGGAAAGAATTAGGATGAAAAATTCCACGTTTGTAAAGATAAAAATATTTTTTTTGTCGAAATGAACTAGTTATTAACTAGATTTGAAATCCAATAATTTTTAAATAAAATAAAATGGATAGGTAAATGGTTTTGGTATAACCAGAAATTTCCAACGACCAAATTGGAATGAAATTGGAATGGATTTGGAATGGAAATAATCTTCGGAATATTTCGATATTGGATTCCGTGGTTATACAGATATTGTTATGGAAATTTGGAAGATATATTTTGTATCGTTATTTCCAATACGATATTTGCTGGTTTCAGAATTGGATATTGAATATAAGCCGATATAATTTCTATTCAGAGCCTTGTATTTAATATCAAATTGGATTTTGGGTTTGTCGTGAACGTTGTCTTAAATAACACTGTTCTTAAACCCATTTGAGAAAAAGAATGAACCTTTGAATGAAGATTTAGTGAAGTTTTTCAATTAATTAATATTTAATAGGAACTGAATAAAAGAATTGGATTTTGGGTTTGTCGTGAATGGTGTCGTAAATAACACTGTTCTTAAACCCTGTGTGAAAAGGATAAATCTCTTAATTAAGATTATTAGACTTTCCAGTTAATTAACATTTAATTGGAATAAAATGGGATGTGAATTGGGTTTATTGTGAACCGTGTTTTTAACGATATTCATTCTTTAACCCGATTCACAGTGAAATGTGATTTGGAATTTATAAATCTTTTATTTAGAATTAAAGGAAATTTTCCAAAGCAAAGTTTTTTCCAATTTGATAAAATAGATTGGAATGGAATGGAATTCGATTTGGTAATAATCGAAGTGAACCTCTATGGAGGAAGGTTGTTAATATATATCGAATTTAAAAGTCTTGGTCATTATTCCATTTATATTATTAGTTGGATATGGAAATTGATATCGATTATATATTGATCTGTTTTCCATGAAGATTCCATAATTAATGGAATGTGATTTGGGTTTATCGTGAACTGTGTTTTAAATGACATTAGTTCTTTAACCCAGTTAAAGACAGGATTACATGTCTAACATTGTAGTTCGAACTATATGGTTGATCTCTGCTAAATATACATCTTTTTGGTGGTGGAGAATTTATTCTCTTACTTAACACCCTTCTCTAAGACGTACGAGCTTAGAGGTTATATATCGGCAGAAATCAATAGTACGGTGTAGATTGTCGATGCGACTGTTTGATTTCCTAAAGTTATATAATCATTAATATTGATTTTTGGGAAGATTAAAACCAAGTGGGGTTTTAATGATTCTTTAATTAGATTGAAATGCGAATGTGATAATTTAAATTATCAATCTGGGAAATGATCGAGGGTGGAATATCACCAGTTTCACTCCAAGCGATAGTTAAATCTTTAATTAGATTTGAACGGGAAATGGTAATTAATTTTACCGATAACACCGTGGTGTTAGATATGAAGTATTACCAGTTTTGCTTCATGGGGTGAATACGTTGGGATTGGGAAATAAAATAAATGATTATTTCGGTGAGGATCTCTAATCCCGACTAGTTTGGATAAACCTTAATTTGGTTTGAACTAATATCCAAAGGAAGATTAAAGAATAAATTTAAAGAATTTATCTTTGATAAAATTAATGGGAACCTTTCCCAAAGGATATGCATATTTAAATAAAAGAATATTCTGGATTGGATTAAGGTGTATGTTGTGTTTTTATAGCACTTGTTTATTACATACGCGAGTTATTCAGAAAGGCCGGGTTTATACCCATTTTGAATAACTGATTCGATGATAAGTTGATGATGAAGACGGTGGTTGAAGACTGGAGGTCTTCACATTGTTTGGATGATTACTGATGTCTTGATTGGGATGTACACCCAAGACAAGGTAATAAGTGGTGATCGTCCAGACGTACTTGGAGATCGACCGGATATGCGAGGACCTCTCTCCTGCATTGGACATATGGGACAAGGAATAAGGTGCCTCTGGTTTCCTTCAGACCCCAGAACGAACTATTAAATGGATGTGTGTCTGACATTGGATTTTATTATGTGTTGATTGATCTCTATTAAATATATATCTGTTTGGTGGTGGAGAATTTATTCTCTTGCTTAACACCCTTCTCTGAGATGTACGAGCTCAGAGGTTATATATCGATAGACATCAGTTGCATGGTGTGAATTGTCAGTGTGGCATGCTGAGATGCAAATGATTAAGGCTTCTGTTGAAAAGAAAAGTCTTGTGGTTGATGATCAAAGCATGGCTTTAATATAGCATAGCTTTGTGTATAGCGTTAATTCGCGAGCCTCACACCTCGGTACGAGTCAAAAATGGGATAAGAGGCTGCAGGGAGAACACGATGTTTCTTTCTAGCTAGGGTGGTGTCATGGTATGGAGCCCAGACATTTATATATTTTTACCTATGTGGTTGATGGATAGTGAGGCGCCTCAGATATATCGGTTACTATGGAGCTGATGGATAGGTTAGATAGGACCAGAAAACTTGTGTTCAGGAATAATTAATCCTCAAACATAAGGAAGGACCGGCCCTAAAGCATCCAAGGGTTACCTAGAGTGTGCAGTCCTAAGACATCTGCTGGAGTATCCTGAAGCGGTTAGCAGTACATCCCTTGCCTAAAATCATGATGGAAATCCAATTTCCAGTACGTGACATTTCAGTTTTAATTGTAGAGACAAGTATGGCGACATGATAGATGGTACCCATGCCGCCTATGATTGATACATTTATATTTGAAGTTGTTTTATACACTATGCACTTATAATTGTATCAAATGATTTGTTTTAAACGTACCAAGCATATTTGGCTATTATACGGTAAAATTCTATCCTCCGGCTAGCGTTGCATTGTGTGATGGGACCTGAGTCTTATAATAGCTTCATTTTTTCAAATAGCATTGCGTTGTTTACAAACTGTTTTATGCACTGGTAGTCTTGGGAGGAAACCCGTTCCGTGTTATACGGCGTGGTCCCTTGACCTTATTTCTAAATTAAAGTATTAAATAATCGTTTCAATTCTTACACCAATCACATGACTAACCTGGAGTTTATTGTTTTAATCTAAATTCTGGGTGCCCCTATTTTCCACACGGGTAGCTAGCAGTTTTGGTTTTGCAGATTTATCTTTACAGGATCCCGGTTTACAGCTGGAGCTATATTCAGAATGCTCTGTATCCGTATATTTCTTTCAGTTGTGTTTTGTATTATTTTCCGCTGCATTGTAATATGTAAATATCTGATATTTATCAATTGTATATTATTTGCTCATACTTTGTATATTCTTGTACTCTGATATAAATTGTTGTAATAGCAATGAAATATTTTTCTGTTTGTGTTCTGATTTGTCGTGTTCTCAACTCAATTCGTGCTTTCCCTTACGGGCGAGTTTGGGTTGTTTCAATTTTCCTCTAACTTTTCACCAACTCCCAAGGTCTGAAAAGGTCACATTGATTTCAGAAAAGTTGTTCCAATTCAATCTCTATTTATTATATTTAATCTTATTCTCTCTACCTCTCATTCAAAATTCAAACAACACTCTTCATATCTATACTCTTCAAAAACAAATCTCTAATGGTTTCCTCTATCACTCCTCAAACAATGAGATTATCCAAAACAATCAAAGAATATATCAATAATGATAGAGAAGCAATCAACACCTATGCTGACTACATAGAAAATGAAAAAGTCAATATGAGAGCTTTCGCCATCTTTGAAGACCTTTCATCTTATAATCTCCTCCTCATTTCATTCATAATGAAGTATTGAGCCTTACTGACGCTCGGTTTAACAATGAAGCATGTTACCCAAAACTCGTCAAAATGTTCTATGCAAATCTTAATCATGGCTTTTACAAAGGAGATGAAAATCAAAGTTGGAGTAGCGTAAAAGGCACACAAATCGTTCTAGATTGTGAAATTTTGGGCAATATCTTGAATTGTAAGAGTACGGGCTCAGATTTTTCGAAATTCGAAATCGAAGAAACGGATTTAGAAACTTATCATCACATATTTGAAAGTAATGCTCACATGGAATTTAAAAAATCGCTTTTTCTGTCCAAAAACAAGAATCGTAAACCTTTCCTTCAACATACCATCACTCCTTGTTCCGGAAACTTCAACAACCCAACTCTCAAAGTCCGAAAAGCACTCTTTGCTATTATTGGTGGTTATGACATAAATTGGGCCGATATGATCTTAAAAGAACTTAAGCCCAAAGAAATGTCAAATAGAGAAAACACTCTTTATTATGGAGTTTACCTTACTCGAATCTTCAAACATTTTGGAGTTGATCTCAAAGGAGAAGAGTTTGTACCAAGAAAGGTGTTTGACTCCACAAATATACACCTTATGCAAATTCCACTCACTTCATGCCCTATGATACATTCGAAGAAAAACAAGCTTGAATGCAACAAGAACAAGAGCCTATGGATATCGAAGAAGAAGAAGACAAAACTTCTTTATAAAGTGTAGAGTGTCCACGCAAAACTAGAACCATTTCCAAAGAGACAAATATTCAAAATCATGTGAAAATAATTGAGAACCAAAAGAAACTTGAAAAGACGTTTACTCATATGTCAGGTTCATTGGCAAAATAGGAAGAAAACTTAGAATTTCAACTTTCTCCTCATCATCTGTTGAAATCTAAGCCTATCCAGTTTAAGATATCTTTAGAATTTGCTTGTATTTGCTTGCGAATCTCGTATATAGTGTCTCGTAATTAGTTGGATGTATTTGCTTTCAAGTTGAAATGAATGATGTTTTATTTATGTCAAAACTATCTTTAAGTTACTGGAAAAAGATTAGAATTAAACAAATTAAATAATATAACAACAATTAACTAAAAATTGAAAATTTCCAAAAAATTATAGTGCATGTCAACATATATATATATATATCACTATGTCGACATATAACTAACAAATTTTCAGATTTGTTCAATTCATGTCTATTCAAATCCAATGAATTTCAGACCCTATATAAATCGATTTCTTCTAGAAAAAATATTCTATCTTTTCTCCTTCCTCTCTAATCAATTCTTATCTAAAACTATCAAATTATGGCAAATCCACTACATAATTTGAGTGAACAATCTTGAAGAAACTTTGAATTCATTCAAGAATATCCTCTCCAAATCAGCGTCATCTCGAATTAAGTCAAATGAAGATGGTAGAACAACAAGAGAAGCACTTTGATGACATCCGTTGGATAATATCTTCTCTTTTTAGAGACAAAGACAACAATCTCGTTAAGGCACCGCTGATAAAAGAAGATGAAGATTGAGAAGTCATTAAGAAGGATCCGATCTTTGGAGAAGACAGATAGGTAGAAGTTCCAAGAGAAATTTGATTGTTTGGTATGATTTGATTGGTTTGTTTGATTTAAACATGTTTGAATTTATGTGAATTTGTTTGAACATTGTTTGTAAATATTGCTTAGATTGATTTGCTTGGATTTAAGACATGTATGTACATTGACACGTTTTGTAACGACCCAGATTTTTGAACAGTTTATTTTAAATATTTAGTATGGGTTTAAATATTGAATTCATAATATAAATGAATTTTATATTGAATTAGGAATTATAAGTGGATTTTTATATTGAATTTATCAATATAATATTTAATTTCGAAAATATTGAATTATAGTGATATAAAAACAAAATATAACTGAACACGAAGTTAAAATGAAATCAAAATGATTCTAGCAATTTATTTGAACTCTATACTGAATTAGAACAATGATAATTCATTTTTGATGAATTTAATTTTAAATCGATAGTTTAAATTATTATTTCCCATATCTGATCAATGTAAATTGCAAAATCTGTTCCGATTGAATTCAGAATAACGTTGTAATATGGAAACGCCGGTCGGTACGTTTAAATAGGAGTTCGGAACCGCGAGATATTTTTCAAATTAAAAATATATATAAATTCAAATCAAAAACCTACATTTCATACTTCAGCCGACCTAAAAACTGAAATCACGCAGACTACTTCTTCTCGAGCTAAAATATTTGTTTCCCATTTCCAATATCAGCAAAACATCAATTTAATGGTGATGTACTTGATGTCTCCCTTCGCACCACTATATAAACAGTCGATAGCCTTCATTTTTCCTTATCCCTCTAACCAGAAAATCAATTAAAAACTCCTGTCTGTTCCTAAATCTTGAAGCCGTGCCATCCAATTTCTTTTCACCATCCTTAGTCGAAATCAAATTAAAACCCAAATCGTGAAGCTTTCGAGCTAGGGCGCGATGGAGTTCCTATTGCTCGACTTTGCTCCAGCGTGGATATTGTGGAGTGTCGTTGGGTGTAACGGGGGTAGCCGCTGAGCCGATGTGGGATGTCAGACTGTGAATCGAAGTGCGTGAAGTAGTGGAAGGGCATCGAGCTTTGATCAATGGTGTGAGATGGGATTGTGAAGATGCGATGACCTTTTTGGGTGAGGATTTGGGAGGTCCGATGATGATCTGGGGTTTGAGTGGGGTGCGACAGTAGCGGATTTCGAGCTTCTAACAATAGTGCGATGGGTTTAGCTGCTATAACCGGATGGCGACAGTTGAAGAGGAGAAGTCGATCAGTGAATTTCGAAGCTGAAGGGTTTTCTGGTAGTCCGACAACAGTGAAGAAGGAGTACAGTTTGGGAAGGGAGATTGTATGCGAAATGTTCGATGAATTGTCTGAGTATGAATGAGGCAAATTTTTGGGCCATTTTCGGTAGGAGTGATCGTTGGTTGTGGAGTCATTTCATGTTGACTTCGTAGTTGTCCGGGAAATAAGGTATACACCTTCTCGAAATTTTCTTTTATACATAAAAGGATTTATTGATGTTATTAATAAATTTAATATAGGTAAATGTTTAATCGGTAAATTAAAATAATAAATCGTAGGTGCTACCTTGCGAGATAAATTCATTAGAGACGATTCATAGTCACGGCAATGTTGAATTAAACAGGATATTCAGCAATGAGGGGAAAATCAGGTGAGTAAATATCACTCACCTTTGATTAATTTTTTTTTTTATTTCGTTAAAAATAATTGTTGATGCTTGTTTGGATTTTTCTGCTTGTTTTATATATATATTAGTTATGTAGGCTATTATATATTATATATATATATATATATTGGGTTGATTGATTGGTTGGATTCCCGCAGTCTCATTAGCGGATGCCCGCAGTTTCATAGCGGATGATTACCCTATACGCCCCACGCTATGATTAGTGGATGACCTTCTATACCGCGATATTCTGCCACGAAGCAGAATGGGTATTATTTATGTGCTAACATCTGTGGATGCAGGAAAACAGGTTGGAGGAATCCAACTGGATTCCTCAAAAATATATTATCTGTTTGTTTATTTGTTTGCATATATATTGTGTGTTAGAAAAATAAATAATTCGTTGTTTTGTGTGTTTAAATATCACTGGGCTTAAGTAATGATATTTAAAAATATCGTGAAAGGATATTTGAGATTTAAAAAGGGAAAATTCTATTTTTAAATAGAATTTGAATTTTAAATGGAAATAAAAATTATAAACTTGTTTTGAAATAAAACAAGTAGTTTCTTTTTAAATGAAGTTTAAGAAATAGTTCTTTTATAACGAAATTATAAATGAGGTGAAAAGAATTATCATTTGATAATTCAGAAATAGAAATACAATTGTTTTGAAAATATGATTCAAAAGGAAATTTAAATATAGGATTTGAATAATAGAAAAGGAAATGGAAATTTGAATTCAAAAAGGAAAGGAAATAGAAAATTTGAATTTAGAATTCAAATAGAAAATCCAAGGTGGATTTGAATATAGAACTTTCAAATGGTGTTTGAATATAGAGAATTTGAAATAGAATTTCCAAATAGAATTTGAAATAGAATTTCAAAATAGAATTTTCAAAAGAGAATTTGAAATAGACTTTGAAAATAGAATTTCAAAGAAGAAATGAATAGAATTTGAAATATAGAATTTCAAAGAAGAATTCAAATATGAAATTTGAATAGAGATTTGAGTGGAATTTAAATATGAAATTTGAATAGAGATTTGAAATAGAAATTCGAGTATTGAATTTGAACATGGAATTGAACATAGAAATTCAAGTAGAAATTCGAATATGAGATTTCAAAATAGAATTTGAAATAAACTTTGAAAATAGGATTTCAAAGTAGAATTGGAAATAGAATTTCAAATAGGATTTCAAAATAGGAAATCCAAATGGTTTTGAAATGGAATTTGAATTCAAGGGAATTCAAATGGATTTGAGTGAAGAAATTCAAATGGTGTTAAAAATGAATTTGAATATTAGGATTCAAATGAAAAGGGAAAATGAAATTTGAATATAAGAAATTCAAATTGAGTTCAAATAAGGATTTAATCTAGGAGATTTGAATATAGAAATTCAAATGAAGTTTTGAAAATAGATTTGAATATAGAAATTTAAATGGAGTTTTGAAACTAGATTTGAAATAGAATTCAAATAAGAGGATTTGAATGATAGAATTAAAAAGGGGTGGAATATTTGAAATTTCAAAATAGAATTAAATCGGAGATTGGATATTTGAAATTCAAATAGAATAAATATAGAATTTGAATTCGAAGAGAATAGGGAATTTGAATGTAGAATTCAAAAAGGAATTTAAATGGAATTTAAATTATAGAATTTGAATATAGCATTTAAATGGAATTTTAAACTATGAGATTTAGCTATATAATTCAAATGGAATTTGAAATATGGAATTTGAATATAGGATTCAATAGAAGTGAAATTTGAATTTGAATATAGAGTTCAAATAAAAGTGAAAGTGAAGTTTGAATGGAGTTGAATTTATATAAACAAAGAAGAAAAAAAGGTTATATATATAAATATAATTAAAACGAACTCGCCGCAGCGCTGCAGTTCGTAAATTGGCGATTCGAACTTCAATTGAATATACAGAACCCAATTGAAGTCGGATTTCTTTGAAACAAGAAACGTCAGGACCAGTTTGATAATAGTTTTCTAATGAAAGAGAAAAATCTGAATTTCGTCGTATAGATTTTGAGTTATGTCAAAATCAAATTTTCAGAAAAACAGCGCCAGAACCATTATAAAACCATAACGGTTTATTTAATTAAATTAAAGGATTTTAAGCAAATAAAAATCGAAATTTCTATTTAGAAAGATCCAGATGTGAGTTATAAAATATATGTGAACTCCAGTGGAGTAATGAGTTGATTTCTGAAATAGAAATCAGATTTTTGATTTATTGAATAGAGTTAACTAATTCGAATAGAAATTAGTTAATGAGATTTCGAATGAATATTGAGCTGTAAATAAGTGAATTCGATTTGAGAACTTATATTCGAAATCAAAAAGGAAACTGGAATTGAAATCGAAATTCAATTTGGTTATGAACGAGTTAAATATTTTGTTTGAACATGTTATGTTCAACAAAGAAGTGAGAGGGGCAAAATGACTAATTAAAGAATAAATGGGCGAAACTGAATTCAAGCGATTAGATGGTATTGAATTGAATTGCAAACAGGTGAATATGTGTTAAGCAGGTTTGGGATGAAGTATATGAAGTTATAAATGTAGTGCTCGACAAAAAGGTACATGTTTAAATTCATATATGGGTTTTATGCGCCGTATCGGCAAGCCGCTTGGCTTTTCCTTTTTCTTTTTGATTGAGGAAGATACCGGGAAGCTATTTGAAATTTCCCGATGCTCCCGATACAGGGGAGGTTATGGCAAAATTTTCCGGAAATTTAAGGAGTTAGAATATTTTTAAGATATTTTGATAATTTGAATCATTGTATCGACGTATTGAATTCGATAGTAAGGTGAATATAAAAATCGAATGTTGTAAACAAAAAGGGGATAGAGATAAGCGATTGGAATTGTTTCCAATTGCAAATAGAGATTTTTTCTAATATATAGAAAATAAAGGAAGTTAATATTTGGAAACGTTTTCCAAATGGCATAAGAGGCAAGAAGATTATTGAAAATATTTGGTTAACAAATATTGATAGAGAAAGATAGGGAAGTGGTTTAATTAATGAAATATTAATTAAGGAGCCCAGTGATTTGTTTGATATGTTGATTGAACACTTGTTTTTATTCGATAGTTAAATCACAGACTATCGAAGTTTTTGACCATCGTTGTCAATATGGAGAGACCGGTTGGATTATTATCCGTGAACCACTCCGTATCGGCATAAGCGTTGCAAACCAAGTATGCTGAATATATTGAAGACGGAGTAAAGTGCAAGGGCTTTTCTATTTATAGAAATAGTGCCTTCGGTTTCGTTCAATCCCAGAACGAACGTAAATGGACGAATGTCTGACAGAGTATTTCCAATGATCAAATGGGTTGGTCTGTATGAGTATATATGGTTGCAACGGATTTATCCCTTAGCATAATATCCAGAATATTTGTGCAAACTCAACTAGTGATTAACGGATCTGACAATGTGGCATTCAAAGTGATTGTGCTATCAATGAATGGTAAGTATTCGTAGCCTCAGGCCTCAACAACCGGAAAGGACAAAAATCGGGCAGGCAGCATGGCTATGTGGGTCGCACCCATTAGGGTGTATAATCACCTATCTAGAGAAATTTCTCTTGTTCCTAAATCTATCGATTCTGCCCATTCGGGAAACGGTGGTTTGAGTCCAACCGTTGGTGATATACATTCGATACACTCAAGCGAAATGAGTGGTCGGTCATGTGTGGGCCGGGTTGCAAGATGTTCTTGTTGAACCCAGTGTATTCCTCTCTAGAGATACATTATCGGAAGGTGGTCCCATACCTTGTCATGTTGGAAATCCAATATCCAATAAGCGCCATGCGGTTTTTGATTTTATACTATATATGTGGAGCGTGAGATGCAAGCGTTCTGCTATTTGGTTATTTACTTGATGTAGACATTATTATAATACCACTGGATTTTCATATCAAGTGTTTTGGGTTATAGTAAGGTAAAAACCGTCCGTGTTTATGTGTGGGCTGGTCTTACTATTACCTTTTCTTCCGAAAGAGTTTTTAAAGTTAAACAAGTGGTTGGAGTTTATGCACACCAGTCCCATGACTGACCCAGAGTTTATTTTGTTTTGTTTTCCCTAAACTCTTGGGTGCCCAAATTTGTACGGGCAGTCAAGTGTTTCAGGCTTTTACAGATACACTTGGAGGAGCTTGAAGCAGGAGGCTTCAACGTTAGTTATCTAGAGTTACTTCCGCTGGATCTAATGTTATGTGTACTCTGATGATGGTATGTATATATGTACAAAACAGATTGTATTTCAAAGGTTATGTTATATAATATATTTTATTCGTTCCGCTGTGAGTTGTGATCTTCGTTTTTCTTCTATTCTAAGTTTTCTATCTTATCTATTCTCACCCTCTATCTTCTTTCTAATAATGAGTCGTATTTCTGTGTTATTTGGGTTGGACGTGTGGTGTATTTAGTCAACTCAGATAGCCGGATTTGCGGGCCGTTTCAGTTGGTATCGGAGCATAGGTTGAGCGAATACCTAGGCTTGTTGGGGGTTGTGCTCATTAGAGATAGGGTCAGTAGTACCCTAGAATGAGTTGAGTGTATATACGAGAGAGCGTATTTGTAATTTGATATAAAAGTTGTTTTATCTTGTGTCGACTTGTCTGTTGAGTAGTTTATGAATTCTGGTCGAATCGTGGGACGCCACGAAGTCGATAGGGATTTCTAAACACTTGAACAGAGAAATTCGACACAGTATTGTTTTAAAGTGGGTGAATGAAATAATTTTACCCGAAATTCTATTTTGATATAAAAGAATAATTTTCTGAAATTATTATATTATATGGATGTGTTGAATGTTAATATTATAATCAAATACGATTATAGAAATGAAATGGTTATATAGAACCAAACAGAACTTGTATATGAATGAAATATATACCAATGAGATGAATTAGAATTTAATTCAAACCAGAATTTAGCATTCAAAATCCTGGGAAGTTGGAAATATTTTCTAAATGTAAATAATATAGCTTTGTTTTGTAAAGGATTTGAAAGAAAATCATTTTAGATGGATTTTGAAATAATAAAGCACTGAACTCACTTCGGTGACTGGGAAATAATTCTGATGATGATTGCAACATCATCAGTGTTCATTTTCAAGTTTCTAAGTGATGGATTGCTACCTTAGAAAATTTTTGATGGAAATTTGTTTGAAAGAAAACAAGTGGTTTGAAAATTCAAATGTTTTGAATTTGAAAAGAAAATAAATATATGTATATATTTATGGGATTTCAAAGGATTTGAAATAAAAATCCTGGGATTTGGATTCTGGAATTGGAATTTAACTTAAGCTGGTTAAATGGATTGAAGTGAATCAATCGACTAGAATCAATTTGGATTGGTTTAATAGAACATAGATTGGACATAAATGGATTGATCGTTGATCATTCGAATTAAGTGAAGGAAGACCAAAGGTTTTGGTGGAATTAAAATTTGTTGAAATATGAAGAGGTGAGTTTCAACATAAAGGAATGGATTTGTACCCTTTTTCCTACCTTAGCAATTTCGAGGACGAAATTATTTTAAGGGGGGAAGAATGTAACGACCCAGATTTTTGAACAGTTTATTTTAAATATTTAGTATGGGTTTAAATATTGAATTCATAATATAAATGAATTTTATATTGAATTAGGAATTATAAGTGGATTTTTATATTGAATTTATCAATATAATATTTAATTTCGAAAATATTGAATTATAGTGATATAAAAACAAAATATAACTGAACACGAAGTTAAAATGAAATCAAAATGATTCTAGCAATTTATTTGAACTCTATACTGAATTAGAACAATGATAATTCATTTTTGATGAATTTAATTTTAAATCGATAGTTTAAATTATTATTTCCCATATCTGATCAATGTAAATTGCAAAATCTGTTCCGATTGAATTCAGAATAACGTTGTAATATGGAAACGCCGGTCGGTACGTTTAAATAGGAGTTCGGAACCGCGAGATATTTTTCAAATTAAAAATATATATAAATTCAAATCAAAAACCTACATTTCATACTTCAGCCGACCTAAAAACTGAAATCACGCAGACTACTTCTTCTCGAGCTAAAATATTTGTTTCCCATTTCCAATATCAGCAAAACATCAATTTAATGGTGATGTACTTGATGTCTCCCTTCGCACCACTATATAAACAGTCGATAGCCTTCATTTTTCCTTATCCCTCTAACCAGAAAATCAATTAAAAACTCCTGTCTGTTCCTAAATCTTGAAGCCGTGCCATCCAATTTCTTTTCACCATCCTTAGTCGAAATCAAATTAAAACCCAAATCGTGAAGCTTTCGAGCTAGGGCGCGATGGAGTTCCTATTGCTCGACTTTGCTCCAGCGTGGATATTGTGGAGTGTCGTTGGGTGTAACGGGGGTAGCCGCTGAGCCGATGTGGGATGTCAGACTGTGAATCGAAGTGCGTGAAGTAGTGGAAGGGCATCGAGCTTTGATCAATGGTGTGAGATGGGATTGTGAAGATGCGATGACCTTTTTGGGTGAGGATTTGGGAGGTCCGATGATGATCTGGGGTTTGAGTGGGGTGCGACAGTAGCGGATTTCGAGCTTCTAACAATAGTGCGATGGGTTTAGCTGCTATAACCGGATGGCGACAGTTGAAGAGGAGAAGTCGATCAGTGAATTTCGAAGCTGAAGGGTTTTCTGGTAGTCCGACAACAGTGAAGAAGGAGTACAGTTTGGGAAGGGAGATTGTATGCGAAATGTTCGATGAATTGTCTGAGTATGAATGAGGCAAATTTTTGGGCCATTTTCGGTAGGAGTGATCGTTGGTTGTGGAGTCATTTCATGTTGACTTCGTAGTTGTCCGGGAAATAAGGTATACACCTTCTCGAAATTTTCTTTTATACATAAAAGGATTTATTGATGTTATTAATAAATTTAATATAGGTAAATGTTTAATCGGTAAATTAAAATAATAAATCGTAGGTGCTACCTTGCGAGATAAATTCATTAGAGACGATTCATAGTCACGACAATGTTGAATTAAACAGGATATTCAGCAATGAGGGGAAAATCAGGTGAGTAAATATCACTCACCTTTGATTAATTTTTTTTTTTATTTCGTTAAAAATAATTGTTGATGCTTGTTTGGATTTTTCTGCTTGTTTTATATATATATTAGTTATGTAGGCTATTATATATTATATATATATATATTGGGTTGATTGATTGGTTGGATTCCCGCAGTCTCATTAGCGGATGCCCGCAGTTTCATAGCGGATGATTACCCTATACGCCCCACGCTATGATTAGTGGATGACCTTCTATACCGCGATATTCTGCCACGAAGCAGAATGGGTATTATTTATGTGCTAACATCTGTGGATGCAGGAAAACAGGTTGGAGGAATCCAACTGGATTCCTCAAAAATATATTATCTGTTTGTTTATTTGTTTGCATATATATTGTGTGTTAGAAAAATAAATAATTCGTTGTTTTGTGTGTTTAAATATCACTGGGCTTAAGTAATGATATTTAAAAATATCGTGAAAGGATATTTGAGATTTAAAAAGGGAAAATTCTATTTTTAAATAGAATTTGAATTTTAAATGGAAATAAAAATTATAAACTTGTTTTGAAATAAAACAAGTAGTTTCTTTTTAAATGAAGTTTAAGAAATAGTTCTTTTATAACGAAATTATAAATGAGGTGAAAAGAATTATCATTTGATAATTCAGAAATAGAAATACAATTGTTTTGAAAATATGATTCAAAAGGAAATTTAAATATAGGATTTGAATAATAGAAAAGGAAATGGAAATTTGAATTCAAAAAGGAAAGGAAATAGAAAATTTGAATTTAGAATTCAAATAGAAAATCCAAGGTGGATTTGAATATAGAACTTTCAAATGGTGTTTGAATATAGAGAATTTGAAATAGAATTTCCAAATAGAATTTGAAATAGAATTTCAAAATAGAATTTTCAAAAGAGAATTTGAAATAGACTTTGAAAATAGAATTTCAAAGAAGAAATGAATAGAATTTGAAATATAGAATTTCAAAGAAGAATTCAAATATGAAATTTGAATAGAGATTTGAGTGGAATTTAAATATGAAATTTGAATAGAGATTTGAAATAGAAATTCGAGTATTGAATTTGAACATGGAATTGAACATAGAAATTCAAGTAGAAATTCGAATATGAGATTTCAAAATAGAATTTGAAATAAACTTTGAAAATAGGATTTCAAAGTAGAATTGGAAATAGAATTTCAAATAGGATTTCAAAATAGGAAATCCAAATGGTTTTGAAATGGAATTTGAATTCAAGGGAATTCAAATGGATTTGAGTGAAGAAATTCAAATGGTGTTAAAAATGAATTTGAATATTAGGATTCAAATGAAAAGGGAAAATGAAATTTGAATATAAGAAATTCAAATTGAGTTCAAATAAGGATTTAATCTAGGAGATTTGAATATAGAAATTCAAATGAAGTTTTGAAAATAGATTTGAATATAGAAATTTAAATGGAGTTTTGAAACTAGATTTGAAATAGAATTCAAATAAGAGGATTTGAATGATAGAATTAAAAAGGGGTGGAATATTTGAAATTTCAAAATAGAATTAAATCGGAGATTGGATATTTGAAATTCAAATAGAATAAATATAGAATTTGAATTCGAAGAGAATAGGGAATTTGAATGTAGAATTCAAAAAGGAATTTAAATGGAATTTAAATTATAGAATTTGAATATAGCATTTAAATGGAATTTTAAACTATGAGATTTAGCTATATAATTCAAATGGAATTTGAAATATGGAATTTGAATATAGGATTCAATAGAAGTGAAATTTGAATTTGAATATAGAGTTCAAATAAAAGTGAAAGTGAAGTTTGAATGGAGTTGAATTTATATAAACGAAGAAGAAAAAAAGGTTATATATATAAATATAATTAAAACGAACTCGCCGCAGCGCTGCAGTTCGTAAATTGGCGATTCGAACTTCAATTGAATATACAGAACCCAATTGAAGTCGGATTTCTTTGAAACAAGAAACGTCAGGACCAGTTTGATAATAGTTTTCTAATGAAAGAGAAAAATCTGAATTTCGTCGTATAGATTTTGAGTTATGTCAAAATCAAATTTTCAGAAAAACAGCGCCAGAACCATTATAAAACCATAACGGTTTATTTAATTAAATTAAAGGATTTTAAGCAAATAAAAATCGAAATTTCTATTTAGAAAGATCCAGATGTGAGTTATAAAATATATGTGAACTCCAGTGGAGTAATGAGTTGATTTCTGAAATAGAAATCAGATTTTTGATTTATTGAATAGAGTTAACTAATTCGAATAGAAATTAGTTAATGAGATTTCGAATGAATATTGAGCTGTAAATAAGTGAATTCGATTTGAGAACTTATATTCGAAATCAAAAAGGAAACTGGAATTGAAATCGAAATTCAATTTGGTTATGAACGAGTTAAATATTTTGTTTGAACATGTTATGTTCAACAAAGAAGTGAGAGGGGCAAAATGACTAATTAAAGAATAAATGGGCGAAACTGAATTCAAGCGATTAGATGGTATTGAATTGAATTGCAAACAGGTGAATATGTGTTAAGCAGGTTTGGGATGAAGTATATGAAGTTATAAATGTAGTGCTCGACAAAAAGGTACATGTTTAAATTCATATATGGGTTTTATGCGCCGTATCGGCAAGCCGCTTGGCTTTTCCTTTTTCTTTTTGATTGAGGAAGATACCGGGAAGCTATTTGAAATTTCCCGATGCTCCCGATACAGGGGAGGTTATGGCAAAATTTTCCGGAAATTTAAGGAGTTAGAATATTTTTAAGATATTTTGATAATTTGAATCATTGTATCGACGTATTGAATTCGATAGTAAGGTGAATATAAAAATCGAATGTTGTAAACAAAAAGGGGATAGAGATAAGCGATTGGAATTGTTTCCAATTGCAAATAGAGATTTTTTCTAATATATAGAAAATAAAGGAAGTTAATATTTGGAAACGTTTTCCAAATGGCATAAGAGGCAGGAAGATTATTGAAAATATTTGGTTAACAAATATTGATAGAGAAAGATAGGGAAGTGGTTTAATTAATGAAATATTAATTAAGGAGCCCAGTGATTTGTTTGATATGTTGATTGAACACTTGTTTTTATTCGATAGTTAAATCACAGACTATCGAAGTTTTTGACCATCGTTGTCAATATGGAGAGACCGGTTGGATTATTATCCGTGAACCACTCCGTATCGGCATAAGCGTTGCGAACCAAGTATGCTGAATATATTGAAGACGGAGTAAAGTGCAAGGGCTTTTCTATTTATAGAAATAGTGCCTTCGGTTTCGTTCAATCCCAGAACGAACGTAAATGGACGAATGTCTGACAGAGTATTTCCAATGATCAAATGGGTTGGTCTGTATGAGTATATATGGTTGCAACGGATTTATCCCTTAGCATAATATCCAGAATATTTGTGCAAACTCAACTAGTGATTAACGGATCTGACAATGTGGCATTCAAAGTGATTGTGCTATCAATGAATGGTAAGTATTCGTAGCCTCAGGCCTCAACAACCGGAAAGGACAAAAATCGGGCAGGCAGCATGGCTATGTGGGTCGCACCCATTAGGGTGTATAATCACCTATCTAGAGAAATTTCTTTTGTTCCTAAATCTATCGATTCTGCCCATTCGGGAAACGGTGGTTTGAGTCCAACCGTTGGTGATATACATTCGATACACTCAAGCGAAATGAGTGGTCGGTCATGTGTGGGCCGGGTTGCAAGATGTTGTTGTTGAACCCAGCGTATTCCTCTCTAGAGATACATTATCGGAAGGTGGTCCCATACCTTGTCATGTTGGAAATCCAATATCCAATAAGCGCCATGCGGTTTTTGATTTTATACTATATATGTGGAGCGTGAGATGCAAGCGTTCTGCTATTTGGTTATTTACTTGATGTAGACATTATTATAATACCACTGGATTTTCATATCAAGTGTTTTGGGTTATAGTAAGGTAAAAACCGTCCGTGTTTATGTGTGGGCTGGTCTTACTATTACCTTTTCTTCCGAAAAGAGTTTTTAAAGTTAAACAAGTGGTTGGAGTTTATGCACACCAGTCCCATGACTGACCCAGAGTTTATTTTGTTTTGTTTTCCCTAAACTCTTGGGTGCCCAAATTTGTACGGGCAGTCAAGTGTTTCAGGCTTTTACAGATACACTTGGAGGAGCTTGAAGCAGGAGGCTTCAACGTTAGTTATCTAGAGTTACTTCCGCTGGATCTAATGTTATGTGTACTCTGATGATGGTATGTATATATGTACAAAACAGATTGTATTTCAAAGGTTATGTTATATAATATATTTTATTCGTTCCGCTGTGAGTTGTGATCTTCGTTTTTCTTCTATTCTAAGTTTTCTATCTTATCTATTCTCACCCTCTATCTTCTTTCTAATAATGAGTCGTATTTCTGTGTTATTTGGGTTGGACGTGTGGTGTATTTAGTCAACTCAGATAGCCGGATTTGCGGGCCGTTTCACGTTTTAAACATTTGGTATTGATTATTTTACTTTTATAGTCATGAGTTTAGGGGAAGTAATTTTCTTTAGTATAATTATAGGATATATATAGATAGATATAGGATTTAGGGGGAGTATGTTTAGGATTTCTTTTTAATGACAAAAGGGAACAAATTATAAAATAAGGATTAGTTTAAGGGAGAATATGTAGAATTCATGATGACAGGGGGAGTATAAGAAGGATCAAAATCGTATTAACAACTATGAAAAATTTATAAATCAAGGTTGTTATCATCAAAAAGAGGGAGATTATTGGAGAATGAAGTTTTGATGATAACAACCTTATTTTAGTTATCAGTAATAATTGTTTATAAAATATATACTAACGTCTCTGTCTAGAATATATATACATATGCAGGATTTGTATACAGGACTTAAATATTGAAGATTGTACAATTTCAGAATTTGAAGAGATTCAGAATTCAGAAGAGATTCAAGACTTATGAGTAATCAATCTATCAAGAATTCAAGAGTTCAAGACAAATATAGTAATAGAGTCTAGTTTATATGTAAGACTCTAAATAGCACTCCAGGTTGAAATTCAAATTCTATTTTTCAAAATTCTGATTTTCAAATTTCAAATTATGATTTTCAAAATTCAAATTTTAATTTAAAATTGTTTTTATATCTTACTTATGATTAAAATAATTTTTAAATTTAAGTTTATATAATTTTATACTTATATACTTTTATAGTTATATAGTTTTAAACTTTATAAATTTATAAATATGTTTATATAATATATAATTATGTTTTTATATGGTTTTATACTTTAGAATATTCATTTATATCACCAAGTTTTTGTTAGTATGCTTTGTGACCAAAATACCCAAAGCCCAAGCATTTTATCAGGAAGGCTACTCAGGGCTTGAGTATGAACTGGCAGTGATCGGGTTTGCTTGCAAGTAGTAAGACAACATGGGAAAACTTGGATTTCTATGCACATAAGCTTCGGGTCGGATTCCATCATTAAGATCGGATCGAGCTAAGGCAAATATGCCTCACCAACTAAACCGGATCGGGTCGGAGTAGGGGGGTCTGACCCACCTGGGATGATGAATTATGGATAACTGAAGGTTGTTACCCTATGTTCTCCACTACTTCCGAGCTTCACTAAACAACCGACACGTGGCATAACCGACCCAGACTGCCAAGTAACTCACCCGCAACTATAAATATTGGAGAATGCAATAAATTAAGGGACTTTTGGCACTTTGTTTGTTCATCGCTGCCACGGCCGAATTCCTCTATAGATAACCACCTTCTTCTCCCATGAAAATAATGAATTTAGAGAGAAATATTCATTGAATTCGAGTGATTGTGTGAATTTATTCATTGTAATTGTAATCTATGAATGAAATGAGAAACTATGAAGTGGATGTAGGCTCATTAACGCCGAACCACTATAAATCTCGTGTATTAATTGCTTTTTCTCTGTTTTTAGATTATTACTCTTGATTATTCTTTACGAAATATATCCTATTGGGTGTTAGTGCCATTTTTTGGTCTAACATTTTGGTGCTTTCACTGAGATATGAAGATTCTTAGTGTTTAAGGATTTTCTAGTCTACTTACTGGATCACCAAGTCCGATGAGGAAATCCTGTGAATTCAACGTTTTTGCTATTGGCTTTGTAATCGTGGAGATCACCAGATGAGAAGCCACCTCCACACCATCAAACAACAATCGCCAAAATCCAGAAATGGAGTCTAGGAGAGCTTCTAAATCGGATCGAATATGTTTCCAGTTCAAATGAAGTCTTCAGATCGGATACAGTAGAGCACTTTGGGTAGGATGGATAGTAGCAGATCGGTTCAGATGGAGGGTAAGCCTTCGGATCAGAATTCCGTTTTCTATAACACTAGGAGAATGGGTCGGAGAAGGTGATCCTACCTGAACATGCCAGAAGCTTAACCACACGGATTGGATGGGAGTTCCAGATCGGATGATAACCCGGTTGGGATCGGGGTACCCATATCTGACCCTCTTAGCTCCCAAAGAATAGCAGCGAGCCAGAAGGAATTGCTCAACCTGATCTGGAGAAACTTGCTCGACCTGCAGCTCCAAAAGATATACTCGATCCGACCTGAAGAGACACTTCTGAGCCGCATCTTGAAGGAAAATTCCGATCCGACCTGGAAGAATGACCCTGATCCGAACCGCAGGAGAAGACCCGAACCGACCAGCTGATGTTAACCCCATCCGGTCCAGAAATATGACTCGAACTGCACCCAGACGATATAGGGTTATTTTTGAAAAAAACTATTTTTGGGTACAACCTAAATTTGAATAAAAGGGCCTAATTTTTTTCGGGCGATGCACGCGAACCCGTGCCGCAGCGCAGTGGCCAACATTGATTATCAAGGCTTAACAACCAAGACTCAACACTTAGTCCAAGAATATCAACGACTAAATGGCAACGATTAGAATTCTCCCTAAAGACATGAACCTTATTCACTGATGTTCAATGAAGGGAGTTCCCGAAAAAGATTTGGCATGTTAACCATGGCATGTATGAAAAAGACTACTTCTAGACAGCCTCCTTTTTAAGGTTTCAATGGTGTACAGACCTCTCCAATGCAATTGATGTTCCTGAACAAGTATTGACCATCCGGTTTACATGACTTAAACCTGCTCAACCGGTGGAATATCAAATGGCATTGATATGGAGTAGCCCAAGCACTATTCCAAAGATGACTTGGATGATCTTAGCAGTGATGGTTTTTTAATGACTGGATACCTAAGAATGGGAATGGTCTGTGGTTTTTTAATGATGGGATATCTAAGAATGGGAATGATCTTAGCAACGATGCATCGCGGAAGGAGTCCCTCGATTACCTGTCCGAAGACATAGATCCTAGAGAGGATACAGATTCGAGAAGCAGAAGGGCTACACTTAGTGAAGCAACTGTGGATATTCCAATTGATAACGACAACCTAGCAAAGGTCTTGAAAATCAGATCTCATTTGGACCACCTTCGGACATAGGAACTGATAGATTTTTTACGATCCAATCCGGATACATTTGCATGGACTCATGCTGACATGTGTGGGATCTCACCTCCAATTATGAGTCATTCACTGAACATAAACCCGTAGTATCCACCTGCTAAATAAAAGAGGCATATGTTGGGCTTAGAGAGGTCAACTGCCTTAAAAGAAGTAGAGAAGCTGAGAGATAATGGATTCATCAAAGATGATGCATATCCCAACTTGATATCGAACTTTGTACTTGTTAAGGAGGTTAATGTGAAGTGGCGAACATGCATCAATTTTTAAGATTTGAATAAGGCTTGCCCAAGAGACAGCTTCCCATTACCCAGAATTGATCAGCTAATGGATACGACAACTGGAAATGAACTGCTCTCTTTTATGATGCATATTTGTGTTACAAACAGATTCCTATGCTCGTGCCTCATCAAGAACATACTAGCTTTATCATAAACCTTGGACTATGCTGCTACATGGTAATACCTTTCGAACTGAATAATGCCGGAGCAATGTACCAATGCTTGGTGAATCGTATGTTCCACAACTAAATTGGAAAGTCCATGGAAGTTTATATAGATGATATGCTTGTGAATTCCAAGCATACGCATCATATTTGACAGAGATGTTCAATATCCTCCGACATTGTGGAATGAATCCAAACCCTTTGAAATGCCCATCTGGTGTTGCATCAAGGAAGCTTCTTAGCTTCACAGTTAGCTCACGTGAAATCGAAATCATCCCTGATTAGATTGCAGCAACCAAGGACATTTGTAAGCTATAGTGAATTAAAGATGTTCAAAGCTTGGTAGGAAAGGTGACAACAATGAGTAGATTTATTTCTATACCTACCTATAAATGCATCCCTTTCTCCATTTGATAAAATGAGGAAAACACGGCTTTAAATGGACCCCAGATTACATTGAAGCTTTTCAGAACCTGCTACTTCATTTTGAAGGGCCCCTGATATTGTCTAAGCCAGTGGCTCAAGAAGATTGCTTTCATATACTTTGCAGTATCATCCCCCGCAATCAGTCCAACACTTGTTCATAAAGAAAATAAAGCTCAAAGACTAGTATATTATATGAGCAAAAAGTTAGCAGCGGCGGAACGCAACTGCCCAAAGAGTAAAAAGCTCGCTTACAGCTTGTTGATTGCCTCGATAAAGCTTCACCACTATCTCAGAGCTCATCCAATTGTGGTATACACTGACCAACCACTATAATAGGTCCTACAATGGCCTGAGGCATCTAGTATAATTTCTCAAATAGAACATCGGGCTTAGCCAGTTTGATCTCAATTTCCTCCCACGGAAGCCCATACGGGAGTAAGTATTACCCGATTTCATCGCGGAGTTTACCATTCTCGAAGAGGATGTATTAGATGAAGAAGATGACCCCTCAGAACAAAAGATGAAGTCCAGCACCTAGAAACTGTACACAGATGGTGCTAAAAATTATCAATGGTCCAGCAACAAAGTCATGTTGATAACTCCTGAATGACGGTCAATTTACTATGCCTTACCAGTGGATTTCTCTATTAATAACAAGATTCCGAGTATGAGGCATTGATTGCCGGAATGGAACTAGCTAAAGAAGTTGGGAGTAGCTGCATGGACATCTCATGTAATTCCCAGATTATTGCTTGCCATATTCATAGAGAATTCCAAACAAAAGAATCGTGACTTGCAGCTTTCATATAAAGGGTTGAAGAGATATTAGATGGCCTAAAGTACTACAACATATCTTATATTCTACATGTAGGGAATCAGGACTCGGACAAGTTGGCAAAGTTAGTGAGCACTAACAATCCAGAATGGATGGATATGGTCCCAATCGAGAAACTAGAAACCTCGAGTGTTGATCAGATTGAAGTTGATCCGGTGTTAGAGACCGAACATGAGAGAGGTTCATGGATGACCACCATAAAAAACTTCCTGCAGCATGGAACGCTTCCGACAAAGAGAAGTAAAAGTTGTGCCATAGTTCTCTATGACTTAAGATGTGGCATGCAAGGATACATTGCTTATTTCCCTTTTGAGGTTGTCCTGAATAGACATCAACAAGTCTCATTTCTAATTCACCACCCCGAATGTTTTGACAAAGGCATTAATCAGCTTCCCGCTAGATGGGAGATCTGCACGAATGAAACTAATGACGAACAACGTTTGCAGTTAGAAAATGAAGAATCACAATTCCACTCCCTTCATTGATTATTTATCAAGTAACTTATTCCTCATACACGGATGGAAACTAGAGATTCGAGCATGGATTGCTTGTGATTACATCATCTAATTCAAATTTGACACATCATAACCTAGCATGACCGACTGCCTTAGTCTTGCCTGAAGATTGGCGAGTTAAAGATTTGGAACACTTGGGCTTGGATGTTGATTGATTGTACACACATCAACTCTTATTCCCGGCATGGGATAGAAGATACATGTGGATAGAAGAAGCATGTCTATCTTTATAGCCCCCATATCCACTTCCTAATGGAAAGGGCTAAGCTTATGCAAGCATGGACTCATTTTCAATCATATCCTACTTCTTAGGATGGAAAGTGCGAAGTTTCTATAAGCATGGGGTCCTTACTCCCCTGCCAATTTCCATTATAGCATCGACAAGATGAAATGCTACCATTAGCGGTTTTGATTTAATTACTTGACCTTCATTCCTTGCCCTAGACATTAGGGCAAGAAGGCAATTCAAAGGAGATGTGATCTCGTCGTTCGCTCACCAGAATACGGTTAACCACCTTTGTCATTCCAAGACCTTGATCAAGGTCTATTTACTATTGGGACTCCTACCCCGAGAATATTTGAAAAGGTATCCTTCGTCAGATAAAGATATTTGCAGTCGCCTCTAGCAGAGATAGGACTAGGTAAAAATGGACCTCCAAAGAGCATGCAACGCCATTTTCGCTCAGAACGAGATTTGTTCCTTTAATAGGATTATTCTTTAACCATGACTCTTATATTTGCAAACTCTATGAGTTATTGATGTAATTAACTCAGATGAATTAATATGTGGATGGTGTAGGTACCTAGGATTTGATACCGATCAGACTTCTAACACCCGCATATAGAGTTATGGAGAAATAACATAATGAGCCTGACTGAAATGATCGTTAACAAAGCCACGCCCTCCGCCTAAGAGAAGTTGTATAGCTCAAGGTGGATCCGAGATGACAATCCACTCCTTGGCTCACACGTGGCAGACCTCAAGATAATTGTGCATTGACCGTTCCATTTCAAAGTCGGAAAGTAATTCCAGATGGACATAGTTCGACCATCCATATGGCTCGATCCTATGCTGGATGCCACCAGATTACATGATTCCAAATAAAGGAGGCAACACTACCCCTTGATATGCTTGCTTTTCAATCATGCAATTTACTTTTACATGCTTCCTGAGTTATTGACATGACGAACTCATGCGATATGAATGATGCAGGTACCCAAATTCTATGTCGATCACTCCTCCCATAGATTAATCGGAGGAACACAAAACTTGGAAAACGTGATCCGACTGTTTTCCTGACTAACTCTAATCCTCAGTGTTTGGATAGAAGTATAAACTTAGGACGAGTGTGATGGGCGCGCCAAGATTAAAGACCACTCATCTGTGGCTCTAACTCTTATGAGAGAGAGTATAAAGGATGGGAAGATGACGTCCACAACTCTAACTCTCATGATTCGAGAGAGAGTATAAAGGACAGGAAGATGACGTCCACAACTCTAACTCTCATGATTCAATATAAAGTATAAAGGACGGGAAGAAGGCATCCGCCACTCAAACTCTCATGGTCCAAGAGAGAGTATATAAGACATAAAGATGGCGGCCTCAGGGAGTAATGGTGCACCACGATTAAAGACCGCCTTGACACTCTAACTTGTGCATACGTCAGGAGAGTATAAAGGTACTAAAATTAAGTACCGAAGACAACGGGCACTTACCCCCATTGAAGGATTGGGGACAAGATAAAAAGCTGAGCCAACATCCCTACATAAGGATTGGGGGCAACGAAATGTTGATCCTAATCAGTCCAGAACAAACCCTAACTAGGCATGTATTCAAGATTGATTGGGGGCATACACATCACACCCCTGTGTTGTATATTACTTAGTTTAGTAATGGTTTTATATTGCAAAGATTATTGTTTGTAGGGATGCAGGATTGAAACTTTCATCTAATCTGTGATGTGATTTATTGTTAATTACTTATATTAGTAATATTTGACTACAACTGCATTTGATTGAAGTAAATGAAAAGCTTGCAAATATTTGACTTTGTAGGGAAATTACTTTATTTACAAAAATGAGGGTATACACAAAGGAATTGATCAAAAGAACGCGAGGACCGCACTCGCAACAATCACAATGGACTAGTGGAAAACAAGCAAAGGAACCATCTAGAAGGCCAGTTCTGATACCTAATGCTAAAATTCCCATGCGACTCAAGGTGACGATTGAAAAGAGGCCTTGAGAGTAGATCGTTCAACAACATATCACATGACCTGAGACAATGACCGAAAGGAGGCCTTGGGAGTAACGTCTCGGTGTAACGACGAGTATCACCTTGCAAGTACACTGAATGGAAAATGAGATGACTCGAGCACTTAGATAACTCAATCACTAAGCTTTGAAAGAAATGTCTTTTTTTCATGCATCCATGTCTAAATTTGAAAGGGATGTGATACGACTACCAGTTTTTTTCCATTACCCTTGAACTGGGGGAATAACTATTAAAAGTACTTACAAATGGCATAACTTATCTATCTGTGTCTAATTTGTGTTTTGATCCTAACAAGCAGCTTGAGGACCACAAAGCGGATACAGAGTGAACGTTCATTTGTTAGTACCGACCGACTTCCCGATTGAGAGGCCCCGGATAAGGGGGTATGCCATTACTTCGACTTCTAGCTTGCAAGGAAGCAGATTGCATTATACTCCGACTCAAGGGTTAAGAATAAGGAAGGTATAACTTTCTTTCATGCTAAGGATATTGGCGTAGAAGGAGCTAGGAACGAAGGAAGTTAGCAGATTTCCTCTCGTGGTGATCCCTCAGCATATCATACCAAATATGAAATGAATAGTGACCTTGCTGAATTGAGAACGCAGATGGCTCGGCAAGATGACTTTCTCCGGAAGTGACAGAGAATGATGGATAACTTCTTTACTCAGATAGATTGAAGGCTGAGTAATTACGGCTTACTCGCTGGAGCGAGCACCATGGGAATTCAAGCGACAACGAACTTGGCTCAAACACTCACTGTTCTGCGGTTCAAATTGCATGAGACCCTAGGACAAGTTGGCCACATTGTATTGAGTGAAACAAGGTGCAATCAAACTCCTCCCAGACATATGCACCATGCAATTTTTGGATGAAAACGGCGGCAATGCAAGAGCCAATGGAAACTTAAACGGAGACCGACCAACCTCTGCTTCAATTCAGATCAATGCTTCAAATCCAACTCAACTTCAACATGAAGCTCACCATTCCTTAATGTATGAGGGAAGCGAAAGAACGTGAGCTATAAATAATTTGACCTTATCGCCATCCGGCTTTCGATCCTCAGAGCTTGGATAGGAGTCCCAAGACAAACATGAGTTGGACACGAACAAATCATTTTGTATCAATCTCTAACTCATGACTTGATGAGGGAGTATGAATTCAGAGAAGACGTGGATTTGATGCTCACCACTTAGCAAAACCTCTGTGGATGGGGGTGCGGGATACGAGTTTCAAGCAGTGTAATCTGACTATGAAATACCCCACCTTCGTTATGGTCACTCACAAAGGGAATGTCTTAACTTCGGTGGAGCATTATAGGTAAAAGATGAAGATAAATTACAAGACAGACAAATAAAACAGCGGAAAATAAAGTCATTTTATTAACAATGTAGTTTAATCAAGCTTTTACAACAGTTGTCTTAAAAACAATACATAATACTTCTGTCTTGATTCAAAAACTTCCAAGTATAAAAGAAGCATAAAAATAACAGCGATTTATTCTCCAATAGAGTAAAGCAAGCCATAGCTAAAATGAGACTGAATCCAAAGCAATACATGATGATCTTGAAGCAACAAGTAATCCAAGATAAGAAGAAGTGTTTCCTCCCTGTGAACATGGGGGAGGGGGGGAACGGAAGAAAAGAGGTGAAACAAAACTAGGTCAGGCATAAGTCTAGTAAGTCCAGCTACTTACAGCATATGAACAAGCAAGAACAACATGACATGAATTAAACCGAATAAAGACATAAGCATGATGATAAGGAACATAGGATACATAGGATAAGCAATAGGCAAGATAAACTAAGTATAACATCGCATGTTAACTATTCTCTGCTTCGCTACTACCCTGTTATTCTGATTTCTATATCTCTTCACCACCTAATGAGTGTCCCAACTAGTAATCTGTATAAAGGATAATATTACAACGTGATCCCAATCCCCACAATTGTGATAGCCTTCAGGTGTACATCTATCGTGAGGATTCCACCTCAATCAGCCTAATTGCCATGAACATGTTAGATGTATCCTTACTACCCTATTGATCGGCTCCCTACTTGTACAAATGTTCCATGTGTCCGTGTCAATCGGCCCCCTCTTGCGTGTAGATACCCTGTGCTGGTCCCACCATAAGGTGTATCAATCCTCATGATAGTGACCCGACACGAATCAAGATGCACAGTGTATAACTATTGGTACCCAGTGCTAGATTTTCCCACTCCGGAGTACATACATGCCCGTAAACCATTGGAACCTACAATGACGTGCCCCCTGCCGCTGCTTTGACCGCTTCCAATCTGCCCATTAATCGTGCCCCACCTTACCTAGTTTCAAGGTACCATGTTACATCTATGTGGGTTACTGCTGAAACGGGTCCCTGTTACTAGGGTTTCTTACTGGTTAAGTTTGTGGGCCTATATTTACTAATATTACCCACCCAACTCGATATGTACTTAACCCTCCCACCAATCCAAGCATGTTTATATAATGGTTAAGTTTTGTGGGCCTATATTTACTAATATTACCCACCAACCCGACGTGTACTTAACCTTCATACAGATTCAAGCATGTTTATTTAATGGTTAAGTTTTGTGGGCTTATATTTACTAATATTACCCACCAACCCGACGTGTACTTAACCTTCCCACAGATTCAAGCATGTTTATTTAATGGTTAAGTTTTGTGGGCATATATTTACTAATATTACCCACCAACCCGACGTGTGCTTAACCTTCCCACGGATTCATGGTTAAGTTTTGTGGGCCTATATTTACTAATATTATCCACCAACCCGACGTGTACTTAACCTATTACTCGTCAAGTCGTGTTGGTTAAGTGATTCTTATTAACTTAACCTTTCTAGCTTATCATGTTGGATTGGTTAAGTGTGATTTATTAACTTAACCATGTTCACTTTTTAGGTTATATAGGTTAAGTATTTCCCATTTAACTTAACCCCATTCGTTCATCAAGTTATATTGGTCAAGTGTCATTAATCAATTTAAGTTAACTTAACTCACCCACTCATCACGTCATGTTGGTTAAGTGTTTCCTTCTAGTGTTGATTTGACCCTACCTCAAATCATGTTATATTGGTTAAGTGATGCCCTCTCGTGTTAACTTAACCCTTCCCATACATCATGTTATATAATTGGTCAAGAGTTTTCCTCTTGTATTACTTAACCCCACCACATGTCATAATATATTGGTTAAGTGTATCCTCTTGTGTTACTTAACCCTACCACAAGTCATTATATATTTCGGTTAAGTGTTCCTATGAACTTAACCCTAGTCATCCATGTTATAATGGTTAAGTGTTCCTATGAACTTAACCCCACCCATCAGTTTAGTTAACACGTTGAATTGGTTAAGTGTTACCTTATTTAACTCAACCCTACCAAAACTTGACTTAGCTTTAATTCATTCATTAAAGCACCAACCACTCACATTAGACAGGTATTGCTGCAGTCACTGGATGTGCCGGTCGGTTCCGGACAGGTTTACACCGCAACTCAGTCTAACCTCGGGTTCTTTTGGACTCAATGCGCTAACCTCCCACATTAGACATGTATTGTTGTGGTTACTGGATGTGCCGGTTGGTTCCAGGCAGCTTTACACCGCAACTCAGTCTAACCTCGGGTTAGGCATATTCGTCTTTCCTACAATTTACATATTTCTTATTATGGCAAATTCGATATGTAAATTATTCCTAATTTAATTATGCCATAATTATCCTTTTAATTATGCTCACAATTAATGGTATACTAAATATACCATTTCATGAACCAATCTATGACATGTAATTTTCATGTTTATCCTTCATATTTATATGTAAACTATAAATCAATTATTGTCATGGCCCACTTCCCTTCTAAATCATGTTCATAATTAATGGCATACCAATTATACTGTTTTCATGCTAATTACTCAAATCCACTAAAACTAATCATGATCCCGTTTCTCAAGTTATGCCCAACCAATTCCAATTTCAAGTTATTCATCAAAATAGGCTATACCTCGTCTCCCCAAACTTGCAATAATAGTCATTCCCAAAATCACTATGTCATATATTTAGTGTTCCAAATCAATAGTTAAGCCCAATCTAGTTTTAATATAATAGTATACAGTGTATGGTCAAAACTTGGTTTACAATCCAACTAACCCAAATTTGCAGTTATAATGATAACAATGCCCCAATGTCAACTACAAGTTTTGCCCAACCATTTCACCAAATATGTTATGTTCAGTTACTTTCCCCAATTATGTTATGCCAATATTGTCAATTTCATATTTATGCCCTAATAACCCAAACCTTCCCCGTATTCCCATCGTACGTATATCGCGATTCAACCTAGATCATAGGTCAATCTAGATTCACAAATAAAAAGGAACAAATAGGAATAATATGACAATGATAGGCATAAGAACTGGCGCAAGATGATAGTCCCAAAACACAAGAATTACAGATCTAATAGAATTACAGCATAACTGAATAAACTGATTTAGAATCATTGCAGGCATATAGATCTGATTATGAACAATATTATGGATATGAAAGGCTTGAATAATAAACTAGTTCGACAACTTGTATAGGTTCGATTGGATCGATAAGAAGCAACCCACAGTCATAGATTTACAAAGGCTAAGAATAGATCCAAATAGAAAATCAAGCATAGGTCCAAATTCATTTTATTCCATGTCCATACTATAATTGGTTGTCTAGATATGAAAGTAATAGTGAACTTACAAAACAAAGGCAAGTCTTGTTTTCTGGAATCTGTATTATAAAACGGAATTTCTCGCCTTTGATGTATATCGTTGAATACTCTAAATTAAATTTGATTTAATTTGATTCTTGCTTTAATCTTGTTTCTGAGTTGAAAGAGATGACGACTATTCTAGGTTCCCATAGACGGTATGACAGCTCTTAGTATGAATATTTGTGATTTTAGGTTTGAGTGTTAGGTTGCTTATATAGAGTTCCAATTTAATTAGAGCCGTCGGATGAACCTAGCGTTAACCACAACCATTTAGTCAGGATAGAGTGACACCTCAGCCCTAATGACTCGGCAAGGAGTCAAAAAGGACTCAGCAATGACTCATAGTCCGGACCAGATCACTCCGGAAACCTATGCAGGTTTTTAGCCCAGACTGGGTGCACTTGGTAGGTGCGCCAGTTAATTTTTGTACTGGCACACTTGTGAAGTGCGCCAGTGTATTCTGGTCGACTTCCAGTTTTCTTGCCTAAATTCGTTCGTCCCTATCTTCTTCATACGGTATCCGTTTTACGCAAATTTGGACTCTATCTCAAGCATAATTCCGAGACGAACGCAATGGTGTAACCTATTTCATCTAATTCTCCTTTTAGTAATTAATTATTCTGTAATTATCTCTTATGTCCCGTTTTAAAATTACGGGGTGTTACATTCCCCCATACTTAAAGGATTTCGTCCCCGAAATCTTCAAGTTAGGAAGAACGTATATCCTAACATCTAACATCCATCTACTCAACCATTCAATCACAGGCATCCATTGTCATTAAAAAGGTTTCTAATGTTTTTCATGAACATATGCATAAACCCAAATGCAAAATCAGGCGGTCTACTGATCCAGTTGACCTCCTTAATGTGAATTATGAGAGTGTCATGTGTCCAATATGTATGCAAATATCTCTAATCATGTAAATACTATATGTGTGCATATTCATTCATCCATATGCAACATCCATATGATAACACATCAAGTTCCAATCCATATACAAATACATCCATATGCATATGCAATATGAAAGTGACTGAGCCAATCTAGTGCATAATGTGTGTATATGCATCCACGAGCAACCACTAGCAAACACTTGCAACCACTTGCATCCACCAATCATAACATGTCTCAAACACATGTTTACATGCTTCTACCTAAGGATCGAGGATAGGACCGAGAGGATATACTTAAAAGATAAAAACTAGCATGCAAATAATTATTACAGAAAAAGTGGAATCAAGGATATACCCTCAAAAAGGGTATGATGCGCGTATCTAGTCTTCAGTCTTCTAATTTGCATCTTCTTGAGCTTCACTCCACCGTATCTTAACTAATTTAACTTCATGATTGCGAAGCTTCTTGACCTCCATTTCCATAACCTACTAGTAAAGATAGGACCTCGATCACTTACTATGCTAGAGAGTATCCAATGTAGTCGAACTATCTTTCCAAGATAAACACATATTAACCATGATACCAAGTGTATATACTAAGATGATTAAAGATCACTCTTCTACTTAGCTTATCCATCATGTCACAAATCTGAGAGTCGATATCTCTCACACAAACCATCCTAGTCAAACTTGACATTCCTAAAGTACAAGCCCCAAAAGCCTAAACCACTATCAGACAAGCACCCAAGGAATGCCTCCTCCGAATTTGGACGATCTATGTGAGATGATACTAGCAAAACAACCAAACAATTGATCACTTAACCGACTCTGGCTATCCTCGCCAATCTTACTCCAAAACTATCATTGATCGCATAACGAGCTTTGCGTTGTCAACAAGATATATGTGGAAGTCTACCTCACGTTTTAGGGGACAAACCCCTAACCTTAATCAAAAACATCTGCGTACTCATGGACTACTCCAACGGATCGAAAATCGTCGATAAATTCATAAAGTGATTCTAGGTAGCTAAGACAAATGATCCCTTAGGATCGCACGAAATTTCGAGGGTATTCCCGAGGCAAGTCGAAAGTCTAACTACCCTCCTTTCACAATTACTAGCTAACCAATCCATGCCTAGAATCAACCCATAGCCCATGAAACCAAAAACATAAGTATCTCAAATCCTTACAAACCAAAGAGAAATGAGCCGAACCACAAATTGGATTTGAGACAATAATGGGATCCTCTACTATACAAGTACTAAGGTGCAGAGGCTCAACTATGGAAGCAGATATAAACGAATGTGAAGCGCTAAAATCAAAAAGAGTACTGACAGGATGATCAAGAAGAAAAACTAAACTTTTACAATAGAAACCTTACTACCTCTCTCTCCGGTACGCTGGCGGTGAAATCATGTATTTGCCCTCCTGAAAATCCTGTCATTTGTTCTTGCTCTTGTCCTTAATTGTATGACCCGTCATACCATAATAAAGACACTTCCTCTTGTTTTAGGTTTTACTAATCTTTCATTTTTACCTCCTCTGTGAACCAAGTTTATACCCATGAGTTCCTCATCCTTGGGTTGTGCTTCTTAGCAAAACTCACTCAGCCTCATTTTTAGTATCCTTGACAAGTCTCTCGAAATCTGCCTCCATCGCACAGAGAATCCTACAAAGCTCAAAAGAAAATTAGCCGCAGGTGAAATTATTACTGCTTTAGATGGAAGTTGGGCACTTATTTGCCCTTTGACAAGTGTCGTAGTCTCGTCGAGCCTACGGAACCATGCCGTGATGAGGTTACCTCCCAGAAAGCTAGGACCCCCGGAGACTCAGGAAAGAAGGAAACAAGGATTCAAACAGAGGATCAAAAGATAGTGCATATGGTTTTGGGGAATATGCTTTTAAAACAAAACTTTTCTTTTGAAAATGCTTCTTTTAAAACTGTTTTGAAAATAATTTTTCAAATCTTTTAACTAATCCGGTAACCTTCAGCTCTGATACCAAGTGAAACACCCCATCTTCGTTAAGGTCACTCATAAAGGGAATGCCTTAACTTCGGTGGAGCACTATAAGTAAAAGATGCAGATAAATTACAAGACAGACAAATAAAACAATGGAAAATAAAGTCATTTTATTAACAATGTAGTTTAATCAAGCTTTTACGATAGTTGTCTTAAAAACAATACATAGTATTCTGTCTTGATTCAAAAACTTCCAAGTATAAAAGAAGCATAAAAATAACAGCGATTTATTCCCCAATAGAGTAAAGCAAGCCATAGCTGAAATGAGACTGAATCCAAAGCAATACATGATGATCTTGAAGCAACAAGTAATCCAAGCTAAGCTGAAGTGTTTCCTCCCTGTGAACCTGGGGGAGGGGGGAACGGACGAAAAGAGGCGAAACAAAACTAGGTCAGACATATGTCAGGTAAGTCCAGCTACTTTCAGCATATGAACAAGAAAGAACAACATGACATGAATTAAACTGAATAAAGACATAAGTATGATGATAAGGAACATAGGATACACATGATAAGCAATAGGCAAGATAAACTAAGTATAACATCGTATGTTAACTATTCTCTGCTTCGCTACTACCCTGTTATTCTGATTTCTATATCTCTGCACCACCTAATGAGTGTCCCAACTAGTAATCTGTATAAAGGATAATATTACAACGTGATGCCAATCCCCGCAATTGTGGTAGCCTTCAGGTGTACTTCTATCGTGAGGATTCCACCTCAATCAGCCTAATTGCCATGAACATGTTAGATGTACCCTTACTACCCTATCGATCGGCTCCCTACTTGTACAAATGTTCCATGTGTCCGTGTCAATCGGCCCCCTCTAGCGTGTAGATACCCTGCGCTGGTCCCACCATAAGGTGTATCAATCCTTATGATAGCAACCCGACACGAATCAAGATGCACAGTGTATAACTATTGGTACCCAGTGCTAGATTTTTTCCACTCCGGAGTACGTGCACGCCCATAAACCGTCGGAACCTACACTGACATACCCCCTGCCGCTGCTTTGACCGCTTACAATCAGCCCAGTAATCGTGCCCCACCTTGCCTAGTTTCAGGGTACCATGATACATCTATGTGGGTTACTGCTGAAATGGGTCCCTGTTACTAGGGTTTCTTACTGGTTAAGTTTGTGGGCCTATATTTACTAATATTACCCACCCAACTCGATATGTACTTAACCCTCCCACCGATCCAAGCAAGTTTATATAATGGTTAAGTTTTGTGGGCCTATATTTACTAATATTACCCACCAACCAGACGCGTACTTAACTTTCCTACAGATTCAAGCATGTTTATTTAATGGTTAAGTTTTGTGGGCCTATATTTACTAATATTACCCACCAACCCGATGTTTACTTAACCTTCCCACATATTCAAGCATGTTTATTTAATGGTTAAGTTTTGTGGGCCTATATTTACTAATATTACCCACCAACCAGACGTGTGCTTAACCTTCCCACGGATTCAAGCATGTTTATTTAATGGTTAAGTTTTGTGGGCCTATATTTACTAATATTATCCACCAACCTGACGTGTACTTAACCTCCTACTCGTCAAGTCGTGTTGGTTAAGTGATTCTTATTAACTTAACCTTTCTTGCTTATCATGTTGGACTGGTTAAGTGTGATTTATTAACTTAACCCTGTTCACTCATCAGGTTATATTGGTTAAGTATTTCCCATTTAACTTAACCCCATTCGTTCATCAAGTTATATTGGTCAAGTGTCATTAATCAATTCAAGTTAACTTAACCCACCCACTCGTCACGTCATGTTGGTTAAGTGTTTCCTTCTGGTGTTGACTGGACCCTACCTCAAATCATGTTATATTGGTTAAGTGCTGCCCTCTCGTGTTAACTTAACCCTTCCCATACATCATGTTATATAATTGGTTAAGTGTTTTCCTCCTGTATTACTTAACCCCACCACATGTCATTATATATTGGTTAAGTGTATCCTCTTGTGTTACTTAACCCTACCACAAGTCATTATATATTTCGGTTAAGTGTTCCTATGAATTTAACCCTAGTCATCCATGTTATAATGGTTAAGTGTTCCTATGAACTTAACCCCACCCATCAGTTTAGTTAACACGTTGAATTGGTTAAGTGTTACCTTATTTAACTCAACCCTACCAAAACTTGACTTAGCTTTAATTCATTCATTAAAGCACCAACTACTCACATTAGACAGGTATTGTTGCGGTCACTGGATGTGCCGGTCGGTTCCGGGCAGGTTTACACCGCAACTCAGTCTAACCTCGGGTCCTTTTGGACTCAATGCGCTAACCTCTCACATTAGACATGTGTTGTTGTGGTTACTGGATGTGCCGGTCGGTTCCGGGCAGCTTTACACGTCAACTCAGTCTAACCTCGGGTTAGGCATATTCATTTTTCCTACAATTTACATATTTCTTATTATGACAAATTTGATATGTAAATTATTCCCAATTTAATTATGCCATAGTTATCCTTTTAATTATGCTCACAATTAATGGTATACTAAATATACCATTTCATGAACCAATCTATGACATGTAATTTTCATGTTTATCCTTCATATTTATATGGCAACTACAAATCAATTATTGTCATGGCCCACTTCCCTTCTAAATCATGTTCATAATTAATGGCATACCAATTATACCGTTTTCATGCTAATTACTCAAATCCAACAAAACTAGTCATGATCTCGTTTCTCAAGTTATGCCCAACCAATTCCAATTTCAAGTTATTCATCAAAATAGGCCATACCCCGTCTCCCCAAACTTGCAATAATAGTCATTCCCAAAATCACTATGTCATATATTTGGCGTTCCAAATCAATAGTTAAGCTCAATCTAGTTTTAATATTCTAGTTTACAGTGTATGGTCAAAACTTGGTTTACAAGCCAACTAACCCAAACTTGCAGTTATAATGATAACAATGCCCCAATGTCAACTACAAGTTTTGCCCAACCATTTCACCAAATATGTTATGTTCAGTTACTTTCCCCAATTATGTTATGCCAATATTGTTAATTTCATATTTATGCCCCAATAACCCAAACCTTCCCCGTATTCCCATCGTACGTATATCGCGATTCAACCTAGATCATAGGTCAATCTAGATTCACAAATAAAAAGGAACAAATAGGAATTATATGACAATGATAGGCATAAGAACTGGCACAAGATGATAGTCCAAAAACACAAGAATTTCAGATCTAATAGAATTACAGCATAACTGAATAAACTGATTTAGAATCATTGCAGGCATATAGATCTGATTATGAACAATATTATGGATATGAAAGGCTTGAATAATAAACTAGGTTCGACAACTTGTATAGGTTCAACTGGATTGATAAGTAGGAACCAAAGTCATGGATTCACAAAGGCTAAGAATAGATCCAAATAGAAAATCAAGCATAGGTCCAAATTCATTTTATTCCATGTCCATACTATAATTGGTTGTCTAAATATGAAAGTAATCGTGAACTTACAAAACAAAGGCATGTCTTGTTTTCTGGAATCTGTATTCTGAAACTGAATTGCTCGCCTTTGATGTAGATCGTTGAATACTCTAAATTAGATTTGATTTAATTTGGTTCTTGCTTTAATCTTGTTTCTGAGTCGAAAGAGATGACGGCTATTCTAGGTTCCCATAAACGGTATGACGGCTCTTAGTATGAATATTTGTGATTTTAGGGTTGAGTGTTAGGTTGCTTATATAGAGTTTCAATTTAATTAGACCCGTCGGATGAACCTAGCGTTAACCACAACCATTCAGTCAGGATTGGGTGACACCTCAGCCCTAATGACTTGGCAAGGAGTCAAAAAGGACTCAGCAATGACTCACAGTCCGGACCTGATCACTCCAGAAACCTGTGCAGGTTTTTAGTCCGGCCTGGGCGCATTTGGCAGGTGCGCCAGTGCATTTTTGTACTGGCACACTTGTGAAGTGCGCCAGTGTATTCTGGTCGACTTCCGGTTTTTTTGCCTAACTTCGTTCGTCCCTATCTTCTTCATACATTATCTGTTTTACGCAAACTTGGACTCTATCTCAAGCAGAATTCCGAGACGAACACAATGGCTAACCCGTTTCATCTAATTCTCCTTTTAATAATTAATTATTCTATAATTATCTCTTATGTCCCATTTTAAAATTATGGGGTGTTACAAACTATCCATCGACTTTGTGCAGATTTACTATTATCAGAGTTCCGCAAGATCCCAGATGGTAACCAAAAGAATGACTCATCAAGACTAACCCGCATACATCCAAGCATCGAATCACCATCCGGAATTAAAGGACGGAAGCCTGATTGATGGCTATTACATATGCGTAACCAAGAAGCCAAATACCGACTTCCACCCACTTCAAGGCTTCATGCTGTGGGCACCAGCGCTAAATTGGAAAATTGGTGACAACTTCTCAAAGACAAAAGCCAGATTGTCAACGTTAATTGATGCTTCACCAAAGGCAGCACACCTCAAGGCTAGATTCCCTACACTTCAAGCTACCATTTCTGGATCATGACTTATATTGTTGTAACAAAAATTTTGGTGGCATGCATCTGAATTGATCAACCGCTGGAACGTGTTGGTTACCCACTTCATTAAGTAATCAAAAGTCCACATCTGTCTATCCAAGAATGTCATGTTACTCACTTCAATCAAACAAAGGTCCGGTGAGACCCTGCCTTCATTCCTCAAAAGATTCAACGCCGCAGTAGCATCTGTAGATTGACCTGAACCATCTATGGTGTTAATAGCAGCGGTATCCGGTATTATGGATAAATCAGACTTCAATGTCTCTCCGCAACGAGACCCACCAAAAGGCCTTTGCGAATTCACCTTTGGAACAAACCTTACTATCTTTATACCATGAGATTTTCCTAGAAACATTGGTGAATGCTATCCTGAGGCAGACATATTCCTGCAACAAGAGGATACCTATATTGAGATGGATGATCTCAATGTTTTCATGACAAAGAATGGAGCATCGTCTGACTCCTAAAACGATAAAGAAAAAAGAAAATCCCCAGAAAAGACTGACTGGAATGTACAATTACGGAAAGGAACAATTTCATTGATCGAAACTGCGATCTTGATTATCAAGCTCAAGGGAACCAAGCATGAGAGATAGACTAACAATACTATGATTGCTATTTTGGATTGTGCCAAAGCATGAATGAAGGATCTCGAATAACTCCCTAACGACGTTCGCTCGCTTGCATGATTAACAGGCTTACTCAACTCCGTGGCTGATGCGAGGAGAATATCTAAGTTCGCTGACACTCGATAAGGTGATTCCCGCTTTCTGACAAAACGAATGGGATGACACTGACGCAAATGTGATTCGACCATTCCCGTATGCAATTCCAACCCTTGATGACTTAAGAAAGAGCACAGAAAGACGCTGATTGACTAAGATTGATGAACATGCTGCTCTAACTCGATGTGAAGAAAGAAGTTTAAAGGCTAGAAGATTGGAGGTCTGATTGACGTAGTCTAACCCCCAACGATGCTGATGGCATAAGCACTAACTTCGCTCGTCCTCCACTGATGCTGGGAGCATGAGCTTCAACTTATAGACTAACTTTGAACATGATCCTGACTCGATACTTGATTCAGAACGTATAAACTATATCTTCGGAATATGATATGATTCGTCTTGATCTTTCAAGAAGGCCCACTAATGGATCAAATGTGACTTCAAAGACTTGATTCGCAACTACATCGAATAGAGAATGCGAAGAACTCTCCAACTAACTTACATTTGTAATGATCTTACGTGAACTGGTTTATATGATTTCAACAATGTCCCTTGTTGATTTGTATGTGATCACGAGACTATGAAAGGACCCAGAATGGTCGTGGATTTCTTTTAATATGATCTGATGTCGTGATAGTCCCAAGATGAGTACAAATTAATGACAGATTCATGTACCGATCCTGATTTGATCTATCCCAACAGTCTAGAAGCTAGCTTAAAGTTCAGAGATTCTTATATGGCCCCATGACTTAGATGGCTACTTCATACATTGACTCGTATGCAAAAGAAAGTCTAACTCTACGATACATTTGATTTGTATGGGAAAACGACGTCATTTGGCAATGACTGTGCAGGTGTGATCGCATGCACGGGAGCCAGCAATCCAACGTAACTTTTGATGAAAGAACTTGACCTCTTAATTTGGCAATGTTTAAATGATTACTTGATCATCTTGACTTCTTCGGCCATAGGATTTGGCTCGTTGAGCACCCATGGATGCGGTAAGATATATGACAAACCGTCTATACAACGAAGAGTCGAAATATCATAACTATTCAAGAGGACATGATAATTCGAAAGAGCCTTCTCAAGGGCAGATGATGTTCCAGAAAGTTATTCAAAGTACACATCATCTACGATAAGTTATACTTTTGGAGGAAAAATGTTAGCCTGCTTTGGGACCAGACTACCCAAAGCCTAAGTATTTTATCAGGAAGCTACTCAGGGCTTGAGTATGAACTGGCAATGATCGACGTTTTCGTGCATGAAGTAACACAACATGGGAAAACTTGGATTTCTATGCATATAAGCTTCGGGTTGAATTCCATCGTTAAGATTGGATCGAGCTGAGGAAAATATGCCTCACCAACCTAACCGGATCAGTTCAACTAGATAGGGTCGGAATAGGGGGATTTAACCCGCTTGGAATGACAAATTCTAGACAACTGAAGACTTTTATCCCACGTTCTCCACTACTTCCGAGTTTCACTCAACAGCCGACACGTGGCATAACCGACCCAGCCTGCTAAGTAACTTGCCTACAGCTATAAATATAGGAGAATGCAACAAATTAAGGGACTTTTGGCACTTTGTTTGTTCATGACTGCCATGGCCAAATTCCTCCTTAGATAACCACCTTCTTCTCCAATGAAAATAATGAATTTGGAGAGAAATATTCATTGAATTCGAGTGATTGTATGAATTTATTCATTGTGATTGTAATCTATGAATGAAATGAGAAACTATGAAGTGGATGTAGGCTCGTTAACACCGAACCACTATGAATCTCATGTGTTGATTGCTTTTTTCTCTGTTTTTAGATTATTACTCTTGATTATTCTATATGAAATCTATCCTATTGGGTGTTAGTGCCATTTTTGGGTCTAACAGTTTTAATTCAAGTACCAGAATAATATATACAATTAAACACTTAAAAAATAGGTTTAAAAAATATTTTGTGCATGCTTATGTTGAAATACATATATGTCGACATATAACTATCAGAAATTCAATTTTCAAAATAAATGTCTTTTCACTATTTGTATCCGGAGGCGTTGCAACCTTTCAAATCTTATAAATATGGGTCGATTACGAATTTTTTGATTCTTCTTCATCTTCACCCCTATTCATCCCTTCATTAATATTTCATATTTTATTGATTTCTACACTTCTACTTTGCCGATTTCTACTCTTATATAAAGCTTCTTCTTTTATCACTCTCTATCCATTACTCTATGAATTGAAGTGCTATTGAAGAGTTATAGGGTTGTTGTAATCATTTGGGAAGTATTTGGGAAAGGGTGTGTTTCTTGTATCCTTGAAATCAAAGAAATGGAGTAGTGGTAATTTCGTCGTTATGAAATCAAGCGTGGTTGGAGCAGTTTTAACCTTGTAGCCATGAAATCAAGGGGATTGTACTTAGATAGTGATATTAATAAAACTCTGCGTAATCAAGCGTTGCATCGGACTGGACGTAGGAGTAATTCGAACCAGTATAAATCATGTATGTTCTTTCCTTTTCTACATTTTATATTTATCTGTTACTATGTTTGATTCTATGTCTGTGATCATCTCTATTGTGTGTAATTCGTATAGTAGATCGTTTAAGTTTAAGATTTTTGTAAATTTATTAGAAACACTATGCACCCCCCCCCCTCTAGTGTTAGTCTTGCCTTAAGATCCGCATTCCGCATTCCCTAACACTCATAAGTCTCATATTATTAAGAAATCTAAATAGGAATGTGTATGTTTGATTTTACATAATTGTGTGTATATAGGGTTAGGATAAGTATTGTATGGATTGGTTTGATGTAAATATATGTATGGATTGGTTTGATGTAAATATATGTATGAATTGATACAGAATAAATATATTGCTTGGTGTGGTTACTATTAATGATAAATATTTACACTTTCAATTTCTTCTATATTATTCTTATCCTTTCCATTATATGAATATCATACTTATCTAGGGTTTGTTTAAGGAAATTAGAATTAGTTACTAGGAAGATATGAAGGATTGATGTTTTTTTATGACGAAGGAAGAGAAAATATAAAATATGCATCGATTAAGGGGGTAATACTAATTACTAAGGAGTTATGGAATCTAAGGGGAGTTAAGGAGATATTGTATAAAATGATGGTCATCATAAAAAATGAGAAGATTATTAGTACTATAGATAATAGATTTAATGATAACAATGTCAAGTAATGAATATTTTACATTTACATATGCACAAATTATTATCTAGATATATATTATGTATAATGCGGGATATTATGAAGGATACTGATAATGAAGACTATACAATATCAAGAATGAAGAGCCAAAGAATGAAGACTCGTGAGTTTTAAAGAGTTTAAGATATTATCGAGTCATAAAACTCAAGTTTTACTTATTTGAACTCCTTACGTTTTTACAAAATGATTTTCAAAATATTCTTGTTTTCAATATATATTTTAAAATGATTTTCAAGTATTCTCAAACATTCCTTGTTTTCAAAAAAAAAAAAATTCAAAGAATTTTGAAAAAGAATTTTTTAATAACTTTACATTACAAATTTATTTTTATCAAATAGCAAGCAGGTTTAGATGATCCCCTTCCATTTTATTACAATACAAAGAAGAAGCAAAAGATAAACGCACTAAAGAACAAGCTCAAGAGAACCACATACCCACAAGGACAACAAAACGAACTAAAGAGAGAACATGAACAACACACAAAATGAGAAACAAAGAAAATGACATACAATCAAATCCATTAGTCATAGAGGCCCCGATCAGACTTATAAAATGCACTTCTTTAAGGCATCTCCTATTTTATGTCATAGGGTATTCCAAAGAAATGCAAATGTTATTGACTTAAACTGAAAGCAAATTGGGTTTCTTTTTTCCTAAACTAGTTTCTAGTACTTCTTAGTAGTAAGAAAAAGAAGAACTCGATCCTGCTTTCTCCACTTGGTTGCTTTGTAAACAATTTCCCATTATTCTTGCAATTTGTTACTAATTCCAACACTTTCAATCTTTTCCATTAACTTCTACCATAAAAGCATGAGGAAGCCATGTTTAAAGTATGAGTGGCTAAGACTTTCATTCTACAACTTACCAAAACATACAGAGGATGAATATTCATTCTGAATCCAATCATCTTGTCTATTGTCAGTAAATCCTTGTTAAGAAAATTCTACATCCATAAGATTATCCTTGAGGACAGAAAACTTACACCATATTAGACTAGACCATTTGCAATCCAAAGTATGCTCAAAGTTTTTGCTAATGTTGGTAAACACTTCTCGCTATGTGTTCCTTGCCTCTCCACAAAACAGATTCAAACTCAGAAAAGGTAACACACTGAATAAAGCCATTCCATACCTACCTAACATGTCGATTACTTATACAAGGAAGATTATGCTGACCATCGATGATATATTCAATGGCACTGACATCATGGCCGATGCCAATTTGAAATCTTTGCAGATGTGACATGATTGTTGCTAATATTACTCCTTCCTGTATCTAAGGGTCATCCCAAAATCGCACGATACTAGAGGTAGCCAGGGTGTGTTTAATGATGAGGAGATAGTCAACCTCATCCCTAATAGTTTCCTCCATACCAACTGCAGTTCTGGGGGACCGCCATGGTCCAAAAGTTTTTGCACTTGATATTATATTTCCATGTCAATTCCACCCGTAACTATCTTTTTTGGTTAAGAAAGCCTGAAAATAATCACTATAAGTAGCAACATTCCATTTATCAAGTGCTAGCATTCCAAGGCCACCCCTCTTCTTAGAAAGCATGAACTTATCAAAAGAGCAAAGGAATTTTTTTCATGTGTGCATGTTGCTAGTCCAAAAAAAAGTTAATCATAGTAGACTTAACTATTGATAAAAGCTTTCGGGGAAGAATTTAGGTTCTAGCCCAATACACACACAAAGAAATAAACGCTCTTGATTAGAAATGACCTTTCTGCTTGATAAAGGAAATGGTTATCCTAACGATTCATGGTGAAGGTAATCTTATTGTATAAAGGCAAGCAATTAGCTTTAGTTATTCTAGAAGTGCACAGAGGCAGGCCTAAATAGATTGAACTCTTTCCTAGCTATGTTATGTCTAGAAATAAATTTAATTCAGTGATAGTCTCCTGTTGCACTCCAAGTAATATAAATTGGGACTTACTGTGTTGTTCAACTTTAAGAAAGTCATAGGACAAAACGTGTCTACGGTTTGGACTATTTTTATTAAGGAGGAAGTATCTGGTTTGGTGAAAATCATAATGTCATTAGCAAAGAGTAAAGTACTTATGGTGGACTTTTACACTTAGGATGGGAAAAAAATTTCCCCATTTAAATATTTCTTTTAAAACATAATTGTGAGAACTTCCATAACAAGAATAAGCAAATATTAAGACATAAGATAACCCTGAGATATTTTTTGTTTGATTCTGAAATATCCTGAATACTTGCCATTATAAGAGAGGGAGTACTAGGGTAGACATTCACACGTATATCCATGCACTAAATGGATTAGGAAAGCGCATTAGAGTCATGATTCTAACTATAGAAGTCCATCGTTTACTATCATTTGCCTCACACAAGACAAGCATGAGCATAGAACTAGGAGTAGCATGAGCTCTATCATACCCTTTTATACGCTCATGGGATATCGTAACATAGTTCAGTGTGTTTCGATTGGGAAAGAAAGCGGCCTTGTTTTTTGATATAGAATTTTGGAGGAGAGAAACTAGCCAATTAGAGATAATTTTGGAAATGCACTTATATAACATCACACCAAGATATAGGTCTAAATGGTGACATAGTTGATGTAGGGTAAATCTTGGGAATGAGGACAAGATTAGAAGTAGTTAATGCAAGGTGAATCTTTGGAACAAGGACAAGATTAATATCATTCAGCTCACCGAGCAATTTAAAATTATCAAAAAAGTTATACACTTATAAGCAGAAATCCTTTTCTTGAGTGCTACGGTTGTGTAGTGCGAGACTATACACTGAGTTAAAATAATATTATAGCAGAATAAATATTCGGTCAACAAGCTTGAGTGATGGTCAATATGTAGTTAAAAGTAGTTATATAACAATCATACTACAACACAACGGGCTAACAGAGCAAACAAAAGTAGCCCCAAGTCCATAACATACGAACAAGACAAAACAAAGTAGAAGATTGAAGTAAGAAAAGCAGCATAGCAGTTATGTGAAGAAAGTATCATGGTCTTTGGTGGGATCTTCGACAAAGAGTGTCTAAAGCATCAGAGCTACCCACAGACCCGGTAGAGGGGTTATTGGCTTCCTTTAATCTTATACTGAATGGAGGCAATGATTGGACACATGTTCGAGAAGCAAGTAAGAAAGTGATTTATGACATAAGGAAATTTGAGAGCATGAAGTATGGAGGAAGCATCGAGTGTTTCTGTGACACTCCACGTCCGTTAATGTCACTCACAAAGGGAATGCATTAAGTTTCGTGAAGCGTTTTAGTAAGCAGAACAGAAACACTACAAGACAGATATAAAAAATTTGCAGTGGAATAAAAACAACTTTTATTAATCATAAAGCATGGTTACACCATATGTCTGAAAATACATAAACTCTGTTCATCATTAAAACTTCTGTCTTGTACTTTAAATATCAGAGTACATTAATAAAGAAAGCATAATCCCCAAATCATAAGCCATAGTAGCAAAGATAGAGCCTTGAGAAATACATCTAGAAGCTCTAAGAAAGATGATAGCAGAATCCTGACTAAGCCTGAGAATTCCCTCCCTTGAGAACCTTGAGGGGGAGGGGAGACGGAAGAAAGAAGGAAAAACAAAAAGGGTCAGACAATAAGTCTGGCGAGTCTAGTTACTTTGAGCCAGTAGATAAATAAAAGTAACATGATAGGCATATAAAGTGGATAAGGGAGATCACTACATAAATGGCAGGTGTGACAAGGTAAGCAAGATAAAGTGTACATGCCTCACTAATGATTTCTCTGCATTGTTACTAGTATATCCAGAAAGAGATGATCCCTCCAACTATTTAGGTATATGTCCAAATGTATCCTAATTACTACCATGATCGATTGGCTCCCTAACCTTCGTAGATATCTTGTGATGGCCCCACGGTAGGAGGTATCACTTCCTAAAGTGGCAACACTCATCGTAACAATGTGCACAACCATATCTACAGGTGTCATGGTCGTCTTATCTCCTTCTGCCCAGCTCATGCACGCAAATGGCCTGGTTGGTTTGCGCCGCCCACACCGTCCTCCACGTTTGGATCTCTTACAATCAGTCAGTAAGCGTTCCCCTTCTCCGCCTAGTACGAAATACTTTGTTTGATACCTACTCCGGGTTACTGACTGAAATGGGTCCCACACAATATGATACAAGCTCTCCCCTTTGTCTTGTATCCCTCACTAGGTTTTTCACTGACAATGTATACCGTTAGATGTCTTTAATTACATAGCCTTATGTCAGTTATGCTTACCTGTAAGTGTCTTTAATACATAACCCTCAATATTTCTATCGGTTATGCTTACCTATAGGTGTCTTTAATACATAACCCTACCATTTCTATAAGTTATGCTTACCCTAAAAGGTGTCTTTAATTACATAACATTATTATTTCCCTCGGTTATGTATACCACTAGGTGTCTTTAATTACATAACCTTATCATGTTAAGTTTGTGGGCCTATATATACTAATATTACCCACCTACCCAAGATTTACTTAACCCTCCCACTGATTCAAACATGTTTATTTAACGGTTAAGTTTGTGGGCCTATATATAATAATATTACTCACCTACCCAAGATTTACTTAACCCACCCCTTTTGTTCAACCAAGTTTACTTAACCCCCAACTTATATTTAAGTTCATACAATCTCTATGGATTAACTTAGGTTAAGTAGTCCAATTCATTACCATGTCCATTTATGGTTTATAATGGGCCAGACCTCCCACATTAGGCCTACAACATGTGGATGCTGGATATGCCGGTCGGGTCCGGGCAGACTTATTCCACAGTTAGGCCTAATCTTGTGTCATAGCCCGATTCGTATTTACGTACTTAGACCTCCCACATTAGGTTTACCATTAGTGGTTGCTAGATATGCCGGTCGGGTCCGGGCAGACTTCCACCACTAATGTAACCTAACCTCTTGTCATAAGTACAATTACAATTCCTAATTGTAATTACTAAACATTCCATTTTTAATTAATTAATCAATTAATTAACCCTTTCCTTTTATAGGTGCCAATACCTATTTTGCCCAATAATTTGAATTACATGTCCATAAATGTTCATATTCAAATTATGCCATTTTTAATTAATTTACCAATTAATTAATCCTTTCCTTTTATAGGTGTCAATACCTATTTTGCCCAATAATTTGAATTACATGTCCATAAATGTTCGTATTCAAATTATGCCATTTTTATCCCTTTCCCGGGTTCCTTAACTAGCACCCTCACAAAATTGGCAACATGCCTAGGATAGACAATAGCCTAGTCATAAACGATAACAGGGAAAATAAAGGGAATATACTAAAATAATAATCTTGGCATAAACATAAACTTGTAAGATAAAAGGTGAACATACATACTAGCATGGACATGAAATTTTCATCATAACAAGGTGGACATAAAACTGATGAACTATGATGTCATAATATCTAAATTAGCCATTTTAGATGTCCAATCGATTTAAATCTAGCATGATAACATAGGATGACAATTTAGTTTACATAAAATAGATTTAACATGAATCATAAAGTGACAAATTTAGATCGCATAGGATACATCTAACATGAATCATAAGGTGACAATTTTAGATCACATAGGATAGATCTAAAATGAATCATAAGGTGACAATTTTAGATCATATAGGATAGATCTAACATGAATCGTAAGGAGACAATTTTAGATCACATAGGATAGATCTAACATGAAACATAAAGTGACATTTCTAGATCATATAGGATAGATCTACATGAATCATAAGGTGACAATTTTAGATCACATAGGATAGATCTAACATGAATCATAAGGCGACAATTTTAGATCACATAGGATAGATCTAACTTGAATCATAAGGTGACAATTCTAGATCACATAGGATAGATCTACTAGATCACATAGGATAGATCTACATGAATCATAAGGTGACAATTTTAGATCACATAGGATAGATCTAACATGAAAATTTTAGATCACATAGAATAGATCTACATACATCCGCATCATAGCATATCATAAAAGTTACAACCCAAGATCCATAATGATAACATAGTAGAACAATTGAATTGGATCCAAAGGAATAGATCTATCATAATATAGCATGAGATCTACAAATAACATAGATTTAAAGTCTACAATCGTATCCACATCACAGTCTTTTATAGTTTCACTATTATTTATCTAAACCTAAAAGCAACTAGAACTCACTATGATTGGATTGCTAAAATGATAGAAAAGGTGATGAGTCTATGCTTGAATCTCAGAATTTGATATGCTTTAGTTGCTAGAAGAAGATAAGAAACCCTAGTTCAATTCAGAATCCGACATAGTTTGGCCGCCATGACTTCTAATGAAGAAATATGTGAAATGGCCATATATTTATAGCTGCAGAACCATCTGGAACCGATTGCCACATAAGCCCTAGGGTAAATCAGGTCGCAGGTCGCCTCCCACTTGGGCAAAGGCCCAAATACCCAAAAAATCTATTCTGGGTGCACTTTACAGGTGCGCCAGTGTAAAAATTCATGGGCGCACTTGTCAAGTGCGTCGGAAATTTCCGCTTTTTCTACCAAACTTGTATCGTCCATAACTTCTTCATACATTATCCGTTTTACGCAAACTCGGACTCTATCTCAAGCAGAATTCCGAGATGAACGCAATGGCATAACCCAATTCACTTAATCCTGAATATTAAATTAATTATTCTTTAATTTATCCTCTTTAATGTCGTTAAAAATTCGGGGTATTACAGTTTCTTTCGACCCAGATAACCGAACAATATGCGACAATGAATGTGTCGATAACGGAGTTAGGCGGGAAGTATTACCAGTGCTCAAGGAGAGAGTTGCAAAAGGAGATGGAGTCGAGATTATTGGATGAGGAGAATGCCTAGATATAAAAACTTATGTCATAGTCCAGGAAGAGGTGGGTAGAGGTTTCGTCCTCAGAGTGGTAGAGGACACATCTCGGGTTGACTTGGATATTCTTGCGGATCAATCTGTCTTTAATGTTCACCTTATCACGAACCAAACACCAGAGGAAGAAGCGTATGTGAGGCGAAGAAGAGCATTTCCAGACCCTAGGGAAGTTAAAAGATCTGCCAGCTAGTAGTAACAAGAGGAGACATAAAAATCAATGTTGGGGTTTAGGGCCCAAGTGAATCTATTTGGTTGGGACAGGATGGTTATATTAAGGAGAAGGTAAGCGAGTTGGATGAGTTATGCAAGAGTGTTACCAAAGAAGAATATCTTAAAGTAATAGCTAATTATGGTCTATTGATAAAGAAAAGTAAGGATCTCCACATCGCTGGTCACTATGATGGAGATTGGGCCAGTGAACCTGATGATAGAAAATTAGTGACAGGGTATTGTATCTACCTTGGAAGCAACTTAATATCATGGAGTTTTGAAAAGAAATCAACTATTTCAAGATCAAGTACCGAAGCTGAATATCGAAGTGTTGCAAGTGCTACAGCTGAAATTATGTAGATGCAATCACTACTTAGAGTTGTGGATCAAATTAAGTAATAAGTCAACACTGTGATGTGATAACCAAAGTACTGTGTATATGTTAGAAAATCCAAGCTTTCATGCATGAATAAAACATGTAGAAATATACTTATTTTTTTGTGAGTAGATAATCAAAGGAGAACTACAAGTCAGCCATGTGCTTAATTATTATCAATAAGCTGACATTCTAACAGAAGCATTATCAATGAAAAACTTCAAAAGACTCAAATATGAACTTAAAGTCATAAAGTTTCAACCAGGAAGCAAATCAAAGGAAGATATTTTACCTTAATATCATCATAAAACAACTGCCTAACACAATCTGTTGAAGCCAAACAAGATTGCTTTGCTCTAGCAACAACGCCTTAGCCCAGACCGATGAGTTCTTAGATCCGCTTAAAATTCTGGTGTTGGGATGACCTTAGACCAACTCTTTGCTTAGATCGACACTAGTGATTAATAATTGCAGAAGTTATAATTTTAGGGTATTGAATTGAAGGGGAGTAAAATAAATAATGTCAGCTGTATTTTACATGTTATTTTTTATTCCATTTTGCTTAGGGCTTGGGCCGTCTCTTCTTATTCAAAGCCCAATTATGAATTGTAATAAAAATATCTGTACATTATACCTGAGATAATCTTTCGCTGATCTTCAATTAATTCTATACTCTGATTCCTTTCACCAAATATTTCTCTTGAAACATTATTAACACTTTGCACAAATATCACATAACGTTTCAACAGTCTTGCTACTTATTTCTTACATTAAGATGAGCATTCTAGTGGTTTATTTTATTTATCCTTGATCAGTGCAGTTTTTTGTTTTAGAGTCAAAAGAAAGAAATATATGAAGAACTTTTTTTGAAACACAAACAGTCATGACATAATTAATTAGCTTCATAAATGAAGCTCAAATATGTCTCTGTCGAATCCTTTTATGACACCTAATCCTAGATGTTCCCCATGTGCTTTTGGTATATAAAAACACTACAATGGATAACTCATTTGATAAACAATGTTATTCATACGTAATTAAATATGCTGGTATTAATGAAGATTTACAATAGAAGTTCAAAGAGCTAAAAATTAAACTAAAATCAGGCTATATAAATAATTAGCATCCAAGTATAAATGATTTCTTCTATTTTATTAGTTTCTTTAACAAGTAAGCAGAAAATATTTTAGCACGAAGGAATTTACTTTACATGACTTTATAATATAAAATCTTTTAAATTTATTGTAGTTAATTTTGGCTCATCTATAAATGCCAACCTTTTTTTTATATCCCTAATAAATGCCATTTTTTGATTCGGGATTTACTTTCCTATGTGCACTTAAAGCACTTAGCAGATTCAATGTGGCGGAAGTCTTAAAAGTCATAGTGGAGATAGAGGACATAACATGATGTATTGCATGACTCTAAAATAGCAAATATAAATCGTTGTTAATGTTTTTATGAATATATAAATGATAACTAAATGAAAAATTAACACTCAGTTTAACTACAATCAATACATTCTTAATTATAAATAAGAACATATGCAAATATCTATAGATAAACATAAACTACTATTTTGCTTAATTAAATTTAATAGAATATTGCAGTATTTTTATTTTTAAAAATATATATTAAAAACTTCAATTAAAAATAACCTCAATTTCATAATTTTTATAATGTATAAATGTCATTTCCAGTTCATTTCTTTCATCAAAGATATAGCAGAAATAGTGTAAGATAACTAAAATAAAGGAATATACCGGGAATAGCGGAAACTAGTGGGGTTTTAAGCGGAAAGGCTATATCAAAGTCTATTTGGAAAAGCATAGCGGTAGTAATATGCTATGTGATATAGCGGAGTTATAAGGGGGTAATAGCGGGACATTAACTATACAGACTCCCTTACAAAATCATTTTAGTTGCAAGTTCAGTGTTATTTTATATAATAAGGAATAAATTATAAGCACATATTTTGTGTTTCAAAACAACTATTCATTTTCAATGGTACGAGAACATAAAGAAAAAAGGAAATCATTTAGGAACTTATATAAAGTAGCATATTTTTCACTTATTGTTGTCAGTACTAGCTCAGTGGTTACCTACAAAAAAATTCATATGCTTTACAACTATATAAGCATGAGTGCAATTTGTCAAGGAAACGATAAAATTAAATGGAATAAATGATGGCTTTACTCTTTTATTTTTAAAGTACTTTAAGCCATTTAAACAAGAAATGCTTAAGAGCAAGTTCGGTGTAAAAACAGTATGTGTTGTACATAAATGGATAAACATGAAAGTTGTAAGGAAAAAATTTAAGAAAGTAAAGCATGGTATAATTACAAATCAATAGTACGTTTTACAGATTCAGAATGCATTTAATAGAAAGGAAGAGACAAAGAACATATTTGTATCATTTTATCTGTTTGCCATTTGAAATTGTCATTTAGGGAAATACAAGTGTGAACCCGTGCTTCGCACACGGGTGTAGTAGTAATATTGCAGTTGTAGAGGTCATATCCAAATATGTAAAGAAGTTTAATATAACAGTAACAAAAATATCCTTTGTGAACGTCAATGCAACATCATTATCAGTAGTGAGCAAGGAATAAGAATGCGTAGATATATATGATTTTTATAATTGCAACTGAAATTAACTGAAATAATTATGGTGAATATACTAAGATTCATAGATTTGTCAAAGCATAAAATATTTTTTATACGAATTTTTTATTCACTAATGCATACGCATATTCGCTACTATAGCATGTAGTGACAATGTTGCAGCTTCCGCAATTGTATAGTCAAAGCAATATTCATATATTTATTTTAAATAATCACAATAAATTGCTGAGATAAACACACTTCAAATTGTTTCAATAAAATAATTGAATAAAAAGCTATTAATCATGTCAGTAATGTAATAGTAGAACCAAAAGAAGTGAACGTATTAGAACTGCGTAAGGGTGAGCCCGTGGTACGCAAGCATAAGCATTCCTTGAATTTTTTATCAATGAGCTGTTTGTCCTTTTTGAGGATTTTAGCATTTTAACGACATATTTGTTTGCACTAATATCTCATCAAAGTATGAAAATTATGTACGTTTTAGTAGAATAGATATATTGGAATATGATAGTTATCAACAAACTTTAGTTACCGAATCCCTTTATTAAAATTTATATAATAATCAAGTAATTAGTAGCCAAGAAGTGAATTGAAATAGATTTGTTAGATACACACTATGATGAATTAAGGCCATGTTAGCATACTGAATTTTTTTATTCCCATAGAAAGTTTAACCAATACAAACTGTGGTAACAATAGATGACACAAAAGTCAAGAAACAACACTTACCGAAATACACATGATCGAATAAGAGGAAATATGATTTAGGGAAAAAGAACGGCTTAGATACAAAGTAAACTATGACCATGCACACAGTAAAAATCATGAAATATTGCTTATTGCAGCTGTCTAAATCTTCATGTAACAGCCCGTGCACACAATTCTCCATTATATAAACATGGTAAATTTTTTACTGTAGCGCAGACCCTGAAATTTCTACATTAAAGCATAATAATTAATAAATATTATAAATTGAAGTAAAAATACTTTAATACAGCGAGATGTCTCAATTTTCATGGATATATGTGAAAGTAATGTCCTTTAGGCGGGTCCAATGTAAGTGCTAAAGCTGGAATAGTTTTCGCCCCCTCCATCAATGCTTTCTTGCTATTTTCCTGTAGCAATCCTGTTGTATCAGCATTAGCGTTATCTAGTCCCTGCGATGCAATTGTACTGAAGGAAAATAGCAGAAGAACAGTCTGACAAAGCGTAATTAGAGGCTTTTCGTTTGATTATTATATGCAACTATTAAATGTAGTGGCTGCTGACTTATTGAGTAAAATGGTTGTTTGGTTCAACATAAATGAATTTTCAGGCTGTGAAGTTTAATAGATTGGTCACTCAATTCATTTGTGACTTGAAAGTAGTTTCTATGTCTCTAACCACACCTTTTTTACTTTGAAATATTTTCCATCAATTTCATTATTACCAATTTGATAATCCACACAAAATTCCTCATCTGGTAATCCAAGTTGTTTCTCCGTTGTTAAGTATATTACGATAATTCATGTTGTTTTTCCACTACGTATATTACTACAAAAGCAGGGCTAATCTATGACGTATAATTTAAAAGCAACTAATGACTGTACACATACAGTGACATTTAATTAATTTTTGTACATATTCTACGTAGTCAAGATCAATTGTTCAGTTTTCAAGCAAGCTAATTTGGCATGCAATAATTATAATGACTTGATTTCGATTTCACATGTACATCCTTGAGATAAAGTACATTTATGCATGCTTGTTTTCATTGTATAATTCTTAACATTTACCAAACTCACCTAAAATTAAGAATTTTGATGCTTTAGAATGATAAAAACGAAGAAAATGAAACTGAACATCTAAACAATGGTAATCGGCAGAGGATATATACTATTAGAAAGGTCATATAGAATTTCTTACAATATGTATATTTATATGTTTTTCCTATCTCGTCAAACATAGACCGTAGTCTTCGGTTCAGGACTTGGGAGTCCGTAACTGTTAATAGTTTCTTTTTCTTATTTAGATATGATAGTTCGTAAAATGAATAAGACGAGAGAAAGAAAAATGCACATGCAGAACAAAAATCCATATACCAAAGTTTTCCAATCAGCTTTGCTCCTTCGAACTTCAAAATCAATCATTATTACTCATAGGTATTCTAAGCACCTATACCATTTGCGCTTTGTCAAGATGGACAATAAGTTTGATTAGTGTTAAACCAATGATGATGTTAGTCTAATCCATAAGTTGGAGATTCCATAAATTATTCAAACTTGTTTGACCCTAACAACACATTTCCTGAAACAATATGAATTCATAATTACTTCTACATTTCAACAAACGCTTGTGATACTAAAAATAAAGAATTTCATATTTCAACTAACATTTTTGTAAATGAAATTTACCTAACCCAATGATATAAATTCATGGGTTCATTTTGAAACAATCCCCAACATTCAAAACATCAATAAAAGAACTATTACCTTTTAAAAAAAGATAGCTAGAAAAGTCAAAATTTTGGGTAAGCCGCATATTCCAAACTTAGAAGCAAAACAAAAATTAATATATCAACCAAACCATGACATGACCAAGAATAGATACATTTAAAAAAAAAACAAAAACAAATTGTGTCTACCAATAAGCAGTAGATGCTTGTAAGAGACTAAAGAAAATGGAAACATTCCTTTGTAAGCATACCAAATTATAGATTCTCGGATCCAAAAAGTCATACGCTAACATCTTTTTAATTAAACTATAAAACAAAGCCAATAAAGACCTCAACAATGATAATGAATTAATTTTCTTAAACATGACTATAATTGCATCTCAAAATCCATAACATTGTGAAATAATGCAAGTCGTAAGAAAGTGAGCGAGCAGGGCGACAAACACCATTGATATATAGTATATTATAATTTTAACAATGGACGTCGTTTTTAAAACTACAAAAGCTTCAAAATAAACCTTACCAAAAATAACAGATATAAAATTCTTTAAGAATATTCTTGTAATTGGTAAAGATATCGACATTGGATAACAAATATATGTGCAAAAAATGTGAAGATTTAAAAGACCTAGTAGTCAGGTTATACATGAGTAATATTAATGGTATTAACATGTGAAATTTAAAGTAAATCCAATCGTAGAACTCTTACCACTTATAACTTAATGTCCAAGTATTTGTTAGATGATGAAGTAGAAGCCACCGGTTGTCCTTAAACGTGAAATATATTCAACATCCAATGATTGGAAGTATAAATACTTATTAGAGATGTCAAATATAGAACCACAAAATAAGGATATCTGAAACATCAAAATGTTTTATATCTTCATTCTCCTGTATTAAACCCAACATCGGGTAGCACTACAGTGAACATGGAAAGACTAAGTTGACCCATCAAATTTTGTTTTCAAATTTGATGTTTCACATCACCTACTGAGTAACATGATCAAGTATCAGTTACCGACCCTTATAAGTATGAGATAGGATGTATGTAAATGAACCTGATTGCTTGAATCTCTTATGATCATCAAGGCTTCATCACAACAACTAATGATTCTTTTCTGTTCTAAATGGACAATTGAACTAATTATAATAATATGTGACCCAAATCTCCCAAAACCAATTATAAAATATAGTTTATGTAGCTTAAAATGATCCAAATTAAAATCGGTAAGTTCCCAAATCCAAAAAACGTTGGAATAGTAACAGGTACTTCAATCACTACATTTCACCATCATGCACTAACATTTACATGTTTAAACCAAAGCGATAGCCAGCTTAACCTTTTAGTAAAATTAAAAGGCTGACAACAAAGGCAAATATAGCCACATAGATTTGTTATTTCCAAATAAAAATATAATATAAAGGAGAAAACTACATATATGTCCAATGACCTAATCAAAATTGATCTATAGATGGACTCTTACATCATGGTACATAAGTTTTGCAAACGTGCTAAAAGGAATAAATGCTATGTTATAACTTATTTGTGTAATGCTAGTACTATGATAAATTAGCAGATTGGCATTTTAGCAAATAACACCTAAATTGGCATAATTTTAGTGATGAAATAAATGAGAAAACCTTATAAGCGGTAAATTCAAAAGTACTTTCTAGCATATAAAAATATATCTGCCCTATAGAGAACTTAAAGCAGTGGTGATTATTGTAGTGGGTATCAATTCTATGGACGGACAGAAAAATAAATGGATCTGTTATTAATATTGTATTAAGCTTAATGTGATTAACATAGATAGATAACAGTAGGCAATGCCAAATCGATCGTTGATCATAAACAGTCTATTTCTTTTAAATATGTAGTGCATGTATGCAAATGTAGCCGAACATTAACATGTTTTAGTGATACAATTATTTACGATGTGCAATGGTTGATATAAATTGATGTCAAGGATCATATCCTACAAATATAAGTGGCCACTTAAGGGTGTGTTATGAATATAAACCGTTTATTATATATAAATGCATGATTATTTATTACATGACAAAACACATTTTTATAATACACGTTTGTCTAACTGTCGACGTAGATAATAAATAATAATAGATGAATCCAAAGTGTGAACTAACGCATCAGCAATTTTTATTTCTTAACCAACCTAAGGACATCTCCACAAAATTCAAACATAAGGGAAGCAATATCATATGTTTTGCATCTACTGTGTATTGCAAAGTAATTAGTCATCTCATTCCCGTAGAAAAATATTATAGCTTGTAATCCAAGTACACACAAAATCATCTGTTATTAAGATGATCTAAGCATAAACTTTTTTTTTTTTATAAACAAATCAAACCATAATATTTTTTTTTTTGCAAGCACAATATAAAGAATTTCAACAACCTAAATTTTCCAGTTTTTCTTTTTTAACAATATGAATTGGTTATTGTTGAAATAATGCATACTTAATTTAGTTATAAAATGATTGTTCAAAGGTACAGTATGTTGTAACCGTTGTGATTAATCCGATTCAAGACCACTCGAATCCGATATCCAAACCACAAAGCGCTAGCGCAAGACTAGATCGTTGTTAGACTTGTAAAAACAACCAAAGAAATAACTCTAGTCACAAAACCAAGATCAACCAATCACAAACAATCCAAATCTCAATCACAAGCAAAGAACTAATGACAAAGTAGCAAAAATAAATCACACAAAGATTTATAGTGGTTCCACTAACATCTTGTTAGTGTACATCGACTTTGGAGAGAGTATTTTATTACCAAGATGAAAGGAATACAAGAGATTGATCCAATGATCACTATATTTCATATAGAAAGAGTTTGAGGAGATTAGAAATGAAGAATTGGAATTAGGTTATAAACCCTAATTCTCCCTTGAGAATAAACCCTTGATGTCAAATCAAGTTTCCAAGCTACCAAAGCTCTCTTTAATTCACTTCAGAAAATAGCTTATATAGAGGTTTGACCAATTACCCAAATTGCCCATGAATTAGTCACAAATCAGTTTGCTAATCTTCAGCCCGAAAATAGCCCAAAACCCGCTCAGACGTCTGCCGAACCTCCTGACAGATGTCTGTCGACTTCCAGAAATTTATTTGGGTTCCTGCACTCAGCACAGACGTTTGTCCCCAATATGACAGACGTCTGTCTGAGCTCTCGGGAAAATGCAACCCTGACAACAGACGTCTGTCGTCACACCTGCACATAGAAAACCTGCACCTTACAGCTTATAACTTCCACGTGCGAACTCTGATTTGCGAACGGTTACCTCCGACTCGAAGCTATCTTCGACCTCTTCAGTCCAACATATAGTATCACATACTTCAACACTCCACCTCGATACTATAACCATCTCAACTCCAAACTCTAATGCACCCAAGCATTTCCTTCTATCTTCGACCAAGCAAAGTTGAATGTTTTCCCAATGAGCTCCGACATGGCCACCGCCCATTGCACTACACCAACGAGTTCAGGCAAAGGCCCCACCCGCCCATGTAGTGTTGAAAACATTCAAACCAAAAACTGTCTCACCAAAAGACTATGTACTCGGGAGTGTGAACGAGTACTTACCATAAAGATAGATTTCCAATCACTCACCGCTATTTCTTTCCATTACCACAAAATCACTCTCTCCACCTCGCGCCACCCCGTGGCACCTAGAAACTCAATAAGCGAATTAAGTTTGAGCAATGCTCGAACTTCCCATACGGCAATGCTTTCGTAAACATGTTCACCGCATTATCCTTTGTGTGCACTTTCCGAAGGTATACTAGATTACCATCATCCATGGCAATAAGAAATGACACTCTCACCTCAATATGCTTGGTCCATGAGCTAAACGCCAAATTCTCTGCCAAATGGATAGCACTTTGGCTATCACATGGAACGTCAACACTCTCATGTTCGAAACCCAAGTCACACAACAATCGCTTCAAATAGAGTGCCTCCTTGGCCGCTTCCACAGCGGCAATAAACTTCGCCTCCGTAGTGGATAAAGCAACTACGGTTTGCAATTGCGATCTCCAACTAATGGCTGTCCCGCCAAGTGTGAAGACATACCCGGAAGTTGATTTCCTCCGATCCCTATCACCGGCGTAGTCCGAGTCGCAATAACCAACCAACTTGCAACTCCTTTCATCACTACCGCCAAAGACAAGTCCATGAGATGTTGTGCCTTTCAAGTATCTCAATATAGCCTTCACGGCTTCCCAATGCGATTTTCCCGGATTAGCCATATATCGACTAACCACCCCGACGACATTTGCAATATCGGGCCTTGTACACACCATTGCGTACATCAAACTACCAACCGCACTTGCATATGGCACATTTTCCATATAAGCCTTGTCTTTATCCTCGATAGGTGATCCTTTATCCGAAAGCTTCATATGCAAAGGTAAAGGTGTATTTAATGCCTTTGCATTCTCCATGCTAAACCGGCAAAGAACTTTCTTTATATATTCCTTTTGAGTCAATCTTAACTCAAAACGCTTTCGGTCCCTTCCAATTTCCATGCCCAAGATTTTTCTTGCTTCTCCAAGATCCTTCATTTTGAACTCCGATTTCAAAAGCATCTTTAACTTGTTGATTTCATTTCGATCCTTGGAAGCAATGAACATATCATCCACATACAAGAGTAAATACACCCAACAATCATTTCCCAACCTCTTGAAATATACGCAAGCATCCTTGATGCTTCGATGGAAGCCACTTTCAAGCATGAAATGATCGAATCTCTTGTACCATTCTCTAGGAGATTGCTTTAACCCATATAGCGATTTCTTCAACTTGCACACCATATTAGACTTACCATCTACAACAAACCCTTCCGGTTGCTCCATGTAGATGTCTTCATCCAAGTCTCCATGCAAGAAGGCAGTTTTCACATCAAGTTGCTCCAACTTCAAGTCATGGATAGCAACTATGGCTAGCAAAACCCGGATAGATGTATGACGAACCATCGGTGCAAAAATTTCATCATACTCCTTTCCTTTCCTTTGTGAGAACCCCTTTGCCACGAACCTTGCTTTGTACCTTCCATCATCCTTCACCTTGTAAATCCATTTGCACCCTATAACACGGTTTCCTTGAGGAAATGGAACCAACTCCCAAGTTTGGTTCTTCATAAGTGATTGCATCTCTTCCTCCATGGCGCAAATCCACTTCGAGCTCTCTCTCGACTCCATGACGTCATCAAGGTCCATCGGCTCATCTTGGACTACATTGAGAGCATAGTCCAAATGATCACTAAAGCTAAGGTAGTTCCAATCACCATATCTTTCGGAAGGCCTTATTGCATGTCGACCAACCCGAGTAGCAATACTATCACCCAAACCCCTTTCGGCTCCACCTTGAGTCGAAACTTCTCTAGTATCATGTACATCACCAACATCATCACTAGAGGAACCATGTGGACTATGTGATGTTTCATCAACCGCTTGAACCCCATGAGCTTGTTCAACTCTACTACCACTTGGACGGAATGTGGGAATGACTTCCTTCTCCTTTGATTCACCATGAACCAAATCTGGAACGTCCGATAAGCTCTTATTCACCTTGAATAAAGCCGACTCATCAAAAGTGACATGACAAGAATTAACAACCTTCTTCGTTTCCTGATTCCGAATCCGATAGCCTTTCACACCGTCCGTGAAGCCAAGCAAGATCCCCTTGAATGCCCTAGCTCCAAGCTTATCATTCCCCGGATCATGCACATAAACCGGGCTACCAAACACACGAAGATATCTCAAGTCAACACTCTTCCCTTTCCACACTTCCTCCGGAGTTTTGTTACCAATGGCCGAGCACGGAATTCGATCTACAATATGCACCGCGGTTGACAAAGCTTCGGCCCAAAATCCCTTAGACAAACCCGATGTCAATCTCAAGCATCGAGATTTCTCAAGTAGAGTTCGGTTCATTCTCTCCGCTACTCCATTAGATAGCAAATCTCCCGATGTAGTAAAATGTCTCCGGATTTCGTGATGCTTACAATACTCCAAAAATTCACGCGAGACATATTCGCCGCCATTGTCGGTCCTTAACACCTTCAAAGTCTTACCACTCTCATTCTCAATAAGAGCCTTCCACACTTTGAACTTAGCAAATGCCTCCGACTTGGCCCCCATTATATACACACATACCTTGCAAGACAAATCATCAATGAAAGAGATATAATACCTTGCTCCTCCCAAAGAAGCAACCGGTGCCGATCACTAAACATCCGAATGAACATACTCAAGAACCTCCTTTGAGTCATGCTTGTCTTCATCGAATGATACCCTTATTTGCTTCCCCATGACACATTCGTCGCAAAACTAGTTGAAACTCTCACACTCGATCATCTCCCGCTTCCGAAGAATATCCAAACTCCTCTCCGAGACATGACCCAATCTCAAATGCCACAACCGTGTCGCATCCAAGTCACGAGAACTATCAACACCCACACAAGTCTCACCTCCTACGGTTACACCTTGAAGCAAATATATACCATGAGTCCTAGCACCCTTCATAACCATAAGTGCTCCCTTCGAAACCCTCAAGCAATCCTTCTCGATAGTGATCTTGCATCCTAGAGAATCCAATTGCCCCAAAGATATAAGCGACTTCCTAAGTCCCGGGACATAGCTAACATTGGTGAGCGTGCGAACAGCTCCATCAAATATCCTTATTTGCACGAAGCCACTACCCATCGACTTGCAAATAACACCATTTCCCATAGCAATTGCATTTCCCTCTTTGATCTCAAAGGACGAAAAACAATCTCTATTTGGCGTCATATGATACGACGCACCCGAATCGAGTACCCATTCGTCACCCGAAACACCTGTTGCTACCGCTGTCAACACATTCTCATCTATCTCACTAACCCCACTCTCCACCACCACGGATGAAGACACTACTTCCTTCTTATCTTTGTCCGGACATTCATTCTTCCAATGTCTCGGTTTCTTGCAAATAAAGCACTTGCCATTTCTCTATTTCGATTTACCTCTTCCACCAGGTTTTCTTGATTTAGAACGCCCACGGTTTCCTTTCTTCACATTCTTTTCTTTCTCCACAAGCAACCCGTGACCACTACTAGCTCCACTACTTCCCTCACTCATCTCCTTCATTTGATCTCTCAACTCCTTACTAAGAAGACCCGTCTTGACATCATCTAGAGTCAAGGTATCCCGGCCATAGATCAAACTATTTGAGAAACCCGTATAACGGTCCGACAACGAACACAATAATATCATCGCCTTTTGCTCTTCCTCAATCTTCAAATCAACGACCTTCATCTTCATGAGCAAGTCATCAAAGGATTTCAAATGTGCCTTAAGCGTATTACCCTCCTTCATCTTGAAGGTGAAAAATGTACGCAATAAGATCAAACGATTAGTGAGCGACTTATTCATATAAAGTTCTTCCAACTTGTCCCAAATACCTTTAGCAGTAGTCTCACAACTAATTTCGGATATCACATTCTCCCCCATAGCACGTTGAAGAGTAGTGTAAGCCCATTCCTCCATCTCCTCTCTCTCTCTCAACATCCGAGATATCACTTGGCAATAAGTGAGTATCAAATACTACTCGGTGCACCCGATTCCGCCTAAGAACCGCTTTCGTTTTCCATTGCCACTTCTCAAAGTCATTATCACCATTCCACTTATCAATAACCAGTTGAGAACCCGACACCGCATACGAACCCCGTACATATGGTGCCACACTATTCGGACTTCCGGTTGAAGGACTTACTGAGCTACTATCCGTCTTCGGCATTTTCACAAACACCTAACAAGCACCAAAACAGCTCTGATACCAACTGTTGTAACCGTTGTGATTACTCCGATTCAAGACCACTCGAATCCGATATCCAAACCACAAAGCGCTAGCGGAAGACTAGATCATTGTTAGACTTACAAAAACAACCAAAGCAATAACTCTAGTCACAAAACCAAGATCAACCAGTCACGAACAATCCAAATCTCAATCACAAGCAAAGAACTAATGACAAAGTAGCAAAAATAAATCACACAAGGATTTATAGTGGTTCCACTAACATCTTGTTAGTGTACATCCACTTTGGAGAGAGAATTTTATTACCATGATGAAAGGAATACAAGAGATTGATCCAATGATCACTATATTTTAATATAGAAAGAGTTTGAGGAGAATAGAATTGAAGAATTGGAATTAGGTTATAAACCCTAATTCTCCCTTGAGAATAAACCCTTGATGCCAAATCAAGTTTCCAAGCTACCAATGCTCTCTTTAATTCACTTCAGAAAATAGCTTATATAGAGGTTTGGCCAATTACCCAAATTTCCCCTGAATTAGTCACAAATCAATTTGCTAATCTTCAGCCTGAAAATAGCCCAAAACCCGCTCAGGCGTCTGTCGAACCTCCTGACAGACGTTTGTCCACTTCTAGAAATTTATTTGGGCTCCTGCACTCAGCACAGACGTCTGTCCCCAATATGACAGACGTCTGTCTGAGCTCTCAGGAAAATACAACCCTGACAACAGACGTCTGTCATCTCATATGACAGACGTCTATCGCACCTGCACACAGAAAACCTTCACCTTACAACTTATAACTTCCACGTGCAAACTCCGATTTGCGAACGGTTACCTCCGACTCGAAGCTATCTTCGACCTCTTCAATCCAACATATAGTATCGCATACTTCAACACAGTATAGGTCTGAAGGTCCAAGAATGCACAGACACACGCAAATACATATATACATATACACAAAATTCAGATACAGCATTTCGATTAGTTGACTGAGTTAGGTAAAACAGAAAACAAAAATTGCCCTATGCATTTAGACATAATATAAAATTTTGCAAGTTAAAAACTACTTGTCTTCTCACTTTAAAAATAATGTTGTAAAGAACATTTTACAATGTGTAAAATACATATTTTTAGTTAGTACCATCCATATCACATTAAAGTATTATGTGCTGATATGTAAACATCCGCATACACCAATTATGCCAAATACCAGCCATTTTCTAAAATGTTAAAACAGCTTTTAAGTATATAAATAATTAGACGTTCCTAAAAAAAAAAGTGTTGAAGGACTGCTCATATTGTTTGAAATACTTGCAAAAAACCATGTAACTGCTAACTAAAAAAATGGATATATCAATCAAATTTAATAACACTAAAAAAATAACATCAATATATTACTTTATAACCGAAAGAATACCTTCGTATTGTTCATGCCTATCTGTTGCAAAGTGAAGAAGAGAAATATTTCATCTCTCAGGACTGCTCATGGTTGAAGGCTGGTAAAAACTACTTGTTGTTAAGATGATTATGTTGGACACCATTTTAAAATTGAAACAACAAATTATTTTAGTTTCGAAGACACTACACTGAAACAAAATACCATGGTTCATGAACTTAACCCATTCATTCGATAAGCCACACTTAGATTACAATGTCTCAAAGCACATGCAGCGATAGACAAAACCCAAAAAAAAAAAAAAAAAAAAAAAAAAAAAAAAAAAAAAAAAAAACACACACACAATTGCCAAATTGTGAGAGTTTACTGTTAAAAAAAATTGAGTTCGAAGAATTTTTACCCTGAGCACTTCTTTTCTTCCCATGAACACATCCAATGCGTGGCGAGGTATACCCAGTGACCAATAGAGAAAGATGGATCTGAGGAAGTAGTGTGAAAACTATCAGTTTTGCATAGCCGAGTAGGTTCCGTGTGGAAAATTAGCCAATGTACAAATTTTATAGAGTATTGTATTTCGAAAGTATAATTAATTTTAAAACAACAGAAAGAAGTTGTGAAGCAATTTTAGAGCATGCAAGAAAAAACCAGAAGAAATTGCAAACTTTGAGTCAAACTTATTAATCAACATGAGCAAGAATAATAACAATAACAACAGATAGAGCAACAGAGTAAGAGTTGTAACTATAGCCTTAAGGATTGAACAAATATCAAAATTCTTCTAGAAGAAAAATTAATCTATATGACTAACGTAAGACATCATCGTTGTTGCGTGGAACAAATTAAATCTTTCAACTATGTATATGAGATGATTAGTTACTGGAATTATGAACCAAGCTTTTAGAAAAAAAAGATCCGTATAACTAATGCAAGACATCATTGTTGTGTTAAAAAATTATGAAAACCTAATTTCTTCTCATAGTTGGTAAATAGAATATACTTACACTCATTTACTGTAGGCAGCCTTTTTCCTTCATATGACCTATCCAATGATCATTTATTGTTATTGATACACTCTGCTTCACTCAAGTTAACTTGTAGCGAAATAAACTACATATATGTATATCCATGTATGTATATGTATATGTATATGCATATGTATGAATGCATACCTTAACATTCACAGTTTTTGATGTCATATTAGTTTAGCTTAATCATATATTCCAGTCTTTTATGCGACTTTATGTGCGTACGAAGTAAAAACATAGTGCGGAACAAATGACATTATGTTTAGTTATTTAGTTTAAACAAACGACGTTATAAACTAATATATTTTGTGGGTGATATATTATTTCAATCATCATTATATTAGATTAAAATCATTGAAAAAAACACGTCATAATCAATTATTTTCAAGTCTTTAAAATAAATATTTATGTGTAGAAAAAAAAACTGTTCGTCTAACAGTAATTTAAGTAGGTCAATGCAATAGATGTAACTTTCAATAGTGGCATAGACATCATAAAAAAATACCAACAAATAGATAATAAGTAAATAAATTTCATCCCTTATTATATAGAATTATGTGAAAACATACCATAATTCCAACGGAATTGATGAGCTCCAAAACGCAATATTCGCCAAAATAATTGAAAAATCCGTAGCAGTGAGCAGTAGCATAGCAACAAAAGGAAATCCTATAAACCACTCTTATGGAGCATCAAATAACTAAATGATAACTAATGATACTTTACATAAATATACTAATAGTTATGCAATATTTTCAATGTCATTGTTGTGTTTCTCACACTATGGTGTAACTGTTATTATAATTTTCGACTGTCATATTGTACAAATTCGTATTTACGTTAATTTTTTATTATGTTACTATATATTATGAAAAAATAATTCATGTCTAATATGCATTAAGTTATATATATAGTTATAACTTTGCAGTTTTTGCAATCTACAGTTGAAACCTACAAAATTACAGACTGTAATTAGAAATCATGTAGCTAGTCAGTTTAAAAAATACGAAAATAGATTGAATTTGGAATTAAAGACATTAGCGAACTGAATTATAAAATTGGTGATTTGGATTACATATATGAACCATGTAGAACTAATTTGGAACTCAAAATATAATATGGGTCTACAGAAGTTTCAGATTATATAACTAAACTATATAGATTTGGCTTCACTCACTAATGAAGGTCATTCAATTTCTGCCTTCTTTCACACAGCCGTCTTCCAATCTCATCAACGCTGTCTCCCGGTTCCGATCCCCATTTTATCTTCAACTAGTTGACGTTACTTCACACTGGTATGATTTAACAATGTTTGTTTATATTCTTCAATTGCCCAATTTGTACGGCTCTCTTTCCATTTTGTTCTTCCACTTCACGTTTTGTGGACCTTGCCTCATTTTCAGCGTCAATCTATTTTTAATTAATTACAAAACATATTATGCATAGTGGCACGACTGAATAATACTAAACAACTTATCCAATTTCATGTTTCAGTGGTTGAGACTCAGCATCTTCAATACCATTGCCCATCCTTACTGAATTAGTAAAGGTAATTTGATTTTTACTGCTTATCTTTCTATGCTTTATTTTTGCTGCTAGATTAATGGAGTTAGTTCTTGGTAAATAATCCCTGTTTTTTTAATGTCATTAGATCATGGTAAATAATCCCACTTTTTTTTAATGTTTATTGTTAACCAATACAGTTTAGGATGCATTCTTTTTTGTTAGTTGCTCACTTGTGCACTTAATTCGTACATAATTACATTTGGAATTTTTGCAAAAGGGTATGATGTGTGCCGTAATGTATGGCACAAGATGTAACACCAACTGCATAGGGGCCTCATCCAGTTACATATGCCTTATCCACTTACGTATGTCCAACTATTCCATATGTACATAATTTGTTATTCACATTTTATCAAATATTAAAGTTGAAACCAAGGTGACCAGTAACAAACAATAGCCGTATACTGTAACATTGAATCTGGGATAATTATATCTTGTACAAATTAACAGTCATTCAAGTATACTGCATGCCGTAAATCTTTGCATGTGCATCATTACCAAAAATGGTACTGTAAAAGGTTTCATTTAATATTTGTTTTGACCATTTATGTAATGCACTCAGTATACATCTCTACATTATTCTACTGCATAGATTATGCATGAAATAACAGGAGGAAAAAAATCTTCCTTTTTTTTCATACATACATTAACATAAACTGAACACTATCTTTTCTCACTTCTGGATTTCTAAATAAAATTTTCCATTCCTATACTCAGAAGATTTGTTGCCTTCCACGCATATTTATTTATCACGTTTAGTTTTATCTGAGTATGTTTAAGTTGTACCTGTATTTTAGTGCTACCTATTTACTTTAAGGTTAAACAACTGAGACAATGAATGTTTAATAGCAACTAGACACTTTTCTGAACTTAATTGTTGCTGCAGACTTCTCTCTCTTTTTTTTTTTTAATTTACTGTTTTTTGAATAAAATGATTTTTATTGCCAATGGAGTAGTTTGTAATGGACATAGATTACAACTGTTAAGCTGTATAGTGTAAATCAGTTCAGTATCAACAAAATTACAGTTACCCGCGCATCTAACTGCTCATACAAGGCCTGTATGCTTTAACTTCGTTGCATCTTCTTCATTTGGATGTTTGATCTTTTTATATTCCATTACATGGCCTTTTGATATCTCCTTTAATAGCACATTTAGAGTTTATAGGGAAGAAGCACTAATTTTTATTTCTCGTTTAAATGAGCATTCTACAATGTTCATTTTCTCCCGGTGAAAAATATACAGAGGTTATATGATTTTTGACTACACAGATCCAACTCACTCATATATTCTTTAAGCATTTCACTTTTGTCCATTTATCATCTATGAAACTTCTTTGTCTTCTCCTTTAATGTATGACTAACAGTCATTCCAGCATTTAAAAATATTAATGCTTGGATCTGTGTTATCCATTTTCTAAGCCATTAGCTAGCTACTCATATTATTTTACTACTTTTGTTTCGTTATATTTAACACCGGACTATTACTTATTTTAATCTCTGTCCCTTAGATATATTTACACAAAAAAATGTTGAATAAATATGAATGAGATCTTTAACTGATATTTATAGTACATAAGAATGCTGTTTTACTGCCATTATAGTCATGTCCATGGTTCATGGGTTCACGATGCTGTTGTTTTACTAACACAGGTATGCTAAATTTTGTAACCTTTGAATTCCTATATTGTTGGTGTTCCTAATGGTCAACCATGCTCCATATCAATGTCTGTGCTCTGATTTGCAAAATATAAAATTATTGGATTAATAGAATTTAACAAAGAAAAAAAAAAACCTGCTCACCCTGTCTTTAAAATCTGCTAGGATGACCGTTTTCTATCTTCGCTATTGCGATCATCTGGGATATGGTCACATAATTACAATACATGTCATATTTGCAAGTAATTATTAACTGTCAAGCTTTGCTGCTAATCCTTTTTTTGGTATGACATAGTCACCTAATAACATTGTGCAACCACACTTGCCAATTTTGTAATTTTGCTGTTCTTCCTGCATTCATGTTGCAGTGTCTTCGTCATGGCCAGCACCGTAATTGGTATTTTTTTTATTTCCCTTAGAATAAGATCTAACACACAAATTATTCAGGTACTATGGAATTACATGTCAACTTCCGTTGTCACCATGGGACATGATCTTGGATGCCGGAAAAGGGAATGTTATTTTCTGTACACAATCCATGCCTCTTCAACCAAAGCATGTGGTATGCTGACTGTACCAAGTGTATGATTTCATGTGCATGGGTTACAACCTGCTTACGAACACTTTGTTTGTACAAACCTGCTTCAGTTCACAATTACGGTTTTACTAACGCAGTTTACCTTAAATTCAAATGTGCATGCACCTACTGTCATACTCATCCCATATCGTAGTTTTACATGTCGGGTACGTTAGCAAAACAGATTACAGAAACCCGCCTTGCAACCAAACATTGCCCGATCAGTTCTACGATTTTATGTTTACAGCCTACCATTTTATTTTTTGGCAAACAATGTTTCCATACAGATTTGTCATCGAGCAAGATTGAAAAGACGTCTGCTTCTTTGGCAAAAAGGACACATCAACGGTGGACTGTGAGCCCTTCCTGAACTAAATGCACCGAAGGATGGACTGTGCAGCTCTGCTTAATTAACTCATTCCTCATTCTGTTTTTTATTTTAAGTACCAGCACGTGTTACATGGTCGGAATAATGACAAACCAATGCTTAAACTATTGACAAAACAACGCTTAAAATTTACCTTTTCTTTCTATATTCTTCACTGACATATGACTGCGGGTGAACCCTCTCCACTTCAACATTATGTTTAAATCTAACTTCATCCACATATGGATGTCGGACGTATGTGGATCTTACTGCCTTTTCATTTTAACAACCTCCGCTTCCATGTCCAGGGAAAGCAGTACGTGGTCAACGCAAAGATAACAAAAGTAAGAACAACGAACTCTTGGAACTACCTATCATGTTCACTGTGCAAAGGAACTGTGCATCGAGACGGTGCAACCTACAAATGCCCGCTCTGCAAGGATTCTGATGAAAGTCCTATATACAGGTATGCATTACGAAAACCTCGCTGCCCAATAACGACTTGCTATAACTACTGCGCTTCCCCAAGGTTTTGAGTCAACGTAGACATCCTCGACGGCTCTATATCAACAACGGTGACCGCCTTTGGCAAAGAGGTTGCACGACTCATTGGGCTTGACGTTGACCACATGATTACCATTTCCAACTTGGAGAGCTTACTTTAACTACACCTTTGTACAGTCGATAAGTATGTAGACTGCTTGGTTGGCTAGTCATACCAAACTGCTTCAACTTAGTAGGCCAACAAATTGGTCATACAGCAGTTCCGTTCTACTACAAGTACAGCACATGCTGTTAGCCATCTAATCTAATCGTTTCTTCTCTTTAAACACTTTCACACCATTCTAAATTTCCAATGTAGGAAAACGGAACCACTAAGATCAGCAACATTTTCGACAAGCTGGTACGAGCACATGTTTCTTCTGAATTCAGACCGACAAATTATGAAATGAATAACCAAAACGTTTTCCTAACCGCATGAAGAAACACTAAAATTGGTGCCAGTGCTACCCTTTCATCGTCCCAGTCTCAGGTATGATAACACTGAACGATTATTGTGCGTTCATTAGGTCTACATGAACGTAATTGGTCAAACTTTGTTTTCTCCATCTGCACAATCGATTTAGGACACCACTACAACCGAGTACAGCAGCTCAGTTGAACCACAGCCTTCTCAGCTTTCCTTCCATACTCATGCTGACTCCGATCGAAAAGGAAAGCAAAAGGTGGCATTACATCTGCTGTCTACAGCATGTGACTCATTCATCATGTTGATTGTCTCTAATATTACGATAACTGTTTTCTACGTAGATTGATGATCAACCATCAACCTAAGATTGCACGGCTAATTGCACGGCTAACCAAATTATTGTTGCGCCGAAAAAACATAAGTCTACATGAATTGCTATTAATGTACGCTTCTTCAACTTAGATAACTTCCTTCTCTCTCTATATATATATATATATACACACACACACACACACGCATGCACGCACGCACGCGCACACAAAACCCACCTGCCCGTTATTTATTTATTTATTTTTTTGGTGTAACTGCAAATGCTTACAATTTGCATTGCCATTTTGCCCGGCTCATATTTAACATTTTCCAGTAGCCTACGGAACAACCAAACAGCGGTGGGATAAATAGCACATGTATGAAACGCAAATTGAACTGATAAGCAGTCCTTCCATCCAAACTTCATGCAGGTTCACATTCTACAGCTTTCCCATTCGTTTTATGTTATAGCACTTATTTATGTTTATAACCTTATTCCAGTTATGATGACTTGTACCATTTACTATTTTACTGTTTGTCTGCGTTTATGTATTACTCATTACTCTTTCCATCTAACTGCAGTGGCCCAACTGTCTAATTGCTGGTTCAACCGTACTATATTTTTTATTTTCTTCGCTGCTGCTATGCATCTGTTACATCCTGCTGCATGTGGCATTTAACCACCGATGGCAGCTTTACTCAGCATTTCTTATGTCTTTCCTACCATACGCATGCACAATTATTGCGAGATAGCCACACGTACACAATTCATTAACCACTTTGTCTTCTTTCTAACCTTTGTTGCATGACATACAACATATATTTACATCTTTGCTGTACCCGAACACTTCAACAATTTGATAAATAAATTCAGCTCATCCGTCTATTGGCATCACAATCCCACATCACCCCACCTTCAACTACCTACTTATTTTCTCCACGGAACCCATGTGCGAAGCACGGGTCCCACCCTAGTTTCATTTCTACAAATTGGAAAAGGCCTGAGAGCTATCTATTCCTCACTCAGTAATTGTAATAAAAAAATGCTACTTTGACAAAAAAAGTTTTTGTCAAAAAATAAACCAGAGGTCCACCCCTTGAATTACACAAATACTCCCCCGAATTCAATGCTTACCTCCTTCAATTCCGGATTTACCCCTATTTCTTAGTTTTTGACAAAAACTTTTTCAGGTACTCTAGTATAGCTCAATTGTAAATTGTAATATAGTATAGATTATAGCTTGAGAATTATTAATTAACCTAGTGATATTAGTCGTCTAAATCTTAGTTGTGATATTTTGTCATTATTAGTGAACTTATATATATAAACATGCATTTATTGGTGTGAACTATTACCTCCTTAAATTCTATATATGTCACTTTAGATGTTTTTGTTGGAAATAAACTTGGTTTTAAGGAAACATTGATTATGTGACAAATTTTATTCTTGTATTTAGGGAAGCACAAAATATATGGTAGTAAATATTAGAGTTATCAAAATAAAATTAGAGAAGAATCTAGACTAAACAAATATGTAAAATGAAGAATAGTCTAGAAAAAGAAAAGTCTAGAGATTCTCTCTTATATAAATTAGGATTTAATCACTCATTTGTATCAATCCAGCAAGTATGAAACAAATTATGTAATCAAGTTTTTCCTTCTCCTCTAAAAGAAATTATTCCTCTTTTGACAATTCATCTTTCTCTTCTAAAATTCTAACAAAGTGATATCAGAGCTACACAAATTTTACAACAAAGTAGTATCGAAGCCTAGTTGAAATTATGACATTTCTATTTCTTTCGACGTTTGTTCTCACAAAAGAGAATTTTAAAGAATGGAGCAGTAGGAAAAAAGAGAAGCTAATCTCCAAAGTTCTATGGGAAATTGTTGAAAATGGCTATGAATGGCGTAAAGACGTCGAAAGCATGTCGCAAATGGACAAAAAAGCCTTTGCGAAATTAAAACGGAATGATTACCGTGCTCTTTCTGTGATTGCTGAGAACGTCGATGAGAAAGCTTCGGATCTCATTTTTAGAGGAAGGTGTACAAAAGATTCATGGAATCTCTTGAAAAAGGCGCATGAAAAAGATGATGCAGAGATAATGAATGAAGATAAGTTGATTGATGAGAAAGATGAAAAGAAGGATAGCGAGAGTGTGAACGAGAAGGAGCAAGATAAGAAGAAAGAAGAGACTGTACCAGAGCCTATGGAAGAAGAGATGATGGATGAGACCGAGGAGGAGAAGTTGGATGAAGAAAATCTTTTAGAGAATAAAGAAGAAGATGCAATTGCTGAAGAAAAGCAAGAAGCTGTAATGGAGAATACCGCTAACCATATTGATGTGGCACTAGCAGAGAACAAAAGAGAAGAAAATGCTAAGGCTATCAATAGGGAAACAAACCATGAAGAAGACTTCAAAGATGGACAAGAGAGTGCTGAAATCGTGATTAAAGAAATTAAAAGTAAGAAGTCAGTAGTAATCGAAGAAGAAATCAAAGAGAAAGTCAAAGATGAACAAGTTGAAGAGCATACTAAAACGAATGAAGTGAAGAAAGAGAGTGCCAAGGAATTAAATATGAAAGGAAATAAAGTATATGAAGATGACGCCAATGACAAAAAGTATAAATGCAAAGGTACCGAAAATGAAGAACAAATGAAACAAGGAGAAATTGAAGAGCTTGGTGAAAATTTGAAGCACAAACAAAATTTTGAAGAGATTTGGAAAACAAATAAAGAAATCGAATTGGTCAAAGATTGTAAAAGTGATTTTTTGAAAGAATTCAAAGACACCATATATGGCTCATTCAAAGTTTATGACACCGGAACAAGATGGAAGCTAGAACACACACTTTTTGGAATGTCTTGTGCGAATGGAGAAGGACAAAATGAATGGAGCACCATTGAAGAAATTGCATCGAAGTTCTTCATATTCGGAAAGAGGAAGAAACGAAAGAAGAAAATTTGGATAATTTCTTTAGTCCTACCAAAGCACGTAAAAAACAAAGAATCAAAATATTGCATTAATTTGCAAGACCAAGTTTATGGGGGGATGTTGGAAATAAACTTTGTTTTTAAGGAAACATTTATTATGTGACAAATTTTATTCTTGTACTTAAGGAAGCACAAAATATATGGTAGTAAATATTAGAGTTATCAAAATAAGATTAGAGAAGAATCTAGACTAAACAAATATGTAAAATGAAGAATAGTCTAGAAAAAGAAAAGTCTAGAGATTCTCTCTTATATAAATTAGGATGTAATCACTCATTTGTATCAATCAAGCAAGTATGAAACAAATTATGTAATCAAGTTTTTCCTTCTCCTCTAAAAGAAATTTTTCCTCTTTTTACAATTCATCTTTCTCTTCTAAAATTATAACAAAGTGGTATCAGAGCTACACAAATTTTCCAACAGTTTTGGCTTGCGTGACTCGGGAAGCAAAGTGGAACGCTATCTCAGTCTATTTGTATTTTTTAAGTGTAAATGGCTTATATATTAATATGGTATAATTGCTTTACTATAGTGAAATGCATCATATTTCTGTGAGTATTCTTTCACATAATAAAGTAGTTGTGGTGGCATGAATCAAATACATGGACCTTTAAATAAACATCTTTTGGCTGAATAATAAATCGTTAAAGAGGGCAACCTGAAGCTACATTTTTGCAAGCAAACAGTTTGACCCTGCTTCTTAATGTCCTAATGCGAGTTTTTCCCCTGTAATGAAATAAAATAATAGGGCCAAAAATGTAAACAATCAACACCATAAAACACCATCATTACCAAATGTATAAGTTGAAGTAATATATTTCTTAACTGAATCATAGTATATTTTTCATGTAAATAATACATTGGGTTTCTTAAATCCTTTATATGTGCTATCGAAAATTCTCATTATAGATTTTCTTTTGTGAAAAATAAGGCTCAAGGACAAACTTTAAAGAAAAAAATAGGTTGACAGACATAAAGTCTTATTATTAGATTGAAGGACAAACTTTAGAAGAAATTAGCTTGAAAGACAATGCTAAATAGAACTAGCATTTTGTACAATCTAAAGTTGAATATACTGCAGTAATTATTAGCATTTTTGTAAATTTTCTATGAAATGTAAAATGAAGAGAAACTGAACTTGTATTGATAATCAGAATATGAAAAATAGAATGTACATGTAACGCTATTTTATATATTGCGAAGTGGGCTGGCAGAATAAAGCCCAAAAGAAGAAAAAGAAAATGAGCCCAAAGGCAATTGTACATAGTCGGTTTGTATGAAGAGAAAACTCATTATCTTAACATGCCCCCTCAAACCGATCTAGGGTTCTCATCCTTTTGCTCTGCGCCGCCATTGAAAACATTCAACTCCTTCCTTAATCTTTCAAAATTACTCCTCGATAAAGCCTTAGTCAAGATGTCAGCCTTCTGATAAAAGGTTGGTATGTGCTTAATCATGAGCTTTCCTGCTTCCGTTCTTTCTCTGATGAAATGGAGGTCGATTTCGATGTGTTTCATCCTTGAATGCTGGACTGGATTGATGGATAAGGAAACTGAGCACTTATTGTCATACCAGAGAACCGGCTTCCTTGTAAAAATTAACCCTAATTCACTGATTAGGGTTTCCACCCAGATGACTTCGGCGGTGGCTGACGCGATGGCCCTGTACTCCGCTTCAGTGCTGGACCTCGAAACAGTCGGCTGCTTCTTCGTGCACCATGAAATAGGGTTTGGCCCCATAAATAAGCAATATCCAGATGTAGATCTTCGATCATCTGGATCATTCGCCCAGTCTGCATCACTGTAAGTGCTCAAATTAATATCTTTACCTGCTTTTATTGTTAAACCATAATCTATATTCCCTATAAGTAACGTAGAATCCTCTTGACTGCCTTCCAGTGCTCACTTAAGGGGTTTGCCATAAACTGACACAGCTTGTTTACAGTAAAACATATTTCTGGTCTTGTGATAGTTAGATATTGAAGTGCTCCAACTATACTTCGATATTGTGTGTTGTTGTCAGTGTTATCACCCTTGTGCTTTGACAGACGTAAATTGCTAGTCATAGGTGTGGAAATGAATTTGGCTTTGTCCATGTTTGCTTTGATGAGAATTTCAGATATGTATTTCCTTTGAGATAGAAATATTTCTGACTTTGATCTTCTCTGAGCCTGTATGCCTAAGAAATACTTCATTTCCCCCATGTATTTAATAGCAAAAGTTTTATCCAAGTGTGCTATAACCTTGTTAATTTCAATGTTGTCACTTCCTGTTATAAGAATATCATCAACATAAACAAGTATGTAGACACATCCTTGACTATGAGTTTTAGTGTATAAAGAGTTGTCTGACTTTGTTGCTGCATAACCCAAGTCATTTAAAGTGTTCTTTAGCTTAACATACCATGCTCTTGAAGCCTGTTTTAGTCCATATATGGCCTTGTGTAATTGACATACATAGTTTTCTTTTCCTTTGCAAACATAACCTTTTGGCTATTGCATGTAGACAGTTTCATGTAGTTCCCCATTTAAGAATGCATTGCATACATCCAATTGTTTTATATCCCAGCCATTATAAACAGCTAGATTCAGCATGATTCTGATGGTTGTTGGCTTGACTACTGGAGAGAATGTTTTGGTAAAGTCAAAACCTTATTGTTGTGTAAACCCCCTGGCAACAAGTCTGGCCTTGTGTTTGCATATTTTTCCTTCTGCATCCTTCTTTAATTTGTAAATCCATTTGCATGACACAATGTTCTTACCTTTTGGTGCAGCCACAAGACTCCATGTCTTATTCTTAACCAAAGCATCATACTCTTCATTCATAGCCTTGCACCATAATTTTTGTTTCACTGCCTGTTCATATGTGACTGGTTCCATATTGTCTGTATTTTCAGTAGTTGCATTGTACATTTTTGGTTTAAAAATGCCACTTCTCTTGTGATCATGTGGTGTCCAATTGGTTGAGCTTGAGCATTGTTATCTTCACTGCCACTCTCTGTTGCTTCATTTTCACTATTCTGATGTTGATCATTGTTGTCCTGACTATCATAGTTTTGTGCTTGATCATCATTTTCACTTAAATATTCACTTGAGCTATAACCAGATCTGGTGCTGGAAATAGTTGGTGTAGCAATAGTTAATGGTGGTGTCTCATTATCATTAGCCTTTTCAGTCCATTCAGTCAATGTAGGAATAACCCCCATGGTAGTTCTGGACTGATCCTGCTTTTGATTTCTATCCTTTTTCTTATCTGAAAAAGGAAACACATACTCATTAAAAACCACATGTCTAGACACAAAAATCCTTCCCTTATCATCCAGACATTTGTACCCCTTTTGATTATTTGCATATCCTATAAAGGTACATGGACTGGATCTCAAAGAAAGTTTATGATTATTATATGGTCTGAGGCATGGGAAACACAAGCATCCAAATGTTCTTAGAAAAGTGTAATTTGGTTTATTTCCAAATAAAACTTCATGAGGACATTTGTTTTGCAAAATTTTTGTAGGCATTTTATTTATTAGATAAACACTTGTGTTGAATGCCTCATTCCAATATTTTAAAGGTAGAGAAGACATAGACATTAATGTTAATCCTGTTTCCACTATGTGTCTGTGTTTTCTTTCCATAATGCCATTATGTTCAGATGTATATGGGCAAGTGGTTCTGTGAATAATACCTTTTTGATTAAAAATATGTTTTAAAGGTAAAAACTCACTTCCCCCATCTATCTGTATGATTTTAATATTGCGGTTTATTTGCTTTTCTATAAAATTTATAAACTGCAGCATTGCATTGTATGTTTCTGACTTGGCTTTGAGAAAGAAAATCCAGGTATACCTGGTATATGCATCAACTAAGGAAAGATAATACCTGTGTCCTTGTCTTGAGCTTAATGGTGCAGGTCCCCATAAATCTGTTGTAACTAATTCAAGGGGTTTAGAGTAAACAGTTTCAGAGTTACCAAAAGGTAATTTATTGCTCTTTCCAAGTTGACAGTGTGTGCAAATAGTAGGAACATGTGAGTGTTTAAAACAAATATTATTGCCTTTTAAAATTTGCATAACAATGTCATAGCTAGGGTGTCCAAGTTTACAATGCCACATGTTTAAATCATTTTGGACACAATTATTGTTGTTAACAACATCAAAATTGTTTTCATTGTCATTACTAATCTGAATATTGACATTGCAACACCAAGTATTCTTCTCATGGCTCAATCTTGACTTCATAGGGCTGAACCTGTAAAGGCTATTACTCAACCTACCCTGTAACAATATTTCCTTGCTTAGCAAGTCTCTGATTAGGCAGTAATTAGGGTGAAACTCAAAATATACCTTGTTGTCATTAGTGAATTGTGATACACTAATCAGATTCTTTTTAACAAAAGGAACTCTAAGAAGATTATTGAGATATAATTTTCTTTTACCTTTAACATATCCTGTTCCAACATGTGATATATTCATTGTTTCACCATTATAAGTATGAATAACTTGCGTACCTGAATAGCTTTTGTTACCCAGATTTAGATTTTGTAGGTTGTTAGTAAGATGATTCGTTGCCCCAGAATCTGGAAACCAGTCTTCAGTATTTATGTCATCATTCTTGACACTATCATCACTGCCAGTAGCTTGTGATGTGGACCCCTCATTATTATGTCTTCTTGGAAGTTTGTCTGTGCTAAATTAGCATTCATGCCTCTCTGATTGCTTTGTTGAGCATTGTTAACATCAGTATTAAATCTAAAATAGCATCTATTTGTTGTATGTCCTGGCTTATCACAAATCTGACATTTTACTCTGTATGTATTGTTGTTATTGTTGGATCTGCCTCTTCCTCTGCCTCTCTGATTTGCATTACCTCTCTGTCCTTGAGGGTTTCCTCTGCCATATCCAGGTGTGCTTCTTTGTTGATTTTGATTGGTATTTCTTGAATTTGATGCTAGATTTATACTGAATTCACTCTGGATAGCCTTCCTTTGTTCCACTCTACCTCATGTGCCAATAGGGCTGAGTACACAGGCTGTATATCTGGTAGGTTGGATTGAGTAGCAATATATGTGACAAGAGACTCATATTCTTCATCTAAACCATTTGTTAAAGTCAAGATTTGTTCACTGTCTGAAATTACATGTCCAACAGCCTTGAGTTTATCACATAGGGTTTTTACTTTAGAAATATACTCACGCATACTCATATCACCCTTTCTTGCATTCTGAAATTCTCACCTGTAGTGCATGATTCTTGCTGCCGATTGAGAATTAAAAATTTGTTGAATTGTGGACCAAATTTCATAAGATGAATTGCAACCAATGACTTGTGACAACAAATTGGCACTAATTGAAGATAACAACCATGAGGATAGTAAGTTGTCCTGTTTTTGATAGTGAATGAATTCTGGGTTGCTGACTGTGACGGGTGTGAGAACTAAAACAGTTATTTAAAACTTTACTTTGAATGAGAGTAATTCAAGGGACCACGCCGTATAACATGGAACGGGTTTCCTCCCAAGAATACCAGTGCATAGAATAAATAGCGCAATGCTTTTTCGAAAAATGAAGCTATTATAAGACCCAGGTCCCATCACACAATGCAACGCAAGCCAGAGGATAGGGTTTTACCTTATAACAGCCAAAAATGCTTGGTACGTTAAAACAAATCATTTGATACTATAATAAGTGTATAGTGTCAAAACAATTTCAATCATAAATATCAATCATAGACGGCATAGCATCCCATGCTACTATGTCGCCATACTAGTTCTACAATTAAAACCGAAATATCACGTATTGGAAATTGGATTTCCGTCATGAGTCGAGGCAAGGGGCAAGCTCCTCTCCGCTTTCGAGACACTCTAGCAAATGTCTCAGGACTACACACTCTGGGCAATCCTGGATGCTTCAGGGCCGGTCCTCTCTTATGTTTGAGGATTAATTATGCCTGAACACACGTTTCCCGGTCCTTACAGACCTAAAATCGAGGCGCCTCATCCAACAACCACATAGGTGAAAAGTATATAAATGTCAGGGCTGGTAAGTCACTGACACCACCAAAGCTAGAAAGAAACGTCGTGCTCTCCCTGCAGTCCTTATCCCGTTTTTGACTCATACCGAGGTGTGAGGCTCGCGAATTCACGTTATACACAAAGATGTCACATAGGCCGTGCTTTGGTCATCAACCACAAGACTTTGCTTTTCAACAGAAGCCTTGATCCATGCAACTCAGCGTGCCACACAGGCAATTCATGCTATGCGATTGATATCTATCGATATATAACCTCTAAGCTCATATGACTCAGAGAAGGGCGTTAAGCAAGAGAATAAATCCTCCGCCGCCAAACAGATATATATTTAACAGAAATCAATCAACACAGAATAAAATCCAATGTCAGACACACAATCCATTTACAAGTTCGTTCTGGGTCTGAACGAAACCGGAGGCACTTTCCTCGCATATCCATCGATCTCCAGGTACGTCTGGACGACCACTAACTATTTCCATCCTCTTGGGTGTACAGCCCAATCAGGATCATCAGTAATTATCCAAACGATGTGAAGACTTTCGGTCTTCAACCACCGTCTTCATCTTTGACATATCGTCGAATCGGTTATTCAGAATGGGTATAAACCCGGACTTTCCGAACAACCCGCGTATATTATAAATAAATGTTACACAAACACAACATATGCCTCATTCCAATTCAGCAGCCACTAACCGCAAATTAGCATGAGAACAATTTCCCAAATATTAAACCCGAAGGCCGAAACCAACATCAGATCAATACCCAAGGAACCATTCTTCTTAACTAACCTATAGCTAGTTTCTAAATTTCATATTCTTAGGGAAAGGTTCCCATTAATTTTATCCAAGATAAATTCTTTAAAATTTATCCTTTAATCTTCCTTTGGATGTCATTTCAAACCAAATTATGGTTTTTCAAACTAGTCGAGATTAGCGAACCACATCGAAGTAATTATTTATTTTATTTCCCAATCCCAACCTATTCATCCCATGAAGCAAAACTGGTAATACTCCATATCTAATACCACAGTGTTATCGGTAAAATTAATTACCATTTCACGTTCAAATCTAATTAAAGATTTAACTACCGCTTTGGAGCAAAACTGGTAATACTCCATTCTCGCTCATTTTCTAAATTTGATAATTTAAATTACCAACTCTCATTTCAATCTAATTGCAGATTCATTAAAAACTCCTTTTACTGGGTTAAAGGACTAATGTCATTCAAAACACAGTTCACGACAAACCCAAATCATATTTTATTTAGTACTGGGTTAAAGAACAAGGGTCATTTAAAACACCCTTCACGATAAACCCAAAAATCAATTCTATTTACAAACCATTTCAAATCCAATTTATTTATTTAAAAATAAACGGGTTTAATCGTAGTTCAAAACTAGTTCATTTCGATAAAAATCTATTTTTATCTTTTCAAATACGGAGTTTTTCATCCCAATTTTTCCCAAATCATTTCTTATGATTTTACACAAATTATTACTATTTTTAATAATTTTATCTAGGCCCGTACAGTCGATTTCCAACAACGGCCATCGAACTGCACCTATAGCGACCTTTTTCGAATTTTATTTGGACGTATCTCCAAATCAAACCGTTAGATTTCAAATTTCCAATACTCGTTAGAAAGCTCTTTTCGATACGAACCCAATGGTTCTGGTTTTAGGAGAATCCGATGGTCGGATCTCCCATAATGTCCGTTTGAAATCAATGGTCGAAATTCACGAAATGCCGCGGCGTGGCGTGTTCTATTCAGGCCATTATATTATATATATAATATATATTTCGTCGATTACTATTTAAAACGAATTTTATAAATAGTTTTGAATTCGTTTCAAAAACAATTTCAACCTTTATTTCAAATTCAAATCAAAATTGAATTTTCCATTACAAATCCTTTTTGTTTTCATTTCGATTTGATTTCAATTCACATCGATTTTTAATTTGATTCGAATTCATTTTCTTTTCAATTCAATTCAATTCGTTTTCTATTCAATTCGAATTAAATTCGTTTTCTATTCAATTCAATTCGAATTGGTTTTCTATTCGATTCAATTCAAATTGGTTTTCTATTCGATTCAATTCAAATTGGTTTTCTAATCGATTCAATTCAAATTGGTTTTCTATTCGATTCAATTCAAATTGGTTTTCTATTCGATTCAATTCAAATTGGTTTTCTGTTCGATTCAATTCAAATTGGTTTTCTATTCGATTCAATTCAAATTGGTTTTCTATTCGATTCAATTCAAATTGGTTTTCTATTCGATTCAATTCAAATTGGTTTTCTATTCGATTCAATTTCAAATTGCATTTCAAAATATTCGATTTCGAAATCACTTTTCAACATTCATTTTTAAATGAATAAAATCGATGTAAATATCGTTCACGTCCAAATGGCGTCAATCTAATCAAACGTCTTCATATATTTCTATTTTCAAATATTCTATTTCAAATATTTCTTATTATCAAAATATTTCTATTTCAAATATTTCTTATTTTAAATATTCCTATTTCAAATATTCTATTTCAAATATTTCTTATTATCAAAATATTTCTATTTCAAATATTCTATTTCAAATATTTCGTTCAACACATGACTAATCTCAACGGATGAGTACTGTCTACACATGAACCTTTATTTTATATTGATAAAGATGTAAATTTTATTATTAAAATATTTCGTTCAACACATGACTAATCTCAAAGGATGAATACAGTCAACACATGAACCTTTATTTTATAATATTCTTTATTTTCTAAATTGGAATGAGGCCCAATCAATCACCATATAATGTTAATTATATGGATTTTCATACATCACAAGTATATAATAGCATTGAAAAATAATCAACCATCAACCAAAGTGCACTACACTGTATAAGCATCAAATATAGATATCTAACGCTTATAATAGCATGTCAATCAATCGATCGACATATTTAATCAATCAGGATGAGTTAACTTCAAATTTCATCCCAATATCCGTGTGGGGTTTCAAATCAACAAACACAGATTTTATTTGTGTAGTTGGGCGATGTGTAAACTTTATCGTCCCAATCAATGTCATTCAAATAGGTGTACATAAACAAACCGTCCAGTTTGTAAATGAATATTTATTTATTCACATTCACGTTAAAAATTATATTTTTAACGATAAAATATTTTATTTTAACACACGGATTTTTATACAGTTCATTTACAAAATAGAAATGATATTTTTTTATTTTTGTAACTTGTTTTAGAAAATTTCGGCGGCATAACGGCTCGATACTAGAAACGGGACGAGGCCTAGCCTTATCCCCGGTCTAGTGAAGGCCCACTCCATTCACACATCAATCAAATCAATTTCATTTCACCAACAATTCAATTCAATCCAAATATTTTAACTAACTACACAACCAAACAAACAAGTCCATGGTCTGTGGATGATTGTGTCGGGTGCTACTAAACACCGTCTGCATCCTAGTATATATATAACTAGAAAAAAAGAAATTGAAGAGTGAGAAATTCTCACCGATAGCTATTCCATCTTCACGCCACTTCTTTTAGAGAAGTCATCGCCATTCTCGCCTTTTGTCGCTTTCGTTGCCCGTAGCCACTACATATATAAAAATCACATTTTTATTTGTTCACTTTCAATTTAAAAAAATCATATTTTTATAATCACTTCATATATTTAAAAATTGAATTTTTACTATGCTATTCAATATATAAAAATCGAATTTTTACTATGCTATTCAATATATAAAAATCGAATTTTTACTTCGTTATTCAATATATAAAAATCGAATTTTTACTTTGTTATTCAATATATAAAAATCGAATTTTTACTTCGTTATTCAATATATAAAAATCGAATTTTTACTACACTACTATATAGATAAAAATTCTATTTTTACAAAGCTACTATATATAAAGATTTCGCCTTTTCAAACATAAAGATTTCGCCTTTTCAAACATAAAGATTTCGCCTTTTCACATATAAAGATTCAATTTTTATTTCACTATATATATAAAGGTGATATTTTTACTATCTTACCTATATAAAAATTATATTTTTATATTTCTACAATATAAAAGATCATATTTTTATTATCTATATAATATGAAAATTATATTTTTACCCTTCCTATAATATAAAAATTATATTTTTAATCCCTTACATTAATAAAAATCGTATTCTCAAATCAATATCGTTCATATGAAAATTACTTCTCCTCTATGATAAAAATCGCTACTATATCCATGCTATCATATGTTAAATCAGAAAACAAAATAAATGTAAATTAAAATTAAAATTAAAATAAACTCACATTTCTTGCAGGGATTGGGTTCTCGATGGAAGGACGGGGTCTGCAGCTCGCTAGAGGAAGGGAGGGAAAGTAGAAGAAGCGGCGGCGACAGGGTTTTCAGGGGGGGCGGTGTCGCGTCGCACGCCAGCGGGGGGGGGGGGGGATCAGTTGCGGCTTACACGAGGAGGAAGGGGGAGGGAGGTGGGTGGTGGCACGTCGCGAGGGGGGTCGTCGAAGTGGCGGCGGTGGTTTAGGGGGGGCGATGCTGATTTGTGGATCGGGATTTTTTTTTCTCTGATGAATCGAAGAATAAGGGGGGGCATAGGAGTTTAGCGGAAGAGGGAAGATATTTTTTTTAATTATTTAATTTGCAAAAAGTTGACTTTTACATACGACCTCTAAACGAGGCCCACCGCCTGTCGTCCATAGCGTATTGCCCCCATTCCGAACACACTGGGATATGTATCGTAAGCTGATTCGATCGTTTCGATCAGTTTTCGCCAAAATCAACATATAACTCTATATATTAAATTTGAACACGCATTTCAATTTACCGGGGTCACATACTAACTAGAAAAATTCCAGAAAAATATTTTCTAGCTTCGTATTGACGATATGGTCCTAACAAAACTAGTTTCGTCAAATTCTGAGACCGTTGGAAAAATGGCCATTTTCCAGTCGATTAAAATCAACTGAAACTGGTCAAACGCATTTTCCTTTGCCACGCTCACATATCGATTCGAAAAATTATGAAATTTGGAATCTAGCAATAATTTGACACTGCGGATCCAACAAAAGTGGTTTCGTCGAAATCCGAGGTCGTTTGCAAAATTCCCATTTTTAAGGGCCTGAATTCCATAGCGACTATTCAGAATTTTCAACTGGACATATCTTTTGATTCCCGCTATGAAATTTCAATTTTTCGGATTCGTTGGTAAGATATTATCAATTAGATCCAATTATTTTTGGTTTCGCTAAAATCCGGATTGTTTTGCACCCGGTACATTCAATTGAAGTTTGAAATCGAATTATCGAACTACCGCGCCATTTTCAATTCTATTTATAATTATATATAAATATTTATATTCTATCGACGGCGTATAGAATATATACGTTCGAATTATATATTCAAAATAATTTTCGTCGATATTATTTAAAATAATCTATTTTAAATATTCAAAATTCGCTAAAAATTGCCAAAATAAAAATTTTAAACTGGCCCAGATTTTCGGGTTATTACAATCTCCCCCACTTAAAACTTTTCGTCCCCGAAAAGGAACAAAGTCGAAAGTGGTTTGATTAATCAACTCTACGTTCGATCTGGCTTTCATTCTCCAACTTTTCAGTTTCTGAGAATTTTCAAATTCTTCAAAAATTTGGCTAACACTCTAAATTTTCGAAAAATTTCGCCATAACCTCCCCTGCACCGGGAGCTACGGGAAAATCCCGAAGTTGCCATACAGGCCTTCTGATCTCAAAAAGAAAAAGAAAAAGCCAAGCGGCTAGTCAATAGGCTCATAAAATCATCATCACCCAAACAAAATCAGTAAATTATAGTAAACATGTACCTATTTGTCGGGCAAACAAATTTTATTCTCTGCTCTAGCCTCCTTGCTATGACCTGTTCAATTTAAGTACATGTATATGCAAGCAAATGCTACCAATTTTCAATACAGTTCAATATTTGATTCAATTAGGCATAATGGTTCAAAAATTATCTAACAAATAAACAAACAACACAAACATCAATCAATTAGTGAATTAGAGTTTCAAATTCATAATTTGATACATATACAAAAAATCATGTTTTGATGCCAATTCACAACAATGTATTCTAGCTATATTTTGGTTCTCACACCAATCTGATGGAATTATATAGAAACCACACCTTTGAAACACGGACATAAATATTGATGATGCCATGGTCATTATCAACATCATCTCCGGGCTACTAGAGTGTAATTCTATATCTATCCAGTATATTAAAACTTCGACTATACGTTCATGACGCGTATACGCGAAATCTTTATATACCCGATTGTCCATATTCAAAATAAATAAATATTCAAATACGTATAAAGCGATTTAAATTTTAAAATAAATTTGTTTTCATTTGAAAAATATACTCTTCACACTCGTTCTAGGATACTACTGATCCTATCTCTAACGAGTCATTCTATTTGGATATTACTAATCCAATATCTGATGAATTCTTTCGTATGGTTCCAATGTGTCTTGTTCTCGACCTCTGTAAACCAAAGCTCTGATACCAAATGTGACGGGTGTGATAACTAAAACAGTTATTTAAAACTTTACTTTGAAAGAGAGCAATTCAAGGGACCACGCCGTATAACACGGAACGGGTTTCCTCCCAAGAATACCAGTGCATAGAATAAACAACGCAATGCTTTTTCGAAAAATGAAGCTATTATAAGACCCAGGTCCCATCACACAATGCAACGCAAGCCGGAGGATAGGGTTTTACCTTATAATAGCCAAAAATGCTTGGTACGTTAAAACAAATCATTTGATACTATAATAAGTGTATAGTGTCAAAACAATTTCAATCATAAATATCAATCATAGACGGCATAGCATCCCATGCTACTATGTCGCCATACTAGTTCTACAATTAAAACCGAAATATCACGTATTGGAAATTGGATTTCCGTCATGAGTCGAGGCAAGGGGCAAGCTCCTCTCCGCTTTCGAGACACTCTAGCAAATGTTTCAGGACTACACACTCTGGGCAATCCTGGATGCTTCAGGGTCGGTCCTCTCTTACGTTTGAGGATTAATTATGCCTGAACTCACGTTTCCCGGTCCTTACAGACCTAAAATCGAGGCGCCTCATCCAACAACCACATAGGTGAAAAGTATATAAATGTCAGGGCTGGTAAGTCACTGACACCACCAAAGCTAGAAAGAAACGTCGTGCCCTCCATGCAGTCCTTATCCCGTTTTTGACTCATATCGAGGTGTGAGGCTCGCGAATTCACGTTATACACAAAGCTGCCACGTAGGTCGTGCTTTGATCATCAACCACAAGACTTTGCTTTTCAACAGAAGCCTTGATCCATGCAACTCAGCGTGCCACACATGCAATTCATGCTACGCGATTGATATCTATCGATATATAACCTCTAAGCTCGTATGTCTCGGAGAAGGGCGTTAAGCAAGAGAATAAATCCTCCGCCGCCAAACAGATATATATTTAACAGAAATCAATCAACACAGAATAAAATCCAATGTCAGACACACAATCCATTTACAAGTTCGTTCTGGGTCTGAACGAAACCGGAGGCACTTTCCTCGCATATCCATCGATCTCCAGGTACGTCTGGACGACCACTAACTATTTCCATCCTCTTGGGTGTACAGCCCAATCAGGATCATCAGTAATTATCCAAACGATGTGAAGACTTCCGGTCTTCAACCACCGTCTTCATCTTCGACATATCGTCGAATCGGTTATTCAGAATGGGTATAAACCCTGACTTTCCGAACAACCCACGTATATTAAAAACAAATGTTACACAAACACAACATATGCCTCATTCCAATTCAGCAGCCACTAACCGCAAAGTAGCAAGAGAACAATTTCCCAAATATTAACCCCGAAGGCCGAAACCATCATCAGATCAATACCCAGGGAACCATTCTTCTTAACTAACCTACAACTAGTTTCTAAATTTCATATTCTTAGGGAAAGATTCCCATTAATTTTATCCAAGATAAATTCTTTAAAATTTATCCTTTAATCTTCCTTTGGATGTCATTTCAAACCAAATTATGGTTTTTCAAACTAGTCGAGATTAGCGAACCACACCGAAGTAATTATTTATTTTATTTCCCAATCCCAACCTATTCATCCCATGAAGCAAAACTGGTAATACTCCATATCTAATACCACAGTGTTATCGGTAAAATTAATTACCATTTCACGTTCAAATCTAATTAAAGATTTAACTACCGCTTTGGAGCAAAACTGGTAATACTCCATTCTCGCTCATTTTCTAAATTTGATAATTTAAATTACCAACTCTCATTTCAATCTAATTGCAGATTCATTAAAAACTCCTTTTACTGGGTTAAAGGACTAATGTCATTCAAAACACAGTTCACGACAAACCCAAATCATATTTTATTTAGTACCGGGTTAAAGAACAAGGGTCATTTAAAACACCCTTCACGATAAACCCAAAAATCAATTCTATTTAAAACCCATTTCAAATCCAATTTATTTATTTAAAAATAAACGGGTTTAATCTTAGTTCAAAACTAGTTCATTTCGATAAAAATCTATTTTTATCTTTTAAAATACGGAGTTTTTCATCCCAATTTTTCCCAAAACATTTCTTATGACTTTACACAAATTATTAACATTTTTAATAATTTTATCAAGGCACGTACAGTCGATTTCCAACAACGGCCATCGAACTGCACCTATAGCGACCTTTTTCGAATTTTATTTGGACGTATCTCCAAATCCAACCGTTAGATTTCAAATTTCCAATACTCTTAGAAAGCTCTTTTCGATACGAACCCAACGGTTCTGGTTTTAGGAGAATCCGACGGTCGGATCTCCCGTAATGTCCGTTTGAAATTAATGGTCGAAATTCACGAACTGCCGCGGCGCGGCGCGTTCTATTCAGGCCATTATATTTTATATATATATATAATATATATAATATACATTTCGTCGATTACTATTTAAAACGAATTTTATAAATAGTTTTGAATTCGTTTCAAAAACAATTTCAACCTTTATTTCAAATTCAAATCAAAATTGAATTTTCCATTACAAATCCTTTTTGTTTTCATTTCTATTTGATTTCAATTCACATCAATTTTTAATTCGATTCGAATTCATTTTCTTTTCAATTCAATTCAATTCGTTTTCTATTCAATTCGAATTAAATTCGTTTTCTATTCAATTCAATTCAATTCGAATTGGTTTTCTATTCGATTTAATTCAAATTGGTTTTCTATTCGATTTAATTCAAATTGGTTTTCTATTCGATTCAATTCAAATTGGTTTTCTATTCGATTCAATTCAAATTGGTTTTCTATTCGATTCAATTCAAATTGGTTTTCTGTTCGTTTCAATTCAAATTGGTTTTCTGTTCGATTCAATTCAAATTGGTTTTCTATTCGATTCAATTCAAATTGGTTTTCTATTCGATTCAATTTCAAATTGCATTTCAAAATATTCGATTTCGAAATCACTTTTCAACATTCATTTTTAAATGAATAAAATCGATATAAATATCGTTCACATCCAAATGGCGTCAATCTAATCAACACGGCTTCATATATTTCTATTTTCGAATATTCTATTTCAAATATTTCTTATTATCAAAATATTTCTATTTCAATATTTCTTACTTCAAATATTCCTATTTCAAATATTCTATTTCAAATATTTCTTATTATCAAAATATTTCTATTTCAAATATTTCGTTCAACACATGACTAATCTCAACGGATGAGTACTGTAAGCACATGAACCTTTATTTTATATTGATAAAGATGTAAATTTTATTATTAAAATATTTCGTTCAACACATGACTAATCTCAACGGATGAGTACAGTCAACACATGAACCTATATTTTATAATATTCTTTATTTTCTAAATTGGAATGAGGCCCAATCAATCACCATATAATGTTAATTATATGGATTTTCATACATCATAAGTATATAATAGCATTGAAAAATAATCAACCATCAACCAAAGTGAACTACACTATATAAGCATCAAATATAGATATCTAACGCTTATAACAGCCTGTCAATCAATCGATCGACATATTTAATCAATCAGGATGAGTGAACTTCAAATTTCATCCCAACACCCGTGTGGGGTTTCAAATCAACAAACACAGATTTTATTTGTGCAGTTAGGTGATGTGTAAAATTTATCGTCCCAATCAATGTCATTCAAATAGGTGTACATAAACAAACCATCCAGTTTGTAAATGAATATTTATTTATTCACATTCACGTTAAAAATTATATTTCTAATAATAAAATATTTTATTTTAACACACGGATTTTTATTCAGTTCATTTACAAAATAGGAATGATATTTTTCTAACTTATTTTAGAAAATTTCGGCGGCATAACGGCACGATACTAGAAACGGGACGAGGCCTAGCCTTATCCACGGTCTAGTGAAGGCCCACGCCATTCACACATCAATCAAATCAATTTCATTTCACCAACAATTCAATTCAATCCAAATATTCTAACTAACTACACGACCAAATAAACAAGTCCATGGTCTGTGGACGATTGTGTCGGGTGCTACTAAACACCGTCTGCATCCTAGTATATATATATATAACTAGAAAAAAAGAAATTGAAGAGTGAGAAATTCTCACCGATAGCTATTCCATCTTCACGCCACTTCTTTTAGAGAAGTCATCGCCATTCTCGCCTTTTGTCGCTTTCGTTGCCCGTAGCCACTACATATATAAAAATCACATTTTTATTTGTTCACTTTCAATTTAAAAAAATCATATTTTTATAATCACTTCATATATTTAAAAATCGAATTTTTACTATGCTAATCGAATTTTTACTATGCTATTCAATATATAAAAATCGAATTTTTACTTCGTTATTCAATATATAAAAATCGAATTTTTACTTCGTTATTCAATATATAAAAATCGAATTTTTACTTTGTTATTCAATATATAAAAATCGAATTTTAAGTACACTACTATATATATAAAAATTCTATTTTTACAACGCTACCATATATAAAGATTTCTCCTTTTCAAACATAAAGATTTCGCCTTTTCAAACATAAAGATTTCGCCTTTTCACATATAAAGATTCAATTTTTATTTCACTATATATATAAAGGTGATATTTTTACTATCTTACCTATATAAAAATTATATTTTTATATTTCTACAATATAAAAGATCATATTTTTATTATCTATATAATATGAAAATTATATTTTTACCCTTCCTATAATATAAAAATTATATTTTTAATCCCTTACATTAATAAAAATCGTATTCTCAAATCAATATCGTTCATATGAAAATTACTTCTCCTCTATGATAAAAATCGCTACTATATTCATGCAATCATATGTTAAATCAGAAAACAAAATAAATGTAAATTAAAATTAAAATAAAAATAAACTCACATTTCTTGCAGGGATTGGGTTCTCGATGGAGGGAGGGGGTCTGCAGCTCGCTGGAGGAAGGGAGGAAAGTGGAAGAAGCGGCGGCGGCAGGGTTTTCAGGGGGGGTGTCGCGTCGCACGCCAACGGGGGGGAGGGGGGAGGGATCGGTTGCGGCTTACACGAGGAGGAAGGAGGGAGGTGGGTGGTGGCGCGACGCGAGGGGGGGTTTCGTTGAAGTGGCGGCGGCGGTTTAGGGGGGGGGGGGCGATGCTGATTTGTGGATCGGGATTTTTTTTTTTTCTCTGATGAATCGAAGAATAAGGGGGGGGGGGCAGAGGAGTTTAAGGGGAGAGGGAAGATGTTTTTTTTAATTATTTAATTTGCAAAAAGTTGACTTTTACATACGACCTCTAAACGAGGCCCACCGCCTGTCGTCCATAGCGTATTACCCCCATTCCGAACACAATGGGATATGTATCGTAAGCTGATTCGATCGTTTCGATCAGTTTTCACCAAAATCAGCATATAAATCTATATATTGAATTTGAACACGCATTTCAATTTACCGGGGTCACATACTAACTAGAAAAATTCCAGAAAAATATTTTCTAGCTTCGTATTGATGATACAGTCCTAACAAAACTAGTTTCGTCGAATTATGAGACCGTTGGAAAAATGGCCATTTTCCAGTCGATTAAAATCAACTAAAACTGGTCAAACGCGTTTTCCTTTGCCACGCTCACATATCGATTCGAAAAGTTTTGAAATTTGGAATCTAGCAATAATATGACACTACGGATCCAACAAAAGTGGTTTCGTTGAAATTCGAGGTCGTTTGCAAAATTCCCATTTTTAAGGGCCTGAATTCCATAGCGACTATTCAGAATTTTCAACTGGACATATCTTTTGATTCCCGCTATGAAATTTCAATTTTTCGGATTCGTTGGAAAGATATTATCAATTAGATCCTATTATTTTTGGTTTCGCAAAAATCCGGATTGTTTTGCACCCGGTACATTCAATTGAATTTTGAAATCGAATTATCGAACTACCGCGCCATTTTCAATTCTATTTATAATTATATATAATTATTTATATTCTATTGACGGCGTATAGAATATATACGTTCGAATTATATATTCAAAATAATTTTCGTCGATATTATTTAAAATAATCTATTTTAAATATTCAAAATTCGCTAAAAATTGCCAAAATAAAAATTTTAAACTGGCCCAGATTTTCGGGTTATTACACTGACTATATTATTTTGTGCATCTGTGGTCATTGCAGGTGGAGTGACTTTAGTTCCTTTGACATAATCTTGGAGGTCGTATCCCTTCAAGGCTGTTTCAACTTGGAACTTCCACATCAAATAGTTATCTTCATTGAGAGGAATGGTAATAACTTGGCTCTATGGCTTTACTAGAGGCTGAGAAGGTGGTGGTGGGCCATTGTTATCGTTTCTTGAGGTGGCAGATGATAATTCAGTGCTTCTATCGGCCATGATGCTGGAAGAAGATTGTCAGAAGTTGATTATCAGGAATATGGCGAGGTCACTGCTCCAATAGTGGCAGCCTGTTCACAACGGTAAAGAAACAAGTGAACACAGTGGTTCTTGTTTCTTTTCAAGATTCAAGAATCTATGTTTCACACAGAGAGGAAAAAGAAATCCAAATGATGAGATTATAATCTCTGATGGCCGGTGAAAGAACTGTTGTAGCCGCCGTGAATGATTCTGGCAAGGCACGCACAGTTCCGATCTGATAAGAACAGAGCACTTGCACGATCAGAAGGGGATGATCTCTGATGATGAAATCTTTCTGAGGAGACTTGCACTATATCCTCCTTTCTGAATCAGAAACACAATTGATTTGATTTTTCTTTAATTTGATTTTGCCGTTTGGCCTATCTGGTCTGATACCATGTAAATTTTCTATGAAATGTAAAATGAAGAGAAACTGAACTTGTATTGATAATCAGAATATGAAAAATAGAATGTACATGTAATGCTATTTTATATATAGCGAAGTGGGCTAACAGAATAAAGCCCAAAAGAAGAAAAAGAAAATGAGCCCAAAGGCAATTGTACATAGTCGGTTTGTATGAAGAGAAAACTCATTATCTTAACAATTTTTGTATGGTGTAAAAACTGAATATAATACTAGTTATATTTAACATTTTTCTTTAGGTTAATTTTTCTTCAAAGTTTGTCCTTTACCCTAAAATGGAGTTTGTCCTTTCTAACTACCTCTTTTCTTTTCAGGTGGAACCTTCAAATGTAGGGCTGTTACAGTTGGACGGTTCAACCGCCGAGCCGCACTAACCGTTCACACGGTTGTCGTCTACTACGGTAACGGTGACGGTTGTGGACTTTGATAACCGCGGTAAACCGTACCAACCGCACATGATTTTTTTTGTAATATTTCATAAAAAAAATATGTTTTTCAATAATTTAACTAGAGAAATAACATATATATAAATTATTCGTGTCTTTATTTATAGACAACATGCGCATTGATGGTTTGTTTCATAGATAAATAAACTAATTCTTAAAATTAATGTTAAAACTCAATTATTTATGGATAAACAATGTAAATTTATGGTAATGGTTGCGGTAAATGATAAATGGTTACGGTAACAGTTATAAAATTTGTCAACCGTCAACAATGGTTACGGTTGGAGGTAAAATTGACGGTTGCCGTAACCGTAACACCCCTATTCAAATGACATGAAATACACAAACATAAGCTATATAAATCAAGAAAATATGACTTAACCAAATAAGAAACTGGGTCTAGTGAGGGTATATCTTTATATTAAAAGTTTGACGATAAAATGCCTCAATTGTCAGCACAACATATGCAAGTACCACCAATACAAACCAAGTGGAAACTAAAAGATACAATTTACACATGACTTATAGTTGAACCGTTGCCAATATCAAATTTCCTATAAATTTACAAGCATTTGTCCCATAATGTATTACTTAGTTGCAGGAGTTTCACATACAACAAAGTCGCACTGATTATTAATTAAAGAAATATGAATTCAAGGTCATAATGAAGCAAATAGTGGTATATAGCTAAAAGACTTATACGATAAAATAATTTGATTTATACAACACATTAGAGGATCCCTACCTCAGTCATATCAAATAAGCACTTATATTAATTAAAAGGCTGTCTACGGAAAAGTTAAGCCACTAAGTTATGTTTTCTCTCTCACTTTTTTCACGTGAGTGTAAGGCATCACATTATAGAAGCTTGTCTTATGCAATTGAATTCAAAAAAACCCAGAAAAGATACATACAAATGCAATCAAAGTCAAATGACATGCTACACATTACATAATTAGTCTTATGCAATTGAATCATAGTCAAAATAGGAAGAAAAAAAATTTAGTCAAAGTCGAACTAGGAAAAAACACTCTTTACTAGTTGTAATGAGAAAAGTCAAATCAAGAGTTATGCAATACATTTATAATTCACTAAAATAAAGGCATAAAACACAGAGCATCATCGCTGGTAACATCAATAAATTCAAATATCAGTACATTTAATCATCCAAAATTATTAAATAAATTACCCTTTCAAATTTCAATTTTCAAATCAACCACAAGTGGAAGTCACCAATTCCATCCGTCGCAGCAGCGTAAGATGAAGTTCACCGTCATAGTCATCAAAGATGAAGGTCGCCACCTTCTTATTGGTATCGAATGCCATCTCCGTAGCCGAGATGAAATTGTTGTTCTCCCGTCTCTTCAATTTGTAGGATCATGATTTTCTTTGGAAGCGTATATATGGTATAGTGTCCTAGGTTTTATGCGGCTCAAAGCTCCCATGATGGCTCAACGGTAGGTTGATGTCGATCATCAATCCTGATCTTGACGGTTCGACCCTGATTCTAGGGTTAAGGTTTTTTCCTTAATGAAATAAAAATGTGTAAATAGGAAATCATAATACCAACTTGGTTTGTTATGCGATATAATTTTAGATAGGGACAACAAAATTAAGTGGGTCGTTGCGATGATCATAAATAAAGCAAACGAATATACCCTAATTTATTTATCTATCTGTTGCAGTAATAGACAAAAAGCATCACAAATTGTTTATTTTTATTTTTTAGTGTTTTTGATAGATCAATAGCAACGGTTGTTAAGGAAAAATCAATGCAAATGATTTATTTATGTCTGCTCTTAACTTAATTGACATAAACAAGGTGACGCAAAAAGCAGATCGTGTACTAATTTCCATTACTTTTTATCTCATTCTTACTGAATTTAGAGAAATGCTAAGTTCATTCTCCCTTAGGGAGAGTGAGTTTTGTACTTGCCACCTGATTGGTGGAAATGAGTTGGCACCAATCATTAGCTATGTATGATATAATAAATGCCAACCCATTTCCATTAATCAAGTGGCAAGTACAAGCTCAGTCTCCCTAAGGGAGAGTGTGCTTAGCATTTCTCCTGAATTTAATACCCCAAAGTCTCTAGGTACTCAATACACTGGGTTTTTTAACATCATGGAAAATAATTGAAAAATAAATTACTTCAAAACAAAGGATATTCAAAATTTCCCAAATGTATATGCTATATAATATAGTTTCAAATCATTTTTTATAACAAAATTCCAAACTTGAATATACTTATATGTTTATGTATGTATATATTTGTTATTTAGTGTCACTGTGTTTTTTATACTTGTAAAAAAAAAAAATCATGTAAATCTCATTTATGTCAAAATTAACAAATTTCAAAGTTTAGACACATAACAATATCATTTATAAATTTCTTATGTAACATAAGTTAAATTTCATTTTTAAGACACCATTAAAAAAAGTTTGCTATAGACCTCTGTATTAATATGGGTAAATATTTAGAAATAATTATTAACATCATTACTTAGATTCAAAACAATGGTAGTTTAATTTATCAAATTTATCATTCCAAAATCTAAGCAAAATTCCTCTAAGAGAGAATGGCATAACAACTCTATATAAATTTGCATTTTATATAAAACATTTTCTATTATAAATACCAACTTATTTTATTTCTATTCTAACTTCCTATGATTTATTCAAAAAATATAATTAACTTATAATACAACGAGTATCCTTAAAAAATTGGTTCTATAGGACTATCTTAAAATATATTTGAATTTCACTTAGCTTGTAGTTTTATTTCATTCTTAAAATTCACATCTTGAATTTATTATTAAAGTTTACACTTAAGTTGCTCCTTTTCATTAACATTCAAATCTTAACATTTATTGTGAATATATTATTTAAGTTTTCGTTATATATATATATTAACATTTGAATCAACATCCTAGTGAATTTATAATAAATTCAATGTCATTAATTAAAACTAATATTCTTATGAATATCCTTAACTATCATAAGTGCTACCAATGTTTAAATTATCATCAATATATACTACCCTTTTTTAAGTTCAAATATATTCAAAATGACTAAGACTCAATTTCAAATGAATAATTACCAATTTATTTATTTACTTTACAAACCATGTCTTAAAATCGATACTCACATAAAATCATTTTAACTTCGTAAATTGAATTCCTATATATATTCCTTAAAACCTATTATCTTTTACAACAGTAACTTCATATACCTAATAATGTTGTAATGACCCTGGTTTTTGGCGACCTTGGTTATCCGATATACAACACATATCGAACATCCAAGGGTCGAAAATACCGGGTGATTAATGAAAGAAATTAGAGGGTGAGGAAAGATAAGATAGAACTTAGAATAGAAGAAGAAGAACACAACATCAGAGTAACACGAACCTCACAGTGGAACGAATAACATATAATATATATAACATAACTTGAAATATACATCTGTACTTGAATATACATCATTATCAAAGTACAACACTTACAACACAGCGGAAATAAACTATAGCTATATGATCATGAAGCCTCCTGCTCCAGCTCTTCAGGTATATCTGTAAATCCCGATTACTTGACTACCCGTACAAAATTGGGCACCCAAGAGTTTAGTCGGGATTTACAGATATACCTGAAGAGATGGAGCAGGAGGCTTCAGGATCATATAGCTATAGTTTATTTCCGCTGTGTTGTAAGTGTTGTACTTTGATAATGATGTATATTCAAGTACATATGTATATTTCAAGTTATGTTATATATATTATATGTTATTCGTTCTGCTGTGAGGTTCGTGTTACTCTGATGTTGTGTTCTTCTTCTTCTTCTATTCTAAGTTCTATCTTATCTTTCCTCACCCTCTAATTTCTTTCATTAATCATCCGGTATTTTCGACCCTTGGATGTCCGATATGTGTTGTATATCGGATAACCAAGGTCGCCAAAAACCCGGGTCATTACAAATGTAGACTTATAGATGATCTACTTGGGATCAAATTAGTATTTCATATAAATATATATATTATACATAGAATAACTTAACAATTACAAAATATCATATTTATGAAATGTAATTAATACTATATTTATACCAGGAGATTATTACTATTTTCACAACTATTTTATATTTCAAACCTTGGTAAAATAAATAAATTAACAGACATCTAAACAGATTTCTCAAAATTTTATTCTAAGATGACAATCCTTTGTTAAAATTTTAATGAACTATTTTTACGTTTCATCTTTATTATTTGAACTTTAAACAAAAAAAGTTATAAATATTTGTTTGAATTTCTTCTCTTTGAAATTTTAACAGTCTCCCTATATTGATTGTTTCTATAGTAACATTTCATATAACAAAATTTTGATTTTTTTACTAAAATGTCTTTATTTTAAATATAGTTTATTTGCTTACAAATTATCATCTTATATACCATATTTATATAAATTCATAGTATAACATCTTCAAATTTTATAAAAAAATAAATCTGTTTAAAAATTCTGTAAAATATCCTTTATGAAATAAGTATTTATCCAAATATTCCATTTAGAAACAGTGGTCAATAAAACAATCCATATTTCTAATTCTAAATTTATTCTTCATTAATCCGCAAATAAAATTACTTATATTTTTCTTTCATGTACTTCTACTTAAAACATAAATATATCATGGTTTGTTAAGCCAAGTTTATTCACTTAAGGATAAATTTTTAAAGGGGCTAAAACAACTTTTTTAATAAAATTTGCTTATATGTAGAAGATAAACTACCTATGTAACAACCCGACATTTTAATCGTTTAATTTTGAACATTTAAACTTGTTTTAAATGTTGAATTGAAAGTATAAATAGATTTCTTTAAGGAATTTATCAATTTAATAAACAAAATAAATTTTACTTTTGAATATATATCGAATTATCATAATACGGAAACGAGAAATAATTGAATTTTAAGTTAAAAATGTATTGAAATGATTCTAACAATTTATATAAATTTTATTTGAATTAGAACGATAATAATAATTTATTATTGATGAATTTGATTGTTTAAAATTAAATTTATATTTTATCGATTTAATTTAACAAATGAAAATAGACAATTTTCAAACGACCTCAAATTTCAACAAAACTAATTTTATTAAAGGGTGCATTTTTTACAGGTCCTTATTTACATTTAAAATGTAAAAAAAGTCCGCTCGTAAAAACTATGCGAATTACATCCCTACTTTGAAACGCGCCTGATAAAATTCCATTTGTATCCTTTAACCCTAAAAACTCTCGTTCCACAAAGTAATATCATTTCATTTATCACATCGCTCATTGACGACAGACGATCGAAGTAGAAAACCAAAGTATACAGATGATTTTCAATTTTTTACTCTCGATTGATTTGAAATATTAAGGATTGTTGCCGATTTGATCAGTGGTTTTCAACGAAATGGCCAGAACAAAGGTATTATTTTGATATTTTTATTTCAAACAACTGATAATTTTTGTATATTAGATTTTCAAGTATGGATTAACTTGGAATTGTTTCGTGATTCAAATATTCATGCAATTTTGGTTGAAAAAAAGTTTCAGGTTGCAAAAAAATATTTGAAATATGTTGTTTCACATATTTGTATCATTGTTCGAAGTCATTATTATGAAATATGTTAGAGTTGTATCACGATCGAGTGTTTTTAGTCATATTTGCTTCGTGATTCTTTGATTTTAAGCAGGATTGTTGCATGAATATGTGACTCTAATCAGAAATGTCGCACGATTGTATGCATCTGGCAGATGTTTTGTCATACATGTGTGTATAATATGATTATGTTATTACCCTAATAAATTCCTTTAAAACCAGAATAATTGAGTATAAAAGGTAATATTGCATAAAAGTCTGCAAGTATTATTAATATACTCATACTGATATGCATATATTTAGTACATATGAAAACAAACAAGCTTATATTAAAAAATTCACGGAAGTGTGCATGTATGTAAAACAAAGTCACACTACAAGAAAAATACCCTATTGCAACTAGCTATTTGCAACAGGCGCCACATGACAGTTGCAGTAAACGATATTTAGCAACAGACCTATTATCACAGTTGCAATAGATGAGATTTAGCAACAGATTTTTTCTTTATGTTGCGAAAAGCATATTTGTAGTAACTGCGCTTCTCTTCCTATTGCAAAAACATACTTTCCGCAATAGTGCTTCCATAACAGTTGCAACAAACACATAATTCGCAACTGCGCTTCCAAGCCAGTTGCAAATAAATATCTTTAGCAACTGTTTTCGCCACTTGCAATAACTTTTTTTAATACAACTGGTAAAGCCAGTTGGGAAAAACATACTAGCTTTTAATTATTAAGTTTGAATAATTACTATTCTATTAGTAATTATGTAAAAAATTAATATTTATAATTGATAATTAAATAACAATTAATATTTATAAATTAATATTTATAATTAATATTTATAAATAAAAATTATTATAAATCAATATTTATAAATAACAATTATTATAAATTAATATTTATAATTAATATTCTATAGTTGAAATCCAACTGATAACTTGACACAGAACTACCTTCTTTCAGACGCAAACAAGATTGATAAAAATTTGTAAAGATGATGTTTACCTATCTTGTAAATAAGTTGACTGATATTTACTTTTCGAACTAGTAGGACTTAGTTACGTAGTTACTTAACTTTATCATTGCGGGATTTTATGTTACGATTTTAGTTTTTTTAATTTTACAACATATTATTGAATGTTGCCTATTTGTGTGCACTTTTTCGTAATACTTGCATACTTGTATGAAAATATTATGAAATTTGGTTATTAGTAATGCCAAGTCAGGCATAAAAAATTCATACTTTTATGAAAGTATTATTGTTATCTGCATACGTGTATGTAAATAGTTCAAATATGTTCTGTGCGAATGAAATATGAAAACTTGCATACTTTTAGCATATTCTTCCAGTTAAATGCATACTTAACTGCTAATATTTGCAGTTTGAAAACTTGCATACTATCATGCTATTTTTTAAAATAAATGCATACTTAAGTGCTAATATTTGCAGTATTAATTTGACAATTGATGTCGCCGTTTATTATTTAAAATACAGACTGGACGAAAAGAACTGCATAATATTTAACGAATATATTACAAAAATAAAATTGAAGAATAGGCAAATTAACTAAAATAATTCAAGATTTAAAACATGAACGAATAATCACAATTAAAAGAGAGTATTGTATATGTCGATGATTTGCATATATTCATGCAACTAATATAAGTAGTTGCATATATCTGTGCAAAAATTAAGAATAGCGTTACACTAATATCCAGATTTCCAATGTACTTGTGTACGTGTACGTAGTTACACCGATATTTTCAGACATGTATACAAGTATGAAGTTAACAATAATAGTTGCAAACGTAAAAGATGAAAAAAATCGTTGCAGCCATACAAAAATGGACATTTAAATACTAAACTTAATTTATTGCATAACAGAAATGTTAACAACATTTATATATAGTAAGTAAGATAACCATAAAAAACTACATAAACCCATTTATAATTCTTTTGAAGAACACGTTCTTTTGTTATGACCCATGCACAAACCATATATAGTAGTCTTTGTAAATTCTCCTGTAGATTTCAACCTTTTAGAAGATGAAGGACGACCGTTATCAGCATTATCAATAGGTATAACACTGTTATACGAAGAAGAGAATAAACCTTAATAAATCTAATCGGCAGTAATCAAATAACATTACACGAAAATTTACGAATATTACTAGCATTAACAATATATGCATATATTAAACATTTTAATATGCATATATCAAGAAAATATGCATGGATGTATACATTTAATCACCAAACACACACAAACAAATATTCAAAATAGCTTAATGTTCCAATGCATTTATACATAATATATGCATACATGTACGTAAATTTCCTGAATATATGCAAAGCCCTATACATGTGTTCTAACAATAGTTGCATATTTGTATGCTCGTATTAACAACTTATGCATATTTCTATACACCTATTCAGAATATAAGAACAAATGTGCTGAAAATTTAATAAATAAAACTGTACAATCTATAATAGCATTAAGACAATATATAATAAGTAAATGGCCCATCGACAAGTCTATACAATTAAAGAAGATAAGATTAATCAATTAAGAAAGGTCGAGAACAAATGATATACGTATAAAAAAAGTACAAATTACCTTGAAGAAGAAACAATCATTATACAAATCAAGGATGGATCTACTTAAATCGCTGAAAGAATTCCGAGCGACGAAATCAACAAGGCAAAAATTGAGAACGATGACGGCGCCGCCATGAGAGAGAATTATATGATTCTGGAAAAAATAAATCCCTAATACATGTTTCGTTGTAAATTAATCACACTGTTAATTAACGTAAAAGGGCAGTTTTGGAAAAAAAAGCTGCTAATTGAAAATAAGGATGAAATTTATATGTTTAAAATGGGGAGGATGTGAGCTTAATTAAGTTTAGTTTAAGGATGTGAGCCTAATTTTCACTTTATTAAATCCATGATAGTTAATTATTGATAAATTTCAAATTTCATGTCAATCGGATTATTATGTGATCTTGAGCGATATAAACGTGTATTGATTAACGATTTTGAAATTAAAATAGTGTTTTTGCTAATGGTCTCGGAATTCGACGAAACCAATTGCATCGAGTCCAAAATATTGAATTATAGCAGGATGTAAATTTTCATAGCGATCAGAGACTCTATGTGATGGTGCGAGTTAAAAACGTGAACGTAGAAATATAGTAAATATAATATTATAATAAAAAGGTCGTTTTCAGAAATATCGTTTTCAATTTTAAAAATATCTTTGTCAAAATCTCTGAAAAATGTTTTGAAATTTCTAAAAAGACAAAATAAGATCTCGACAAAGATAGCGTTTGGTTTTTTGGCTGAAATCACTTTAAATCCTCGTTCATTCTTCTTTTTTCCCCTCATCCGAAAATTAGTAACCCAAAATCATAGCTAATCGTTCTTCTTCTCTATTTCTGAAAACCAACGAAAAATCAAATCAAAGACACCTAATTTCATTCTTCGAATCAAACATGTATCTTGTGATAATCTAGGGTTCAACATTTAGATAGAAAGTTAGGGCACGGGATCAATATATTGGATTCAGGGAAGATTTGGTTCGAACTAAGGAGTAATCAATGCCCAGTGGGGCAAGAAGCACCTGTGTAGAGTTTTTAAAGGGAGATGGAGTAAAAAAATGTCGCACTATTTTACTCTGGTGCATGCTGTTTGTATTGTCCCGTATTTTAGTGATATAATAATTAATTTAATTATATAAATAGTGATTTAGAGAATTAAATGGTCGTTTAATTAAATTATAGTGAATATTTAATTAAATTAAATAATAGAATAATATATTTAATTTCTGAAATAGTCGGAAATAGTAGAATTCACAATATTGTGTGAATTGGGCAATTCAAAATATATATTTCAGTTTGGAATTGAACTTGAATAACAAATATATTATTTAAACGAAGTTTGAACGTTGAATTATAATATAATTATAATCGAGCTCGAAATGGCATGGCAATTCGCTATTTCGCGATTTGAACTTCAACTGAATATACAGGGTCCGTTTTAAATCGGATTTCTGTGAAACAAGAAACGTTAGGAGCTGGTGAAGTATATTTTTCTAGTGGAAGAGAAAAATCGGGATTTCGTCGTGTAGATTTTGATTTATGTACAAATCAAATTTTAAAATAGTCGCTATGAAATTCCTTTATAATTTATATCGATTTATAAAAGGATTTAAATATAAAGCGAATATCGATATAACTCTGATGATGAAATATCGAGTTGTAAATCCATATATATTTATTCGGGAGCTGTATGGTATTCTGGTGTGAATATATACGATAATATTTATTTATAAATATTTAATTTAATTATTTTTAAATATATTTATATATTTAGATGGGTTATTTAGAGCTTTAAAAATAGCCAGTTTTGCAAACAACCTCTGTTTTCGATGAAACTAATTTTGTTGGATCCGTAATATCAAATTATTGTTAGATTCCAATTTTCGTGATTTTTGGAGTCAGTGTGTGGCCGTACGGATTTTTATTGTGAAATGCATTCGAAAATTTGACCTTTAAAAATACTCTATGTGAGCAAACGGAGTCGGAATTCGACGAAACCAGTTTCATTGGGTCCGTAATGTCGAACAATAGCTGTATGTCCATTTTTGTCTAAATTGAATATCGTATATGAGCATACGAATTTCTAAACGATATATACAAACAACGATTGATTTTATTTGATTATAAAATAGAATAAAAAATAATATAATTTTCCTATAAATACCTACCTTCCTCTAAAACTAATTTCAACTTTCCCTTTTGGTCAAAAGTTACTTCCGCCGTCGGTTTCCATTTCATCAGTAAAAACATCCAAGTTCCATAAATCAAAATAAAATCAAATACCATTCTATAAATCGAGAAATCAATGTACTTGTAATCCTCATCATATTCTCTTCAAACTTATAGCAATTTGGAGTAGTCTGACTCCATTCTTGGTTCGCTGAAATTAGACAGCGGCATGTAGGGTTTTTGGAAACGACGAGATAGAAGTATCGATTCTTGATTTGGAGTTTAGATTTGAATTCCTGGCAGAAAATGGAATGTTGCATCAAAGGATGGAAGCATTCGGTGAATATTCTTGTCATGGTTTTTCCACTGTGGGTACGGGTTTGGTTTGGGAACGCAGTAATGGTCAGTTGCGAGCAAATGAAGGAGAAGGAGAATTCAAGGTTGAGGGTGATGATGGAGTTGACGTGGTGAGAAGAGGTCGTTGGAGGGATTGTCAGAGGTCATAGAAGTCGCAATGGCCATACTTTGGAGTTTGTTTCGAACAGGAAGAAGGGTTAAAAGGATAATTACGGGTTAGCGTTAATTAAGTAAGGGCGGGTTTTTTTAATCAATTCATGTAAGTTAATAAAGAGGATGAATTTGTTTGGAGGATAAGGCTGCGAAGTTGAAGCTGTCGGGTTTAAAAACCAGAGACAGGAATTTCCAATCCAGGAAGAGGATGGAGATAAGCGTTATGGGTTTGGGCAATTAGGCCGGTAATGGAAGGGTAAGACCCATTAGACATGAGTATATTAAGTTGTTTTTAATTCAAATGTAAATTAACTTAGAAATTGTATAACTTGTACGTCCGTTATCAGAACTCAGTGAAACAAGATCCGTTGGGATACTGCCCAATGGAACTAACTGGGAGTGGATTGGTGCTCGTTACAATTTATAGCGAAATAAATTGTCCGTCTAAATCAAGCGATGGTTATCGTTATTAACGCTGATCGTCTAATGTGAGTAATACTCACCAACTCTATCAGTTCATATTTTTATAACGTATTTTTAGAACCGATAAATGATGATTGATATCTGTGTGTTGACTGTTTGATTGAATTGCTGATTGATTGTTTGAAATTATAGATAACGATATATATCGTAAATCAAATATTGATTCTGTTTAGCAGAATGTTTCATATTGAAATGAAGTTGACGTTAATTATATTGTTTAACATCTGTGGATGTAGGGAAACAGGTCGGAGGAATCTAACTGGATTCCTCAACATTTATTTTACTGTTTTTTATATATTGTAATATATGATGTGATATATAATCTGTGTTGATTATGTGTGTTTGAATGATATCAATCATTGTTATTTGGTATTTTAAATACCGTAAGAAATACTGGGATATAGAAAAGGGGATTTTCAAAGTGTATTTTGAAAATAATTTATTTATATAAAATCAATGGATTATATATATAAAAAGAAAAGGGTTTTATAAAAAAAATTATAAAATCAAAGAATTGAAAAGGAAATATCTGTAAACCATTTACAAATAGAATAGAAAAGGAAATATTTGTAAACCATTTACAAATAGAATTGAAAAAGAAATATTTATAAAACATTTACAAATAGATTTTTAATGGAAATATTTATTTATGAAATAAATAGAGTTATAAAAAAATATTTATTTGTTAAATAAATAAAGTTATAAAAAGAAATATTTATATGAAATAAATATAAACAAATAGAAAAGGAGATATTTGTAAAACAAATAGAAAAGGAAATATTTGTAAAACAAATAGAAAAGAGAAATATTTGTAATCGATAGAGTTAGTCGAATAGAGTCATCAAATATAATTCATTCGAAAAAGAGTTAGTTGATTAGAGTTAATCGATTAGAGTTAATCAATTAGAGTAAATCGATTAGAGTTAATCGAGTTAGAGTTAATCAAAAAAAGGAGTTATCGAATATTAGTTCATTCGAAAGGGAATATAGTTTATTCGAATAGAGTTAAAGGAGTTATCGAAGATAGTTTATTCGAATAGAGTTAAAGGAGTTATCGAATATAGTTTATTCGAATAGAGTTAAAGGAGTTAATCGAATATTGTTTGTTCAAAAGGAGTTAATCGAATATAGTTTATTCGAAAGGAGTTAATCAAATATAGTTTATTCGAAAGGAGTTAATTGACAGGAGTTAATTGATAGGAGTTAATTGATAAGAGTTAATTGATTAGAGTTAATCCAATAGAGTTAATCCAGTAGAGTTAATCCAATAGAGTTAATCAAATAGAGTTAATCAATAGAGTTAATTGATAAAGTTAATCGATAAGAGTTAATCGAATAGTGTTAATTGAATAGAGTTAATCGAATATGGCTATTCGAAGATTGATTATCGAATATAGTTTATTCGAAGGAAAGAGTTATCGAATAGAGATTTATTCGAAAGAGAGTTACGTAAGGAAGTTTGTTAAAGGTTTAAAAGGTGAACCTTGTCTATTTTTGAAGTTAGAAATGTTGTTCAGTTAAGGTCTGAGAGGTAGTTATACCCCAACTTGATTGACTTCGTTTTTAACTAAGGAATGGTTAAGGTTCGCTAGTGAAGATTGGTAAAGTGAATTTAGCTAATGAAGGTAATGGTCTGAGTTGGCATAGCGATGTTTTATTTAAACATCTGTAAATCCAAGGAATGAGTTATGGAAACATTTTCCAAATATAATCAGAGATATATTCAAATCATAGAAAATGAAATGTTGAATGGTAAAGAACACTGGAATGATAGTGATACGTGGAAAAGGGATGGAAATGTTTTCCAATGATTAATAGCGTATATTTTCTAAATTTAGAAAATAAGGAATATTGAATATATGGAAATAGGAAATAAATAAATTAATGATAAATTTATTTAAGAGATAAAGATTGATTGATGATTGATCGGTAAGATTTCCATTTGGAAATACGACTGTTGTTTGCACACATGTTTTTCTTTGATAGTTAACTCACCGACTATCGAAGTTTTTGACCATTTTCCCGTCGTCAATACAGAGAGACCGAGATCAGATTTATTATCTGAAAACCCCTCTGTATGGGCATTAGCGTTGCGATCAAATATGGTGAAGACAATTGAAGACGGAGTTATGCAAGGGTCGTCCTGTTTACAGAATAGTGCCTTCGGTTTGTCCAGTCCCAGGACGACCGGTATGGAAGAATGTCTGACAGAGTATATTTAATGGATCACGTAAGTTGATCTCTTCAAACGTGTTTACGTTTGGCGGCGGAGGAATTTGTTTCTCTTAGCTATATACCCGTTGTATTTTTGAGGAAATCAATTTGTGATTTGGCGAGTATGACGATGTGACATTCAAATTGAATAATTGTGTGACCTATCAGAGATAAGTGTGGCCTCTAGCCTCACAACCGAGAAATGACAAAAATCGGGCAGACGGCATGGCTAAGTGGTTGGCTTCCAAGTAGGGTGTATTATCACCTATCTAGAGATATTCATTTGATTCTTTAATCTATTCGATGCTGTCCCATTCGGGAAACGGTTGCTGATCCCAACCGTTGGTGATATACATTCGATACACTCAAGCGAAGTGAGTGGTCGGTCATGTGTGGTCGGGTTGCAAGATGTTCTTGTTGAACCCAGTGTATTCCTGTCTAGAGGTACACTATCGGAAGGTGGTTCCATACCTTGTCATAATTGGAAATCCATTACTCAATAAGTGCTCGCGGTTTTGATTGTATACTATATATATGGAACGTGAGATGAAAGCGTTCTGCAAGATGATTATTATACTGTGGTTGATATACACTATTATAATATCAAAAGAGTTTTGATATAAAAGATCATTGTTTCTTTCAAAATGATTTGAAAGTTATATCAAATTGACTTAGATTCTCATAAGGGAAAAACCCGTTCCATTATATGGCGTGGTCTTATGAGATATCGTTATTTTCCCAAACTGTTTTAAATTGTTTACTCATACCAGTCCCATGACTGACCCGGAGTTTGTTTTGTTTTGTTTTCCCTAAACTCTTGGGTGCTCAAATTTGTACGAGCAGTCAAGTAGTCGAGATTTACAGATGCACTAGAAAGAGATGGAGCAGGAGGCTTCAACAGCGTTTGTATAGCTATTGTTTATTTCCGTTGTGATGTAAGTGTTATACTCTGATAATGTTAATGTATACCTATACTGATTTTATTTCGAAGATATGTTATCTATTATATGTTGTTCGTTCCGCTGTGAGATTCGTGTTACTCTAATGCTGTATGTTCTTCTTCTTCGATTCTAAGTTTTTATCTTATCTATTCTCATCCTCTAATTTCTTTCATGGACTATCCGGTATTTTCGATGCTTGATTAGTCGACATCGTGTTTGGTGTCGATAACCAGGATCGCGAAAACCCGGGTCGTTACACTGTTCAAGGAAGTCTCGATGGACAAGGGGTGACCGAGTTAGACATTAAGGTGATGGTGAGGTAGGATATTGAGCGCTGAGTCAGATGATGGAGGTTGAGGAGTAGGCCGTTGGTTGAAGTGATGGCAGCAGCCGGTCAAAGAAGAGGTTTTAGTGTTGTTTCTACAGGTGCGGGTTGACGTATATAATCAGGGGAAGAAGGAGAGTATTACGTGGAGTAAGGATTTGGGTAATTAATTTAATTATGTTTGAATTATTTTAGTTTATATAAAAACTTGTAAAAAATCGTAACTTGTTCATATGATATCTGATTCGAGCGAGACGAAGTGCGCTGGAATCATATTGACGAATACTTCGCAATGAAATTGGTTTGAACTCAATTGGAGCCAACTGGAATTATTGGTTAAATTAAATGTATGTTTAATTTAATTCACTATAACAAAAAACACTTTTCGCAACAGGCAATATCTGTTGCAGTAGACCAATTGCAACAGGCCTGCGCCTGTTGGTATAGCCGAAGTTGCAAAAAGTCTGCAACGTTTTTTGCCTGTTGCAATAAAACGTTGCGGTATACTTTTTTGCAACTGACTTTTGTTGTTGCAACAAACCATTTTGCAACAGTATATGCCTGTTGCAATAGATTCATAAATCTATAAAAAAAATATAGCTTATAGAAATTACATACTAAATGTATTTATTTTTGTAATAGCGTATATCACAGAATGAAATAAACAAATAAAAATTTTATTTTAACAATTTTTAATAGTACAAACAATTACAATAGAAATTTTTACAATTTTCATACACTATTCATGTGTAACAATTTCTTCTCTCACACAACACATTTTTTTGAATAAGGTATTTTCTACTCATATTTCTACCTAATCATACATACATATACTATAATAAGAGAATAAACTTAGACCATTGAGGGTGTTCTTTGAGTTGTTGCTTGTGCGCAAAAGAGTGCAACTTTTGCGTATCTTAATACTTCTTTGGGGTATCCTTCTAGACTTGAATCCACTATCTCTTTCAATCTCCCTTCTTCGCGTAGTTGTCATGCCTTTGGAAAATGTAAATAGATAAATGCTCAGAGGCAAATGAATGAAACCATAAAAACAAAGGTTTAGTTAGAACAAGAATGAGTTTACAAAGGCTTTATATCATTGGTCCATATGTATAGATTTGACATCAAGTAACCAACGTTGAAAAAAAGGGAAAATGAACGAGTGTACCACAGCATACCATTGTTTGACCTTCCGGATTGATTGAAACTACTTTGCTCCACAGCATACCATTGTTTGACCTTCCGGATTGATTGAAACTACTTTGCTCCACAACATACCATTGTTTACCTTCCGGATTGATTGCTGAACCACCAAGAATATCATGAAGTAATTTCAATCAAGCAATATTTTAAGATTGATACCCATTACACTCATGATAGAGTCAGCAGCAACCACTTCTTCATGTTTAGATTCCAAAAACGTCATTGTTAGCTAAGAATGGATAAAAACAATTCCAGTAATTTAACAGAATATCGTATATAATACCATTGTTTGTGAATATCGTATGTAATAACTATGCTAGTATTTCTGTTTACTTTCACCGTTATGTTTTCTTCTTTTATTCGGTGGACACCGTAGACTGCTTCACAAGGCCAGACAATTGTTGGTTACCTGCACTTGTAATATATTTCGCAATATCCTTATTGACAGTGTATGTGTTGTAGACGCCCAACTAGATATTGCTTTGCAATTATCCTAAAAATTGCTTTACAGCTATCCTAAACATACTCAATATGTTATATATTACAATTTTCTGATATTTACCCATTATGCCTTCTAGTTTTAAATATTTGAGCACACTGCAGTGCATTGCTTATTATAGAAATATCTCATGATCCATAAGAAATTATACAGAAAAAACTTTGAACTTGGTAGTATTACTTTTACAATCGCAACGTAAACTTCGATCAGCGATTTATTTGGGTTGTACCTTGTAGTATATGTGATAGACATGCTATACCGAATGGACTTCCCCAAAAATTTTGCATACAGAAAATATGAAACGCATATACTCTTAGAGTCTGTAATAGTATACTTCCTACTTCAAATAAATATTCATGCAGATCATCTTTAGACTATAACCCATGTGTACCGTAACAAAAACATAAGAACTTTTTTAGTTGCCTTCTTCTAACGATGTCAGTTTTAATTACGTGTTTTGTATTATCTGTTGCCTTCAACTATCAATTGACATTTATCCATTTTTTTTCAATTACCAAATTACTAAGCAAGTTGAATCGAGTTACCTGAAAGTTATATCTTAAAAGAGAAAACTGTTTTGTACACTATAAACAACGAGAAGCATACCTCTCAAGTTTCTCATCATTCAAGTTAATCACCATTGTGTTCCCAAGTCCACAACTAACATCAACTAGAATCTCCGGGGTCGCAATAATGGGTAACAACCTGCACAATAGCCCTAGTTCTCTTCTGCATCATGAGCGTAGCATCTGTAGGCATAGCCACAACACCTGCAGCAAACTTTAGTGATCAGCGGAAGCATGAACAGCCATGTATGCAAGCGTCGTCGCCCCATGTACAACAAAGATTACATCCATTTAAGCAAGCTTCAACCTCTATCCACTAAGGCTTTTTTTTTAGAAATCCTTTCATTAACAGTAGCAGTAACAATAGTGAAGCATAAGTTTGGCTAGTGCTGAAGCAGCCTTGATACAAAATTAACTACCTCAGAAGGCAACTTCATGTTAAAAATCTGCATGGTTTTGAATTGTAAGAACCAGTGCAAAATTTACATAAGAATGTACTTCCTTTAAAAAATTACTAAAACAAAATGACCTTGTGCCAAGGTCGGGCTTTGATCTGTGGAAAATTGAAGTCAGTGTGGTCTGGATTCATTCACCTGATTTCTTCCCTTATCTGCATACCTAACACCTAATTTACAAACAGTAATGAGGGGTTACTTGTTTATGGAAAGGAAAACAACTATTATGGTGTATATGCAGATGTTAATAATGATATATAACCTTAACAATTTCCACAAGTTGATCCACAGAGCTCTCACCAGGAAACAAAGGCTACAGGGAACATGGTCCAATGTTTAATGGATAATAGTAATTGATATATAAATAACATAAATTTGAGCCTTTATTATTTATGGTAGCACTAAGAAATAATGGGTGGATAAAAAAGGAGAGTTTCTATCTGTGTTTTTGATATTTCGTAGAAGATAGAAAACAAGCAAAAAAACTAATTTCAGTTTTAAATGTCAAAATTAATTTTCAAATTGATCAATTTTCAATCAAGAATTTTCAAAATATTTTACCAAATGCATTTTGGCCGTAGCATCAAACTCAAACTCAAAGTCAAAAGACAAGCTTATAATAATTAATTTTTGCAGCTGGAATTGAATTAACTAAAATAGGAAGGTATAATACAGACGTTTGTGGCAAATTCCTCCAAATTGGCAATGAAAACCTTTCACGCCGTACATATAATCAAAAATACCACCTTAATCTCATATATCTAGGTCAATCCTCATGCTAATTATCCAATATTAAAAGAATAATATAATAAACCCTAGTCTGTGTACATAAGCCTTGCAAATCAGTTTTCACGGCATTAAGAAAAATTCATTCCGAAGTGGTTAAACCATTTGATTTAGGAGGCCAAAATAGTCAAGTTTAAACTTTATGACTTAAGATGACAAAATATAAATTACATGATCGGTGATAAGCTACCAATGTAAATAATTAAGATAGAGGCAAAGAACTTCAAAGAAGATTAAACGTCTGGACTACAACGCATGTCATTATAATTACTATCATTTACATCTCTCACCCCCCCTCCCCCCCCCCCCCCAAAAAAAAAAAGGAATTCAACCTTAAAACCTCTAGCTTTATTTAAAAAACTTACTGCTAGACTTAAAGTCTCTATATGTCATAATACAAAATTTAAGACGATTAAATAGACAAAGGTTTCCATATAGAGACATCAAAGCAAGGACATGCTTATGACTAGAATATCAACAACCAAAAATGTAAAGTTTATTAGTGAAAACCGGACAGGCAAAGGTCACTTCAAAATTATTCTGAGTATTAATACTATTTTGATTTTACTGTTTTTGTCATGCATTTCGTTTGCAGACGGGTTTCAATTTTTTTTAATGAAATTCATAGAATACGGTTTATACTTTATATATAGTATGAGCAAATGCATACACAAAAGACGGTAAAGAAAAGACGCTTTAAATGCACAATACTACAAGCCTATCGATCATGTAGTCTTTTGTCTTTTGCTTATAACCCTGTGGTTAAAATGTCTGAACTCGCATTGCTGGGCTTATTTTGAGTCTGTCCTCAAAATCACAATGATAGCACCATATTGTGGCCCAACTTCAATAATGTCAATTATGAAATTTATAATGTTTAAAAAAAATTCAATCCTTCGCACTTTGTTTCACTTTTAAGTTTTAACTATATTGTTAATACGGTCACAATATATCTCTTGACTATACTGTGACTAAATTATCAAATGAAATCAACAAAAAATATGCAATGTTCGTTAGTGAAACACACATGTAATCATTGTTTCGAAATTGTTCTGAAAAAAGTATTAGCATTATCTTAGTTTTACTATTTTTGTGTATTTCGTTTGTAGATTAGGTTCATTTCTCATGAAACTCGTAAATGCAATTTAAGTATACTATTAATTTGATTTGTAGAAAAGGGCAGAGGAAAATAAACTTTAAATGCACAATACTACTAAACATATTGGTCAGGTAGTCTTTTAACTTCATAACCCTACTGTGCTAAATATTCTGCTTTTGTCTTGATGGGCTTATTATTGAGTCTATCTTCAAAATCCATAATGATAGCACAATTCACGTCCCAACTTCAATAATGCCAATTATTATGAAATCCTTACAGTTTAAAATTTTCAATCCTTAGCACTTTGTTTTAACAACATGTCATTATGGCCGTAATATTCTCATAGACAAAAGAAATTTATTGCTATCCTGACTAATATTACTATCTTTATACATGATTTCCTTCTTTTCTTCATGTTGTACTATCATGGCCGTTTATTTTGTTAAGACGCAATTTTTGGATACAAATTACACAACCTAACCACAAAAGAGCTTTCATTAACTATAATATACCCCCCTAAGATTCAAAGACGGACCTGCACAGAGGCCAGGATGAGCTAGAGTCCCAGCTCCCAATATGGAAACTAAAATAGGAAATATATCGCTTAACAAATATGGTAATCAATAATAAGTAAATCTAACGATTTAAGAAGTATGATTTTTGCTACTTGGGAAAGAGGGAGCAACGAGAAGCGAAAAGATTACCTGGGAAAACTAGGACGTAGGAGGCGGCGGAAAATTAGGGTTAGGTCGTAGGAGGCGTAGACTTTGAACAGGGAGATTAATTCAATTTTTTAAGTGAAAAGAGTGGAAATAGCGCTTGGGCGACTGGGCAAGGGATTGTCGGATTGGTTTAAGCGTTGATGTCCTGATAGAGATGCCATTGCCGCCATCTATTTTGATTAGGGTTTTCGAATTCAATTTTGGGATAAAGGAAACTGATTCGTCCTCGTTTGGTTTTTGTCCTAATGTAAAGAATCCCATAGAATTTCGCTCCGGTAGATTTATTTCCCTCCACACGAAAATTATTTCCCTCCACTCCATCGTCGAACACAGGTTAGTGGATAAATGCAAATCATTGTTTATTATTGTTTTTAAATTATTGATTATTATTGTTTTTTAATTATTCATTATAGGTCACTATATAATAAATTGTTAAATTAAAGTTGCTAACCTATATTTATGAACTATTGTTTATGGGTTATCAATTATAATATATTACTATATATTAGGTAAATATAATTATTTATACATTATTATTTGTAGTTATTAATTAAGTACCTAATTATCAATGACTACTTATGCAATCTAATTAATTATTAAAAATAATTATAGACTATTAAAATATTACTTATTAATTACCCAAAATGATTATAAGTTATTAAAATACTACTTAATTTGATCTCAAATTTCACACTCAGCCACAAACGGTATTTTTCGTTCTTCGAACAGGATGCGATGTCCAGCTAGAATACATATTTTAGTTTTTTGGATGAAAAAAATAAAGGCTGGAGCAAAAAATTTAAAAGTTTGAACTAAAAAAGTTATTGTATTTTATCTACTTTTTACCAAACAAAGATATTATTCACTTAAATTTTAATACTAGTTCAATAATGTCAACAATTGTTAGTAAAAAGTAATTAATTATTATTCATCCATTTACCGTATATTATTAACATAAATATTTCACATTTTAGATTGATTGGTAAATATTATCCACTAATTTTTATTATTATTATTTTACTATCATTAGTTCATTACAATCATTTATATTTATCTGTTTTCTTAACTTTTTAATTAATTGGCCATTATTATTATTTATTATTTATTACTTATTTATTATTTATTGTTTATTAATTAATTACACTTGCTAAAGATGACTTTTTGCAACAAGTCTGGAAGCGCAGTTACAAATTATATATACATGTATATGTGTATGTATATTATGTATATATGTATGTGTGTGTATATATATATTAACTATTATGCTTATACTTCTTATCTTATATTATAACCGAATATTACTTGGGAAAAATAAATTTTAAAAGTGCATTTTTTGCAAGTGGCTTTACATGTTGCAAAAAAATTACAGTTATCGCAAATAGTGAAAACAGTTGCTAAATATATCTTTTTGCAACTGGTTTGAAAGTGTAGTTGCAAATAATATGTCTATGGCAACAGGAATGAAAGAGCAGTTGCTAAAAGTATGTTTTCGCAACTGGCATGAAAGCGCTGTTGCGAAAAATATATTTTTCGCAACAGGAAGGAAAAGCTTGTTGTTAAATCTTATCTATTGCAACAGCTACGAAAGGTCTGTTGCTAAATATCATTTACTGCAACTGACATTTAAGGCCTGTTGCAAATAGCTAGTTGCAATAGGGTATTTTTCTTGTAGTGATTGGAAATAAATCATTATACGAAGTTTAAAAACCAAGGTGAGTAAATCTCACTAAGCCTTTATATTTAAAATTATTTTTATCGTTAAAAATAATTGATAGATATTGCAGTCTAGTAATGTAGCTAGCTCAAATGCTATAAACCTGTATAGGTAGAGTGGACAGAACACTATAAACTCCATAGGTAGTGGACGGTCCACCTTAAAAACTAAATTAGTTGATTGTTAATCACAATCACCTGTACTATTCTGTATTTTTTATTATTGGTAATAATAAAAGAGTTTTACGGAACACTATAAAAACTGGTCGGCTTTGCCAAAAATAATAATAATTGATAGATGTTCAGATGCATTGATAAAATTATTATCAATTTTTCCTATATATATATATATATATATATATATATATATATATATATGCTTGGTAGTTGGATATTCCCGCACATTTTAGTGGATGAAACCCTATGCCCCCACATAATAGTAGATGACCCTTTATACCACGATATCCCGACTTGAAGCGGGACTGATATTATTTATGTTGATTAACATCTGTGGATGTAGGGAAATAGGTTGGAGGGATCCAACCGGATTCCTCAAAAATTATATTGTTTATTTTCATATATAGTGTTATCTGATGTGATAAATAATCTATGATAGATTATTGTGGATTTTTGCTTGAATAACATTGTTCCCAATATTGATATTTAAATACCATTATATATATTTGAATGTAAAAAGGAATTTGAGATATATAAAAGAATTTAAAAAAGGAAATTTATTTTTCCAAATAGAAGTTGAACCTCAAATGGACTTAGAAATATAAACTTATTTTAATAAAATAAGAAGTTTAATTTATTAACAATGTTTATAAATGAGGTGAGTAATTATCATTGGATAATTTGGGCATATAAATTCCAATATGATTTTAAAAAGGAAAATTGAAATCGATTCGAAATGAAATGATGAATTTTATTCTGATGTTAGCAATGTAAATGGAATAGAGATAAATCCAGAAGAATTTATAATTTGAAATTGATTATGTCAAATTTTGTAAAAGTGATTTATTTTCTGAAAGGATATTTGAATTTTATTTATTTAAAATTTTAATTTAAATATTTTTTAGAAGCTAATATTCCAATATTTAAAGTATGAAGATAAATTTTATTTCTTATATGTATTAGTTCTGTAATAATATAATATAATATTATCTTAAAAATTAGAAGTGATGAATTAATGAGTAAGGTTTTGTTAAAAAAATAAATTAAAAGGTACCTTTAAGTATTATAAAATTTATGGCTTTTGGAATATTTTTGAAGAGAGATGCAGAATATGTTAATGAAATGGAAATAGCAATAAAACAAGTAGTTTATGAATAAAGTTTATAATTATGAATAAACTTACAATTGGAAATTTGACGAGCGGATTTATACTGGTATTTGAACCAATATTTCATAATTGGATTTGAAGTCAATTCGGAGTTGTAAAACAAATTGTAGTTATTTTGGGCCTTAGATGGGATTTTATAAAAGGTGCACTCATAATGGAATTTTATAAGTAAGAGAATTTTATAAAAAAAAAAAGAAGTTATAAAATAAAATAGGAATTAGTAAATTTTTATAAATGTTTAAATAGTTTGCTTTGTAAGAAAAGCATGAATTTTATGAGCAAAGTGAATTTAAAAATAATAAACTTATGAATTTAATAAACGAGCCAAAACAAGAACTTGATTACTTAATGAATTTTAGAATGGAAATTTATAAAATATAAGTGGATCATTAACAAGAGTTTATAAATGGAAATTAAATTTAGTTTAATGATTAAATCTTGGGATGTTAGAAGGAGGAACGCATATATGTTTAAAGCGGATAATTAACTACTTGTTATTTTTGAAATGATATTTCAATGGAAAGTTGAAATTTGTTTTTGTAAATGTATTTTTGAAATGTATCAGTATCAGAAACATAGATTTCAACCTTTATTGATGTAATAGACGTTTTACGAATAATGTAAAAACAAGGACTATAATACTTTGTTATAATAAATGATTTCCAAAAAGGAAATGGTTTAACTTGAATATCATATTAAGTATATATGTTATACGTAATGTTGATATTAAAGATATGTAATCTTGTCCAGTTTGACATTAATAATGTTATTTAATCAAGGTGTGAGAGGTAATTATAGCCCAACTTGATTGATTTCACTATTAATTAATAAATAGAAAAGATTCAGTTTCGAAGATCAATATTAATTATAGTTTGTTAAAAATGCAGCGTTTTGGGTTATCGTAACGATGTTTTATGCAACATTCGTTTTAACCCAAGTAAGTATGGTTTGGAAATATAATGGTGAATATTTTCTAAGTGTAAAAATGAATGGTTTCATGAAAGAGATAAGTAAATAGAAATGTTTTCCAACGACAATAAGAGATATTCTCCAAATATAGGAAATAAAGAGTTTGTGAAATATGGAAACGTTTTCCAAGTGTCGTGAGGGAAAAAGCGATTTTATAAAATATCCCAATGGATATATTTTGAGGAAAAATTGAGAAATAAGTAATTAATTAAATATTATTTAAAATGGGCTCAATGTTGTTTGGCTGAATATTGGGATGAAAGTTTGGTTGAATGTTTGTTTCTTTAATAGTTAAATAATTAACTATCGAAGTATTGGCCAATTTAATACTATCGTTGTCCTTACAGAGAGACCGGGATAAGATTTATTATCTAAAAACCATTCCATATAGGCATAAGCATTGTGAATAGATTATACTGAAGATAATCGAAGACGAAGTAAAGTGCAAGGGTTATTTCTATTAATCCTAGGTAGAAATTTCCTAAGATGGATAAATATGAAATAGTGCCTTCAATTTTGTTCATACCCAAAACGAACTAGTATGGATGAATGTCTGGCAGTTTATGTAACGACCCGCATTCTACGCATCATAAGACCGTAGAGTATTTATTTCTTTCACATACGAAGTCGTATGGTCATGTAACTTTGGGGGACGACTATTGGGGTCATTTCCCATGTTCATGATTTTTCCCGATTTTTAAATGACCATTTTACCCCTAGTTATCACTGTTTTGGCCATAACTTTTGACTGGAAAGGAATTTTGACCTAAAACCACTCCCATTGGCTTCGGATGATGGTTTCTCTTTCCGTAGAGTGGTCACATTAGCCAAACGGACTTACCGTTTGGGAGATATGGCTGAAACAAGTTTCAGATGGTGAAAAACAGCTTAATTGGGCTTAAACGGGTGATTAGCAGCTAGGCCCAAGGGGAATTTCGGGTTTAGGGGTAAATAGGTGCTGATTAGGGTTAGAAAACATTTCTTTAGACATTTTCCAGCCGCCACTTTCATTCCTCTTGACCTAGCCATGGCCTCCACTCTCTAAATCTCTCTAAAACACCCAAAAATCATTTTCTAATTGAAGATTAGGCTTAGCAAACATCAAATTAAGAAAAAAAAGCACCAAAGCAAGGTTGGAGCTGCTGTGTGAGATTGGGAACAGCGCCAAATCAGAGAATATTTCAGTTTTGGGGTTCTAGTTGTGGCAAAGGTGAGTGATAGCATCGTTTTGACACTAATTACAGTTAATTAAGGGTAATTAGTGAAGATTAGCGAATTTATACACTAATAAATTCTGGAAAAATGTTTAGAAATTCTTAAATAGTATTTCATGCCTCTGTTAGAAAATTTAGACGATTTGATTAAGTTTTACTAAGTATGTGCTTAAACATGATCAAGAAGGATTATAGGAAAATGTGAGGTTTTAGCCACTTTTGATCTATTTTGATTCATTTGGATTGTTGTTTGATGTTTGGGGTTGCTCTTACATATTGCTATGACTCTATGGTATGTTATATGATTGATTAGAATAGTTAAATTGGTCGAAAACGTCGTCGAATGGCGTAGAAAGCTCGCTGGAAAGTTGCAGAAATGTGCAGGTCCCGAACCAGTTCGGATCGGAGAAGGGGTCGGATCGGACTAGTGAACTGGCCAAGGGAATCCGAACTGGATTGGGACTTGTCACTGGAAGGAGCTTGGCAGGAAGGAAGGCCATTGCTTAGAGTTGGAGTGGACAGAAGGTCGGATCGGAGCAATAGAGCAGATCGGATCGGAGCAATAGAGCAGATCGGATCGGAGAAAGGGAACAGGACGGATCGGAGCAGGCAAACAAGTCAAACAGAAGGAACCAGATTGGATGAACTACCTCCGAACCGAACTCAAGCAGAGACACCCGAACCGAACCGATATCTGAAGGGGGAGAATCACTGAACCGACCCGACCCGGAGGAAGACACCGACCCGACCCGAAGTGGACTACCGACCCGAACCGATGAAGGTGATGACTACCGAACCGAACAGAATCCTAGAGCTGCTGCTGCACGACAACTCTTCTGAAGACCCACTCCAATTCGATCAAAACCCGAGATGCAAAGGAAGTCCAAATGAGAAGTTAGAGCTCAAGATTTAGATGGGAATCAACGAGTTCGCTTCATGGTTGGGCTTCGCTGCGGGACGCGTGCCAAGGAGTTATCGACACCTATAGCTTTGGACCACTATGGTAGGAGGTACGAAGGCGGATTTAGGGCCATTATGGCATCGGTAGAACCAAGGGCTACGACCAATGAAGTGGGTCATTGAAATGTTTGGTCATGACTCCAAGTGTTTGGCTTGGTCACAGCAGGGTTTCTACAAGTCGGGATTCGTCGTTACCTCAGTTTGTCTAGTGTTCCAAAGTGGTAGATGTCGTGCGCTTTACGCACTGAGTGAGAGGTGTGAGGATGGTTGATATGGATGATTTGTTTGCTATCACTGTGACATGCACACCCCACCCCCGTATTCTTACACTATTTATTATGGCACCTTGGAGTATTGTACGGTATGTGGTACTAACTCTTTGGTTGCAGGTCCAGGTTCAGGTATGGTTTAGTATACCTGTTATTACTCTGTTTAGATGCTTATCGCTCATACCAGGCTTTATGTCTGACCCAGAGTTTTATGTCTCCTCTTATTACTCTGGGTGCTCACACGAGCAGACTAGAGACAGGTTAGCTGGTGAGGCACGGGTAGATGATCCGGAGACGAGCAGGAGGCTTCCACGTAATATACATATATAGTATTCTCCCTGTGTTGTTGAAGATCACTGCTTGGGCATTGTTGGTGTATCTTCTACTTTAGCTTTCTTTTGCTTAGAGACAGTAAATTTGGAAAATTGTAATAAGCTGTATATGGATTTCCGCTGCTCTGATGATTGATGTTGATTTTAGTTATCAGCTTATGCACTGTCTCGCCTGTTTTATGTCAAGTATGTTATTATTATATTTTATCCCATGCGCTGTGAGACATTCTACAGGTTCCTTGATTAGTTCATTCTCTTCTTTCCTTTCTCCTGACGACCGTCCCGTGCTAGTTGGGCATGTGTACAGCGCACTTTCGGAGGAAATGCAGGCTGGTGCGGGGCGGGCCGTCACAGTTTATTTCCAATAATCACGTATGTTGATTTTTACAAATATACTGAGTATGTGTGTAGTAGCCCGTAACTTCCCCGGTAAGGAAAGCCCGGATTACCTTGAGAACACGACAAAATAGAACGCAGACGGAAGAACATTTCATTTTTTATTACAACAACTCCATCAGAATACAAGAATATACAGAGTATGAATAAATATACATTCGACAAATATCAGAGATTACAATAAATTACGTAGCAGCGGAAAAACAATACAAAACACAACTGAAAGTAATACACGGATACAGAGCTTTCCGAGCATCGTTCCTGTTGTAAATCAGGATCTTGTGAATATAATCTGCAAAACCAAAACTACTAGCTGCCTGTGTAGAAAATAGGGGTACCCAGAGTTTAGGTTAAAACAATAAACTCCAAGTCAGTCATGTGACTAGTGTGAGAACTAAAACAGTTATTTAAAACTTTACTTTAAAAGAGAGTAATTCAAGGGACCACGCCGTATAACACGGAACGGGTTTCCTCCCAAGAACACTAGTGCATATAACAAAACAACGCAATGCTCTTTGGAAAAATGAAGCTATTATAAGACCCAGGTCCCATCACACAATGCAACGCAAGCCGGAGGATAGGGTTTTCCCTTATAATAGCCAAACATGCTTGGTACGTTTAAAACAAATCATTTGATACTATTATAAGTGCATAGTTTCTAAACAATTAAAATCATAAATATCAATCATAGGCGGCATGAGTACCATCTATCATGTCGCCATACTAGGCTCTACAAATAAAATCGAAATATCATGTATTGTAAATTGGATTTCCGTCATGAGTCGAGGCAAGGGGAAAGCTCCTCTCCGTTCGAGACACTCTAGCAAATGTATCAGGACCCCACTATGATCCTTGGAATCGGTTGGGCCGGTCCTCACCTAACTTTGGAGGATTAGTTATTCCTGAACACACGTTTCCCGGTCCTAACAGACCTATTTCCAAGGCGCCTCGCATTCCAACATCCACACAGGTAAAAAGTATATTAATGTCAGGGCTGGTAGGTCACTGACATCACCCATAGCTAGAAAGAAACGTCGTGTTCTCCCAACGGTCTGTATCCCGTTTTTGACTCATACCGAGGTGTGAGGATCGCGAATTCACGTTATACACAAAGCTACGCCACACAGGCCGTGCTTTGATCATCAACCACAAGACAGTGCTTTTCAACAGAAGCCTTAATCAATTTCCACTTACCCGTGCCACACAGGCAATTCACTCCATGCGACTGATGTCCATCGATATACAACCTCTGAGCTCGTACGTCTCAGAGAAGGACGTTAAGCAAGAGAATAAATTCTCCGCCGCCAAACAGATGTATATTTAATAGAGATCAATCAACACAGAATAAAATCCAATGTCAGACACACAGTCCATTTACAAGTTCGTTCTGGGTCTGAACGAAACCTGAGGCACTTTCCTCGCATATCCATCCATCTTCAAGTACGTCTAGACGATCACCAACTGATTCCCTCATCTTGGGTGTACAACCCAATCAAGATCATTAGTAATCACCCAAACGATGTGAAGATTTCCGGTCTTCAACCACCGTCTTAATCTTCGACATATCATCGAATCGGTTATTCAGAATGGGTATAAACCCGGCCTTTCTGAATAACCCACGTATATGATAAACAAATGTTACACAAACACAAAAAACGCCTCATTCCAATTCAGAATATTCTTTTATTCACAAAATCACATTCTTAGGGAATAGGTTCCCATTAATTTTATCAAAGATAAATTCTTCTAAATTTATTCTTTAATCTTCCTTTGGATATCATTTCAAACTAAATTATGGTTTTCCAAACTAGTCGGGATTAGCGAACCACACTGAAGTAATTATTTATTTTATTTCCCAATCCCAACATATTCATCCCATGGAGCAAAACTGGTAATACTCCATATCTAACACCACGGTGTTATTGGTAAAATTAACTACCATTTCACGTTCAAATCTAATTAAAGATTTAACTATCGCTTTGGAGTAAAATTGGTGATACTCCATTCTCGATCACTTTTCAGATTTGATAATTTAAATTATTAGTTCACGTTTCAATCTAATTAAAGATTCATTAAATCTCCACTTAGTTTTAATCTTCTCAAAAATCAATATCCTGTCTTTAACTGGGTTAAAAAACCAATGTCACCCAAAACATGATTCACGACAAACCCAAATCACATTTGATATTAAATACAAGGCTCTGAATAGAAAATATACTGGCTTATATTCAATATCAAATTCTGAAACTAACAAATACCGAAGTGGAAATAACGATATAAATATATCTTTCAAATTCCCATAACAATATCTGTATAATCACGGAATCCAACATCGAAATATTCCAAATACAATTTCGATCCAAATCCACTTCCACTTTATATATTTTGGAAATTCTGGTTATTTTCAATACCAATTCAAATTCAATTTATGTATTTCAAAAATAAATTGATTTTAATTCTAGTTCAAAACTAGTTCATTTCGATAAAAATCTATTTTTATCATTTCAAATGTGGAGTTTTTCATCCCAGTTCTTCCCAATTCACATATTATGATTTTACACTAATTATTAATATTTTTAATAATTTTATCAAGGCCCGTACAGTCGATTTCCATCAACGGCCATCGAACTACACTTACAACGACCTTTTCCAAATTTGATTTGGACACAATTCCAAATCCAACCGTTAGATTTCAAATTTCTAATATTCATTGGAAAGCTCTTTTCGATACGAACCCAACAGTTCCGGTTTTAGGAGAATCCGACGGTCGGTTCTCCCGTAATGTTCATTCGAAGTCAATGGTCGAAATTCACGAACTACCGCAGCGCGGCGTGTTCTATTCAGGCCATTATATTATATATATAATATATACTTCGTCGATTCCTTTTTAAAACGTATTATATAAACCATTTTAAATTTGTTTTCAAAACCATTTCAACTTTATATTCAATTTCAAATCAAAATTGAATATTTCATATCATTACTATATAAATGATAATATTTTCAAAACGTTATATTTTGAAATCACTACCATTTCTATATTCATTATAAAAACGAATATAATCGATATAAATATCGTTCACGTCAAAATATCACAACTCTAATCAACACGGCTTTATATATTTCAATAAATTCGTTATTCTATTCAACAAATGAATATTTATTCTATTCAACACATGAATCTATATTTCTTTCAACACATGACTAATCTCAACACATGAGTACTGTCAACACACGACTATTTTTGTTATGTAATATATTTTATAAAATTATGGTATCTATCGTTTGATTTTTAATCAGACTCCAACTGTAAAGTGGTTCTAATCTTAAATATGATAAAGATATAAATTTTATTGTAAAAATATTTTACTTAACACATAAATAGTTTCAACACATAAATATTCTCAACACATGACTATTTTTATATTCAACACATGAATTTTCTTTTATAATATTCATTATTTTCCCGATTGGAATGAGGCCCAATCAATTACCATATAATGTTAAATATATGGGTTCCATACAACACATGTATATAATAGCAACGATAAACAATCAACCATCATCCAAAGTGCACCACACAACTGCATAATCATCAAATATAAATAATCAACGCTTACACAGTCTGTCGACCAATCGATCGACATACAATTAAATAATTGGGATTAGTGTACGCCAAATATCATCCCAACACCCGTATGGGGTTTCAAATCAACAAACACGGATTTTTATTTGTGCAGATGGGCGATGTGTAAAGTTTATCATCCCAATCAATATCAGTCAAATCGGTGTATATTAACAAATTGGCCGATTTGTTTATAAATATTCATTTATTCAGATTCACGTTAAAAATTATATTTTCAACGATAATTTATTTATTTCAACACATGAATATTTATTTTATTATCTATTTCACATCAACATCACAAACAATTTCACAGTACATCAAACAAACATACAAGCCGTCCATGGTCTGTGGAAGACGGGTGTCGGGTGCTACTAAGCACCGTCTGCATCCTAGTATATATATATATAACTAGAAAAGAAAATTTAGAGTGAGAAGTTCGCACCGACTAGCTAATCCAATCGCCTCGACTCTGAAGAAGTCATCGCTGTTCTCGCCTTTTGTCACTTTCTTTGCCCGTAGCCAATACATATATAAAAATCACATTTTTATATTGTTGCTATGTATATAAAAATCATATTTTTACACCGCTACTGTATAGATAAAAATTCTATTTTTACACCGCTACTATATAGATAAAAATTCTATTTTTGCACCGCTACTATATAGATAAAAATTCTATTTTTATAACGGTGCTCATATAATAAAGATTATATTTTTATCATGCTATTCTCTATATAAAGATTTCGCCTTTTCAAATATAAAGATTTCGCCTTTTCAAATATAAAGATCTTGCCTTTTCAAATATAAAGATCTCGCCTTTTCAAATATAAAGATCTCGCCTTTCTTCTTTAGAAATCTTTTTACAAGAGAAAATCATTTCTTTTTACTTAGAAAAATCTAATCTTTTTATATGAATAGAAATCATACTTTTCATGTGAACTAAAATCAAGTCTTTATAATGTTAAAAAACCATTTCTTTTATATTAAAAATCATTCTTTGTATGTTCAAAACATGATAACTTTCATATAAAAAACATGACAACTTCCATATCAAAAACCCTATTTTCTTATACCTTATCATTTTCTATAAAAATAACTACTTTATATAAACCAAATCTTTCTTTGAATAAGGATCAAAATAAATAAATTTCAGTTTTAAAAATCAATCAATTTCAGTTTTAAACTAAACAAGAAAAATCAGTTTTTAATTTAAATTAAAAGTAAAAATCTTACTGTCTTTGAAGGAGGGAGGCCGGAGGAGTCACGGTCGGAGCCTGGTGGGGGCGGAGGCGTCGCAGCAGGTCGGGGTGGTCTTGGGGGAGGTACGGCGTCGGAGTTGGGGGGACTAGGTGGCGGGTTGGAAGATTTGGGGGACTAGGGTTTTCATGACGGGTTTGGGGCTCGATGGCGAGCTGGAGAACGAAGGGCGAGGTGTAGCGCCGGAGGGAAGGGCGTCGGCCAGGCGCTGGTGGCGGGGCCTCCTGGAGCGGCGACGATAGGGAGGGTCGACGGGAAAAAGGGAGGCGAGATTTTTTTCTTTTTTTATTTCCGATCTTTAAAAATGAACGGAGAGAGGGGAATAAGGAGAGATGGGGGGGTTGACCAAGTGATTTCTTTATTTATTTAATCAATTTATATTTCAATAAGTGACCTTTTATTTTGAATCCCAAATCAAACCCACCGACTGTCGTCCCTAGCTAACTACTCCCATTCCGAACGCAATGGGATATGTACCGTAAGCTGATTCGATCGTTTCGATCAGTTTCCGTCAAATTCAAAATATAACTCTATATATTGAATTTGAACGCACATTTCAATTTACCGGGGCCACAGACTAACTAGAAAAATTCCAAAAAAATATTTTCTAGCTTCGTATTGACGATACGGTCCTAACAAAACTAATTTGATCGAATTCTGAGACCGTTTGAAAAATGGTCATTTTCCAGTCGATTAAAAATCAGCTGAAACTGGTCAAACGTGTTTTCCTTTGCCACGCTCACATATTGATTCAAAAAATTATGAAATTTGAAACGTAGCAATAACTTTACATCCCGGATCCAACAAAAGTGGTTTCGTCGAAATCCGAGGTCATTTGCAAAATTCCCATTTTTAAGGGCCCGAATTCCGTAGCGACTATTCAGAATTTTCAACTGGACATATCTTTTGATTCCCGCTATGAAATTTCAATTTTCAGAAATGAATGTACAGGATTCACCAAAATCCTATTTATTTTGAATCCGGTACATTCATTTGAAGTTTGAAATCGAATTAACGAACTACAGCGCCATTTTCAACTCCTTTTATAATTTAAAACAATTATTTATATTCTAATGACGATCTATATAATATATACATTCGAATTATATTCAAAATAAATTTCTCGTCGATATTATTTAAAATAATTCATTTTAAACGTTCAAAATTCACTAAAATTGCCAAAATATTTTTTTTTTTAAATTGGCTCGCATTTTCCGGGTTGTTACAATGTGGAAGAGAAGGCAACTTCTTTTATCTTAACACCCATAATATATTTGTGTAAGTCAATTAGTGATTGACGGATCTGAAAATGTGGCATTCAAAGTGAATGTTTCTTTAAAAGGTAATAGTAGCCTCAAGCCTCATAAATATGGAAATGACTAAAATCGGGCAGGTAGCAGGGATATGTGGGTCGCACCCATTAAGGTATATCATCACCTGATTTAAAAAATCGATTGAACCTTTTGTATGCTTTGGAATGAGAACGGTTGGATGACCAACAACCGAGGTGATGATATATTCGGTACATTTAAGTTGAACGAGTGGCCGGTTCTGTGTGGCTGGGTTGCAACATGTTCTTGTTTAACCCCAATGTTTTATCTCTAGAGGACACTAATCAGAAGGTGGTTCCATACCTCTATGTTGGAAATCCAAACTCCAATACAAGCCATACGGTTTTAGATGTAAACTAACTATGTTGAAAAGTGAGATGCAAGCTTTTCGGCTATATTCCTATTTTATTTGTAGATTGATAGACATTATTATAATATCATTGGATTTTGTAATAAAAATGATTTGGTTATCGTAAGGTAAAAACATGTGCCATGTTTATGTGTGGTTGTGTCTTACGAGAGTTCCATTCTTTTAAAGGATTTTCTAAAATTAAGCAAGTTGTTTGGAGTTTACTCACACCAGTCTCATGACTGACCCATAGTTTATTTTGTTTGTTTTCTCTAAAATTCTTGAGTGCCTAAATTTGTGCGGGCAGTTAAGTAGTTCTGGTTCTTAATGATGCACTTGGAGGAGCTTGGAGCAGGAGGCTTCACCGTTATTTATTTATTATTATTATTCCACTGTGTCATATATGATGTACTCTGATGATTGGTATATATATATATATACAGTTACAATTATGTATCTTAAAAGCTATTATATATTATATTTTATTCCACTACGATTCTAAGATTCTATGTATCATTTTTGTCTTTTTCTATTTCTTTTCTTCTTTACCCCTAAAGGTTCGCATTTTCATTAAATTTGGACTGGACATGTGTTATATTTAGTCGACTCAAGGGGTACGAATTTGAGGGCCTTTACAACCTATAAACTGAATATATGACATTCTACATCTACACAATAGTTACTACTCATAGACTAAATGTAGTAATAATTGAATATTATTATTGCCTAATAAACAATCGTATCCTATATAACTATTTTAGTTATAAAAATCATTCTTTTATATATAAAATAAAACCCTTAACTAAAGTTATTTAATTTATCCAGCTTCAAAAACAATACTATGTCAGTTTGTCCTATATAAATATTTAGAAGTTCCCATCAATCACGTGGAATCCCAAGTATCGACCAAAACTCATAAATATCAGCAGTAAACATACAATGTAAAGCATTTTGTTAACTCTAACAAATACGCTCACTCATATATATATATATATATATATATATATATATATATATATATACACACTCAAGCTCATAATAAGGTCTTCCATTATCCTATCTCTTAGTTATCTAACCCCAATATTCTCTGGTATTCTCTCAACCAAAGCTCTAATACCAACTTTAACGATCTGCCATTTCAAACGATTTAGATCCATATTAAACCATACATGTTTAATCCGAATAGTTCAAAAAGAAGAATTGTAAATGGAAAATTTAAAGTATAGGAATAAAAGAGATGAGAAAGAAATAGAGCACAAAATCTCACAATAGAAGGATAAAATATAATAATCACATAAATAAATCATAAAGTTATTTACAATATACATTTTACAATACCAGAGTTAAACAATCAACACGTATACCAAATAATGCAGCAGAATAATACTAGAAAACAGGACCTCCTATCTCCATCTTCATCTTTAAAACAATGTCTTCGAATAATCTGAAATAACCAAGGTTGACCCGAGCATAATGATAAATTAAACACTCAAATCAAGACTAAAATTTCTCATGTAAGTAATAAAAGCATGAAATAAAGCTACTTAAGAGATGTAACGAGATTTCCCTTCTCCTAAGGATATGGTAAACTACTTATATATAGTATAATACATTATATATAATGTCTATCAACAAAGTGTAATATTGAAAATAGCATTATGGCGTTACATATATTCCTCATTAACACATCTTATATGTATGTAGTCTATGCAGGTACCATAATATCATCGTAAACTGATAGCTATTAGAGGATTCCCTATAAGTGCAATACAAATCAAAAGAATAATGGTCTCATATAAGGATAACTATGACAAGGCACGTGAGGCAGTGCCCAAGTTAGGATTCTACCTATTTACCCTTTCTGGCTGATCAAAACCCATACCGACCGACTGCGTACAACGCCCCAAAATCAAATCAAGGTGCACCGATCAAATCACAAGTCAAAGGAGGAATACGATGAAATGCATATGCTATAGATAGCTAGCCTCAATAGACAAATATAAGCTCTTCTTTTAGTTATTTTAATTTTTATATAAGTGTCAATGCTGTCTATAATCGTTTATTAAATTCATACCAATAAACGTTTGCATGTTCAAGCACTTCATTCTAGAACATCCACCACGTACATAGTTGTTAAAGTGGTTCTAGTATTGATATAGAGTATATTAATATTCATCCCTAATCTATTTAACAACCCATCGTCATTTTACACATTGTGGCCATTTTACATTTAAGTAAAACGTCATATTTTCAAGACATAAATCAGTTTAGTACCATGTTCGATTTTCGATTCCACATTATCATATCCCAAATCAGAACAATAAAGGATTCACGTTTTACTTTCATATATTCCTATCAAAAATCAATTTAGTTCAAATTTCTATTTCACATCATCATATACCAAATCAATTCAATATTAGATTCAAGTTTTAGTTTCAGTTCCATATTTTCATATCATAAATCAGCTTATTATCAGGTTTAAATTTCAATTATAGACTTTAATGTCACAAAAATCATTATTTAAATGTAACTCTTACATTCACAACGGTCTTGGTTTAAAAAATCTTGGCTTGGAAATAGGTTTTGAGTTAAAATGGATACATATATACATATGCATACATACATGTACATATAACTAAATTTAAGAATAACAGCTTTAATTGAAATAATTAAGTTTTAAAATAGTTTATTTGAAACTATTTTTTTAATAGAGATAGCTTGAAATGATATAATAAAATGGAAAATAGTTTCAATAAAAGTAGTTAAAATGAAATAGTGTTAATTTGAAAGCAATTTTTATTATAATAGTTTGGAATAGAATAGTTTAATTCCTCTTAAATGATTCGAACCTGATTCCAAATTTCAATTTTTCACTTTAAACCATTACAAATCTCATACTTTAATTTAAATCAAATTTCAAATCATTTCAAGCTTCAATTTACCATGAGTTCTAATTCCAAATTTTCAACTCAAAATTAACTTAAACTTAAATGCTTAAATCTTAATTTCTGGTTCAAACATATTATATTAAATCGGTTTCAAAACATAAATATTAAATTTTCATATTCAATACTTGAATTAATTCAATTTCGATAAATTCAAATGAAATCTTGATTTCAACAACCAAGACTTAAACCCGATAAATTTAATTAAAAATTTATTTTAACAAATTGAAATTTATAAATTGAAAACATTTCATTTGACTAAATTTAATGTTTATAGTTAAGTTTTCTACCCTATAGCCAAGTGATCATTAAATTTTATTTACATAAGTATATATATCATTTCATCTCATATTGAACGTTATAGGTATATACAATTTCAACATATTCGTCATTTTAGGAGCTCAATTTTCATATAATGCAAATAAATATATCTTGTCTCACTGACACATAGGGTGATAACAAGGACACAACGTAGTCAATTACTATCAAAAGTAACATCCAATCAATCATCACATCCACCAATAAGCTTATATATGAAATCATTGTAACAACACAAATTTTTACGAACAATAAATTAATTAATGAATTAATTATTTAAAGAATAAGTTGGAAATTAATGGGAATTGGGCAATGGGGTTTGTGCCATTGGGTCTGCTACGATTTTCTGGTTTGTACGAATATTTGGTTTGCGTAAAACAGACATAGAAAGAAGTTGTGATAAATGGAAGTTTGAAATTCAAATTCGAAACTTAAATAAACAAAACAAATTAATATAATTAATAATGTTTTAATAACATTGGAACTGGGACGACCCAGTCCCAGCCAGGTCGACCCAGGGGTAGATCCAGGCAACAGATTAGTTGACTCTATATCGACCCACCTGGGTGATTGGTCGACCCAGGTCATTGCCATACACGATTTCATGCCTGACACAAAATCAGAGAATTCTAGAGTGTTCCGGAACTTTCTTTGCATCTAACATTTGAAAATTTTAACCTAAAATCTATTGGCCTAGAATTCCCTAACTCCACTATAAATAAGTTTCTAGCCTTCCCTTTTTCCATACTACTTCTTTCTTATTCCTATGCCTCCTTTACACCATTTTCTCCTTCAAATAAAAATTAAGTTTTAGAATAAAATTTGTTGTGTGCAAATTTTGGGAGAGGATAATTTTATTCTGGGGATTTCTACCGGGGCCAATTAAAAAGCTAATTTTGGTGAGATTTTCATGATTATCTAGATTTCTGACAAGCTAAAGAAGAATATGTACAATACTGGTTTTAAATATATTTAGACCTAAATTATTCGCAGTCTATTATAGATTATTTATAGTTTGTTTTCAGATTTAGTTTGTCCCTGTTTTCTTTTTAATCCTTCTATCTATTTCTACAAATTATGAGCCTAAAATTTTAGTGTTAGGCTTTAATATGTGCATATTGATTTACAGTGTATGGGTAAATTACGGGCTTTATAAATTAAAATTTGTGTGGAGGCCAAATCAAGGTTCGGAATTTGAGCTAAGTTGTTTGTTTGTTTGGAATCCATTCCATACAGCATACCCTTTTATCACTTTTGGTCTCAATTAAGAGGCAAGGGCACGCACCATGTCGTGTTGTGGATGTAAGTTGGTCCAAGTAAGGGTGGGTATGGGTGCATTTCGATGGATCATTGTACGTGCATTGGCATGATTGGAAAAAATAAGCCACTGTAACATCTGTGGATAAGGTTATGTCTTTTGCTGATAGGCTAAGGCCTGATAAAGCCAAGCTCATCGTAGGCATAGATTATTCAGGTTATGGGTTACAGCCGATCGATTGGGTAGTATTAGGATTTTTCCTTCCAAATTATTTATGTTGTTCCAAATTCGTCGAAGTGCAAAACTGTAACGACCAGGGGGATCTTCGACCTTGGTTATCGACATAAACTCAATGTCGACTATCCAAGCAACGGAAATACCAAATAGTTAATAGAAAGAAATAAGAGGGTGAAAATAGATAAGATAGAAAATTAGAATAGAACAAGAAGAAGAACATAACAACAGAATCAGAGTAACACGAATCTCACAGCGGAATGAATAAATATATTATATAACATAATTTAGAAATAAAACCAATACTGTATACACTACCATTATCGGAGTACAACACTTACAAAACAGCGGAAATAAACAATAGCTATATAATCCTGAAGCCTCCTGCTCCAGCTTTCCAATTATATCTATAAAATCCCGACTACTTGAATACCCGTACAAAATTGGGTTCCCAAGAGTTTAGGGAAAACAAAACAAAATAAACTCTGGGTCAGTCATGTGACTGGTGTGAGTAAACTTCAACCATTTGTTTAACTTTTATAATACTTTTAAAGGAAAGAATAATCGTAAGACCGATCCAGACATAAACATGGATGGTTTTTACCTTACGATAATCCAAAACATTCTTTTAAAATCAATAGTCTTCTGACATTATAATAATGTATAATATAAGTAAATATCAATCTAGCAGAACGTTTTCATCTCACGTTCTACGTACATAATATACAATCAAAAATCGCAGACTCTTATTGGGTAATGGATTTCCAACTTTGACAAGGTACGGAACCACCTTCCGATCAGTGTACTCTGGAAGCGATACCCTGGAGTTCAATAAGAACATCTTGTAACTTGGCCACACATGACCTGCCATTCATTTCGCTTAAATGTTCCGAATATATTGTCACCTTACGGTTGATATACCAACATAACCGTTCCTGGGAGATACAGAATTGAAAGAAGTAACAAATATGAATATTCTCAAGATGGTGACAATATAACCTACTTGGGTGCGACCCACATAGCCATGCTGCTTGCCCAATTTCTGTCATTTCCCAGTTTATGAGGCTTAAGGTTATAATGTATCTTTTAATAGATCACTCCTTTATTTACTTGGAATGCCACATCATCGTACCCGTCAAATCACAAATTGATTTCCCCAAAAATACCACGGGTATAAGCTAAGAGAAATGAATTCCTCTGCCACCAACGTAAATACGTTTGAAACGATCAACTTACGCGATCCACCAAATATACTTTCTCAGACACTTGTCCACTCAAGTTGTCCTGGGACTGGACAATCCGAAGGCCCTATTCTGTAAATCCATCTTTGGCAATTTCTATCAAGGATTTACTGAACAACCCTTGCATAACTCCGTCTTCAATTATCTTCATCATATTTGATTCGCAACGCTGATGCCATACGGAGTGGTTTTCATATAATATATCTGATCCCGATCTCTCCGTATTGACTACAGAAATAATCAAAATCTTTGATAGTCGGTGATTTAACTATCAAAGGAAAACATGTGTACAAACAACGGTCGTATTCCAAAATGGAAATCTTACCGATCAGTCAACATTTCATTTCCCAATTTCCCATTTATCGTTTCCATATATTTATAAATTCCTTATTTTCTAAAGTTAGAAAATATACGTTATTAACTTTGGAAAACGTTTCCATTTCTTATTCACGCATCAATATCTTCCCACCTCTATCAGTCTCTAGCTGTAAACTAGTAAGAGAACAACTTCCCAAGTATAACCCCTGAAGGCCGAAATCAACATTAGATCGATACCTAGAAAGTCATTCAACTCAACTAATTTCCAGTCAGTTTCTGATTTCAGTAATTCCATTTAAATTCCTAATTCAAACCACAAATTCCTCTATAATATTTTATTTGCAAAATATTTACTTTAATCTAATTTTTCACATAGAATGTGAATAATATTTCTTTATATAATCAAAACAGTTTGATTTTGTATTTAAAAACAATATCACAAACCCAAATTCTATTTATATTTTTATTTGCAGAATTATTCATACAAAACTTATTTTCATTTCCAACATTTATAATCTCATTGCAAATTTCCTTTATAACTACTACTTTCACATTCCATTTCAATTATCGGTGTTAAAACCGATTTTACTTCTCTATAAAAATTCATATTCAATTTATCAAATGATAAATTTATAAACATCGTTTATAAACTATTCTCCTTAATTTATCTGTTAAAACAAATTTCTATTAAATATTTACTTTAAATCAGTATCATGTTACACCCGTGTGCGAAGCATGGGTCTAAACCTTCCTAATGTAAAATTCACTTTTTATAAAAATTCTATTCATTTTCCAAATATTTACTTTTATAATTCTATTTACTTTCCAAATAAATATTCCTTTTATAATTGTATTTATTTTCAAAATAAATATTCCATGTATAATATCCTATTTATTTCCTATAAATATTTCATTTATAATATCATATTAATTTCCTATAAATATTTCATTTTCAATATCATATTTATTTATATAAATATTTCATTTTCAAAATAAACTTTGAAAATTCCCTTTTTTCATTCCAGTATTTCTTATGGTATTTAAAACACCAATTAAACAGACTAGTTCATCATAATCAATCACGGGTTTAATATCACATCATATATCACAATATATGAAAACAAGAAATATTATAAATATTGAGGAATCCAGTTGGATCCCTCCAACCTATTTCCCTGCATCCACAGATGTTAAACAATATAAATAACATCGATTTCATTTCAATATGAAATATTCTGATAAACAAAATCAATATTTAATTAACGATTTATATATATATATATATATATATATATATATATATCATTATCTATAATTTCAACCAATGAATCAGCAATTCAACCAAACAATCAAAACCCAACAATCAATCATCATTTATCAATACTAGATTATGTTTATAAAAATATAAGCTGTAAAGAATTAGTGAGATTTACTCACATTGGACAATCGTCGTTAAATAGTGATAATTGTCGGTTGATTCAGACGGACAATTTATTTCGCTATAAATTGTAACGTGCTCCAATTCACTCCCAGTCGGTTCCATTGTGTCGCGCTCGTCCATACGATCCCAACGGATCCTGATTTGTTAAATTCCGTTAACGTATGAAAAAAGTTATCACATTAACGAGTTTGAATAAGCACTTGTATTATTTAAATTCATTATATATATAAAAATAAAATAATGAGCTTACCCCTACACAACGTCGGCCCAACCCCTTTCAGAACCCAACCCGCTATACCATTCTTCTCCGACCATTTAAACACACCGCTCCGTTGTAAAATTTTCCATTGCCGAAAACTCTCTTCACGTGGTGTTCACATTCACAGCGCAAAAACTCCAAACCTACCACGTTGTTTTTACTTCTCCTCACGTCCACTCTCATGCTTTATACTCGCAGACATGTATTCCATCCCAGTTTTATATATAACCCACAACTACAAGCTAGATTTTCACCATTCCTTCCAGTTGTAGTCGGTAGATTATGGTTATAAGCATCATTGACAACAACCAACTCATACACTCTTCCCTCGGTATTAAAAGTTTAAAACGCGGCTTGCTCTGCAATTTATTTCACATGTATTGTATAACTTAGTATACCATCAATCTAAACAATTACTTTAAATTAACCTGAATTACTTTATATTCTTTTCTAGGCCTCATGTCCGTATTTTTCTCGGCCCATTCTTCCTTTAAAATCCACGTCAGCACTTATCACTCCATCTTCTCCAAATAACAGCTCCCTTCTTCCACCGATTCCCCAATGAAAACCACGCTCCATTCTGTATGCCATCTTCATACTTCCCATTCCCAAACAAGTCCATTTGCTCCTCCTACAATCCGCGAGCACCTGTTCATGATTTCTATACCAACGTCTGCTTCTAAGTGTTACCAGACTCGCACATGTTAAAAGCCATGTACCTCTTCCCACTAAAATCACCATGGAACTCGCCTCCACCCTCTCTACCTTGTTTTTTTATATTTTTTTTCCTTTTTTTTTTAATTTTATATACTGAATAAGTCCAAGATTGGTTTCCACCAATCATATTCCTTCTACAGGCCAGCATCTCCTGCTTCATTAACACTCCAGACATTCCACCGCCCTCTCCATATTTGGTTCTCCTCCCTGTGTATATGAAACCCATCCCCACGCGCCTATAGCCCCTTAAACCCGTTTCTTTGAAAACCAACGTCAACTCCCCCTGCCGGTCGTGTCAACGAGCCCCCACCACCTATCGCACGAGACAAATTATGTTCCCCCAATCTAGTGTATTTCAAACTGCATATACCCTTAACTTCTCCCCACGAGCCAAGGAAATGTTTGAACCCATCAGCACAGTGTTTAGCCATCTAACTTGCGACTTCAGCTCGCCCATGCAGAGGCCTTCCCCTACGTTAATTCTTCATGCTTATATTATCATTTAGTGAATTACAATGAAGAACAAGATCTGGGTTTCGATTTAAAACTGTGGAAAGCTTTTTGATTTCTATTTTCTAAAAGAAGAAATAAAAAGGAGCAAGCGTGTATTTATATAGGTACTTCAATTCCTTAGCGATGAAGGAAACAATACAATTAGTGTGTTTTCACATCATCTGTCTGTTTGAATGCACAGGCTGGTGGACGTCTGCGAAAGGTTAGACTTAGGTTTTCTTCGGTATGAAGGAATCAAGTAGTAACTTACATATGAAGTTTTGTTCATTTAATATGTTGAATTATAATGTTTTTGCGAACCCCGTTACGTAGAATTTCATTTCTCTATGAACCGCTGTCGACAAAACTAGGAATACGGTTTAGACGAGCAACGTACCACGATCTCGAAAATAAAATAAAATAGACAAGATAACTTATTCTGTGAAACCCCAAAATGCTTATATAGGACGTAAAATACTCCAAACAAAAAGTGGCTTATTTTCAAACATAAAAATTACAGAAAAAGTTAAAAATTAAATTATACCTATGTCTCAAAGATCCTATCTAAATTCGAAGCCAATATTTAATTAAAATTAAATATATCGTTATGGTTTATAAACGAATCCATAGCGACTATTTGAAAATTTGATTTAGCCATAACTTACAATCTATAAAGTGAAATCTCCATTTTTCTCTTCCATTAGGAAAATATAGCTCGGCAAATTCCAACATTTCTTGTTTCGAAGAAATCCGACTTATAACGGATCCTGTATGCTCAGTTGAAGTTCAAAACTCAATATTACGAACTGCCGCGACAATTCGATCTAGATTATAATTTATATTATAATTAATATGTTCAACTGTCGTATATAAACATATTCGTTAATATAATTAAATTCTACACTGAATTAAACTCATATATTATCCAGTTCACACACTATTACGAATTCAACTTATTTCTGACCATGCGGAATTGAAATTTTTACTCCATTATTAATATTATTTAAATATTAATAATATTTAAATTTCAAACCATTTAAATTATCAAACCAATATATATATATATAAATAATTAAATGAATTAGTTATTAATCGCTTAAATTCCGGGACGTTACATTCCTTCCCCCTTAAAAGAATTTCGTCCCTGAAATTACTAAGCCGGAAAAATGCTATCACTTTATTAACTAGATTTAAATTCTTTTATTTTACTCATTAACTTCACTTTAAACTGAACCAGTTTATTTTTAATTATAATATTAATTAATTCCTATTAACGAAAATTTCCAGAAATTCCAAAAAGTTTCTAACACTCTAAATCTCCAAAAAATTTCGCCAGCATCTCCTTTGCACGGTTTCATCAGCAAAACTACAACTCGCCTCTCTGGGCCATCTCCAATCTAAAAGAAAATCAAACATCCAAGCGGCTTGTCAAACTGGCTCATAAAAATCTCATACTCAATATAATATGAACTCGTTCCTTTTTGTCGGGTATTCAACTTTATCCTCGAACCAAACCATTTGCTTACAACCAAGCCAAATTCCATTGAAACTCCAATTCCAATCTCACTTCCAAATCTTGACTTATTAATTCGGTTCTAATCCAGATTATCTCTAACCCAACCAAATTTTATTTAACTTAGTTAAATTAATTTCTAATTTATTTGTTCACTTTTTCCAGTTCAATTATTTAACTTCACAAGTTAAATCTAAATTTCAGAATTTAAATCCTTCGGTTTTATTTCAAATTAGTCTGAAATTATATATAATAATAGCAATTCAAAACATTTTGAATCTTTAAACAACTTATTTCCTCTAAACAATTCAAAACAAAATCTTTGGTAGTAATCTATCACTTAGAAACTCGAAAATGAACACCGATGATGTCCGGATCATCATCGAAATTATTTTCTGGCAATGGAAGTGAGTTCAATACTATACCACTTCAAAAACTTATTTTAAAACACTACCTTTTTAAAATATCCTTTTTCAACACTTGGAAAAAAATTCAAAATTTTCCCTAGGATCTTAATATATATTAAATCCAAACCATTGCAACACTTTTCCAATTTTCTAGAGTTTCAATTTCGATTCTAGTTTTAAATCCAGATTTAATTCACATGAAATTATATATCACTCCTATACGAATTCTGATTGGTTATTTATAACCATCTCAATTATAATCTTATTCGATTATAATTAAAATCAACACATCCAATATATACAATAATTCCAATTTAAATACTTTTTATATTCAAAATATAATTTTGGGTAAAATTATTTCATTTACCCTCTTTTAAAACATATTGTGTCAGTTCATTGTATTCGAGTGTTTAGAAACCCCTATCGACTTTGTGGTGCCCCACCATCGACCAGAATTCATAAACCACTCAACCAATAAATCTCCACAACATAAAAATCATTTTATGTCAATTAACAAAGACGCGCTCATATATATACACACTCAACTCAATTTAGGATATTACTAATCCCATCTCTATTGAGTTACGCCACAGAGCCAAGGTAATCACTTAACCTTCAACTCTGATACCACTGTAACGACCCGGGGGATTTGCGACCTTGGTTATTGACATAAACTCAATGTCGACTATCCAAGTATCGGAAATACCAGATAGTTAATAGAAAGAAATTAAAGGGTGAGAATAGATAAGATAGAAAATTAGAATAGAAGAAGAAGAACATAACAACAGAATCAGAGTAACACGAATCTCACAGCAGAACGAATAAATATACTATATAACATAATTTGGAAATAAAACCAATACTGTATACAATACCATTATGTAGTACAACACTTGCAACATAGTGGAAATAAACAATAGCTATATAATACTGAAGCCTCCTGCTCCAGATTTCCAATTATATCTGTAAAATCCCGACTACTTGACTGCCCGTACAAAATTGGGCACCAAAGAGTTTAGGAAAAAAAACTCTGGGTCAGTCATGTGACTGGTGTGAGTAAACTTCAACCATTCGTTTAACTTTTAAAATCCTTTTAAAGGAAAGAATAATCGTAAGACCGATCCACCCATAAACACGGATGGTTTTTACCGTACGATAATCTAAAATATTATTTTAAAATCAATTATCTTCTAATATTATAATGATGTCTAATATAAGTAAATATCAATCTAGCAGAACGCTTTCATCTCACGTTCTACATATATAATATACAATAAAAAACCACAGACTCTTATTGGGTAATGGATTTCCAACTATGATAAGGTATGGAACCACCTTCCGATCAGTGTACTCTGGAAGCGATACACTGGAGTTGAGACGACCCGATTTCCCGTTCTCACGGAAACAAGGTTATCTTTGGAATATAACACAGAAACAGATAATAGCAGAACAGAATTAAATAAGTACACCAGATAATGAACAACAAAATATACTGGATAAAGTAATCATCAGAGTTACACAGTATACAGGATCTTACTTAGTACAAATACAGTTCGGCTATACATAAATGTCTACAGCGGAAATAAACAAAATACTTACAATAGGAGCTGAACAACATAAAAAGAAATAAATGATAGAATCCATCTTCAGCTCCAGCTATCCAGAAAGAACCAGCTAAACCTGAATACAAGGCTGCCCGTGTAGAAAAAGGGGCACCCGAGTTTGAGAGTGAAACAAACTACGAGTCAGTCATGGGACTGGTATGAGAAATCTACTCAACACATATATAGTTGGCTAATCACAGGACCACGCCACTTTCGTGGAACGGGTTTACTCCATTATATTGCCAGTGCTTTAAAACAAATCTTTCTTTTAAACATCGCTATGCTTTTTATAAAAATGAAGCCATTATAAGACTCAGTTCCCATCACACAATGCAACGCAAACCGGAGGATAGAGTTTTACCTTATAATGGCCAAAATATGATTGATACGAATAAAACAAAGGCAATCGATATTATTGCTAGTGTTTATATGTTTTTGAAAACAATTTCAAATCATAACTATCAATCATAGACGGCATGGGTACCATATATCATGTCGCCATATATATATACAATCAAAACCGCACGATGTCGTATTTGGAAATTGGATTTCCGTCATGAACCAAGGCAAAAGATAGTCCTTACCGAATTCGAGACGCTCTAGCCCGTGTCCCAGGCAAGTACTCAATCAAGCCTTTGGATCGTCAGGGCCGGTCCACCGATGTGGATTAAAATGCCTGAACAATACGTTTCCCCGCCCTTTGGGGCGTCAACGAGCCAACGAATGACTCCATCGGACCCGGATCGTCCGATCAAACCGAGGCGCCTCGCAACAGCAACAACCACATAGGTGAAAAGTATATAAATGTCAGGGTTGGTAGGTCACTGACACCACCCTAGCTAGAAAGAAACGCATGCCCTCCCTGAGGTCCTTCTCCCGTTTTAGGTTCATACCGGGGTGTGAGGCTCGCGAATTCACGTTATACACAAAGCCATGCCACACAGGCGGTGCTTTGATCATCACCACAAGACTTTGCTTTTCAACAGAAGTCCTGATCACTGCTTCTTAGCATGCCACACAGGCAATTCATGCCATGCGACTGATGTCCATCGATATACAACCTCTGAGCTCGTGCGTCTCAGAGAAGGGCGTTAAGCAAAAGAATAAATTCTCCGCCGCCAAACAGATGTATAGTTAACAGAAATCAATCAACACAGAATAAACTCCAATGTCAGACACACAGTCCATTTACAAGTCCGTTCTGGGTCTGAACGAAACCGGAGGCACTAAATACCTCGCAAACCCTTCGATCACCACGTACGTCTGGACGATCACCACTCATTATCCATATTTCGGGATGCCTCCCAATCAGGACCTCGGTTACCATCCAAACGAGGTGAAGATCTCCGGTCTTCGACCATCGTCTTCATCTTCGACTTTCAATCGTCGATCAATTATTCGAAATGAGATTTAACTCGGCCTTTCCAAATAATTCACGTATATTTAGAATTTCAAATCGATTTATTTCAATGGTTAAATTATTCGACAACACCAATTGTGTTCTTTAATGTAATTTTCACACCAAACACATTCAACCATCAAAAGCCACACAAATCAAGCAAATTTTAGTTTATTTCCATTCCATATCGCCTATGATATTTTATAACTATTTATCGCTATTTTTATTTATTTTAAAATAGCTAATATATTCAAAACGACGCTTCGGGCCATAACGCGGCCGTGGCGCTGTTTTTCTTCAGATTTGATTTACACATATCTGAAAATCCAACCGTTGGATCTTCACAAAATTTACATCATTAGAAAGGTCTTCTCAAAACGAATCCAACGGTTCCAGTTTCGGGAAAATCCGACGGTCGGATCTCCCGGTACAATCGTTTGAAATTTCGATTTCAAAATACGAACTGCAGCGTCGTTATTCGATTAAATATAATTCTATTTATATTTATATATAAATAAAATCGATTCAGGCGCTGTTTTTCTTCAAATTTGAATTAAACATTCCAGACAATCCAACCGTTGGATTTTTACAAGGTTGGTGCCGTTGGAAAGATTATTCCAAGGCGAACCCGACGGTTGAGGTTTCGGGAAAATCCAATGGTCGGATTTCCCGTACTAGTTGTTTGAAAACACGAACTGCACGGCTTCGTTTCGTTTTAATTTTATTTATATTTATATATTTATATAAATATAGCTCATTCAATGATTTCCATATCGTTTTAACTTCAAATATTTTTCTAACGCCTTAAATTTTGGAAAAATTTCGCCATAACCTCCCCTGCACCGGGAGCATTGGGAAATCGCAAATAGCGTCCCGGTCCTTCTAATCTCAAAAAGAAAAAGAAAAAGCCAAGAGGCTAGCCAACAGGCTCAAAATCATCACCCAAACAAATCAGTAAATGTGTACCTATTTGTCGGGCACAAAATTTTATTCCTCTTCTCTAGCCCCTTTGCTATAACCTGTTCAATGAATATTGCATGTACATATATATATAGTTCTTATCATTTATCAATTTCTATTCGACTTCATATTTGATTTCTATTTGGTTTAAAACTCCATTCGTTCTAATGTTACATAAATAGGTGCAAATCATTTCATTAGCTAATTAATGAATATTTCAACTCATATATGTTTATTTTAAACACGTGGCTATTTTTAACACTTCACATTTCAACGATTTATGCATACAATAAAAATGTGATTTTTATTGTAAAACAATTCATTTCAAAACACTATTTTTCTATATAGTTCAAGTTGGTGATAAAAATGGGATTTTTATCATAAAACAATTTATTTCAAAATATGAATACCATTCAACACATGAATTTCTAAACAACGAATGAATATCAATTCAACACATGAACGTTTTCTATGGTTTCTATATATAGATAAAAATGTGATTTTTATTATCGAACAATTTATTTCAAAATATGAATACCATTCAACACATGAATTTCTAAACAACGAATGAATATCAATTCAACACATGAATGTTTTCTATGGTTTCTATATATAGATAAAAATGTGATTTTTATTATCGAACAATTTATTTCAAAATATGAATACCATTCAACACATGAATTTCTAAACAACGAATGAATATCAATTCAACACATGAATGTTTTCTATATATAGATAAAAATGTGATTTTTATTATCGAACAATTTATTTCAAAATATGAATACCATTCAACACATGAATTTCTAAACAACGAATGAATATCAATTCAACACATGAATGTTTTCAATAGTTTTTATATATAGATAAAAACGTGATTTTTATTATCGAACAATTTATTTCAAAATATGAATACCATTCAACACATGAATTTCTAAACAACGAATGAATATCAATTCAACACATGAATGTTTTCTATACAATGAATAAATATAGTTTAAGCATATGAAAATAATTCAAACACACAAATATTATTCAAAATTTCGGCAGCATAACGGCAGGGTAGTTAAACCGGGACCGTCCCTAGTACGGCTCCTCGCTCTACCTTAAAACCTCTCGGTTTTTGACAATAGGGATCATGCATCTAGTTCGCACGCAGGCGGCATGTATATATTTATTTCATTTCCACAAACTAATCCTATGTGATTTCAACCAAATATTTTCCAATCACAAACGGGTATTTTTCAACCACAATCAACCAATATCAATCACAAACAATCCCAAACAATCATTCGCTATCAATCAATTTTCACAACAATTTCAACCAATAAATATCGTCCATGGTTTGTGGACGAGGGGCGTATATATATATATATATATAGCAAATCACTTTCATTTTCAACACATATATATAATTTTTAAATCAGAAATCTCACCAATAGCTATCCAACTGCACGGCACTTCACTTATAGAAATCTTCGCCTTTTGTCGCTTTCGCCCGTATTCTCTACACATGTAAAAATCGGATTTTTGCTATGCTATTCAATATATAAAAATATGATTTTTACTTCGACTTTCAATATATAAAAATATGATTTTTCCTATTTAAAGTTCAAATCCTTTTCCATTCTAAAGCTCAAACCTTTTCCTTTTTACAGTTTAAACCATTTTCTTTTTAAAATAAAATCAGTTTTTTTTCTAATTAAAATCAGAGTTCTCCTTTAAAAATCAGATTTATAATCTTTTAAAAAAAATTAGTTTAAAATACTTTTAAAAATCAGTTTAAAATACTTTTAAAAATCAGTTTTAAAATACTTTCAAAAATCAGTTTTAAAATACTTTTAAAAATCAGTTTTTCCTTTTTTAAAAAAAAAAACAGTTTTATCCTTTTAAAATTCAGTTTTAATCTTTTAAAAAAAATTCAGTTTTTACTATTTAAACCAAATCAGTGTCATATGTTTTTTATTTAAAAAAGAAAAAAAATCAGTTTCAAAAACCTTTCTAAAATCGGTATTCTAAATCTAAAAAAAACAGTATTTAATCCTCTTTCAAAAATCTGTTTTTAAATTATTTTTAAAATCAGAATTTACAGAATAAATAAAATAAAATATAAAAATAATTTAAATCAAATACTCACCGATTAGCTGCGAAGGGGGGGGGGGGGGAAGAAGATGTCGGCGGCGGCTTCAGCGTCGCGAACGAGGGGGGGCTTCGTCGGAGCTCGTGCGATCTGGGGGGGGCTTCGGGTCTTCGATCGATGGAGGGGGCACAGGCGGAGGCGGGGCTTGGAGGAGGAACAGGCGGTGGCGTCGATCGATAGGTTAAGTTTTTTTTTCTTTTCTGATTATTGAATCGGTAATGAACTACGGGGGGGGGGGGCAAGGTATAGGAGGGAAATATTTTTTTTTTATTATTTAATTTTGCAAAAATTTGACTTTTACATACGAACTCGAAACGAGGCCCACCGCCTGTCGTCCATAGCGTTTCACCCCCATTCCGAACACAATGGGATATGTATCGTAAGCTGATTTGATCGTTACAATCAGTTTCCTTTTGAATTTTCATTTAAATCACTATATTGAATTTTAAACGTACATTTCAAATTACCGGGGTCACATACTAACTAGAAAAATTCCAGAAAAATATTTTCTAGCTTCGTATTGACGATACGGTCCTAACAAAACTAGTTTCGTCGAATTCTGAGACCGTTTGAAAAATGGCCAATTTCCAGTCGATTAAAATCAACTGAAACTGGTCAAACGCGTTTCCTTTTGCCACGCTCACATATTAATTCGAAAAATTATGAAATTTGAAACCTAACAATAACTTGACCCTGCGGATCTAACAAAAGTGGTTTCATCGAAATCCGAGGTCGTTTGCAAAATGTCCATTTTTAAGGGCCTGAATTCCATAGCGACTATTCAGAATTTTCAACTGGACATATCTTTCGATTCCCGCTATCAAATTTCGATTGGTCGGATTCGTTAGAAAGATATTACCAATTAGATCCTAATGTTTTTGGTTTCACTAAAATACGGATTGCTTTGCACCCGGTATATTCAATTGAAGTTTGAAATCGAATTATCGAACTACCGCGCCATTTTCAATTCTATATATAATTATAATTAATTATATTCGTTTTCAAATGTCGATTCAAACTCAGTTTTCATCGCCATTATTTAAAATATTTATTTTAAATATTTAAAATCCATTATTTTAGCCAATTTAAAAATTTTAAATTGGTTCAGATTTTCTGGGTCGTTACAATCTCCCCCACTTAAAACTTTTCGTCCCCGAAAAGGAATAAAGTCGAAAGTGGTTTGATAAATCTACAATCACACAACACAACAAACCAATTTGTGTCTAACCTTCCAAAAACATACTGATCAAATCCTATACTCTTTTAAAATCATTCAGATCATATAATTAAAAGTGCACATCTATGAAAAGAAAATAACAATAGAGTAGAGAATTAAATGGTAATGCAAAGTATGGTAAATGTACCTTGCACCGGAGTCAATCAGAGATATCTACTCGCCATCTGGGATAAGCTTTCTGAATGCTCTCCTCAGTTTCCCAAGTACAATCTCGCGGATCTCCACTCCATTGCACTTTGACTAAGTGAACCTTCTTGTTCCTCAGCTCTTTGGTTTCTTTGCCGATAATCTTTAGCGGCTCTCGCCTCACAGCTAATTCTGGAGTAATTTCAATGTCCTGTTGTGCTGCTTCTTCCACGATCAAGTCTGGATCATGAACGTGCTTTCGAAGTTGAGATATATGAAATACATCATGCACCCCAGGCAACCAGTCAGGCAGTTTGACCCTATAAGCGAGAGTTCCAATCCGTTCCAGAATAGGAAACGGACCAATGAATTTGGGTGCTAACTTTCCAGTTTTACCGAACCGGATAACTCCTCTCATCGGCGATACTTTCAAATATACATAGTCGCCAACTTCAAAGGATATATCTCTTCTTCTTCTATCGGCATAGCTCTTCTGTCGGCTTTGAGCGGCGAGTAATCGCTTCTTAATAAAATCGACTTTGTCGGCAGCTTCTCGAATCATATCCGGACCCAACACAAGTCTATTTCCAGGCTTGACCCAACAGGCAGGAGATCGGCACGGTCTACCATACAATGCTTCGAATGGCGACATTGTCAGACTCGCCTGGTAGCTGTTGTTATAAGAGAATTCAGCCAAATGTAGATGGTCTTCCCATGATCCACCGAAATCTAGAACACAAGCCCGCAATAGATCTTCTAAAATACGATTCACCCTCTCAGTCTGACCGTCTGTCTGAGGATGATAAGCGGTGCTCAAGTTCAACTTCGTTCCGAGCTCGACTTGAAATGCTTCCCAGAATTTGCTAGTGAATATTGTATCTCTATCACTTACTATACTGAGCGGCACTCCATGTAGTCTAACTATTTCCCTGACGTAAATCTGCGCCAGACTCTGTGCGGTTCTGTTTGATCTGACAGGTATAAAATGGGCGGTCTTCGTGAAACGATCTACGATCACCCAAATACTGTCATTTCCTTTCCTGGTTCTGGGCAGACCATCGATGAAATCCATAGAAATATGTTCCCACTTCCAGCCAGGAACTTCTAGTGGTTGTAATAATCCAGCCAGTTTCTGTTGGTCACTCTTGACTAGCTGGCAAGTAGGGCATCGGCTAACATATAAAGAAATGTCCCTTTTCATCGACTTCCACCAGAAAGTGCGTTTGATGTCATTATACATTTTGCTTACTCCCGGGTGGATACTGAGTTTGGACTTGTGGCATTCATCCAGTACTTCCTTTCGAAGTTCAGGAATGTTAGGGACACAGATTCGACCTTTGAGCCTTAAAATCCCATCATTGTCAACTTGAAAACTCGAAGGTTCGCCTTGTTGAATTATCCCTCTGATCTTCTGAATGAAGTGATCATCCTCCTGAAGAGCAGATATCTTATCTAGCAATGAAGTCGTGATAATAAAACTGGCGATCATTTCATTCTTTCTGCTTAACGCATCAGCCACGACATTGGCTTTTCCTGGAGTATATATAATTTCAAAGTCATATGCTACAAGAAACTCCAGCCAACGTTGCTGCCTCAAATTTAAGTCCTTCTGAGTGAACAGCTACTTTAACGACTGGTGATCTGTAAACAGTTCAAATCTCTCGCTCAGAAGATAGTGTCTCCAGATTTTCAAAGAGAATATGATAGCCAATAACTCAAGATCATGAGTTACATAGTTTTTCTCGTGCGGCTTCAGTTGACGGCTAGCATAAGCAATTACTTGGCCTCTTTGCATTAACACTGCGCCAAGGCCTTCTCTAGACGCATCCGTCCAGACTTTTAAATCCTGGTTGCCATCGATGATGGTTAACACTGGAGCTGTGGTTAATCTCAACTTTAGCTCTTCGAAAGCCTCCTCACTCTCTTGAGTCCATTTGAACTTAGAATGCTTCTTTGTAAGCTTTGTTAAGTGACCAGATATCTTCGAAAAGTCTTTAACGAACTTCCGATAATAGCTAGCCAATCCGAGAAAACTGCGGACTTCAGTGGGGGTACTGGGCTGTTTCCAATTCTGAATAGCTGTGATTTTGCTTGGATCCACAGCGATTCCATCTTTCGATACGACATGGCCCAGAAATTTCACTTCATCTTGCCAGAAGATACATTTGGAAAACTTGGCTTTTAATACATTCCGTCTCAGAATTTCTAGAACCTGTTCCAGATGCTTTTCATGTTCGGCCTTTGATTTAGAGAAGATTAGAATATCGTCAATAAAAACCAGAACAAATTTATTCAATACTCCTCTGAATACTCTGTTCATTAGATCGACGAAGTAAGCTGGAGCGTTACATAAGCCGAACGGCATTACTAACCACTCGTAGAATAGGTCGGGGCCTCTGAACGCTGTCATTGGAACACACTCTTCGGCAATTCGAAGTTGATGGAAACCTGTAGCTAGGTCCATTCGTGAAAATACTTGTGCTCCATTTAATCGATCCAACAAATCATCTATTCGCGGCAATGGATATTTATTCTTTATGGTCTGTTTGTTCAGATCACGATAATCCACACATAGACGTAGAGTACCGTCAGTTTTTGGGACAAATACCACTGCTGCACCCCAATCAGAGAAACTAGGCCTGATCAGACCTTTCCATACGAGCTGTCGTGTTTGATTGTCTAATTCCTCCTTCTCTTTCAAGGACATTCTTCGAATAGCGTGAACTACCGGCCTTGCATTGGGAATCAAAGCAATCTTGAAATCTATTTCTCTTTGCGGAGGAAAGCGAACAACTTCTTCAAACACATCCGCATATTTTTTGACGACAGGAATATCTTTAATGAGGTCAGGAATATTCTCTGCGACTTCAGGAACATTTTCAATTGGGGCTGGAGAAACATTCAAAGCTGCCCAGAAGTCTTTTCTATTAGCATTCTGACCTTCACAGGGAATGGTTATATAATCGCCTGATTTAATCTTCGCCTTTACGACTCTGTCGGCGCATTTAACTTTAGCTTCATATTTGGTCAGCCAGTCTAATCCCAAGATAAGATCAAACTCTTTAAAATTCATGACGGCTGCGATGGTAGGAAACCGATAACGAGAGAAAGAAACTGGGACTCCACAAACCCAACTTAGATCAATGGAACCCCCAACTGGATTCTGGACAGTCATTGGTTCCTTCAGCTTTTTCAAATTCAAATCCAGTTTCTTAGCTGCATCCTTGGCAATGAAACTTCGCGACGCGCCTGTGTCAAACAGTACTTTGACTGGAATGTTTTTGACAGTAAGCGTGCCTTCTAAAACATCGGGCCTTTCTTGATTAGCTAAGGGCTCGGAAGTTTCTGCTACTTCATTTATACATACGGTTTCAGATTCCTTTGAGAGTTGGCACTCCCGTGCAATATGACCTGCCTGGCGGCACTTATGGCATCTCCTTTCCCCATGGGGGTTCCTTTGTTTCTTAGTGGGCTTGGATCCACTTTTTATCCGCTTCTTTAAGGGCCCGCAATTTATCGACAAATGCCCCTTCAGATGGCAGTTAGAGCAAGTAGCAGTTGTTACGGGTTCCTCCTTAGATTTGGCCCTCTTCCTCTTGGCACTGGGCTTCTTACTTCCCTCAGACCTCATACCGGCTTCAGGAATATCAGTTTCAGACTCTGCTTTGTCACTACAACTAACTTCTTCTTCGTCGCGCAACATTCCTTTCTTATGGAGATCTTCATATTGATAAGCCATATAAATCATTTCTGAAAAAGGAAGCTTCACATGCCCCAATACTTTATTCTGGTATTTCCTTTGAAGCCCATGAATAAATCTAAGATTTTTCCTCTTTGTATTCTGAATCAGATGGGGAGCATAGTGAGAAAGTTCGTTGAATTTCTTGTGATATTCTGGGATGGTCATATCGCCTTGAATCAAATAAGAAAATTCATCACATAATCTCTCGGTTGCTTCGGGAGGAGTAAATCTTTCTAGGAAAATCACTTTGAATCTGTCCCAGGTGATATCACCTTCTGGATGATTTTTGATGATTGTTTCCCACCAGATTAAAGCTTCTTCCTTGAGCGCCCAAGATGCTACTAACCGTTTCTGGTCATCTCTCAGCTGGATATGCTCAAAGATTCTTTCGACAGAACTCATCCAAGCTTGAGTTTGAATAATAGATTCATTGCCCGAGAATTTTTCTCCACCCAGATTTCGATATCTCTTGAATAGAGCCTCTAGATCGGGTTCTGTATTCCTTCTGTTTCTAGCACTCATTTTTCTAGTACTTCTGCAATTAGCAGATCAAGTGTCAGGTCACAAAAAAGAAAATTTAAAATATAAAAACACATACTTCAATGTAAATGTGTCTATCGAGGTGTAATCATTCTGCTTTACTCATACTAGGATATTGCTGATCCTATCTGTATTGAGTTACCCGTCCTAGAACACTACTGGTTCTATTTCTGACGAGTTCGTTCAAATGTTATATTCCAGAACTAAGCTTAACCAAAGCTCTGATACCACGTTGAGACGACCCGATTTCCCGTTCTCACGGAAACAAGGTTATCTTTGGAATATAACACAGAAACAGATAATAGCAGAACAGAATTAAATAAGTACACCAGATAATGAACAACAAAATATACTGGATAAAGTAATCATCAGAGTTACACAGTATACAGGATCTTACTTAGTACAAATACAGTTCAGCTATACATAAATGTCTACAGCGGAAATAAACAAAATATGTACAATAGGAGCTGAACAGCATAAAAAGAAATAAATGATAGAATCCATCTTCAGCTCCAGCTATCCAGAAAGAACCAGCTAAACCTGAATACAAGGCTGCCCGTGTAGAAAAAGGGGCACCCGAGTTTGAGAGTGAAACAAACTACGAGTCAGTCATGGGACTGGTATGAGAAATCTACTCAACACATATATAGTTGGCTAATCACAGGACCACGCCACTTTCGTGGAACGGGTTTACTCCATTGGATTGCCAGTGCTTTAAAACAAATCTTTCTTTTAAACATCACTATGCTTTTTATAAAAATGAAGCCATTATAAGACTCAGTTCCCATCACACAATGCAACGCAAACCGGAGGATAGAGTTTTACCTTATAATGGCCAAAATATGATTGATACGAATAAAACAAAGGCAATTGATATTATTGCTAGTGTTTATATGTTTTTGAAAACAATTTCAAATCATAACTATCAATCATAGACGGCATGGGTACCATATATCATGTCGCCATATATATATACAATCAAAACCGCACGATGTCGTATTTGGAAATTGGATTTCCGTCATGAACCAAGGCAAAAGATAGTCCTTACCGAATTCGAGACGCTCTAGCCCGTGTCCTAGGCAAGTACTCAGTCAAGCCTTTGGATCGTCAGGGCCGGTCCACCGATGTGGATTAAAATGCCTGAACAATACGTTTCCCCGCCCTTTGGGGCGTCAACGAGCCAACGAATGACTCCATCGGACCCGGATCGTCCGATCAAACCGAGGCGCCTCGCAACAGCAACAACCACATAGGTGAAAAGTATATAAATGTCAGGGCTGGTAGGTCACTGACACCACCCTAGCTAGAAAGAAACGCATGCCCTCCCTGAGGTCCTTCTCCCGTTTTAGGTTCATACCGGGGTGTGAGGCTCGCGAATTCACGTTATACACAAAGCCATGCCACACAGGCGGTGCTTTGATCATCACCACAAGACTTTGCTTTTCAACAGAAGTCCTGATCACTGCTTCTTAGCATGCCACACAGGCAATTCATGCCATGCGACTGATGTCCATCGATATACAACCTCTGAGCTCGTGCGTCTCAGAGAAGGGCGTTAAGCAAAAGAATAAATTCTCCGCCGCCAAACAGATGTATATTTAACAGAAATCAGTCAACACAGAATAAACTCCAATGTCAGACACACAGTCCATTTACAAGTCCGTTCTGGGTCTGAACGAAACCGGAGGCACTAAATACCTCGCAAACCCTTCGATCACCACGTACGTCTGGACGATCACCACTCATTATCCATATTTCGGGATGCCTCTCAATCAGGACCTCGGTTACCATCCAAACGAGGTGAAGATCTCCGGTCTTCGACCATCGTCTTCATCTTCGACTTTCAATCGTCGATCAATTATTCGAAATGAGAATTAACTCGGCCTTTCCAAATAATTCACGTATATTTAGAATTTCAAATCGATTTATTTCAATGGTTAAATTATTCGACAACACCAATTGTGTTCTTTAATGTAATTTTCACACCAAACACATTCAACCATCAAAAGCCACACAAATCAAGCAAATTTCAGTTTATTTCCATTCCATATCGCCTATGATATTTTATAACTATTTATCGCTATTTTTATTTATTTTAAAATAGCTAATATATTCAAAACGACGCTTCGGGCCATAACACGGCCGTGGCGCTGTTTTTCTTCAGATTTGATTTACACATATCTGAAAATCTAACCGTTGGATCTTAACAAAATTTACATCATTAGAAAGGTCTTCTCAAAACGAATCCAACGGTTCCAGTTTCGGGAAAATCCGACGGTCGGATCTCCCGGTACAATCGTTTGAAATTTCGATTTCAAAATACGAACTGCAGCGTCGTTATTCGATTAAATATAATTCTATTTATATTTATATATAAATAAAATCGATTCTGGCGCTGTTTTTCTTCAAATTTGAATTAAACATTCCAGACAATCCAACCGTTGGATTTTTACAAGGTTGGTGCCGTTGGAAAGATTATTCCAAGGCGAACCCGACGGTTGAGGTTTCGGGAAAATCCAATGGTCGGATTTCCCGTACTAGTTGTTTGAAAACACGGTTTCAAAACACGAACTGCACGGCTTCGTTTCGTTTTAATTTTATTTATATTTATATATTTATATAAATATAGTTCATTCAATGATTTCCATATCGTTTTAACTTCAAATATTTTTCTAACGCCTTAAATTTTGGAAAAATTTCGCCATAACCTCCCCTGCACCGGGAGCATCGGGAAATCGCAAATAGCGTTCCCGGTCCTTCTAATCTCAAAAAGAAAAAGAAAAAGCCAAGCGGCTAGCCAACAGGCTCAAAATCATCACCCAAACAAATCAGTAAATGTGTACCTATTTGTCGGGCACAAAATTTTATTCCTCTTCTCTAGCCCCTTTGTTATAACCTGTTCAATGAATATTGCATGTACATATATATACAGTTCTTATCATTTATCAATTTCTATTCGACTTCATATTTGATTTCTATTTGGTTTAAAACTCCATTCGTTCTAATGTTACATAAATAGGTGCAAATCATTTCATTAGCTAATTAATGAATATTTCAACTCATATATGTTTATTTTAAACAAGTGGCTATTTTTAACACTTCACATTTCAACGATTTATGCATACAATAAAAATGTGATTTTTATTGTAAAACAATTCATTTCAAAACACTATTTTTCTATATAGTTCAAGTTGGTGATAAAAATGGGATTTTTATCATAAAACAATTTATTTCAAAATATGAATACCATTCAACACATGAATTTCTAAACAACGAATGAATATCAATTCAACACATGAACGTTTTCTATGGTTTCTATATATAGATAAAAATGTGATTTTTATTATCGAACAATTTATTTCAAAATATGAATACCATTCAACACATGAATTTCTAAACAACGAATGAATATCAATTCAACACATGAATGTTTTCTATGGTTTCTATATATAGATAAAAATGTGATTTTTATTATCGAACAATTTATTTCAAAATATGAATACCATTCAACACATGAATTCTAAACAACGAATGAATATCAATTCAACACATGAATGTTTTCTATGGTTTCTATATATAGATAAAAATGTGATTTTTATTATCGAACAATTTATTTCAAAATATGAATACCATTCAACACATGAATTTCTAAACAACGAATGAATATCAATTCAACACATGAATGTTTTCAATAGTTTTTATATATAGATAAAAACGTGATTTTTATTATCGAACAATTTATTTAAAAATATGAATACCATTCAACACATGAATTTCTAAACAACGAATGAATATCAATTCAACACATGAATGTTTTCTATACAATGAATAAATATAGTTTAAGCATACGAAAATAATTCAAACACACAAATATTATTCAAAATTTCGGCAACATAACGGCAGGGTAGTTAAACCGGGACCGTCCCTAGTACGGCTCCTCGCTCTACCTTAAAACCTCGCGGTTTTTGACAATGGGGATCATGCATCTAGTTCGCACGCAGGCGGCATGTATATATTTATTTCATTTCCACAAACTAATCCTATGTGATTTCAACCAAATATTTTCCAATCACAAACGGGTATTTTTCAACCACAATCAACCAATATCAGTCACAAACAATCCCAAACAATCATTTGCTATCAATCAATTTTCACAACAATTTCAACCAATAAATATCGTCCATGGTTTGTGGACGAGGGGCGTATATATATATATATATATATATTTATATATAGCAATTCACTTTCATTTTCAACACATATATATAATTTTTAAATCAGAAATCTCACCAATAGCTATCCAACTGCACGACACTTCACTTATAGAAATCTTCGCCTTTTGTCGCTTTCGCCCGTATTCTCTACACATGTAAAAATCGGATTTTTACTATGCTATTCAATATATAAAAATATTATTTTTACTTCGACTTTCAATATATAAAAATATGATTTTTCCTATTTAAAGTTCAAATCTTTTTCCATTCTAAAGCTCAAACCTTTTGCTTTTTACAGTTTAAACCATTTTCTTTTTAAAATAAAATCAGTTTTTTTTCTAATTAAAATCAGAGTTCTCCTTTAAAAATCAGATTTATAATCTTTTAAAAAAATCAGTTTAAAATACTTTTAAAAATTAGTTTAAAATACTTTTAAAAATCAGTTTTAAAATACTTTTAAAAATCAGTTTTTCCTTTTTAAAAAAAAAACAGTTTTATCCTTTTAAAATTCAGTTTTAATCTTTCATAAAATTCAGTTTTAATCTTTTAAAAAAAATTCAGTTTTTACTATTTAAACCAAATCAGTTTCATATTTTTTTTTATTTAAAAAAGAAAAAAATCAGTTTCAAAAACCTTTCTAAAATCGGTATTCTAAATCTAAAAAAAAACAGTATTTAATCCTCTTTCAAAAATCTGTTTTTAAATTATTTTTAAAATCAGAATTTACAGAATAAATAAAATAAAATATAAAAATAATTTAAATCAAATACTCACCGATTAGCTGCGAAGGGGGGGGGGGGGAAGAAGATGTCGTCGGCGGCTTCAGCGTCGCGAACGAGGGGGGGCTTCGTCGGAGCTCGTGCGATCTGGGGGGGCTTCGGGTCTTCGATCGATGGAGGGGGCACAGGTGGAGGCGGGGCTTGGAGGAGGAACAGGCGGTGGCGTCGATCGATAGGTTTAGGTTTTTTTTTTTCTGATTATTGAATCGGTAATGAACTACGGAGGGGGGGGGGGGCAAGGTATAGGAGGGAAATATATATATATATATTTTTTTATTTAATTTTGCAAAAAGTTGACTTTTACATACGACCTTGAAACGAGGCCCACCGCCTGTCGTCCATAGCGTTTCACCCCCATTCCGAACACAATGGGATATGTATCGTAAGCTGATTTGATCGTTACAATCAGTTTCCTTTTGAATTTTCATTTAAATCACTATATTGAATTTTAAACGTACATTTCAAATTACCGGGGTCACATACTAACTAGAAAAATTCCAGAAAAATATTTTCTAGCTTCGTATTGACGATACGGTCCTAACAAAACTAGTTTCGTCGAATTCTGAGACCGTTTGAAAAATGGCCAATTTCCAGTCGATTAAAATCAACTGAAACTGGTCAAACGCGTTTCCTTTTGCCACGCTCACATATTAATTTGAAAAATTATGAAATTTGAAACCTAACAATAACTTGACCCTGCGGATCTAACAAAAGTGGTTTCATCGAAATCCGAGGTCGTTTGCAAAATGTCCATTTTTAAGGGCCTGAATTCCATAGCGACTATTCAGAATTTTCAACTGGACATATCTTTCGATTCCCTCTATCAAATTTCGATTGGTCGGATTCGTTAGAAAGATATTACCAATTAGATCCTAATGTTTTTGGTTTCACTAAAATACGGATTGCTTTGCACCCGGTATATTCAATTGAAGTTTGAAATCGAATTATCGAACTACCGCGCCATTTTCAATTCTATATATAATTATAATTAATTATATTCGTTTTCAAATGTCGATTCAAACTCAGTTTTCATCGCCATTATTTAAAATATTTATTTTAAATATTTAAAATCCATTATTTTAGCCAATTTAAAAATTTTAAATTGGTTCAGATTTTCTGGGTCGTTACAGGAGTTCAACAAGAACATATTGTAACTCGACCACACATGACCGGCCATTCATTTCGCTTGAATGTTCCGAATATATTGTCACTTTACGGTTCATATACCAACATAACCATTCCCGGGAGATATAGAATTGGAAGAAGTAAAAAATATGAATATTCTCTAGATGGTGACAATATATCCTATTTGGGTGCGGCCCACTTAGTCATGCTGCCTACCCGATCTCTGTCATTTCTCTGTTGATGCAGCTTAAGGTTATAACGTATCTTTTAACAGATCACTCCTTTATTTACTTGGAATGCCACATCGTCATACCCGTCAAATCACAAATTGATTTCCCTAAAAATACCATGGATATAAGCTAAGAGAAACGAATTCCTCCGCCACCAATGTAAATACGTTTGAAACGATCAACTTACGCGATCCACCAGATATGCTCTATCAGACACTCGTCCACTCAAGTTGTCCTGGGACTGGACAATCCAAAGGAACTATTCTGTAAATCCATCTTAGGCAATTTCTACCTAGGATTTACTGAACAACCCTTGCATAACCACGTATTCAATTATCTTCATCATATTTGATTGGCAACGCTGATGCCATAAGGAGTGGTTTTCAGATAATATATCTGATCCCGGTCTCTCCGTATTGACAACGGAAATAGTCAAAATATTTGATAGTTGGTGATTTACCTATCAAAGGAAAACATATGTACAAACAACGGTCATATTCCTAAATGGAAATCTTACCGATCAATCATCATTTCATTTCCTAATTTCCCATTTATCGTTTCCATATATTCATAAATTCCTTATTTTCTAAAATTAGAAAATATAAGTTATCTACTTTGGAAAACGTTTCCATTGTTGATTCATGCACCAATATCTTCCCACCTCCATCAGTCTATAACTATAAACTAGTAAGAGAATAACTTCCCAAGTATAAACCCCGAAGGCGGAAACCAACATCAGATCGATACCTAGAAAGTCATTCAACTCAACTAATTTCTAGTCAGTTTCTAATTTCAGTAATTCCATTTAAATTCCTAATTCAAACCCCAAATTCCTTTATAATATTTTATTTGCAAAATATATACTTTAATCTAATTTTTCACATAGAATGTGAATAATATTTCTTTATATAATCAAAACAGTTTGATTTCGTATTTAAAAACAATATCTCAAATCGAAATTCTATTTATATTTTTGTTTGTAGAATTATTCATAAAAATCTTATTTCATTTCCAACATTTATAATCTCATTGCAAATTTCCTTTATAACTACTACGTTCACATTCCATTTCAATTATCGGTGTTAAAACCGATTTTACTTCTCTATACAAATTCAGATTTATATATTCAATTTATCAAGTGATAAATATTTCCTTAATTTATAAACATCGTTTATAAATTATTCTCCTCAATTTATCTATTAAAACAGATTTCTATTAAATATTTACTTTAAATCAATATCATGTTACACCAGTGTGCGAAGCACGGGTCTAAACTTTCCTAATGTAAAATTCTCTTTTTATAAAAATTCTATTCATTTTCCAAATATTTGCCTTTATAATTCTGTTTACTTTCCAAATAAATATTCGTTTTATAATTATATTTATTTTCCAAATAAATATTCCATGTATACTATCATATTTATTTCCTATAAATATTTCATTTATAATATCATATTTATTTCCTATAAATATTTCATTTTCAATATCATATTTATTTATATAAATATTTCATTTTCAAAATACACTTTGAAAATTCCCTTTTAAAATTCCAGTATTTCTTATGGTATTTAAAATACCAATTAAACAGACCAGTGTCATCATAATAAATCACATGTTTTATATCACATCATATATCACAATATATGATAACAAACAGTATTATAAATATTGAGGAATCCAGTTGGATCCTTCCAACCTGTTTTCCTACATCCACAGATGTTAAACAATATAAATAACATTGATTTCATTTCAATATGAAATATTCTGATAAACAAAATCAATATTTGATTAACGATTTATATATATATTGTTATCAATAATTTCAACCAATAAATCAGCAATTCAACCAAACAATCAACACACAGCAATCAATCATCATTTATCAATACTAGATTATATTTATATAAATATAAACTAAACAGGGTTAGTGAGATTTACTCACATGGGACGATCATCGTTAAATAATGATAACTGTCAGTTGATTCAAACAGACAATTTATTTCGCTTAAATTGTAACGAGCTCCAATTCACTCCTAGTCGGTTCCATTGTGTCGCGCTCGTCCATACGATCCCAACGGATCCTGATTTGTTAAATTTCGTTAATGTGTGAAAAAATTTATCATGTTAACGAGTTTGAATAAGCACTTGTATTATTTAAATTCATTATATATATAAAAAGAAAATAATAAGCTCACCCCTACACAACGTCGGCCCAACCCCTTTCAGAACCCAACCAGTTATACCATTCTTTTCTGACTATTTAAACACACCGCTCCTCTATAAAATTTCCATTGCTGAAAACTCCCTTCACGTGGTGTTCACTTTCACAACGCAAAAACTCCAAACCTACCATGTTGTTTTTACTTCTCCTCACGTCCACTCTCATGCTTTATACTCCCAGACATATATTCCATCCCAATTTTATATATAACCCGCGACCACAAGCCAGATTTTCACCATTCCTTCCAGTTGTAGTTGGTAGATTATGGTTATAAGCATCATTGACAGTAGCGAACTCATGCACTCTTCCCCCGATATTAAAAGTTTAAAACGCGGCTTGCTCTGCAATTTGTTTCACATGTATTGTATAACTTAGTATACCGTCAATCTGAATAATTACTTTAAATTAACCTGAATTATTTTATATTCTGTTATGGGCCTCATGTCCATATTTTTCTTGGTACATTCTTCCTTTAAAATCCACGTCAGCACTTATCACTCCATCTTCTCCAAATAACAGCTCCCTTCTTCCACTGATTCCCCGATGAAAACCACACTCCATTCTGTATGCCATCTTCACGTTTCCCATTCCCAAACAAGTCCATTTGCTCTTCCTAGAATCTACGAGCTCCTGTTCATGATTTTTATACCAATGTCTACTTCTAAGTGTTACCAGACTCGCACATGTTAAAAGAGATGTACCTCTTCCCACTAAAATCACCATTGAACTTGCCTCCACCTTCTCTACCTTGTTTTTATTTATTTATTTTACGTATAGAACAAGCCCAAGATTTGTTTCCACCGACCATATTCCTTCTACAGGCCAGCATCTCCTGCTTCATTAACACTCTAGACATTCCACTGCCCTCTCCATATTTCGTTCTCCTCCCTATGTATACGAAACCCATCCCCACACGCCTGTACCCCCTTAAACCCGCTTCCTTGAAAACCAACGTCAACTCCCCCTGCTGGTCGCGTCAACGATCCCCCACCACAAATCGCACGAGACAAATTATGTTCCTACGCTCTAGTTTATTTCAAACCGCATATACCCTTAACTTCTCTCCACGAGCCAAGGAAATGTTAGAACCCATCAGCACAGTGTTCAGCCATCCAACTTGCGACTTCAGCTAGCCCATGCAGAGGCCTCTCACCTACGTTAATTCGTCATGCTTATATCATTTAGTGATTTACGGTGAAGAATGGGATCTGGGTTTTGATTTAAAACTGCGGAAAGCTTTTTGATTTCTATTTTCTAAAAGAATAAATAAAATGGAGCAAGCGTGTATTTATATAGATACTTCAATTCCTTAGTGATGAAGGAAACAATACAGTTAGTGTGTTTTCACATCATCTATCTATTTGAATGCACAGGCTGGTGAACGTCTGCGAAAGGTAAGACTTATATCTTCTTCGGTACGAAGGAATCAAGTAGTAGCTTACGAATGAAGTTTTATCCATTAAATATGTTGAATTATAATTTTTTCGTGAACCGCGTTACGTAGAACTTCATTTTTTTACGAACCGCTATCGACAAAACTAGAAATACGGTTTAGATGAGCAACATACCACGATCCCGAAAATAAAATAAAATAGACAAGATAACTTATTCTGTGAAACCCCAAAATGCTGATATAGGGTGTAAAATACTCCAAATAAAAAGTGGCTTATTTTCAAAAATAAAAATTATAGAAAAATTCTAAAAATTAAATTATATCTATGTCTCAAAGATCCTGTCTAACTTCGAAGCCAATATTTAATTAAAATTAAATATATCGTTATGGTTTATAAACGAATCCATAGCGACCATTTGTATAATGACCCGCATTGGCAGAGGTATTATAATTAATTTATTTAATTATATAAATAGTGATTAGAGAATTTAATGGTCATTTAATTAAATAATGGTGAATATTTAATTAAAATAAAAAATTAAATAATATATTTAATTCTGAAATAATCAGAATTGGCTGAAATGACGATATGGTGTGAACTGGATCATCTGTGATATTTAATTCAGCTTGGAATTGAATTTGAATAACGAATATATTTTATAAACGACAGTTTGAACGTAGAGTTATAAAATAATTAAAATCGAGCTTGAAATGGCGCTGGAGTTCGTAATTTGGTGATTCGAACTTCAATTGAATGTACATGATTCGTTTAAGCCAGATTTCTGTGAAACAAGAAACGTGTGGAGCTGGTGGAGTATATCTTTCTAATGGAAGAGAAAAATTGGGATTTCGTCGTGTATATTTTGATTTACGTCCAAATCAAATTTTAGAAAAGTTGCTGTGGAACTCCGTTATAATTTATAAAGGAATTATTTATATTTTTAAAAGGGATTTCAATATAAATCGAATATCGGGTTGACCCAGATTTGAAATATCGAGTTATAAATCCCAGTGGAGCTGTATGATATTCTGTTGTGAATATAGATGATAATATTTATTTTTAAATATTTAATTTAATTATATTTAAATATATTTATATATTTAAAGGGGTCATCCAGAGCTTTAAAAATACGCTGTGTGAGCAAACGAAGTCGGAATTCAACGAAACTAATTTATTTGGATCTGCAATGTTAAATTTTTGTTGGATTGCATGTTCTGTGATTTTTAGAGTCAGTATGTGGCCGTACAAATTTTTAGAGTGAAAAACAGTCAGTATTTTGACAGTTAAAAATAAGCTGTGTGAGCATACGGAGTCGGAATTCGACAAAACCAGTTTCGTTTGGACCGTAATGTCAAACTCTAGCTACCTATCCAGTTTGGTGATTTTTGGGTATCATATGTGATAACAGGAATATTTAGAAGACAAATTCAATCAATGAATGACTAAAATAAATATTTAGACAAATATCTAACCAAAAATATCTAAGAATAAACCCTTATAAATACCCCACTAACATCCCTTATGACCTAATCCTCATTCGCAGTAAACATTTCAAGCCGCCACTTCCTTTACAGTAAAACCCAAAAGAAAATTAAAGATCAAATACAAATAAATCCAATAAATCCCAACAATTCTCAAAACACTTTGCTATGGATTTCCTGAGTGGTAGTCTTCGAGTTCATACCGTTTTTAATGGGCTCGGTTTTTATTTCCGTCGAAGAATTTCCCGTCGAGGTCTATACAAAAGGACTAGGGTTTGTAATTTCGAGTGTTGGTTGATGTTTTGGGTTTTCTGATCGATTGAACTGTACTGGTAACGGAGGCCGACTGGAATATTTGGTTTTGGAGCTTTGAGACAGTGCAGAAAATGTTTTTAGTCTTGCTAAAAAACGTGAATCCATGTGCGGTTCCGGATGAACTGGAGAGAGCGGATGTCTAGAGGAAGTGTGAAGCGGGAGGCCGAGAGCTTGGCCATGATGTTGGAGGAGCTGCGTTTCTTATTACACAGCAGTTTTGGGTGTTCAAACGATTTGTGAAGGGGATGAGCTGAGAGAGGAGATATGTTGTTTATGGGGTTCACGTATGCTGAAGAAGAACGATGGTGATGCCTTGTTATTGGGTTGTCCACTGGAAGTGATTCGAAGGAAAATACACTGGTGGAAGGGGGTCAAATGTTTGATCACTGTCTGGTGGTTAGAGGGAGGCCACGGATTTTCATTTGTGGAGAGAAGATGGATTTGAACGGGTCTTGGGTTTCAAGTATTATTGGGTCGGGAAAATAAAAGATAAAAAGCCCGAAAAGAAATGGTTTTCAGTGAAGGGTTGGTAAAGAACAAAGTGTGTAAAAGCACAGTAGTGGCAAATACAAATGATGGGTTAAGGGTAGGCGCTGGAAGGAGATGAAGTTGGGCCGTGGTATATAAAATGGGGTGAGGCCCACTACTTAAATATATATGTTTTTAATTAAAATATAAAATAGTGTATAAGCTTGTTAATAGTATATCTTCCACATACTATATCAGAATTTCGAACGGTCAGATCCGTTAGGATCGTAAGGACGGACACTACCCAATATAATTGACTGAAAGCGGATTGGAGCTCATTTGAATTTATGGCGAAATAAATTATTTTATTCAAATCAAATAACAGTTTATCATTCTTTAATGATGAACTGCCAAAGTGAGTAAATCTCACTAACTCTGAACAATTTATAATTTCACGTTGTATTTCTAGAACTGTTAAATGTTGGCTGATTGACTGTGTGTTGACTGTTTGATTGAACTGCTAGTCATTTAGTTAAATTTCTATATTGATTCTGTTTAGCAGAATATATCATATGGAACTGAAAGTGATGTTGATTTTATATTGTATAACATTTGTGGATGCAGGGAGACAGGTTGGAGGAATCCGACTGGATTCCTCAACATTTATTTTACTGTTTTTCATATACTGTGATATATGATGTGATATATAATTTGTTGTCAATTATATGTGTTTGGACGATACTGATCATCGTGATTTGATATGTTGAATACCATAACATACCGAAATGTTGATAAGGGAATATTTTCAAAGTGATATTTGAAAATAAAATATTTATAAATGGAATATTTATAAATAATAAATATTTATAAATTGGAATATTTATAAATAGGAGATATTTCGAAAAAGGAAATTATGAAATCAAAGAATAGATTTGATAGGGAAATATTTGCAAACCATTTGCAAATAGAATAATAGAAAAGGAAAGATTTGTAAATCATTTACAAATAGAATTGATAGGAAATATTTAGAAAATAAATAGAGTTATAAAAAGGAAATTTGTTTATAACTGAATAGGATGTTATAAAAAGGAAACCGTTATAAAAAGGAAAACGTTACTAAAAAGGAAATCATTTGTAAAGTGAAGAACCGTTACTAAAAGTAAATATTTATAAATGAATAGTTTATTCGAAGGGAGTTAATCGAATATGGTATTCGAAAGTTAGTAGATCGAATATGTTATTCAAAAGGGGTTAGTCGAGACGAGTTAGTTGAATAGAGTTAATCGAATCTTAGTTATTCGAATAGAGTTAAATAAATAAGGGTTATTCGAATAAGTTATTCGAATAGAGTTAAACACATAAGAGTTATTGAATTAGTTATTCGAAAGGAGTTATCGATTATAGTTTAATCGAAAGGAGTTATCGATTATAGTTTAATGGAAAGGAGTTATCGATTATAGTTTAATCGAAAGGAGGTAAGTAAAAGGAGTTAATCGAATATAGTTTATTCGAATAGAGTTAAAGGAGTTATCAAATATATTTTATTCGAAAGGAGTTAAGTGAAACGAGTAAATCAATAGCGTTAGTCCGATAGAGTTAATCCAATAGCGTTAGTCCAATAGAGTTAATCAATAGCGTTAGTCCAATAGAGTTAATTGATAAGGGTTAATCGAATAGAGTAAATTGAATAGAATTATCGAATAAGAGATAATTCGAAGGAGAGTTACGTAAGGAAGTTGTTAAAGAATTAAAAGGTGAACTTTGTCTATTTCAAGGTTAGAAACGTTGTTCAGTTAAGGTCTGAGAGGTAGTATTACCCCAACTTGATTGGCTTCATATTTAACTAAGGAATGGTTAAGGTTCGGCAGTAAAGGATGGTTAAGGAATTTAGTTAATAAGCGTAATGGTTTGAGCTGGCATAGCGATGTTTTATCTAAACATCTGTCTAAGTCCAATGAAGGAGTTTTGGAAATGTTTTCCAAATAAGAACCAGAAATGTTTTCTGATATAGAAAACAAGCAATGGAAATGTTTTCCAATGGTAGTAACATATATTTTCTAAATTTAGAAAATAAGAAATGTTGAATATAGGGAAACAGGAGATGAAAAATGTCTAAGGATATAAATGTTAAATGATGTTTGATCGATAGAATTTCCATCTGGAAATAATATCGTTGTTTGCACACGTGTTTTTCTTCCATAGAACACTTTGTATTGGCATAAGCGTTGCGAATCACATATGCCAAAGGAAATTGAAGACGGAGTAAAGTGCAAGGGCTATTGTATAAATCTTAGATAACAGTGCCTAAGATGGATATACTGAATAGTGCCTTCGGTTCATCCTGTTCCTGGATGACTTGTATGGACGGATGTTTGACAGTGTATTTCCAGACGATCACGTATATTGATTTCTCCAACCATACCAAGAGTGGATGCAGAGGAGGAAACTTTTTTTAGCTAACACATAATGTATGGTTGAGGATGTCAATCGGTGATTTGATGGATTTGACGATGTGGCATTCAAAGTGAATCTGGTGTGATGATAAAGCGTAGCTTCAAGTCTCATCAACCGGTAAATGACAGAAATCAGGCAGGCAGCATGGCTAAGTCGGTCGCATCGAAGTAGGGTGTATAATCACCTGATCTAGAGTTTCATTTATTTCTAAAAAACTATTGTTGATGCTGTCCCATTCGGGAAACGGTTGTTGATCCCAACCGTTGGTGATATACATTCGATACACTCAAGCGAAATGAGTGGTCGGTCATGTGTGGCCGGGTTGCAAGATGTTCTTGTTGAACCCAGTGTATTCCTTTCTAAATGTACACTAGCGAAAGGTGGTTCCATACCTTGTCATAGTTGGAAATCCATTACCCAATATGTGCTTGCGGTTTTGATTTTATGCAATATATGTAGAACGTGCGATGAAAGCGTTTCTGCTAGATGATTATTATATTGATAGACATTATGATAATATCAAAAGGTTTTTGATCTAAAGATATTTTGGATTCTCATAAGGGAAAAACCCGTTCCGTTATACGGCGTGGTCTTATGAGATATCGTTTACCTGTTTGAACTGTTTTAAACTGTTTTACTCATACCAGTCCCATGACTAACCCGGAGTTTATTTTGTTGTTTTCCCTAAACTCTTGGCTGCCCAATTTTGTACGGGCAGTCAAGTAGTTAGGATTTACAGATATACTGGAAGAGCTTGGAGCAGGAGGCTTCAGGATTATATAGCTATAGTTATTTCCGCTGTGTTGTAAGTATTGTACTTTGATAATGATGTATATTCAAGTACAGATGTATATCTCAAGTTATGTTATATATATTATATGTTATTCATTCCGCTGTGAGGTTTGTGTTACTCTGATGTTGTGTTCTTCTTCTTCTTATATTCTAAGTTTCTATCTTATCTTTCCTCACCCTCTGTTTTCTTTCTATTAATTTCCTGATTTTCAGTTTAATATGGGGTTGGACTTGTGTTTTTGGTCAGCTCAAATTGGACCGGATTTTTGGGTCATTATAATTTGAAATTTTGATTTAGCCATAACTTACAATCTATAAAGCGAAATCTCCATTTTTCTCTTCCATTAGAAAAATACAGCTCGGCAGATTTCAACATTTCTTGCTTCGAAGAAATCCAACTTATAACGGATCCTATATGCTCAGTTGAAGTTCAAAACTCAATATTACGAACTGCCACGACAATTCGTGCTAGATTATAATTTATATTATAATTAATGTGTTCAACTGTCGTGTATAAACATACTCGTTAATATAATTAAATTCTACATTGAATTAAATCTCATATATTATCCAATTCACACACTATTGTGAATTATACTTATTTCTGACCATGTGGAATTGAAATTTTTACTCCATTATTAGTATTATTTGAATATTAATAATATTTAAATTTCAAACCATTTAAATTAACAAAACAATATATATATATATAAATAATTAAATAAATAAATTATTAATCGCTAAAATTCCGGGATGTTACAAAAATAATCATCATTTTCAAATCTTATGCATGAGAACAATCAAATCTTTTATGTAATTTCTGCTATCTTTATTCTATTTGTTCACTTTTGGGTGTACACAGACACTTTCCCTCTTATGACACTAGAACTACTATTTTATCTATTTTTTCCTTTGCTTATCAATCGTGCTAGTAATCATGACAGCTCACCAAACTTTTTGTCTAACCTATTTTCTCCTTTTTCTTCTTTCCTTTTTCTTCCCCTTAGGCTCTTCGATAGGAAGCACATAGTTGGATTGCTTAGGTGGTCTTTCTTGAAGATTATTGTTGAAGATGTATTTTTTTTCTTTATTTTCTTTCATACGCTTTTGTTGTTTATTTGGCTATTTGGGGAAATTTTAATAATTATGTACTCTGACATCATTTCCTTCTAGCTAAGATTTGAAACATGAAAAATGTTGGAATAAACTGATTTATTATTTTAAAGTAAATTATCTTCTTCTTCCACTATAAATTTTATTTGCTTATGTCTTGTGGAATCTTAGTCTTTGTGATGTTTTTGTCTTTATACCTGAAACGCTCCATATTTCTTAACGGGATCTTATATTAGGATAATGTTAAGGGGTGTGGGGTGTCACAATCATCATCCAAAATGATTAGTATTTTTCAACGGTCACTAGTTATCAAATGTTGGTATTTTAACTAGCAACTAAATTGATAAACTTCGGTTCAAGTCAAAGTCACTTTATTGATAGTTCAAATTTAATCCATAAATCAACTTAAATGTACATTGAAATCTCCAACTAACTAATCAAAAAATATTTCACATCGATAACAATTATCAATCGAGTGTCAATTAATAGTTATATTTAATTTTGATATCAATTTAAATTTCTAAATGACAGTCAAACAAGTCATATATATCAAAAACTTAGTTTAGCTTGCAATGTAAATTTTAGTATGTCGTGGGCGGGTTTAAACACACAACTTTGGTTTTAATTCCAGCCAAAATTCGAAAGGACGATATTTTCTAATAGTCTCCAATTTTAGCCAAACCATCTTCACATTGTTTGATATTTCATCGTGAATCCAAAGGAAGAAACTAGGGGTGCGCACGGTTCGGTTCGGTGCGGTTTGAAGATCCAACCGCTTCCGCACCACATCAAACGGTTGATCAAAATGCAAACCATCATACTAACCATTCAAACGGTTCGGTTTCGGTTTGGTTTTAATGTAATACGGTTCGGTTTTGGTTTGGTCCGGTTTGAGCCCGTATTAAATATGAAACAAGAGAATTACTTCCATCAACAATCAATTTACGATTTTACGATGTTGTGTCATCTGAAGGTTAAAACACATAGTGTTATCTTGAATTGATATAACTACAACATATACTGAAAATAGAATACATATCGTTAAAATAAAAAGTCAGATATGAATTTGTTAATTTTTTATCGAAACATTACCGGTGCAGCTATGCGATTCGGTTTGGTTTAATATAGGTTGGTAATAGGTCAAACCGTAACCGAACTGTATTGTTGCGAGTCGGTTCAGTTTAGGCTGTTTGCTTTAGAGAGAGAATCTGGTGCAGTTTTTCGCACCGTTTTCCGTTCGGTCTGGTTTGTTTCCACATTGCGGTGCGATTTATGCCCACCCCTAAAAGAAACTGTGCATGCAAAATTGAGTTCGTATATACAAGATATTCAATTTAGAAGATATACTATTAAAATAATATAATCTTACACATTCAAACATTATAAAGATTCATTCATATTCAATCATGCTCATGTTCAGATCTTCCTCCATAGGTAGCAGGTCTTCACACATACCATCACATTTTTTCCTCTCATTGTGTCAGGATATGCACTAATGAAGAGAGGGAAGAGAAAGGTTAGAAGGTATGCTGGAAGAGGAGGAGGTAAAGGGGTAAGGGAGGCAGTAAGAGGAAGGAAGGAGGAAGAGATGATGGTGGGTTCAGACAAAGAATGCAGGTAAAGGAAGGTGAGTGGTGTCGGATGACGAACGGTTATGCTGGTGTTCGGTGATGGAAAGGCAAGAGAATGTTGATGCAGTGGACGTAAAAGATGAAGGCGACAGAGGAGTATCAAAGTGAAAAGTGTAATGCAAGTTATATACATATCTCATTTATTTTTGAAAATTTGAAGATCCATGAAAATTGAGATATTAGGTGAATGAGTTTACGCGTCGGGTAGAGAAAATAGGGAACCAATTGCACTACTATTCCGCATGATTCCAATGATAAACACAAATATGTATACATACCTAAATTCAAACTGTACACATATTCCTAAGCAATATTTTTTACGCTTTTATGCACTCAACTGGGAGTCTAAAATCAAAAATGAAAATGTAGTTGAGATCAGTGAGGTGAGATGGACAAAAAGGTAAACAAATAACTGTACTGGAATGAATGTGACAAATTTTTAACTTTAACATCCAAAATGCTATTTAAATCGCACAACAACCATCAATTTATAGTAAATAGAGCTAGAAAACTCAAAATTCAATGAAATGATATTTGACATCTTACTCAGGAAAATATCTAGATTATGTTGAGTAAAAAATGTTCATATTTTAAAAAACAATATTTTCACTTCAAATTTAAATGGCTTTGAACCGAGTTTAAAACATAATAATTTTTCCTTAAAATTTGAAACTAAATTTAATCATTTTCATGATAAATTTAATGCAACACTTTTTTATCATACAACTTTAACTTAAACTTTAAGTTTTGCACTAAAATCAGTTAAGTAATGTTTAGTAGAATCTTTAATTAACGCCCATATAAAATTGATTTGAAATTCAATTTTTTTCTCTTTATCAAATTACACTTACATTCAAAGTAAAACGTTCATTTTTTTCTAAAATTATTATTTTAATTTCCTAAAAATGTTGGTTTTATTTTACAACAAAACGTGAGTTTTTTATATATTAACTTACTAATTACAATTTACTTCTCTAGGTTCTTTATTAGAAAAATTCAAATTAAATTAACCGTAATTAAATTTTAACAAGGATTCTAGTTCGTAGGAAAAGAAATACAATTTTATTATATTCTAGTAATTTCAACAAAAATTACGTATTACCAATTTAATACTTGCACTATAAGAATGACTTCAGCTAGCGACGGCTTTTAGTTGTTGGCGGCCGTAACAAGCTGTCGTCAACCGTAACTAAAAGTTGTCACTATCTGAACTGATGCTAACAAAATAGTGTCATATCTAGAGATGGCTCCGATACAAAGCTAGCTACGGTTGGCAACGGCTAAGCTTGCCACATAGCCTGTTTGTGGACTATCTTGTATGTATCAAAAGTCGTCACCAACCGTTACATACTTTCTGTAACAAGCCGTCGCTAACCGTAGCTAATCTGAAACTACAGGTTGCAGCCAGCCGTCACCGATAGTAACTCTACGTGACTGTAAATGTATCATCAGGCTTGCCAGCCATCGCTATTCTCAAGCTTTTTTGTTGTTTCAACCAATACACTCCCCTCAAGCCACATATACACATATCTATTCATTCCACAACTCATATACGATCAATTCTACAACCTAACATGTCAAATATACTCAAATTCAAAACAAACCAACATATATACTATAAACCAACTTATATACCACATACTAACTAATAAATTATAAACAACTTTAAACGTTCCATAGCAAACCATCACATACACAACCATCATAACAAACTAAATCTAAAACATCATATCCACAAACCATCAAAAGCAAATCATAACAATAACCATCACATGTTTATATCTACAAAAGCTACAAAAAATAAATCAAAAAAGACAAGTACCTACTCGTCTTCATCCTCCTCCTCATCGTTCTCATCACCCGACCTATCCTCATCCCCAGGCATCCTCCCATGCTCTCACAAAAATGCAGCAATCCGCTCATTGAGCATGGCAGTTGTACACTTTTCCTCTAATTTTGCATCTTAGCCATCTGTTGATGGACTATGGAGATCTCCTCCTGCTGCTGGGATCTCATGTAAGAGGCATGAGTCGTTGCTACCTGTAATATATTATATTTTGAATTTTAATTTATATTATTCTATGTATCATCAAGGTTGATTTAATGATCTCAAACAACACAATTGTAAAATAACATTGTGTATAATCATAAGTAATCAACACATATCCATTTTCACTTCAAGTCAATATACCCAACTGGTTATTTTATTTATGAAAGTACTTATTTTATTCTCTAAAAATCCTTCCATATTATTGAATAAATCATTATAGTTCAAAAGCTACCTCATTACGATTTTATTAGTAATTTGGTTTTGACATAATCCAAAATCTACTAGATGAGATCTTAAATTTTCTTTTCCATTAGAACATTATAATCTAAAATATTCGAAAGATTCTTATTTCGAAGAATTTCGACTTATATTGTATCATACACTCATTCAAAGCCAATAAATCATATATTTTTATGCACTACATTTGGTTTTTCTTCAATATTGACAGCATCATTGTCAACTTGACCTATAGGGAACATTGACCGTGTTGTGTTTTCCGCCATATCTTTTATTGGATTCGTCGTAACTAATTCGACCTCTGACACTACAGGATTTACTGTAAATGCAACAAGTTCTCCATGATGATCCCATAAATAATATTTTGGCATTAAACCATATTTATACATATGTACTTTAATGATGTTTAGTTTTCAAAACCTCATAAATTTGTACTTGCTACACGGATAACGGAGATCCTTGTAATTTTGATTATTAGTTACAACAAATCTAATAAATTTGTTTACACCATTGTAGAAATGTACTTTCATCGGACCTTTCGTTCCAGTTTGAACTGCATACATCTAACTACGATCGACATAATAATCGAACATTTTTTCTAATTCAAAAATATACGCTAGTGATTTTGATAACATATACATATATTAATGTAAAGCCTTTTTGGATTAATGGCTTCACACACACCACACTTCTGTCAAATTTCGACAGGGATTCGCTACACTTCTCTGCTATTCATTAAATGCATCCAAGGCGTTCCTACTCTAAAAATAAAAATAAAGTAAAACCTTTTGGGACTAAAGGTTTTACACAGCACATGGTCATATCTTGACAGTACTTCAATTCAATTATATTCTACACACCACTTTCTGTCTAATCAGTATAGTAAATCATCAACAACCTTTTTAAAGGAAAATAAGTTTAGTAGAATATGCGTTCTTATTAAATTCATTTCCAAATATTAAAAATAATTGATTTTAGTACAATATTTATCATTGTCGAAATTTATTTATAACATTTTAAGAATTCCGACTTAAGTAAGACAATTCTTAACATTTTCAAACTAAACTATAAACTTTAAAACATATTTTAAAATTGATATAACTATTAATATTTTCATGTAAACTATAAGAAACATTATTTTGCGTCTAACATTCGCGTAATTCATCAATGCACATAATAATTAATAATTATACTTAATTTTTGAAATTTAAATCTAATCCTAATTTTTAAACACAAAAAATAAAAAGTCAAACCACTAGTTATATCATCAAATCAACCAGTACATTGTATTATCGTCAAATAATACACAATATTCATCGATTTGTAATCGAAAATCACTTAAATTTCTAAAACAGAAATTTATCTATATTCCTAAATTAACTAATAATCCATTATTATACCAAACAATAGCTAATCAACATATGCAAACACACCATCATCAACATATATCAAGTTAGGATTATAAATCACGCCTCAATTAGCAAAATGGAAGGGAAATTGAAAGGAAAAAGAGGTGGGCTGTAGGCTGAGGAAAGAGAGATAGTTGGAGGAGCTGGTGGCGATGGGCAATGACGTTGGAAGGTGGGTGGCGCATTGAGTAGGTAGGCTTTATTTTTTTTCCTTTATGCTGTTTTTTGGGTACGACATATAATGAGTTCGATTGCTCTGGCTCGCATAGGAATCGGCTAGCGACGACTGGCGATGACCGCTTATTTACGACCATTGCCAACCGTCGCTATGGCAGGTTGTTGTTTCTGCTCTTCCCCTTAGTGTTGATTTCATATTACTGCAATCAACTTAATCTATTTATGAAACTTTGAGCGTATATTGTGCATACAGTCCACTTACGTGTTGATTTAATTATTTTAAATGCTTGTTATAGTTGTTATTGCATCTTTAACAACATTTTTTTTTATGTTTATGTATATTATTATTGTTACTAAATTGTTATCACGCACAATTTTTGGCATAATTTATTTCGTAACATTACATGTTAATGCTATACAAATATAGCATTATATATGTAATTCCATATTAGTATATCATTTTATTGTATTTTAGATTAAATTTTAAAACTTTTGTCCATCAACCTGAAATCGTTTTTAAGTTTTCTTTCGGTCTAATTCCCTCCTAATTTTAAATGAGGTCTAAACTTGTAATATTTTTTTGGGTCTAACTAGTAAACTCGCCCTTAGTATAAGTATAACCGGAAACGATGATTTTTGTAGGGACATTTGCATGTATCAAGTAAACTTATGGGCATATCAACCAAAGTGGACAAAGAAAGCTTATGGAATGATCTCTTTTTCTTCCATGATGTGGCCATGGTATACCCAAGATACACTGTTGCATTGTTCTTTTGAACTTTAATACCTTTCTCGAAGTAACGTGTCAGCATATTTAGTAGCTGATACATAAGACGAAACTAGCCATGCAGTCAACAAGTAAAATTTTCATTTTATTGCAAAATCAAGTTATCGAAATAACTTCCAAATTCAAAATAGCTATCTCCTATCATATTATTAAAAGTGAGATGATCAGCATATGCCCTGCCCTTACAAAATTCATTTCATAAACCTATAATACATTATGTTGAATAAACCAGAAAGTAAAGAAATAATTACATTTGGCATAAGAGAAATATGGTGCTTCTTATCACATCATCACTGTGGCTTTGCACTCTCATGAGTTACCGGCCTGTAGATGATAAATAAAATGATAGGGAATATTGTTGAAGATTGTTGAATGAAATATATTGTCCACGTTGCCAAACTTGAAAAAAGTTTTCAAATATATAAGTGCCTTCTTTAGTAAGAGGTTAGGGCCTTGGGACACCAAATATGTTCTTTGTTATGAGGAGGGAAGTCATGCATCACCACCAAACGCGCACCGTCTTGCCGCCCTCCCAACTGGGCTGGGCTCAAGTTCAGGTCTAATATGACCATATTTTTACTTGGTCGATTTTCTAATAGTTACGGGATCAGATTCAGATAGAAGAAGGTGTGGTACATCTGAAGAGATGTGACTTCTGGAAGCTGGTGCGACCCGTTAGGCGATAGGAGGCGCAGGTTTTTGGCGAGCGGATGCAACAACTAAAGCGGGTGCAGTTTTTAAACACGTACGGCCGCGACCATCTGAATAGGCGCGGATGCAACTATACAAAGAGTTACGGACGCAATTGTTCAAAAGGTATGGAAGAAAATATAAATAGAGGAGAATATTGATCACAATCTCCATTCGATTATGATTTCTTGCTTCTCTCTTCTCCCCTACTTCTAATATAAATCACAGAGTGACATACTCATTACAATCTCGTGTAGATTATGTGTATTGTATATTAGGAGAATTTTAAATAAAATTCTTAAAGAAATTGTTACGATAAGCCTTAGAAAAAATTTCCTTCGTTATCGGGTTAGATTTTTAGTTTATTTGTATATTTATATACAATATTCTGTAATCTTTCCGTATTTCAACATTGTGTTATTTTCTTCAAATAGTATTATGTTGTTGTTGTAAATTAATTACAACATACATATTGCTAAAATTAACTAATACAAATTTTAAGGTATTGGAAATCAAATTTATAAACTTGTGGGATGAATTTATAAGTGATTGCTCTCTGTTTTGGTATACTAGATGTATAACATCTTAAGAATTTTATTGTTTTCTTTCTGAAACAGAGATGGCAACAATTCAACTATCAGCAAAGGCTGCTACTCACAATAGATCCGATTCATTCAAAGGAGATGGTGATGACTTCAAAACATGGTAAAATCAATTGATGTTTTATCTCACCACGTTAGGGCTACAGAAATGCATCGAGATGGATGAATCAAAGCCTAAAGAAGGACAAACTAGAGAAAAAGATGCAGCTTGTTTTCTCTAAATCGACTCATGGAAGCATTCAGACTTCTTATGCCGAAACTATGTTCTGAATTGTCCGGATAGAGTACTATATAAAGTGTATTAGCCACACCAGACATCAAAATCCTTATGAACTGGACTTGCACATAAATACAAAATGCAGAATGTTCGTTTTAAGAAGTTCATTGTAGATAAGTTTATGGATTACAAAATAGTGGACTCCAAAACCATAACAAGTCAAGTGCAGAAACTCCAACTCATTATTCATGAATTTGAAGCTGAAGTACATCAAATTGGAGAATCATTCCTTGTTAAAGCAATAATAGAGAAATTGCCACCATCCTGGAATGACTACTGAAACTCTCTGTAACATAAGAAAAAGGACTTTTCCTTAGAAGATCTTATTGTCAGACTAAAAATAGAGGTAGATAACCGTAGAGTGATCAAATAAAGAAAAGAGGCATTTGAACCAGAAGAGTCAAAGAAAAAAGAGCGTTTCAACAAAAAACAAGAAAAAGAAATTCCTACAGAAAAGAAAAGCGCCTGAAAACAAACACAACAAAAGAACCAAAATTTTAATGGAGAGTGTTGGGTTTGTGGAAAAGCAGAACACACCGCTAGAGATTGCAGTCACAAGAAGGAACACAACTCAGTGGCAAATATAGTGGACAACATGGAAGAGAACGAGTCCAAATTTTCATCAGTTATATCTGAATGTAATTTGATTTATAATCCTAACCAATGGTGGGTAGACATAGCCGCTACTTGTCATACTTGCTCTGAAAAATCCATGTTCTCTACACACTAGAAATTCGATCAAGAAGAAAAACTCTACACTGGTAATTTTGTAGTTTCCATAATCAAAGGCAGTAGAATAGTAATTCTTAAGTTTACTTCTTGAAAAACTGTCAAGTTGAGTAACATGCTTCACGTTCCATACATCCACAAGAATTTCATCTCTGGTTCGGTGTTATCAAAGAAAGGATTCAAAATGGTCTTCAACTCAGACAAAATGGTTATGTCCAAAGTTGGAATGTACATAGGAAGAGGATATTTATGTGATGGCCTATTTAAGGAAAATGTAGTTGTAGTCAGCAACAAAACTCTATATTATAATTATGTCATGAATAAAATTGAAGTTTCTTATTTAATTGAACATGAAATTTTATTATGGCATGTTAGATTAGGACACATAAATTTCAAAAAAATGAAAAAGCTGGCAAACTTGGGATTTATTCCTAAATTCCAGGAAGACAAAAACTACAAATGTTAGACATGTGTAGAAGCAAAAATGGTTGAGAGACCATTTTAAACTCTTTATAGAAGTACTAAACCACTAGGTTTGGTTCATATAGATTTATGTGATTTTAAATCATTACCTACAAGAGATGGGAAAAGGTATATTGCTATGTGTATCTTTTGAATAGTAAAGATGAAGAAATTGCATCGTTTATAAAGTACAAGACGAAAGTATAAAATCAGTTACGTAAAAAGATCAAGATACTAAGATCTGATCGAGATGGAGAATATGAATCACGATTTGAACAATTCTGTGTAGAAAATTGTACAATTCATCATACAACATATCCATATTCACTACAGCAAATTGGTGTTGCTGAGAGAAAGAATAGAACGTTAAAAAATATGATTAACACAATGCTTTTAACTTCTGGTCTTCCAACGAACTTGTGGAGGGAAGCCTTAAATATGTCTAATCACGTTTTAAACAAGGTTGCTCACAATAAAACAGGAACAATTCTGCATGAGTTATGGAAAGGACATAAACAAATCTTTAAATACCTCAAAGTGTGGGGGTGCTTAGCAAATGTTTCGATTCCACCTCCCAAGAAAGTCAAACTTGGACAAAAAACTATAGATTGTTACTATCTAGGGCCATCCCAAAATAGTAATGCTAGATGATTTCTGGTATTCAAGTCTGATATAGCTGATATCTATGTAAATACAATCATTGATTCAAGAGATGCCTCATTCTTTGAAGATGTGTTACAAAAGGAATGAAAGAACTAATGTCCCTAAAAGGACAAGAGAAGAATCAAGCAATTCACATGAAGATGTAACTCCTCATGAAATTAAGGAACTTGAACCTAAAAGAAGCGTAAGTGTAAGAACTTCCAAGACATTTGGTTCAAAATTCTTAGCATACATGTTAGAACATGAACCTCAAATGTACAAGGAAGAAATGACATATTCTGAATCGGCATGTTAGAAAGAAGAAATCCAAAGTGAAATTGATTCAATTCCGAGTAATAAAACCTGGGAAATAGTTGATCTTCCACCAGGAATAAAACTAATTAGCTGTAAATGGATTTTCAAAGAAAATGAAACCAGATGGCTCTATCGACAAGTATACAACCAAATTAGTAGGCAAAGGATATCATGAAGAAGGTGTAGACTTCTCTAAAACATATTCGTCGGTAACACAAATAACAACTATAAGAATGCTAATAGAAATTGCATCAATTTATAATCTAGAAATTCATCGAATGGATGTAAAAACACCATTCTTAAACGGAGATCTCGACAAGAAGATCTACATGGAGCAACCCGAATGTTTTATTTCCAAACGAAATGAAAATAAAGTAGGTAGATTAGTCTAGTCAAATCATTATATGGACTAAAACAAGCTCCAAAACAATGGAACGCAAAATTTGACAATGTCTTGATGAAATTGGTTTTCATATAAATGAATGTGATTCAAAATTATAAGCTATCGAAATCACTGAATAGTTATGTAAATAATTAAATAAATAAATTATTCGACCACTAAAAATCTAAATCCTTACATTAGTTATATGAGGTTAGTATCACGGTCAACTGATGTTAACTCAAAGTCAAAGTATCTGGCCAAAGCATCACAGTTAGTAATAATTGTTATTATTTAACCAAAGATTTTGTGTTTGGACTATAATGCTAAATGTGGATGATACTGGAATTTTGATCATTACGAAATTCTGTAAGTCCTAATGTGATATAGTTTATGAGAAGAGAATTGATGTAAATAATTATCACAACTGGGTGATGCTTATTAAATTAAAATGAGATTTTTTGAAAATGAGTAAGTGATAAATTTGGCCATAATGTCACACCACCTGCTAAGTGAATGGTCACACCACCTACTATGTGAATGATGAACATTAATGTTGAATAAGTTTGACGTTAATCGCTGACCAAATTTACACCTAAGAGTCACAATTGAAACAATGAATTCTCTTAAGATCTGGTGACTTAATTAGTTTATATTTGTTATAAATTGATCAAGTTAATTAATATTTATGAAATATTAATTATGAATTTGATATGAGAAATAAAATTATTTTATATATTTATAAAAGTTATGCATATATTGATCGATATGAGATATCAATGACAAAATATGTTAAATATGATTTTGCTTACTTAGTTTGGGTCATATGGGTTTTACAATCCATGCATTTAAAGTGGAAATTCATTGGTTAAGTTAATTGTAACGACCCGTGTTTTCATCGATATAATAATTAATTAATTTAATTATTTATAAAGTGATTCAGAAGATTAAATGGTCGTTTAAATTAAAATAACTATTGAATATTTAATTAATATAATAATTAAATAATATATATAATTCTGAAATAACCAGAATTGGCTGAAATGGCGATATGGTATGAATTGGGAAATTCAAAATATATAATTCAGTTTAAAGTTGAATTTTAATAACGAATATATTATTTAAACGAAGTTTGAACGTATAATTATATTATATTTAAAATCGAGCTTGAAATGGCACTGCAGTTCGTGATTTGGCGATTCGAACTTCAACTGAATGTACATGATTCGTTTTAAGCCGGATTTCTGTGAAACAAGAAACGTTCAGAGCTGGTGAAGTATATCTTTCTGATGGAAGAGAAAAATGGGATTTCGTCATGAAGATTTTTAGTTATGTCCAAATTAAATATTCAGAAAAACAGCGGCATATTCGTTCGTGGCTATAACGGTTATTTAAAATTATTTGAATATCAGATTTGAATTTAGACAAGGTTCTTTTGAGACATAGGGATATTTTAATTTTTAGAATTTTACTGTAATTTTTTAATTAAATAAATAAGCACTTTTTATTTTAGAGTATTTTGCACCCTATATCGATATTTTGGGGTTTCACAAAATGAGTTAACCTACTGATATTATTATATTTTTGGGATCGTGGAACCGAGCTGGATACAACGGTATCTTGATTTCTGTCCGTACGTGAATGGAATTTAGGTAAGATGGTACTTTGGAAAAAACAAACTTTAAATACACTACTAACTTCTCTAAACCCTTAAAATCATTTTCTTGGTCAAAAGGAAGGCCACACCTTCATTACTTCTCCACCGCCACAAACAAAAGAAGAGACGTGGGATACCTTCCTTCACCCAAAAATTCAACAAAATCCTACTCCTATATAAAGACCATTTAACATCTTCTAACCTAGAAATCATTCCCCGATCCTCAATAACTCTCAGCCGCCACCGAACTTCTTAGAAACAAATATACTTAAAACCCTCAACGTTCTCTTCACACGTGCATGATTTTAAAACAACTTGTTCGACATCTGGGAAACATGGTGGTTGCGAGATAAAGAGGAGTGGTACTAGGAAAAGAGGGATGGGTATTCGAAAGTGGATACTGGGGTACGGTTTTTGTATTAGGAAAGTAAATGTACAGGCGTATGGCAATGAGCAGAAGAAGGAATTGAGTTGGAGTGTCTGTGGGAAGAACGTGATTTAGTACTAGGTGAGTTCAAAACGGAAGTTGGTTTTGAAAATACCTTGTACCGTGAATAGCTGGGTACGTTGATAGTAGGCTTGGGTATAGGGACGTGGCAGAGTAGTGAAGGGAAGTAAAAGGGAGTGGACGGTTTAAATGCGGAATGAAGTGGATGGAAAGAAGTGATAAAGGTTGGTGGTGCTGTTCATTTCGGCTCTCAAATGGGAATGGGGTTCGAAGAATCAAAAAGGGGCGACAGTAAATAATAAAGAAGGGTTGCAGTTTGTGTTTGAACCAAAAAGGGAAGACTGTTGGTATCATTTGCTTTGATTTTCGTGGGAAGATGAAGGAGTAGGGGTGTTTGAGAAGTCGGCAATGGTGATGGACATTTAAGAGCAGGTCACGACTTTTCCACAGGAAGAAGATGGAATGCCAAATCTGACTTTAATTTTGAAAATGGGGAATTGGCCAATTAAAAGTGGTAAGGCAATTGTGTATATAAACTTGTTTTTATCATAACATACGCATACGATATCAGATTGACGAACAGTAAGTTGCGTTGGGACCGTATGGACGGTGGCTACACGATGAAACTGACCGGGAGTGGATTGGAACTCGTTACAATTTATAGCAAAATAAATTGTTTGTCTGAATCAAGCGATGGTTATCGTTATTAACGATGATCGTCCAATGTGAGTAAAACTCACCAACTCTGAACAATTATATTTTTACAACATATTGTTAGAACTGATAATTATCTGTTGATTGTTGTGTGTTAACTGTTTGGTTGAATTGTTTATGTATTGGTTGAAATTATAGATAACGATATATATATATATATATATATATATATATATATAAATCATTAATCAAATATTGATTCTGTTTAATAGAATATTTCATATTGAAATGAAAGAGATGTTATATTATATTGTTTAACATCTGTGGATGCAGGGAAATAGGCTGGAGGATTCCAGTTGGATTTCTCAACATTTATTTTACTGTTATTCATATATTGTGATATATGATGTGATATATAATATGTTGTTGATTATTTGGGTTGGGACGATATTTATCATTGTTATATGGTATGTTAAATACCATAAGAAATACCAGAATGATAAAAGGGGATTTTCAAAGTATATTTTGAAAATAATTTATTTATATAAAATCAATGGATTTTATATATAAAAGGAAAAAGGATTTTATAAAGGAAACAAATTATAAAATCAAAAGGGTTAAAAGAATTTATTTGTTAAGCAAATATAAAGGAATTTATTTTTTAAACAAATATAAAGGAAATTATTTGTAAAACAAATATAAGGGAAAATATTTGTAAAACAAATATAAAAGGGAAAGATTTGTAAATAAAATATAAAGAAAAATATTTGTAAAACAGTTACAAGTAGAATAGGAAAAGGAATATTTGTAAAACAATTACAAATAGAAATAAAAAGGAAAACATTTACAAATGAAACTAGAAAGAAAATATTTGTAAAACATTTACGAATAGAATTTAAAAGGGAATATTTGTAAAACATTTACAAAGAGATTTAATGGGAATATTTGTTTATAGGAAATAAATAGAATGTTATAAAGGAAATATTTATTTGTTAAATAAATAGGAAAGATAAAGGAAATATTTATTTGTTAAATAAATAGAATTTGAAAAGGGAATAGTTATTTGTTAAGTAAACAAATAGAAAAGGGATTTATCAAAGAAATTAATTCAAAAGAGATAATTCAAAAGGAATAATTCAAAGGAATAAATCAAAGGAATTAATTGAAAATAATTAATCGAAAAGAATTAATTGAAAAGAAGTTATCGAATAGAATTAATCAGATAGAGTTAACCAGTTAGAGTTAACCGGTTAGAGTTAATCAGTTAGAGTTAATCGGTTAGGGTTGACCTCTTAGAGTTAATCAGTTAGAGTTAACCAGTTAGAGTTATTCAAATAGAGTAAATCGAGTAGAGTTATCGAATATAGTATATTCGAGAGAAGTGTAATCGAATATAGTTTACTCGAGAGAAGTGTAATCGAATATAGTATATTCGAGGAAAGTGTAATCGAATATAGTTTATTCGAGAGAAGTGTAATCGATTATAGTTTATTCGAGAAGAGTAATCGAATATTGGTTATTCGAAGTGAGTTAATCGAATCTAGTTATTCGAAGAGAGTAATCGAATATTGGTTATTCGAAGTGAGTTAATCGAATAATGGTTATTCGAAAGGAGTTATCGAATCTAGTTATTCGAAAGGGGTTAATCGAATATAGTTTATTCAAATAGAATTAAAGGAGTAAATCGAATATAGTTTATTCGAATAGAATTAAAGGAGTTAATCGAATATAGTTTATTCGAATAGAATTAAAGGAGTTAATCGAATATAGTTTATTCGAATAGAATTAAAGGAGTTATCGAATAAAGTTTATTCGAAAGGAGTTAAGTGAAAAGAGTTAATCGATTAGAGTTAAATCTAGTAGAGTTAATCCAATAGAGTTAATTGATAAGAGTTAATTGAATAGAGTAAATCGAATATAGTTTATTCGAAGAAATTTTTTCGAATCTAGTTATTCGTAAGTGAGACGACCCCAAACCCCGTACCGATGGTGGCAAGGGTAATCTTTGGAATATAACACATAAACAGATAACAACAGGACAGAATTAAATAAATACACCAGATAATGAACAAATAATACACTGGATAAACATAATCATCAGAGCTACACAGTATACATGATCATACTTAGTACAAATACTGTTCAGCTATACATAAATGTCTACAGCGGAAACAAACGTAATATGTACAATAGGAGCTGAACAGCATAAAAAGAGATAAATGATAGAATCCATCTTCAGCTCCAGCTATCCGGATAAAGCTAGCTAAACATGAATACAAGGCTGCCCGTGTAGAAAAAGGGGCACCCGAGTTTGAAAGTGAAACAAACTACGAGTCAGTCATGGGACTGGTATGAGAAATTTACTGAACACATTCAAAATATGGCTAATCACAGGACCACGCCACTTTCGTGGAAAGGGTTTACTCCATTGGATTGCCAGTGCTTTAAAACAATTAAATCTTTTAAACTTTGCAATGCTTTTTGTAAAAATGAAGCCATTATAAGACTCAGTTCCCAACACACAATGCAACGCAAACCGGAGGATAGAGTTTTACCTTATAATGGCCAAAATATGATTGATACGAATAAAACAAAAGCATTTGATATTATTACTAGTGTTTATAGGTTTCGAAGACAATTTCAATCATAACTATCAATCATAGACGGCATGGGTACCATATATCATGTCGCCATATCTATATACAATCAAAACCGCACAGTCACGTATTTGGAAATTGGATTTCCATCATGAACCAAGGCAAAAGATAGTCCTTACCGACTTCGAGACAATCTAGCCTGTGTCTTCGGAACAGCCGCAACTACCCCTTGGAGCGAAAGGCCCGGTCCACACGGAGAGGATTATAGTGCCTGAACAATACGTTTCTCCGCCCTTTGGGGCGTAAATGAGCCAACGAATGACTCCATCGGTCCCGGATCGACCGATATATCGAGGTGCTTCGCAATAGTAACAAACACATAAGTTAAACTCGTCAGGGCGTGTAAAACCACTGATGCCACTTCTAGCTAGAAAGAAACGCATGTCCTCCCTGAGGTCCTCTCCCGTTTCTGGTTCATACCGGGGTGTGAGGTTCGCAATTCACGTTATACACAAAGCTACGCCACACAGGCGGGGCTTTGATCATCAATCACAAGACTTTGCTTTTCAACAGAAGCCCTGATCGCTGCATCTTAGCATATCACACAGGCAATTCACACCATGCAACTGATGGCTATCAATCACATAGGATAAATTCCAATGTCAGACACACAATCCATTTACAAGTTCATATTGGGTCAGAACGAAACCGGAGGCACTATATACCTCGCAAACCCATCGATCTCCACGTACGTCTGGACCATCACCACTCATTATCCATATTTCGGGATGCCTCCCAATCAGGACATTAGTTACCATCCAAACGAGGTGAAGATCTCCGGTCTTCGACCACCATCTTCATCTTCGATTTCTTATCGTCGATTCAGTTATTCAGAATGGGATAAACCCAGTCTTTCTGAGCAACTCGCGCATATAATAAACAAGTGCAACACAAACACACATACGCAATATTTCAATTCATTAGTCGCTAACCGTAAATCGGTAAGAGAATGATTTCCCAAATATTAACCCCGAAGGCCGAAACCAACATCAGATCAACACCCAGGAAACCATTCGACTTAGCCAACCTTCAGTTAGTTTCTAAATTTCACATCCATATCATTTATAATATTTTATAATGATTTATCGCCATTTTTAATTATTTTTAAAATAGCCAATTTATTCAAACGACGCTTCGGCCATAACGCGGCCGTGGTGCTGTTTTTCTTCAGATTTGACTTACTTATATCTGAAAATCTAACCGTTGGATCTTCACAAAATTTACATCATTAGAAAGATCTTTTCAAAACGAATCCAACGGTTCTAGTTTCGGGAAAATCCGACGGTCAGATCTCCCGCTATTATCGTTTGAAGTTTCGATTTCAAAATACGAACTACAGCGTCGTTATTCGATTTAATATAATTATATTTATATGTATATAAATATAATCGATTCTGGCGCTGTTTTTCTTCTGATTTGAATTAAACATTCCAGACAATCCAACCGTTGGATCTTTACAAAGTTGGTGTCGTTGGAAAGGTATTTCCAAAGCGAACCCAATGGTTTCGGTTTCGGGAAAATCCGACGGTCGGATCTCCCGCACTAATCGTTTGAAATCACGGTTTCAAAACACGAACTGCAGCTTCGTTATTCGATATATTTCAATTCTATTTATATATATACCGATTCTTTGATTTCAAAGCTATATTCTTTTCATACATTTGATAAAAATGATGTTTTTATCCAGCATACATTCAATTCGACACTCCACTATTTTTAACAATTCATGTATATAGTAAAAATGTGACTTTTATTGTAAAACGATTTATTTCAAAACACGACTATTTTATATAGTTAAAATAGGTGATCAAAATAGGATTTTTATTATAAAACAATTTCTTTCAAAACAAGATTATTTTATATAGTTCATATTGATGATAGAAATAGGATTTTTACTATAAAACAATTTCTTTCAAAATATGAATACCATTCAACACATGAATTTCGATTCAACACATGAAGATTTTCTATAGTTTGTATATATTGGGTAAAAATGTGATTTTTATATTTAAAACACGAATACCATTCAACATATGAATTTCAATTCAACGAATGAATTTCGATTCAACACATGAAGGTTTTCTATAGTTTGTATATATAGGGTAAAAATGTGATTTTTATTGTTAAAACAATTTATTAAAAACACGAATGCCATTCAACACGTGAATTTCAATTCAACGAATGGATTTTGATTCAACACATGAAGGTTTTCTATAGTTTGTATATATAGGGTAAAAATGTGATTTTTATTGTTAAAACAATTAATTTAAAACACGAATGCCATTCAACACATGAATATGATTCAACGAATGAATTTCTATTCAACACATGGAGGTTTTCTATTCAACAGACGAATATAGTTTCAACACAGGAAAATGATTCTAACACATGAATATTATTCAAAATTTCGGCAGCACAACGGTAGGGTAGTTAAAACCGGGACCGTCCCTAGTACGGCTCCTCGCTCTACCTTAAAGCCTCGCAACTTTTGACAATGGGGAATCATGCATCTAGTTCGCACGTAGGCGGCATGTATATTTTTCCATTTCCACAAATTAATCCTATGTGGTTTCAACCAAATATTTCTCAACCACAAACGGGTATTTTTCAACCACAATCAATCAATTTCAACCACAAACAATTTCAATCAACCATTCGCTATCAATCAATTTTCACACCAATCACAACCAATAAATATCGTCCATGGTTTGTGGACGAGGGGCGTATATATATATATATATGTATATATATATATATAGCATTTCACTTCTATTTCAACACATATATAATTTTTACAACGCATATATAATTATACATCGAACGTACAACTTATACAATGCTTATACAAGAGGTGTACAATGCTTATATAACTCATACATCGACTATATAACTTATACATCGTCATTTTCCATATCGTTTATAATTTAGAAATCTCACATTGGGTTCCACTCCACCAAAAATAGCAGAAGCTCAGAAAAATATGCAGTCTCTTCTAGAATGTAGAAGACGTCCACACGAGTCCACTGTCTCTTGTTTCACTGGATTTCGACAAGGAACGAAAAAGATATGATTTTTACAAGTTTGCAACACTTAAAAGTGTAAAAATCAATTCAAAAATAAATTAGCCGTATACCTCTCAGTTTGGCTCAAAACTAGATCACGATTTTTTCGCCAATCCGTGCAACGATCGGGTGGTGCAACATCGAAGGGGGAGGAGAGAGCTTCGCGCGCGTGGGGTTGAAGTCCAGCTCGACGGTCGGAGGAAGTGGCGGCGGCGGTTTGAATACCCCAACTTCTAGGTGGTGGATCTCCCCAATTACTCAATGAAAAAATCCAAACTATATATGGATTTGAAGATCTCCTCGAGCTCTTCAAAATCTTCAACTGGAAGAGGGGCTAATTTTGCCTGGTTTGGTCGGAAAGTGGATGGGAACATGGGAGCGGTTTCCGTCGTTCACGACGAGAGGGAGAGAGATAAAGCGGGGAGAGAGAAAAAAATTTTGACCAATGATTTTGTTTTTTTGATTTATATATTTTAAAATCTCTAAAATACCCTCTTCCACACACGAACACCAATCCAAACCCAACGACTATAGTCCCTAGCATTTTACCCCCATTCCGAACACAATGGGATATGTTTCGAAGGCCCATTCGAATGTTTCAGTCAGTTTTCATTCAAATTAAAATATAAAACATTCAATATTTAATTTGAACATACATTTCAATTTGCCAGGTCCACAGACTGATTCTAATAATTTCCGAAAAATAAATCTAGCTATGTTTTGACGATACAGTCCCAACAAAACTAGTTTCATCGAATTCTGAGATTGTTTGAAAAATGGCCCATTTCTGGTCGATCCATTTTAACTGTAATTGACCAAAACATATTTTCCTTTGCCACGTTCACATACTAGCTTCAAAAATTATGAAATTTGAAACCTAGCAATAACTTCACATCCCGGATCCAACAAAAGTGGTTTCGTCGAATTCCGAGGTCGTTTGCAAAATGGCCAATTTCACGGGCTATATAAATTCCATAGCGACCTTTCTGAAAATTCATTTGGCCATAACTTTTGCTTTCCGCTATGAAACTTCGATTTTTCAGATTTGTTAGAAAGGTATTCACTAACAGATTTAAATATCTTTGGTTTCACTCAAATCTGTTTTGCTTTGCACCCGGTACAGTCAGTTGAAATGAAAATTTGAAACTGCCGCGCCATTTCAGGCCTTGTTTATAATTAGAATTAATTATATTCGTTTTCAAATGTCGATTCAAACTTACTTTTCGTCTTTATTATTTAAAATATTTATTTTAAATATTTAAAATTCACTATTTTAGCCAATTTAAAATTTTAAAATTGGTTCAGATTTTCCGGGTCGTTATAGTAAGAGAGATTATCAAATATAGTTATTCGAAGGGAGGGGTTATCAAATAGAGATTATTCGAAAGAGAATTACGTAAGTAAGTGTGTTAAAGGTTTAAAAGCTAAACTTTGACTATTTCGAAGTTAAAACGTTGTTCAATTAAGGTCTGAGAGGTAATTATACCCCAACTTGATTGACTTCCTTCTTAACTAAGAAATGGTAAGGTTTGATAGTGAAGGAGTTTTGGAAATGTTTTCCAAATAAGAATCAGAAATGTTTTCTGAAAATAGGAAATAAGAATTTAGAATATATGGAAACAGGAGATAAGTAAATTAATGAACTAAAGAGATAAATGTTAAATGATGATTGATCGATACAATTTCCATCTGGAAATAATATCGTTGTTTGCACTCGTGTTTTTCTTTGATAGTTAACTCATCGACTATCGAAGTTTTTGACCATTTTAACGTTGTTAATATGGAGAGACGGGTTGGATTATTATCCGAAGAACCACTCCGTATTAGCATAAGCGTTGCGAATCATACATGCCAAAGATAATTGAAGACGTAGTAAAGTGCAAGGGCTGTTGTATAAATCTTAGGTAAAGATTGCCTAAGATGGTTGTACTGAATAGTGCCTTCGGTTTGTCCAGTCCCAAGACGACCTGTATGGAAGAATGTCTGATAGAGTATATTTAATAGATCGCGTAAATTGATCTCTTCAAACGTATTTATGTTTGGTGGCGGAGGAATTCGTTTCTCTTAGCTGCGTACCCATTGTATTTTTTGGGAAATCAATTTGTGATTTGGCGGGTACGACGATGTGACATTCAAAGGGAATAAACATGTGATCTGTCAGAGATAAGCGTGGCCTCTAGCCTCACAACCGGGAAATGACAAAAATCGGGCAGGCAACATGGCTATGTAGGTCGCACCTATTAGGGTGTATAATCACCTGATCTAGAGTTTCATTTACTTCAAAAAAATCTATTGTCGATGTTGTCCCATTCGGGAAACGATTGCTGATCCCAACCGTTGGTGATATACATTCAATACACTCAAGCGAAATGAGTGGTCGGTCATGTGTGGACGGGTTGCAAGATGTTCTTGTTGAACCCAGTGTATTCCTCTCTAGAGGTACACTAGTGAAAGGTGGTTCCATACCTTGTCATAGTTGGAAATCCATTACCCAATATGTAATTGCGGTTTTGATTGTATACTGTATATGTAAAACATGGGATGAAAGCGTTTCTGCTAGATGATTATTATATTGTGGTTGATACACATTATTATAATATCAAAAGGTTTTTGATATAAAGATGTTTTTGGATTTTCATAAGGGAAAAACCCGTTCCATTATTCAGCGTGGTCTTATAAGATATCGTTTGCTTGTTCAAACTGTTTTTAACTGTTTTACTCATACTAGTCCCATGACTGAACCAGAGTTTATTTTGTTTTGTTTTCCCTAAACTCTTGGGTGCCCAATTTTGTACAGGCAGTCAAGTAGTCAGGAATTTACAGATATACTGGAAGAGCTTGGAGTAGGAGACTTCAAGATTATATAGCTATAGTTGTTTCCGCTGTGTTGTAAGTGTTATACTCTGATAGTGTTATTGTATACATATACTGATTTTATTTCAAGGATATGTTATCTATTATATGTTATTCATTCCGCTGTGAGATTCGTGTTACTCTGATGTTGTATCTTCTTATTCTTCTTCTATTCTAAGTTTCTATCTTATCTATTCTCACCCTCTAATTTCTTTCATTAACTACTGGTATTTTTCCATGTTTGGTTAGTCGTCATGGAGTTTATGGCGATAACAAAAGTCGCTAAAAACCGGATCGTTACATTAATGGAATGGGGAACCTACAATACATGAGAATAGGGTTTTGAGATGTATGGTTGAGATCATTATTTGCTCTCTTTTTTTCCTACCCATATAAAAGCAAATCTCCAAACCTTTGTCATGGTGAATTTTTCAGTTTTTTGAGCTGCCTCTTTCTTCTTCCTCTTCCTTATTTTAATGGCAGTAATTTTTGGCTAAAATCATCCCCAAAATTCTCAAATCAAATACCAAACAAAATTACTAATTAGTAGTAGAAGGTCTCCAATCCCGGTATAACGACCTAATGTATTTTGAATTTATAATAACCCAGATTTTTAGCCATTTAACTTTAAATATTTATTTATTTTTAAATGTTTACTTGGAAATATAAATGGATTTTTATATGGAGTTTATCGATTTAATAAACAGAATACGATTTAATTTCAAATATATCGAATTATCATAATACAGAAACGAGGAATAATTGAATTCTAAGTTAAAAATGAATCAAAGACAATTCTAAAAATTGATATAAATTCTATTTGTATATATACGATAATAATAAATTATTGTCAATGGATTTGATTATTTTGAAATTGATTAACTTAAAACGTGGAAATAGCTATTTTTTAAACAACCTCAGATTTCAACAAAACTAATTTTATAAAATTCGTAATGGTTAATTATTGTAAGAATTCCAGCTTCGGGTCAATTGGAGTTATTATGTGATCGTGCGAGATATAAACACATATAGATTTTCATTTGAAATTAAAAGAGGCATTTGGCAAACGACCTCGAAATTCGATGAAACCAGTTTCATTGAGTCTGAAATATTGAAATATAGCAGGGTGTCAATTTTCACGATGATCGGACGGATCGAGTGTTCATGTGAGGCTAGAACACTTGATGATATTATAATCGAATAAATAACAATGTCTTCACCTATAAATACATCTCTTCCCTATAAAGACCTAATTGACTAATCTTGGCTTTAGCAAAATCAAGCCACCACCTAAAAAACTCTTCAAAATAACAAACGTGATGAAATCAAACAATTTTTGATTCATTAGGCTCATGAAATCAAGGGCTTCAAATTGGTTCATAGCTTTCAGTTAAGTTGATTTTTTTGATGCTCAAAATTCATACAGCCGGCATTAAGGATGAAGTTAGGTTTAATTAGGGGAGGCTTCAGGCGTTTTAGAAGGCGTTGGTATGCTCGGGGTAGTGTGGTAATCATATCGACGAGGATGAAGGAGGCTCTGGTGTAAGGTCGTGTAGGTAGTTCCCATTTGTTCAGCTGCGACTTCGAGATGTTTGTGGGCGATCGAATGCACAATAGTTGATGAGGCTAGTGTCACTTGGACGAGAATGGACGGGGCTGCTTTATGGAAAACTCCGGCGACGGGGGATGGACTGAGGAGGTGGGTTCTAGTGCAAAGTAGGGTTTGAATTTTTGTGCCTGGACATCACGATTTCTAACTAGAGATTAGTAGCTAGAAGAAGGATTATAACACAATTAATCAATTAATTAGGTAAATTAGGGTTAATGATATTTTAGTTCATATAAAATGTGTGCAATCTTATAAAATACATACCTTATTCATATGATAACAGAATGACACAAAATGAGTGGTGTTGGAATCACATTAATGAACACTATGCATAGGAGCTGGTTTGGAGTGTTTTGGAGCCAACTTGATTTTTATATAATTTTGAACGCTGGTTTAAAATTATATAAATCAACCTGAAATCGTCGATCGAAAATGAAATGTGAGTTAACTCTCACGCTTTTTGAAATACTATGATGTGGTAAAATTCGTATAATTATAATTTTTCATTGTTAGCATAAATTGGATGTTTGAATGGTTTGGATGATTTTATTTGTTTAATGATTGACAATATTATATTTCTGTCATCTTAAATCAATTAAATAAAGTTTCTATTTCATATGCATTTATTAAATGATTTTATGAGCTGTGATGTAAGGAGAACAGGATGGACAGATCCAACTGGATTCCTTAAATATATTGTATGTTATTTTCTTTCATATTTGTTCTTATATGAATTGTTTCACATAAGTAAGTTAAAATCTGGTTGGATATTGATTGTTGAATTGATTTCAATGTTAATGTACTACTAATCAATAAACAATATTGATTAAGTGATCAGCATGCCTAAAATCTATCTTTTTATGACGTTTTTGCTGTCAGGCGAATTGATGAAGTTAAAGTTTGTAATAACCCGTGTTTTTGGTCAATTTAAAATTTGGTTTTTTACCTATTTTAATGGATTTTAAATATTTAAAATGATTTATTTTGAGAATTAATGACTTAGAATTTAATTTAAAACAAGTTTAAACGTAAAAATTATAATATAATTAAGAATGCGCTCATAGTGACGCGTTATTTCATAATATTACGTTTAAACTTAATTGAGTATATAGAATTTGATATAAGTCGGATTTCTGTAAAACAAGAAATGTTAAGATCTAAGTATATTTTTGTAACGAATGTGAAAAATTGAGATTTCAAGTTTTAAATTGTAAGTTATGTCCAAATTAAAATTTAAAATAGTCGCTATGGAATTGTTTATAAAAACCAACAATTTATTAAATTAAATAAAAGGGTTTTCATGTAAAATGAATACCATTTGAGTAGAAAATTAAAATACTGTGTTATAAACCCAAGTATGCTTATTTTACAGTTATATTATATTCTATTTGGATATATGCGATAAAAATAATTAGTTTATTATTAATCCGGATAATTTTGGGAATTTATTAAAATTACAATAATATTATTTAAGGCCTTAAAAATAGTCATTTTGCAAACGACATCCGTTTTAGATGGAACCAATTTTATTGGTTCGAACGTCAAACTATTGTCAGGTTAAATTTAAAATCAACTGGAATTAGTATGTATGGGTGGTAAATAAAAACGCATGTTGAAATTTAGTTAAAATTCAATAAGCTAGAAAATAGGCCATTTTTTAAGCAGTCTCCAAATTCGTTGAAACTAGGTTTGTTAGAACAGTGTTTGTAAAACATAGCGAGATTTCAAATTTCGCAATTTTTGGAGTTAATATGTAGTCATGGCAAATTAAAACATACATTTAAATTCAATATTTAACATTATATTTTAATTTGAAGAAAAACTGATCGAAATGATCGAATTAGCTTACCAAACCTATTCCATTATGTCCAGAATAGGGGTATTTGGCTAGGGGCATCAGTCGCTAGAATTTGTTTGGAGTTTGGAACGTTAAACTCCATAGTTAAGTAACGTTTAAATAAAATATTATTTAAAATAAGGTATAAAAGGGCCCTTAACTCTCTTTAACCCTAACACACTTCAGAACTAGCTGCCACTAACAAATGAAGGGCCCGAAATGCTCAAAACGTCTTCCCTTAACCACGAACAATCGACACTAAATTAATTAAAACTTCCAGCATGAAAATCAATGAGCTACGTGAGGGCTTTAATTTGATATGGAAAATTATTTTTAGTTTCGTGAATTAGGAGAAATCGAGCCTCAAAATCCCGGTGTTCTCACCCATTTTCTTTCCAGGAGAGGGGTTCGAGATGGTCACGGTTGCGGGAATGAGGAGGTGGCGGTCATGGCTTTGATGTGGGTGGTCTGGTATAGTGCCGGCAGCTCATGGGTATTGCGCGATTCAAGGAAGATGTGACATGATTTTGGGTTCGTATACGAACTAGGAAGGAGAAGATTAGGGGGTAACAATGGATTAGGAAATTAATTAATTAAATTATATATTTTATTATCTTAATTACGTAATTAAGATATAAAACTCCATAACTCTTTTAAATGAAAACAGAATCGCGGGAAACAAGTTCCAATGGAACCTAGACGATGAAGGCTTCGTAATGAAACCAATTTGGACAAGATTCGAAGTACTTAGAATTTTAGGTTAAATTAAATGTCTAGTTTAATTTAACTAAAACAGTTGTTTAATAATGATTTCAAAGCCGATCAAGGTGAGAAATCTCTCACCCAACTATTTTCTTATGTTATTATAATGATATTTAAAAATATATTGAATGCCTGTGAGAGCTTCTCACTCAAAATATATTATTTGTGTAGTTTTAGTCATAGTTATACAGTTAAACAGTTGGCAGTCAAGTGATTAAGTAATTTTTGACTTGTGATATGATTAGAAAAGTGAAATCGAGATAATTAGTAAGTAAAAATGTTGCTAAGAAGTTAGCGATAGCTTACGTGAGAAATCTATATTTTATTTAGCTTTAATTTGATTAGTTATCACAAATTGTTATACGATATATGGTAGCTCACATCACAAATTGTTTGCAAACCCGATGGATGAATGGATGATTTATTTTGTTATGACTTGAATGTGATCTTGAGTTGATTAATATTTAAAAAAAAAAATATTTGTAGTAGTTGAAATTGGATTAAACATCCATTTACATGTTGAATGACCTGTTTATGTTCGCCTATTTAAGTGATCTCGATTAGGTAGTATAATAACTTGAATTGAATAACTCTTGCAGTTGATTCACCTGACCATTTTATATGAGCTCTATCTCCTTCCAAATTTTCTCTGTTGCTTCATGTTATCGGTTTTTAAATCATTCAGGCAAATGCTTTACTTTTGCTAGACTTTGGAAACGTAAAACTTCTCCAAGAATGCTATTTTTCTAGTGGTGTTTGATTCATAACAAAATTAACACTCGAAGTAAATTGTTTCATTGTAACTTTGTTTCCAGTCCCAGTATGTCTTTTGTTATGATCATGATGAAATTGTCCAGCATCTGTTTTTTTGAATGTGATTTCTCTTATCCAATATGGGTATCAGAAAGCATTCATCTGTTGGGATTCACACTTGTTATATCCTCGTTTTACGATTACTGGCAATATGAATCTGCTGATAAGCATCGGGATATTTTCATTGTGACATATTGCTGGTGTATTTGGAAGCAAAGAAATTAATTTGTTTTCAACAGAAGAAAGGGTAATGTTTTGAGTGTTTGCAGGCATATTGATTACATTTATCGACTTTGGACAGGATCACATGCAAAGCCACTCAACCTTGCTTTGCCTAAGCCTTCTCCAGCTGAATCAATGGGAAGTAACTCTATTATTTCAAGTCGTGAACTTGCCTGATGCTGCTTTCTTCTTCCCGTTGAAGTTTACTTTTATGCCGCTGTTTATGTAATTATATTATGCTTTTGGCTTTTGCTGTTTCTTTACATGACTAGTTGTTTGTATGATGGTAGTCTTGGTATGGCAGCTTGAAATCATTTGTATTTTGGCCACCAGTTGGGCATGTCAACTGAGTATTATCTATATTATGTAAATATACTAATCGGCTGTGTAGCACCATGCTACACATTCGTTTGCTCTAAAAAAACTTGAATTGAATAAGCTATGATTGATTGGATTGAATAAATAATTTATTAACTGATTATTTATTGGTTGAAAACCCCACAAGGGTCTTGGGACGATATTTGATTGTATACCAATCTCATGCGTGTAGTTGCATGTTGATTGGTTGATTGAAAGATCGGTGCAAGCGATAAATAATTATTTAAGGCTTATGCGGGTGTAAGAGCACTCTGAATATTATTTGTATGTTTGATAGTTGTTTGCAACTACTGTTGGATGTATAAAATTCATATAAGTGAAATTATATGGTGTTTGGTTGAATGTTATTCTAATCCGAAATAAATATGAATATTTTAATAATACATTATTTAGTGAAAAATTGAAGTTTGAATTAGACGCCCAATCTTGGATGGACGCGTAGATATTTAAATATCGATGAATATTCGTAACTGTAATGAATGGTTTTGAAATAAATTTAATGTACTTAATGAACATCAACGTTTTTATTTCGAAATGAATAATAACTTTTCAAAGTGAAGTTCAGTTAGGTTATGTAGTAATTGTTTTAAAAGAAGTTTTCTATCAAAAATTTCTCGTTTGTTTTTATAATGTATGTAAGGAAAATTTGAGCGTAAAATAATGACTTTCGAAAAATAATATTATTTTATTCATTAAAATAATATTAAAATTGACCGTATAGTGAAATACGTGATTTTGAAGAGAAGCGACTGAAAAAAGTTCTCATAGATGATTATATATATTTTATATAAATTATAAAAATGATTTGGAAGTGGTTCAATTTATTTTTAAATTATAAATTGATTCGGGCTTGAATAGAACACGTCACGCAACGACAATTCGCGAATGTCAACCTGTAACTGTGAATTAACATAATGGGAGATCCGACCATCGGATTTTCCTGAAATTGGAAGCATTAGATCCGAAATGAAAAGACCTTTCAAATGGGAAATTTTTTGAAATCCAGCGGTTTGATTTTAATATAAATTCAAATCAGTTTTGGAAAAGGTCGCTATAGATGCAGTTCGATGGCGATATTAGAAACTGACTGTAAGGGCCTTAATAGAATTATTAAAAATATAAATAAATTATGTAAAATCATAATAAATGATTTGGAAATATTTTGGATTAAATATTCCACGTTTGAAAAAATAAAAGATATTTTTATCTGAACGAACTAGTTAACTACTAGAATAAAGAACTGAAAGGAACATCAAATATTCGAATGAGACTAGATGATGTTTTCTAAGAAAATTGGATCTAATGACTTTAATTTAATAATAATTGGATTAGTAAATGGTTTAAATAAAACCAGAGGTTTCCAACATATAAATTGGAATGGAAACTATCTTCGGATATTTTCAATAGTGGATTCCGCAATTTTACGAGTATCGCTGAAGCATTTGGAAGATATATATATATATATCGTTTTCCCATATGATGTCTGTTGGTTTCAGAATTTGGTATTGAATGACGACATGATTTCCATTTAAAACGTTATATTTAATATCAAATTGGATTTTGGGTTTGTTGTGAATGGTGGCTTTAATAACACTATTCTTAAACCGTGTTGAAATGTAAGTTATGGAATGAATCTTTTAATTGAGATTTAATGGATTTTTCCAACTTAATAAATTAAAATGGAATTAAATAGAAGTTGAGTATGGGTTTATTGTGAACAATGTTTTAAAATGACATTTGTTCTTTAACCCAATTAAAAATGGGATTTATAAACCTTAATTTGGTTTAGGTTGTGAAAAGATATTACAAAAGCTTTTATAATGATCTCCCAAGAAAGGTTTAAACGAAATTTTAAATGATAAGAATCTTTGATAAATTTAATTGGAATTATTCCCAGAGTAATGAATATTTGAATAAAAGAATGTTATGGATCGGAATGAGATGTGTGTTATCTTTATTTATCTCTTGATTTTAAAGACGTGTGAGTTATTCGGAAAGACCGGGTTTAGCCCATTCTAAATAACTGTCATGACGATTAAAAGTCGAAAAGGAAGACTATGGTTAAAGATCGGAGATCTTCACATCGTTTGGGCTATTGTTGATGTCTCGTTTGGGTCATACACCTAAGACGAGGTAATAAGTGGTGTTGTCCAGACGTACATGGAAATCGGTCGAATATGTGAGGACCTCTCTCCTATATTGGATATATGGGACGAGGAATAAGGTGCCTCCAGTTTCGTTCAGACCCAGAATGGACTTGTAAATGAATTGTATGTCGACATTGTAATATATGCTATATTCAGTGATCTCTGCTAAATATATATATCCGTTTGGTGGTGGAGAATTTATTCTCTTAGCTTAACACCTTTCTTTGAGACGTATGAGATTAGTGATTATATATCCATGGAAATCAATGGTGTGGTATGGGTTGACAATGTGGCATACTGAGATGCATGGATCAAAGCTTTTGTTGAAATGTAGAACTTTGTGGTTGGTGGTCAAAGCAAGGCCAATATGGTGAAGCTTTGTGTATGACATTAATTCGCGAGGTTCACGCCGTGGTATGAGTCAAAGACGAGCTAAGGGACAACATGGAGGATATGCGTTTCTTTCTAGCTAGATGTGGTGTCATGATATGGAGCCTAGACATTTTACTTATGTGGATAATGGAAGCAAGGGCCCTTGGATATGGCCGTACAAAGCTAAAATGGTCGACCTACTGACCAAAAGGTCTAATACGATCGGGAAACGTATGATACATGCATAAATAATTAGTGAAGAAAGGATGACCGACCCTGTCGATCCAAGCGCACATGCGTGTGATCCTGGGCATCTTGCTAGAGATGGTCTGAATTTAGTTAGGAGAGATTAATTGCTTTGGCTCATGATGGACATCTTGCTAGAGCTGGTCCTGGATATGTTGCTAGAGATGGTCCGAATTTGGTTAGGAGAGTTGTATACTGATGGCAACATAATAGGACGGGGGTATTATGACGATCCAGACTTCCCCGATCCCCGAAGAGAAGGAGGGGACCGAATTGTTTTGAGAACGCGACGCATCAGAACACGAACAATAGAACATTTCATTACTATTACAACAATTACATTAGAGTACAAGACTATATCAGAGTTCAAATAATATAAAACAGAAAAATATAAGAGATTTAAATTACAAAACAACGGAAAGTATATACATACATATAATGTGCAGTGGAAAACATCAACTAGCACAATTGAATGAAATACACGGATATAATGCCTTCCAAATATAGCTCCAGTTGTAATCCAGGTCCTGTAAAAAGAAATATCTGTGAAAACCAAAGTTACTAGCTGCCCATGTGGAAAGTATGGGCACCAAGATTTTAGGTAGAAACAATAAACTCTAAGTCAGTCATAGGACTGGTGTGAGAATTAAAACAGTTATTAACTTCATTTTAAAGTTGGGTAAATCAATAGACAACGTCGTATAAAACAGAACGGGTTTACCCTCATGAATACCAGTGCCTAAACAATAACCAATAATTGATATATGGATCTATAATGCATCATACAACATGCAATTTTCCAATCTACCCATTTAGGCTTAAACCCGAAATTTAGATTTTTCGAAATCCAATTCACTTTACAGAAATTATTTCTTTGGACTTTATTCCTGAATTCTTATTTCAAATCATTTGAAATACATGTCTGGCATTTATATCAAAGTAGATTTCACTTCGGGATCTCAAACCAAAATCTTTGGAAATATAAATTCCAAAACATCATATTGCATACAAACAGTATGCAACCAAATATTGGGAGGTTTCTCCCATCAACAAGGCAAAGGGCTTTCCTTAGTCACCCGATATATATATAGGTGCACCTCCCATGATGGAGCAGGCTACACTGTGCAATGCACCTCCCACCCCCTCAGGGAACTACACTGTCTGATGCTTATACTTTTAGTCGCATGGGTTACCCTAATCTTTAGCCACATACTAAATCATTTTATGTCCCAAAGTAGGGAAAATCGTTTCACAACATAATAATCACAAGTACTTTCAAACTATAGTTATAGTACTTCACATCAGAAATTCACACATATGATCAGTCACTATTAATCACATAACCTTTGAGCTCGTACATCTCAAAGAAGGGTGTTAAGCAAGAGAATAAATTCTCTACCACCAAACAGATACATAATCAATAACAACTAATCGGTTACGTGATGAACCACAATGTCAGGCACATAATATGTTTCTATATCATTTCAGAAACATTGGGTTTAGCCCTCGAAATCCTTTCTGTTTTATAAAACATTTTTTTAAAACATTCCCTATCCAAAATCGGGAAAACATTTCTTTTTAGTTAAGAAAATCTCTTTTCAAAGTCATTCATTAATTATGAAATAAACAACGTCACTAAAACATCTCATAGTCAAATCGTGAAGTGTTTCACAAGATGTTAGCATACACATATTTCTACCCAACCCATTGTTAAATGTAAAAGGATATTTTTCTCATATACTGGTCGAGCACAATCCAAACAAACAATCAATCACAATCAATATCAACAACCAATTATATTTGGTTTGTACCACAGCTCATGTTTTGGTTAATTACCATCCATTCATTTTGGAAATTAATCCTGCATTTACTCGGGTTAAAGAACAAATGTTATTTAAAACAAAATTCACGATAAAACAAAAATCATCTTCCATTCAAACGGAACCTTCACGAAAATCATAACAGTATATAATCAATATAAATTTCCGTATCGTACTAATACTATAAACAGAATAATGGCAAGGCCTTTTAAACTCCATAAATAGTAATAGTCTTCCTTCACAGAATCTCATCCTGATTATCACTAAATCAAATTCCATTCAGTTCCAATTTAATATATTAAATTGGAAGACTTTACTTTGGACAATTTCCATTAAATCTTAATTAAAAGATTTATTAATTCCAGATTATAACTTCACTGTTAATCGGGTTTTAAGAACAAACATTATTTAAAACATCATTCACAATGAACCCAAAATCAACTTCCATTTAATTCCAATTATATGTAATAATTGGAAAACTTCATTAATATTAATTAAAAGATTTATTGTTTCCTCAACTGGGTTTAAGAACGATGTTAATAAAGACAACATTCATGACAAACCCAAAATCCAATTTGATATTAAATACAAGGCTCTGAATAGAAATTGTATCGATTATATTCATTGTCAAATTCTGAAACTAACGGATATTGTATTAGGAATAATGATATTTATATCTTCCAAATTCCTCAATAGTATTCGTATGATCATGGAATCCAATATCGAAATATTCCGAAGATTATGTCCATTTAAATCCTTTCTAATTCATACGCTGGAAAATTCTGGTTATTTCAAAAACCATTTACAAATCCAATTTAATTATTTAAAAACATTGGATTATTATTCTAGTTAGTAACTAGTTCAATTAGATAAATATATCTTTTATCTTTTCAAAACATGGAATTTTTCATCCAAAATCTTTCCAAATCATATATTATGATTTTACGCAATTTTTCCATATTTTAGTAATTTTATTAAGGCCTTCACAGTCGGTTTCCAATAATGGCCACTGAACTGCATCCATAGCGACCTTTTCTGAAATTGTTTTGGACGTAATTTAGAATCCAACCATTCAAATTTAAATCTCTTATGTTCATTGGAAAGATCTTTTTGATACAAACCCAATGATTCCGGTTTTAGGAGAATCTGACAGTTGGATCTCCCGTTATGCCAATTCGAAGTTAATGGTCGAAATTGGCAAACGGTTGCTGCGCAGCGCGCTCTAGTCAAGCAATTTAAATATATATATATATATATATATATATATATATTTCATTGGTTTCCATTTAGAATGTTATTTATAAATCATTTATAAATTCGTTTTAAAACGATTTCAACTTCATTTTCAATTTTAAATCAAAATTGAATATTCCATATCATTATAATATTAAAATGATAATATTTTCAAAATATCAGATTTTGAAATCAAATCTCTTCGATATTCATTATAAAATGAATAAAATCGATAGAAAAATCCGTTCGAGTTAAAATGGCGCACATCTACTTAACTCAGCTTCATATATTTCAATATTTTCGCGTCCATCCAAAATCGGACATCAAAATCATATTTGATTCTTTACTGAATATTATTTTAAAATATTCGTTATTATTCTGAATTGGAATGCGACTCAATCAATTATCGTACAATTTCAGTTATATGGATTTCATACATCGCATGTATTCAACAATAATGATAAATTATCATTAAACATTCAATTCACATCCAGAGTGCAATTTACAATTGTATAAGCATTAAATAATTAAATAATGCTTATAGCAGTCCGTCAATCAATCGGTTGACATACAATTAAATCCAAAGGAGATGTGAATAAATTATCATCCCCAAACAACAATGAATTCAAATTAACCACTGGTTAATAAATTTAACAAATTCTAATTTGATTCGAATTATTTTTCTGATTAACCAATTTTCACTGTTTAAATTATAAATGTATATTTATAATTTAATTTCAACTACCACATTAATGTTAACATTGTTTTTAATATGTTAATAATCACAATCACAACACAATACAGTCAATTAAATCATCCATGGTTTTCAAACAATAGAGAATGTGAGCTAGCAGGCACCGTACAACATTTGTGATAATTAAAACATATAAAAATCATCATTGGAAATTGATACACTCAGTTATAAAATAAATAATTGTACAAATATTTTAGTGAGAGAATTATTACTTCAAAAACTGCAACAGCTTCCGTTTCTGTTTTGGTCAGTTCCACCACGTAGTGCACGAAATACTGTTCCAACGGACTTCGGCTTTTGAATTCTGACATCATATGAGGAAGTTACGATTTTTATAAGTTTTCACTATTATTATCTAAATATAATTTCAGAATTTATTATATTAATTAACCTAATTTTTTGTCCATCGTTCATCTTAGATCCAAGGCCCCTGGCCTTTCTCTCTTCTTCGTCGTTCATATTTCTTGTTGCTTACGAAGGAAAAACCAAACCCATGTTAACAGCTAGGGTTCAATCTCACATCGCCAGAGGACCGTCAGACTTCAATCGGGAAGTGCCACCTCGTCGCCGATTCCTCCTCCTTCCCATGCGTCTGACCACATGGCACTCGACAATCCCACTGACAACGAAATCGGCCACCAACCCCGCGACTTTGAGCACCAAAATCGATCCATTCACGCCATTAAACCTCATCCCCGCCATACAACTTATAGAGCTCGAACAACTCTTCAATATTGCAGTTAAAACTTTTTGAAAATATTTCTTGGACTAAAATATAAGAGGGAATTAAATCATGGTTCCAGGCGATTGATTTATTTATTTTTTGGCGCTCCAGGTTTGGTTGACCACGAGGAAATGATTCTAGGGTTTTTGACTATCTACAAGTGTATATATACCTTAGTTATATTAATTTAGTTCCAATTTTTATTTGTTTAACCTTCTGACTCCAAACGAACCCCAACGACTGTCGCCCTTAGCTAAATACCCTCATTCCGGACACAATGGGATAAGTTTCATAAGTCGGTTTAGCTGTTTCGATCAGTTTTTATCAAAATTAAAATATAAATTAATATAATGGTCAATATTAAATTCCAAAAATTATGAAAATTGAAATATAGCTATGTTTTGATGATACGGTCCTAACAAAATTAGTTTCTTCGAATTTGGAGACCATTTGAAAAATGAACTTTTGACTGGTCGATTAAATTTAAACTGAAATTGAAAACACGTTTAAATTTACTATGCCTACATATTAATTCCAAAAATTAAGAAATTTTAAACCTAACAATAATTTGATGTTCCGGATCCAACAAAAGTGGTTTCGTCGAAAACGGAGGTCGTTTTCAAAATGGTTATTTTTAAGGGCTGTATATTATTTAAAATAAATATAAATTCCATAGCGACTATTCTTGTAACAACCCGAATTTATTAACGTGTCGAAACTAGAAATCAGGGTATAATTAAATTTTAAAATGAGAACCATGGAAAATGGGTTGCGCCATTGCGTTCGTCTCAGAATTCTACATGAAATAGAGTCTGAGTTTTCGAAAATCGGAGTCCGATGAAGAAGTTATGGCCTGTAGAAGATTCAGCAAATTTTAGGCAGCACAGGACCAGGCAGGTTGACCTGGGGGCTAGGTCGACCACGTGGTCGACCTACCCCCCAGGTCGACCATATGGTCGACCTCCACCCCTACAGGTTGAACTGGTCGGCCTGTTTTGACCCAGAACTCGTTTTTGAAGCCTGAGACATGTTTTGATGGTCCGGATTGATTCTAGGGTTAATCTAAGGACCTAAACTAGTTGCTACACATATAAAAACACCCTTAGACCCAACCTAATTCACAACAAATCATTCTTACACCTAAATGCTGCTAAAATACCTCTTGAACCATGGCTGCCATCTCCAAATCAAATTACAAACATTCAAACTCAAATCAACTCAAAGAACAAGGCTTCTACAATGATTCAAGACAATAAATCAACAACGCTGTGACATTTTTACAACAAATTCAGTTCTTAATTCATTTGCCATTTTCTGTAAGTTCTAGCTGTTTTTAGATTTAAACATTTAAATTACAATATGGCCATGGAATAAAGTGGAATTGGAATTAAGTATGTTTATTGATTTAGATCTATTTCTGTTGCTTCTTGAATCTTGAGTTTTGAGACTTTTCTATGTTCATTCTCATGTCAAGCTTATGATCTATTCAGCCTGTTATAAATCAGTTTTTCTTGATTCATATTGATATTATTATCAATATCTATCTTTTATGCCAAAGATGATGTTTCTACGCCAGTTTTCTCTCTATGTTGATTGTTATACAAATTCTACCTTCCCCTATTTATTTTCTTTTGATGAACCTAGGTCAATTTCGGACCTAGGCCTAAACCGCGATTTGCGTACGATTGAATATGGGGAAATATGGGAATGTTGTCTATATTGGATATATATGTTTGGTAAAATTGATGGCATAACATGAAATTGGAAATTTGGGGTAATTGTCAATATAATTGAAATTGCAAGTTTGGCCATTGGCATAATTAAATTGGCATGAAGTGGGCATAATGAATTAGCATGTAAATCAAATCACGAGTTCAGGCCTATGTAAATTAAATCAAAAGATTAGGTTTATGATTGGGCATAAGTAGAATTGGGACTTTGAACGTAAAAGCAATTGTAAACTTGATAATTGGCATAAATATGAATTTGGGTAACTGGCGTGTATTGAAATAAAAAGGATTATAGTTTGGGATAACTACATCATGAATCTTGATTTGGGTTTATTTGGGCATCAAACTTGATACATGTAATCTTGGCTAGAACTTGATATGGGTAAAATGGCATAAACCTGGCATACATGTAAATAGGTAAGAATTGGACGTATGTAAACTGACTAGAATTGGGTATATATATATAAATTGGCATGTAATTTTGGAACTTGGGCATATGTTAATTAATATGTAAAGTTGGGAATTTGAAACATGAAAATGACTGTGTATTGGATAATTGACTTGAACACGAACATGAACATTTCTATATGTTAAACACATGAACTGATATTGGGGTTTTGAGGGGAATACTACCATTAATGAACCTTTGACACGAGGTTAGACTCAGTTTGTGGTGTAAATCTGCCCGGAACCGCCCGGCAAATCCAGTAGCCACAAAGTGTCAGTCTAATGTGAGAGGTCAAAGGTCGAATTGTAGGCGTAACGATTTATGACACGAGGTTAGACTCGGTTTGTGGTGTAAATCTGCCCGAAACCGCCCGGCAAACCCAGTGGCCACAAAGTGCACGGTATAATGTGAGAGGTCATGATTCGTTCGTCATAATGAATGAATTAAGGAATATTAACCATAATAAGACGTGGGTATGGTTAGAGGTTTAGGTGGGATGACATGGAAATTTGACATGTAAATGTGGACCTAACCGGTATGAGTTAAGAACATGTAAAACTTATAAATGTGGGCTTAACCAACATAACTGTTAATCAGATCAATGGGTGGGTTAAGTAATATGACTAGACTAATGACACTTAACCGATATGACATGAATGGGTGGGTTAAGTAATATGACTAGACTAATGCCACTTAACCAATATAACATGACACGTGACAGGGTTAAGTCAACTTGAACATATAGATAATACTTAACCAACTTAGCATGATACATGGGCGGGTTAAGCCATGAATTATTTGAAATACTTTACCAATGCAATCTGACGAATGGGAGGGTTAAGTTAAATGGGTTGGTTTAACTTGAATGGGTTAATAACACCCAACCAATATAACCTGATGTGTGGTAGGGTTAAGTAAATACACGAGGGTAACACTTAACCATTATAAAATGGCTAGTGGATGAGGTTGAGTTAACATACACTTAACCAATCTAAAGTGAGGTGTGGTAAGGGTTAAGTTAACACAGGGGAGAACGCTTAACCGATATAACAAGACATGCGGTACGGTTAAGTAACACAAGAGAGAACACTTAACCACGGTATCATGATGGGGGTGGGGTTAAGTTAAATAGATAACACTTCACCAACCTATGGGGTATACGAATAGACCCTAGGAAAACCCTAGTAGCGAGACCCGTTTCAGCAGTAACCCACATTAGGTATCAACGGTACCCTAAGCTAGGCAAGGTGGGGCACGATTACTGGGCTGATTGTAAGCGGTCAAAACGGCGGCAGGGGATGCAGCGGTGCAGGTTCCAACGGATTACGGGCGTGCACGTATTCCATAGTGGGAAATTTAGCCACTGGGCATCAGTAGATATAAAGTTGTGCATTAAAAAGGGTGTCGGGGTTGCCATCCTAGGGATTGATACACCCTAGGGTGGGACCAACACAGGTATCAACGAGTAGGGGGCTGCAAGAACTAGGTCGAGTAGGAGCCGATCGATTAGGGTAGTAAGGATACATCTAACACATTTATGGCAATTGGGCTGGTTGAGGTGAAAATCCTCATATTAGATGTAGTCCTGAAGGCTACCACAACTACGGGGTTGGGATAACCTTAGTATATAACACATATGAAACATTGTAAATAAGAGCCGATCTATTAAGATAGGTGCGGTGGGGACATGAAACTGTCAATATGAGGTGGGACCCTCATCGTGGGATATGTACCTATAAAAGTATCATGTGGGTTATGGGGGATCACTTATCTTGTAATTAAAACTTAGTAAACTAATTGAAATGCTAGTTAGGTGGTGCAGAGAATATAGGAAATCAAGGAAAATAGTGAAATGGTGAAGCTTAGAAATCTTGCGAGGTTATACTTATTAGAAACCTTGCAATGTGATACTTGGTAGGAACCTTGTGATGATACTCTTAATAGGAAGCATGGGATGTTATACTTGATTCATCGTGCCTGTAGCTTACCTTGTCATCATGCTTATGTTTACTTTCAGTTTATTCATGCCATATTATCTTCACCTGTTTTTATGCTGAAAGCCACTAGTACTTACTCAGTCTTTATGACTGACCCGGTTTGTTTCGCCTCTTTTTCTTCCATTTCTCCCCCTCCAGGTTCGCAGGGTGGGAATACAGCTTAGTTCGGATCTTACCAAGCTCCAAGGCTCTTTCATGTACGGCTTGGATTTCCCTTGGCTACGGCTTGCTTTGCTTTATTGGGGAATATCACAATTTATTTTTATGCTTCTTTGTTTTCGAGCAAGAAAGATATTTTAGCTATGTAATTGGGTATTGGAAGTTGTTGGGCTTTTATTATAAACAATTATATTTAATAAATGATTTGAAGTACTTCCACTTTACTTCCCGTTGTTTTATATATATGTCGGTCTTGTAATATTTCTGTTCCAATACCCATACTACTCTACTGAAGTTAAGGCATTCCCTTTGTAAGTGACCTTAACGGATGTGGGGTCTTACAATTCTAAATTTTAATCTGGACATAACTTACAATTTATAAAGTGAAAACTCAATTTCTTACATTCATTAGAAAGATATAGTTAAATAGATTCTAACATTTCTTACTTCATCCAAATCTGATTTATATTGAATTATGCACATTCATTCAAAGTTTAAAATCGAATTTTCAAACTACCTCGCCATTTCAAGCTCGTTTTATAATTAAAATAAATTTATATGTTCTAATTTTGATTTAAATAAATTCAAATCATTAATTCTCAAAATAAATCATTTTGAATTCTTAAAATCCATTTAATTAATTAAAAATAAAATTTGAAATTGGTTCCAAATTTTGGGTTATTACAATCTCCCTCACTTAAAATATTTTCGTCCTCGAAAAGGAAGATAGGATCGGAGGTTGTTTACTTAATCAACTCCACCTTCGCTTGACTCATGTTCTTCAACTTTTCAGTTTCTAAGAACTTTCTAATTTATCAAAAATTTGGCTAACACCCTGAATTTTCGAAAAATTTCGCCATAACCTCCTTATACGGGGAGGGTTTGAAAAGTTTATTGGGTCGTGTTAGGCACCCGATAAATCAATAAAAAGAATACACAATTTTTGTGACCAATCTATGCCCAAGGAGACGTGTAAAAAGGTTGAAATCTCATATCTTGCCCCCATGTTGGAAATTAAATAACTATATGCCGTAACTAAAAACAAGAGAGACGTGAATTTTTGTCATCTCCAGACCTGTGTAGGGTTTTTATTAAATCCTTCCCCGAGAACCTTTATATGTTCATTAAGAAACAAAAGGAAAGTATATGGTGAATTCTGGAATAGATGACGAGTCAGCAAAACATTTAATTATGGCTATGTTTATCCTGCTGTGCCACGTCACAATGACGAGTCAGCAAAACATTTAATTATGGCTATGTTTATCCTGCTGTGCCACGTCACAATGACACAGCCATATTTCACTTACCCAGAATAATGTATTTTACCGTTACATTTACTAGTATATATAACAGGTCTTTCTGTTCTACCCTGTATCAATAAAAAAAACAATTTCTTATTGAATAAAATGACAAGCTTTATAATTCTTCCAACTGTAGTTCCTCCTTTCCATCTGAATCTTCAGCTTTGTTAACTTGGTATCAGAGCCAGCAACAGCCTAACGGCTACAACAATTCAAGTTGATTGAAATCAAGAAAGAACCATCTGGAATATCCCATCATACAATTCTTGAAAATCCTCAATTCAAAAGGCATCAAAAGTTCTCACCACTTACCTGCATTTTGTGGACCCAGATCTATGATCTATAATCATGTCTGAAGAGAACTCTGCTACTTCCAACATCAATGCTACCATGCCATCTGCCGAACAACTGATCAAAACAATCATCAGCCCACAAAGCCAATTAATCACCATTCAAATTGAAGAAACCAATTATTTATTGTGGAAACTTCAAGTAGAAACTGCCGTGCAAGGTTACGGACTGGAAGGCTACTTATATGGCACGCTATCAACTTCAGCAAGATATATAACTGACAAAGAAAACAGAGTCATTAGCAACGACGAGTATACAAAATATCATAGATAGGAAAGACTCATCAGTGCATGGCTGTTGTCATCCATCAGTCCAAGCCTACTATCTCAAGTCATAGGCTGTAAAACAGCCAATGATATATGGCTAACCATGGAGAAAGTGTTCAATTCACAATCAGCTGCAAAGTCGCTATTTTATAAAAGACAACTACAAAACTATAGAAAACAAAACCTAAGTATGAGACAATACATATCCAAAGTTAAAAATATCTGCGATATGTTGAAGGCTGCTGGCAGCAACATAGATGAATCTGAACATGCATTGTCATTACTAAATGGACTGGGAGATGAATATGAAGCCGTAGTAGCCGTCATAACATCACAAAAGGCAACACCGCCACTGGACGATGTCTGTGCTATACTACTCTCTCATGAAGCAAGGATCAACGACAAAAAGCCATCAGAAAGTGAATACTCACTGAACTTCACTACTAGTAACAGAGGGAAAAATCAAAGTAACAGGTACAACGACACTGGTCAAAGAGGTGGTTACAATAACACTAGTCAAAGAGGTGGTTACTCTAATCGTGGACGAGGACGTGGCAGGTGGAGCCCTAACAACAGACCTAAATGTCAAATTTGCGAGAAAATTGGACACACTGCGGTGAAGTGCTACTTTCGATCTAACTCAAACCATGTACCAAATCAAGGTAACAACAGTCAAAGAGGAAGCAATCCTAATGTCAACATGGTTGTGTCTCAAACAGAAGGGATGAATCAAAACAATAACAGCAGAGCTTATAGTCAAAATGACAAAGCCAAAGGAGAAGACATTCAAGAAGACAACTGGTATCCAGACTCGGGAGCAACAAATCACATCACTAGCAACTTGGAAAATCTTACTCTCGGAAACAAGGAGTATCGAGGTAATCAAACTATAAGCTTGGGTAATGGTAAGTGCGTAAAAATTTCTCACACAGGAAATGCTATAATTAATGGTAAAAAACAACTATATTTAAATAACCTACTTAGGGTACCCAATATTAAGAAAAATCTGATAAGCGTATCACAATTTGCAAAGGATAACAATGTTTACTTTGAATTCTTCCCGAAATATTGCTTAGTCAGGGACATACTGACTAAGGAAATTTTATTGCAGGGTAATACTATTAATGGACTGTATCAGTTTAAAGTTGATGGTCAAGACAAAAATACTAAAGAGAAAAGCTGCTACAATTCTGTCATGCTACTTGAAGAAAATAATAAAAGTATTTTTGATACATGGCATTACAAATTGGGTCATGCTAGTGTAAATGTAGTCAAAACAGTTCTTAGGAATAATAAAATTGCTTTTGATGATATATCATATCCCTACATTTGCACTTATTGTCAAATGGGCAAAAGCCACAAACTACCGTTTACAAACTCTTTAACTAACTACACACAACCATTTGAATTAATAGCTATTGATCTATTGGGACCTTCCCCTGTTTGCACCGACTTTAACTACAAGTATTACATTTCATTTGTGGATGCTTGCACTAGGTACACCTGGATTTACTTCCTAAAAGCAAAATCTGACACTTATGCTACTGTTGTTAATTTTTCTAATATGGTTGAAAATCAGTTCAATACCAAAATTAAAGTGTTGCAATCTAATGGTGGCTCTGAGTATAAGATCCTAAGTGAATTTTTCAAAACTAAGGGAATTATACACAGAACCACTTACCCCTACACATCTGAACAAAATGGCTTAGTAGAAAGCAAACACAGACACATCGTGGAGACTGGACTAACTTTATTGGCTCATGCATCGCTACCACTAAAATTTTGGTCAGAAGCTTTCAACACTGCCGTATACTTAATAAATAGAATGCCTACAACCGTGTTGAAAGACTTTAGTCCCATTGAAAAACTATATCACATCAAACCAGACTACCAAAGTCTTAAAACTTTCGGATGTTTGTGTTTCCCATACTTAAGACCATACAACACAAATAAATTAAATTTCGGATCCAAACCATGTACATTTATTGGATATGCTACGAAGCAAAAAGGATATAGGTGTATAGATGAAAATGGCAGAATTTTCATCAGTAGACATATGGTATTTAATGAAGAGGTATTTCCATACAAGAGTTCAGACATCAAAACCACAAATAAAGTAATCACAGGTAAGAGTAGCATACCTGGCATACCATACAATACAGACTCTCTAGCAGGTACTAACAAAGCAGTGGCTGTTGAGGGCAATCGAAACTGCACTACCGGATCAGTTACACCCAATACCAGCAATGAAGAGCCAATCAGTCTCGCCAACTACTCACCTGAAAGACAACAACAAGAATAAAATGAGAGCCAAAACATTGAAAGCGACATCAGAAGTACAACAAACAATAATATACCAGCAACCATAGTCAATCAAGAAAGCCAATCAGAGACAAAATCATCAACAAATATTGGGCACCAGATGATAACCAGGGCTAAAAGTGGTATTTTTAAACCAAAATTGCTCGTAGCAACTATCAACTCAGATGAACCAGTTACATACTAGCAAGATTCACAATATAAAAACTGGAGAGAAGCTATGGACGAAGAGTATAAAGCTCTGGTGAATAATCAAACATGGGAACTTGTTCAACTACCAACCAACAAAAATTTAATTGGATGCAGATGGACATATAGAACAAAAGGAAATCCATATGGATCTGTTCAAAGATACAAAGCAAGGTTGGTAGCTAAAGGATATACACAAGAATATGGATTTGACTACAATGAAACATTTTCACCTGTAGTCAAACCAGCTACCATAAGACTAATTCTCACTATTGCTCTCACCAAACAATGGAATATAAAGTACTTAGATGTCAACAATGCATTTCTCAATGGAGTGTTACAAAAGGAAATCTACATGCAACAACCAGAGGGCTACATACAGAATCCAAATTATGTATGCAAACTGAAGAAAGCAATTTATGGTCTAAAACAGGCTCCTAGAGTATGGTTCGACAAATTAAAATCAACTCTAGTGACACAGGGATATCGGCCAACTAAATCTGACACTTCATTATTCCTCAAATCAAATAATTACTATACAACATATGTACTAATATATGTTGACGACTTAATAGTAACAGGAAACAATGAAGGTGAGCTAAAGCAACTGACTCAGTATCTAAATGAGCAATTTTCAATAAAAGATCTCAGCAGTCTATCATATTTTCTGGGAATAGAAGCCCAAAGAAGATCAAAAACAGAAATGGTTCTCAGCCAAAAGAAGTACATAACTGAACTCCTGACAAAGACTGATATGTATGAAGCAAAACCTCAACCAACAACCATGATATCTAGTCAGCATCTCTCTAAAAACAGGGGAGAATCTATAAATAATATAAAGCAGTACAGAAGTGTTGTGGGAGCATTGAAATATGCAACCATAACACGACCAGACATTTCATTCAGTGTTAACAAAGTTTCACAATTTTTGCAGGATCCAAGGGAGAACACTGGAAAGCAGTAAAGCGAATACTGAGATATTTAAAGGGGACTATACAGTATGGCTTAACAATAATAGGAGGAAAAGACTTAAATATCACAGGATTCACTGACTCAGACTGGGCAGCAGATCCCGATGACAGAAGATCAGTAACAGGGTATTGTATCTATATAGGGGACAATCTTATATCATGGACATCGAAAAAGAAACCAACAATTTCAAAATCAAGTGCGGAAGCGGATTACAGAAGCATTGCCAGCGCTACATCAGAAATAATATGGTTGCAATCAATATTAAAGGAGCTAAATTTATTAAACAATCAAAAAGCAACAATATGGTGTGATAATCAAAGCTCGATATACATGACAGCTAATCCTATTCAGCACGCATGAACTAAACACATAGAAATCGACATTCACTTCGTTCGAGAGCAAGTAAAGGAGGGAAAGTTACAAGTAAATTACATACCGTCTTACCATCAAAAAGCTGACATACTTACCAAGGCTCTCTCAGCTAAAAACTTTACTAGACTACGCGACGCCCTGAACATCAGGCCAATCGACACGAAATCAACGTCGAGTGTAGCTAACCAGCAACCAGAACTTCAAATCGACAGCTCGAAGCCAAATATTAAAGCTACAGCTCGAATGACAAGAGAGGAAGACTCAATTGAGGCTCACAGTTCAGATCCAGCACACTTAAGTCAAGTACGAAGTGAATGGAGAAAAGATCAGAAACAAACTATGGTTCGACATGGCCAACCCTAGATTTGAAAGGGGGAAATAAAAGGAAAGTATATGGTGAATTCTGGAATAGAAGACGAGTCAGCAAAACATTTAATTATGACTATGTTTATCCTGCTGTGCCACGTCACAATGACGAGTCAGCAAAACATTTAATTATGGCTATGTTTATCCTGCTGTGCCACGTCACAATGACACAACCATATTTCACTTACCCAGAATAATGGATTTTACCATTACATTTACTAGTATATATAACAGGTCTTTCTGTTCTATCCTGTATCAATAAAAAAAAACAATTTCTTATTGAATAAAATGACAAGCTTTATAATTCTTCCAACTGTAGTTCCTCCTTTCCATCTGAATCTTCAGCTTTGTTAACTTTAAGTCCATAGTCAGTCTTCTGTTAACCTGTAATTCAGTCCTCGCCATACAAGCATCTCGCCCGTATCGAAATCCAAACCTCGTCATATAAGCACCAAATGCTTATATGGAGTATGATATGATATGTTGCCTTCATGTAGTATTTCATGCGGTGTAGTTCATAATTTATTTGTCGCTATCCTATGGCGTACGCTGTATTTCACATAGAGCAACCATCACAGTGCATCAAAATACATTCACAGTAGTTGATATAACAATAAAATTGCGCAACTAACTCATTAAGGTGCACCTCTTTGTCGGACACGCAATATATTTCTCTGTTCAACAATAAATCCATAACCTGCTCAGCATTTATATATACGTACGTATCTATCTAATAAATAAATCCAATTCGAACTAAATTTTCTATTCAGCTCTATATTATATTTGGTTTGGTTTTATTTATCATTCATTCTCATATGGGTTTTATCATTCCAATATTTTTATTAATCAAACTAATAATCACACATCACAACCAGCAATCAATTAATTGATTAGCTTTTCAAATATATAACTTTATATATACTCAAAAATCCTATTTCAAGATCAAATCACAAACAATAAATTCTAACTAAGGTTTTGGTTCTCACATGGAAATATATAGATATCCCACTTTTGAAACTCGAACATAGATACTGATGATGTTCGGACATCCCCAGAATCATCCCTGGGAGACTTAGTGTGATTCTATATCTACCTAGTATATTTGAGACTTCGAATACACGTGGATCAGACGTATACACAAAACCTATTTGTACTTGATAGTCCAAAATTAATATAAAATAAAATAATCAAATACGTATAATAAGATATAATTTTCAAAACTAAATTCATTTTTACAATAATACTCTTCACACTCATTCTAAGGTATTACTAGCCCTATCTCTAATGAGTCATTCTATAGGACATTACTAATCCTACCTCTGATGAATTCTCTCATTCGGTTCTAATGTGCCTTGTTCTCCGAGCTTTGTAAACCAAAGCTTTGATACCAAAATGTGACGATCCAGACTTCCCCGATCCCCGAAGAGACGGAGGAGCCCAGGTTGTTTTGAGAACACGACACATCAGAACAAAAACAATAGAACATTTCATTGCTATTACGACAATTACATCAGTGTACAAGACTATATCAGAATTCAAATAATATACAGCAGAAAAATATCAGAGATTTAAATTACAAAACAATAAAAAATGTATACATAAATATAATGTGCAGCGGAAAATATCAACTACCACAACTGAATGAAATACAATGATATAAAGCTTTCTGAATATAGCTCCAGCTGTAATCCAGGATCCTGTAAAAAGAAATATTTGCGAAAACCAAAGCAACTAGCTGCCCATGTGGAATGTATAGGCACCTGGAGTTAGGTAGAAATAATAAACTCTGATTCAGTCATGGGACTGGTGTGAGAACTAAAACAGTTATTAACTTTATTTTCAAGTTAGGTAAATCAAGGATCCACGCCATATAACACGGAATGGGTTTGCCCCCATGAATACAAGTGCCTAAACAATAACCAATAATAGATATATGGATCTACAATGCATCATACAACATGCAATTTTCCAATCTACCCATTTAGGCTAAAACCCAAAATTTAGATTTTTCGAAATCCAATCCACTTTACAGAAATTATTTCTTTGGACTTTGTTCCCGAATTCTTATTTCAAATCATTTGAATTACATGTCTAGCTTTTATATCAAAGTAGATTTCACTTCGGGATCTCAAACCAAAATCTTTGGAAATATGAATTCCAAAACATCAAAATGCACACAAACAATATGCAACCAAATATCGGGAGGTTTCTCCCATCAACAATGCAAAGGGTTTCTTTCCTTAGTCACTCGATATATATATCGGTGCTATGCAGTTAAATCCCCGCTAAAGCCCCGCAAAATCCCCGTTATAGCCCATAGCACTCTTCAACTACTACGCTCTTTCTATTAGCGCTGATGAATAGTAGATCCACTGATAGCCCCGTTATTTTCTGCTACACCTGCTAAATCAAGGCTATTTAGCAATATTAATATACAAAGGATGATTTGACCTATTCTGTTCTGAAACAAACTTAAAAGAGTTAGTGTAAAGATCTAATTTAAGGCAAAAGTGCACTATATAAGGTTAAAATCTATAATAGTCATCAAATCTAATGTGCAAAAACACAATATTCTTTGATTTTGTTATATAATATTAATTAATATTCGTTTCTTCTACAAAAATGATGTGAGAATGGTAATTAATTAATTTTAAATATCTAGTTTTACATCTAATGAACCTTTTTATATATGCTCTATATCCCCGATATTTCCCTGCTTTATCCCCGCTACAACTTTTTGCACCTCCACCGCTATAGAACCGCTAAACGCTTTAACTAGTGCACCTCCCACGATGGAGCAGGATACACCATCCAATGCACCTCCTACTCCCATGGGGAACTACACTGTCTAGTGCATATACTTTTAGTCGCATGGGTTACCCGAATCTTTAGCTATATACTAAATCATTTTATGTCCCAAAGTAGGGAAAATTGTTTCACAACATAATAATCACAAGTACTTTCAAACTATAGTTATAGTACTTCACTTTAGAAATTCACACATATGATCAGTCACTATTAATCACATAACATGTGAGCTCGTACATCTCAAAGAATGGTGTTAAGCAAGAGAATAAATTCTCCACCACCAAACTGATACATCATTAGTAGCAACTAATCGGTTACGTGATGAACCACAATGTCAAACACATAATACTTTTCTATATCATTTCAAAAATGCTGGGTTTATCCCTCGAAATTCTTTCTGTTTTATAAAACTTTTTTTTATAAAACATTCCATGTCCAAAATTGGGAAAACATTTCTTTTTTACTTAAGAAAATCTCTTTTTACAATCATTTATTAATTTTGAAATAAACAACATTGCTAAAACATCTCATAGTCAAATCGTGAAGTGTAACGACCCTGAATTTTGGGGCCAATTTTAAAATTTTATTTTAGAAATTTTAATGAATTTTGAATAATTAAATTGATTTATTTGAAATAATAATGATGAAAAGTTTATTTTAATTGAAGTTAAAATATAAGAATTTAATTTATTTATAAAAGGAGTTTAAAACAGCACTGTAGTTCGAAATTTTGACTTTGAACTTTGACTGACTGTACAGAATGCAAAATAAATCGGAATTGAGCGAAACAAGAAATATCTAAATCTGTTTATTCATATCTTTCTAACGAATCTGAAAAATTGAAATTTCATTTTAAAAATCAAAAGTTATGTCCAGTTTAAAATTTAGAAAAGTCGCTGTAGAATTTATTTATATTTTAATTAAATATATGGCCCTTGAAAATAGTCAATTTTCAAACGACCTCGGTTTTCGACGAAACCACTTTTGTTGGAATCGGAATGTCGAATTATTGCTAAGTTTAATTTTCCAGAATTTTTCGAATTAATATGTGAGCGTGGCACAAGAAACTGTGTTTTGCCAATTTCAGTCAAATCGGGTCGACCAGAAAATGACCATTTTTCAAACGGTCTCAGAATTCGATGAAATTAGTCTTGTTAGAACCGTATCGTCAAAAGAACGCCAAAAATAATTTTTCTGTAATTTTTAGAGTCCGTATGTGGCCCCGGCATATTTAAATGTACGGTGGAAGTTAAAATATTAATTTAATATTGTAATTTTAATAAAACACACAACAAAATTTGAAATTGGGCCACGAGACCTGTCCCATTGCGTTCAGAAGGCGTCAAAACCTTAAGAACGACAGTGAGCAGGCCTAATTCTGAGTTCGGAGCTAAGCGGACCTTCAGGGCTTAATTAATTAATATTTTAATATAAATATCCATTAAAACAAATCCCAACCCTAATGCTTTTACAGTGGCTGCCACTATTCAGAAAAATGGCCAGAAAGCTCCAGTTTTTATTCGATCATAACTCCCAATCCCTTAAGCAATTTCCAAACTTCTTGAAACCAAATCGAAGAACTCTTCGACCTTAACAATCTCAACGGTGGTGATTGGTTTTAAGGGCGCCTAGTGGCCGGATTTTGATCGAGAGGCGCGCAAATTGGGGATGGAAATCGAGGCAGGTGGCGCATGCGAGTATGGGGAGGCTCACGGTGTGGATCGACGGCGGGTTGGGCGTCGAGATGGTGGTCTTCAATCGGGCTCCGATGCCCTGGAAGTGCGTGCAACAGGGGGGTTCCAAAGTGGAGCGATGGGTTTGCTGGTGTTACAGGGAACGAAATAAGGAAGATGATTAACGGGTGATTAGAGGTTAAGTGTGATTTATTAATTAATTAATTAAATGGGTAATTAATATAAGAAATCAAAGTTTAAAATGTCATAACTTCTCCATTTCAATTCAGAAATTAACGAAACAAGTTGCGTTGGATTCGTATTTCCGAGCACTACATCATGGGATGGACTAGAACTGATTTAGAGCAAACCAGAATTCAAGGAAAATTCAGATCTGAGTGGTTGGGTGAGAATTCTATTTTAAAAATAGGATTATTTATTTATTTATTTAATTCACTACAAAATCTATATTCATATTATATGAAATTCATGTCGTTGCTGCATAGATAATTATTTCCATGTTAATTGTTCTGTTATGGATGTGATTCAGATTTGCTGTTATTGTTAGTGAATGATTGTATGTGATTTCCCTTTTGTTCATAGATTAGAAATTTAAAGTTGATTGTACGTGATAATTGTGAGTAAAATTGTAGATCTGAACTCTATTTCTAAATCAATGTATAAAGGATTCAACTTTGTTGTATATAATGAAAGATTGTAACTTTGTTTATAAGAAAAGATGGTAAGATTTTTTTATAGAATTAAGGATTGTGATTTTGTTTTATCATAAAAGATGGTAGGTTTGTTTATAATTAAAAAGATCTTACCTTTCTTTTTAATAAAAAGATTCCACCTTTGTTTGTTAAATAAAGAGGTCACTCTTTTTATTATAAAATTAAAAGATATCATTTTTGTTTGAAAGAAAAAGACATTATTTTTGTAAAAAGGATAGACATTATTTTTGAAAGAGAAAAAGAAAGACAAATATAATATTTTCATTTATTTTGTTGGATATAATATTTTCATTCATTTTGTTGGATATAATATTTTCATTCATTTTGTTAAATATATAAAAAGAACATGTTTTTTTGAAATAAATTTGTTAACATATAAATTCACTTTTTGTATGTCATTAGAAATGAAATAAATTTGTTAACGTATAAATTCACTTTTTTTATGTCATTAGAGATGAAATAAATTTGTTAACGTACAAATTCGCTTTTTATATGTCATTAGAGAACAAATAAATTTGTTAATTCACATTTTGTATGTCACTTGAGATGGAAAAATTGCATTTTCATAATATGATAAAAGGAGATAAAAGAGTTATACTCTTTATATGTATTGTAATCAAAGAGAAGAGGAAAAAGAAATGTTTACAATAAAAATCCATTTTTATTGTAAATGAAGAAAATATAAAAATAATCATTATTTGACAAAAAGGACAAAACGACATTAAAAGTTTCATTTTTATGTCATTTTGGAGAACTAGGAAATGTTCATTATTCAAAATAATAACAAGTTGACAATGAGATAAAAGTATTCATTGCTTATCAAAGGTAAAAGAATAACAAAATATTCATGTTGTCAAATATAAAAGAAAGATAAAATTTAAGAATGACAAAATATTCATGTTGTCAAATATAAAAGAAAGATAAAATTTAAGAATGACAAAATATTCATTTTGTCAAATATAAAAGAAAGATAAAATTTAAGAATGACAAAACATTCGTTTTGTCAAATGTAAAAGAAAGATAAAAATACAAGAATGGCAAAGATTTATTTTGACAAATGTAAGAGAATGACAAAAATATGCATTAGGATGAAGTTACATTTTTTTTAGAAAGTGTAGATTAAAATAAATATATTATAGTTTTGATGTTGCATTACATTGCATATGAAAAGAAAATACATTTATTTGTTAATGGCATACATTGCATATGAAAAAGAAAATACATTTATTTGTTAATGTCATATACTGCATATGAATGAAATATTTATTTGTTAATGTTGCATTTCATTGCATATGAAATAAAGTATATTTATTTGTTAATGTTGCATGCATAGTATATGAAATGAAATATATATATTTGTAAGGTCATATATGGCATATGAAATAAAGTGCATAGTTAAAATCATACCTTTTGCATATAAAGCGAAGTATTGTAAATGTCATTTAGAAAAGAACAAAAATTCACATTTTTGTTTAAAGAAAAGAACAATAATTCAAATTTTTGTTCAAAGAGAAGAAGAGAACAAAATTTACATTTTTGTTTAATTTAAATCCAAGATAAAAGATTACATTGTTGCTAAATATAAATAAAAAGAGGAAAGTTACCTTTTTGTTTTAATGTAATTAAAGAAGAAGATTTACATTTTTATTTAGAGGAAGGAAAAGATTTCAATTTGAAACGAAATAATACATTGGAATAAAAGATTATATTCTCCAATGTAATGAGAGGTTGAAATAAGTTTCACATTCTTATATAAGTGTGAAACCATATGAAGAATCCAAGGTGTAATAAAGAATTAGTAAAGTTACATTTTCTTAGTGTAATTAGTAAAAGTAAGAAAATTCACACCTTAATGTAAATAAATAAAAGTAAGAAAGTTTAAATTTTAAGGAATTGGATTTTTATTAAAAAAAGATAAAGTTAGAGATTTACATTTTTTATGCATATAGGTTAACACACAAGAATATATTATGTTTGTAATGAAGATTAACACAAAATTAACAATTTGGTTGCATGGGATGATTTACACAAATTTAGTCGTTTTGTTGTACTGAAGTTGAAACACAAAATATATTCATGTAAGTAGAATGGAAGTCAGGAAACAAAAGATATTTATTTTTGTTGTGATTGGAATGATACGCCAAATATACATTTTGTGTATAGGTTATGCATGAAAATTATAAAAATAAAAGAAACATTTGTTGTGTGTAATGATTCATTGGATGTAGATAAGAAGATTTGTTGGTTGCATAATTTAGAAAAAGGAAATGGATGTAGGATTTATATATAATTATTTATAAAGATTAGAATCAAACGATATGAAATGATTTCCAACATATATATATATACGAGGATTATTTGGAAAGTCCGAATTTATCTCATTCCAAATAATTTAAACGACGTTTAAAATTCAAGATTTGAGGGCGACGATAGAAGACCGACGATCTTCATATCGAATGGACGACGACTGCTGATGCCCGTGATTGGAGTAGCTACCTTGAAGGGGCTACAGTGGTGGCCGTCCGGACGTAGTGTTGATTTGTACGGATTTGGCTTTCGCTCAGACCCAGAGCATAAGTTATAAATGGATTGTGTGTTTGACATTGTACTCCGTTAATACCATGTTACTGATTTTCTGTCTATATATAAATGATTGGTAGTGGAGAATTTATTCTTTACTTAACACCCGTTTATATATTGATGGACGATCAATGGTACGGTATGGATTGATAATGTGGCACGCTAAGATGAAGATGATCAAGGCTTTGTTGAAAAGCAGGCCTTGTGGTTATAACGTGACTTCGCGAGCCTCACAAACTGGTAGAGTCTAAAACGGGCGAAGGGAACGCAGGGAGAGCAGCACGTTTCTTTCTAGCTAGAAGTAGTGTCGGTGCTTAAAACTGGCTGATATTTACTTATGTGTATGATGGAATGAGGCGCCTCAGATAGGTCCTATAGGACCGGGAAACGTGTGCTTAGGAATTGCCAATCCTCAAAGCTGTATGTGAGGACCGGCCCTGCTGTTTCCAAGGGTTCACTGCGGGGGATCCTGAGACATTAGCTAGAGTGTCTCGAATCAGTAAGGAGCTCCGCTCTAGCCTTGACTCATGATGGAAACCAAATTTCCAATACGACACTTACGGACTTGATTGTATTACTAGTTAGGAGGCATAATATATGGGTACTTATGCTTCCTATGATTGATACATTATGATTGAAATGTTTTATTAAAATAGATATACACTAATAATAATATCGTTTTTACGTATTTATCCTCTTTTAATCACCATAAGGTAAAACTCTATCCTCTGGTGTGCGTTGCATTGTGTGATGGGACCTGAGTCTTATGGTGGTTTCATTTTTCTAAAAAGCATTGCGTTATTTGACGATTTACTTTACTGTTATGCATAGCAATCCATTGGAGTAAACCCGTTCCGCGTTAGCGATGTGGTCCTTGGATTTGCCCTATTACTAGTAGTTATGTTAGTTAAGAATTCTCACACCAGTCCCACGACTGACTCGTAGTTTGTTTCCACCTTTGCAAACTCGGGTGCCCTCTTTTCCACGCGGGCAGTCTAGTAGTTTTTCTATAGGTTTATCTCTTGAGCAGGATACTGGATTGAAGCATAAAGCTGTGTCCAGAATATAGAAAAGACTTCCGCTGTATTAGTTTTGTTCAGCTGCAATGTTTTAAAATTATTGTAAAATCTAATTTTCCGCTGTAATATAATTCGATGTACTCTGATATTCTGTACTCTGATGTAAACATCTTGTACTGTTTATAAAAGTCTGCTGTTTTGTTCTGATGTGTTGTATTCCCAGAGTAAATGCATTCGAGAATTTCTAACTTTTGGGTCAGACCTGTGCGGTTTATGGTCGATTCAAAGGGTGGGAACTTTCGGGTCATTTCAGTTGGTATTAGAGCTTTGGTTAGCTCAAATCTTTGGGGTACAACTCGTTAGAACTAAAAAAAAGACTCATCAAAGATTGGATTAGTAATATCCAATAAGAATACTCATTAGAGATAGGATCAGCAGTATCCTAGAATGAGAAAACTCATTAGAGATGGGGTTAGTAATGCCCTAGAATGAGTTGAGAGTGATAGTTAATGTAACGACCCGCAAATCCGAGCTATCTGAGTTGACTAAAACACCACACGTCCAACCCAAATTGCACAGAAATACGAATCATTTTTAGAAAGAAGTTAGAGGATGAGAAATAGAAAGAAAGAAATATTAGAATAGAAGAAAAACGAAGATCACAAACTCACAGCGGAACGAATAAAATATATTATATAACATAACTTTTGAAATACAAATCATTAACTTTATATACATACCATCATCAGAGCACAACAGTCATTTCTGGAACAGTTATAAACATCTGTTTCCAGATACAAACAAGGTCCACAGCGGAATATATGATAGCCTATAGCTAACCGGTGAAGCCTCCTGCTTCCGGCTCCTCCAAATGAATCTGAAAAATCCCGACTACTTGACTGCCCGTACAAATTTGAGCACCCAAGAGTTTAGGGAAAACAAACAAAATAAACTCTGGGTCAGTCATGGGACTGGTGTGAGTAAACTCCAACCACTTGTTTAACTTTAAAAATCCTTTCAAAAGAAAAGATAATAGTAAGACCAGCCCACACATAAACCCGGACGGTTTTTACCTTACTATAACCCAAAACACTTTGATACGAAAATCTAGTGATATTATAATAATGTCTACATCAAGTAAATAACCAAATAGCAGAACGCTTGCATCTCACGCTCCACATATATAGTATAAAATCAAAAACCGCATGGCGCTTATTGGAGATTGGATTTCCAACATGACAAGGTATGGAACCACCTTCCGCTAGTGTATCTCTAGAGAGGAATACACTGGGTTCAACAAGAACATCTTGTAACCCGGCCCACACATGACCGACCACTCATTTCGCTTGAGTGTATCGAATGTATATCACCAACGGTTGGGATCAGCAACCGTCTCCCGACTGGGACAGCATCGAATAGAATAAGAAATTAAATGAACCTCTAGATAGGTGATTATACATCCTAATGGGTGCGACCCACATAGCCATGCTGCCTGCCCGATTTTTGTCCTTTCCCGGTTGTTGAGGTCTGAGGCTACGAATACTTACCATTCATTGATAGCACAATCACTTTGAATGCCACATTGTCAGATCCGTTAATCACTAGTTAAGTTTGCACAAATATTCTGGATATTATGCTAAGGGATAAATCCGTTGCAACCATATATATATTCATACAGACCAACCCATTTGATCATTGGAAATACTCTGTCAGACATTCGTCCATTTACGTTCGTTCTGGGATTGAACGAAACCGAAGGCACAATTTCTATTAATAGAAAGAGTCCTTGCACTTTACTCCGTCTTCAATATATTCAGCATACTTGGTTCGCAACGCTTATGCCGATACGGAGTGGTTCTTCGGATAATAATCCAACCGGTCTCTCCATATTGACAACGATGGTCAAAAACTTCGATAGTCTGTGATTTAACTATCGAATAAAAACAAGTGTTCATCCAAACATATCAAACAAATCACTGGGCTCTTTAATTAATATTTCATTAATTAAATCTCTTCTCCATTTCCTTATCAATATTTGTTACCCAAATATTTTCAATAACCATATTGGCCCTTTACGCTATTTGGAAAACATTTCCATATATCGCCTTCTCTTATGTCCTATACTTAGGAAATATATTTTATTTGAAATTGAAAACAATTCCAATCACTTATCTCTTTCTCGACTACTTTAACTATCCTCAGGAAATATTTACTTTTATATTTCCAAAATAACATTACTTGGGTTAAAACGAAAGCGGTATAAAACATCGTACGCCAACCCAAAATATTCTATTCAACTAACTATTATCCAACACTTCTCTTCGAGATTGGATCTTGCTATTTCTCCATTAAAAATGAAATCAATCAAGTTGGGATAAAATTACCTCTCAGACCTTAACTGAAAACATCCTCAACTTCAAAACGGCAAAACCACTAACCTCGAATAAACACACAATAAAACCCAATTATTCATTCTAAAACACGTGTATGGTTTGCTTTCTATTTCTAATTTATAGATTTCCCTTTTTGTTTACAATATTCTATTTTTGATTTCGTTTCCTTATCGAATTCTATATATATCGATATATAGATTTCTAATTGTCAAATTTCTTAAAAATATTCTAACTCCTTAAATTCCCGGAAAAATTCACCATAACCTCCCCTGTATCGGGAGCATCGGGAAATTTCAAATAGCTTCCCGGTACCTTCTCATTTTAAAAAGAAAAAGAAAAAGCCAAGCGGTTTGCCGATACGGCGCATGAAATCTCATATATGAATTAAACATGTACCTTTTTGTCGAGCACATAAATTTAAATCTTCATATACTTCATCCCATACCTGTCTCCTGTATGTCTATACCTGTCCAATTTAGTTCAACTTCATACACTCGTTAGACTCAATTCGTTAAAGTAACTCTTTAACTAACTCTCTGCCTATCTCGCTTGTATATTTGCATATACCACGTTTCAAATATATTTCCACTTACTTATCAACTAATTGAATTCAAATTTCAATTTAAGTTCTATATTCGATTTCGAATGTATATTTACAATTCCAAATTCACCTTTCAAAGTTTGACTTCAATTCAACACTCGATTAACTAATTCTCTTTGACTTAGTTAATTCTATTCAATAATCAAAAATATGATTATTGTTTCAAAATCATTTTCTTTACTTCACTTGAGTTCACATTTATTTTCTAACTCAAGTCTAGATTTTTAAATGGAAATTCGGATTTTTATTTGCTTAAAAATCCCTATATTTATTATAAAATCCATTATGGTTTTAATGGTTTCTGGCGCTGCACTTTTAAAATTTTGATTTTTGACATAACTCAAAATCTATTCGACGAAATCCAGATTTTTCTCTTTCATTAGAAAACTATTATTCAACCGGTCCTGACGATTCTTGTTTCAAAGAATTCCGACTTCAATTGAGTCCTGTATACTCAATTGAAGTTCGAGTCGCCAATTTACGAACTGCAGCGCTGCGGCGAGTTCGTTTTATCTATATTTATATATATAAACTTTTAAACTTTCGTTAAAATGAATCCAACTCCATTCTGATATATTTTAATATATTCAAATCCATAGTTTCAATTCCATTTGAATTCAATATTCAAATCCCATAGTTTAAATTCTATTTGAATTTCCCATATTCAAATTTCATTTTCCATCTCCATTTGAATTCTAATATTCAAATTCATTTCCAACACCATTTGAATTCTGATATTCAAACTCATTTTTTACACCATTTGAATTCTAATATTCAAATTTAATTCTCTTGAATTCACATACCATATTTTATTTCCTTGATTTCAAATACCACATTTTAATCTCCTTGAATTTAAATACCACATTAATTTCTATAATCAACTCCCTTTTGAATTGTTATATTTGAAATTTCATACTTGAATTTAAATAATCAAACTCCATTTTGAATTTCTATTTTAAATTCAAATATCCAAAACTCCATTCTAATACTATTTGAATTTCAAATACCACCTTTTAATTCTCTTTGAATTCCTCTTATTCAAATTCTTTTTGGATTCTATTTAAATCCTATATTTAAACTCCATTTGAGTTTTATTTAAATTCTTATATTTAAACTCCATTCAAATTCTATTTAAATTCTTATATTTGAATCCTCTTTATTTAAAACCCATTATTTAAATCCCATTTGAATTTCTTCACTCAAATCCATTTGAATTCCCTTGAATTCAAATTCCATTTCAAACCATTTGGATTTCCTATTCTACTTTGAAATCCTATTTTCAAAGTTTATTTCAAATTCTATTTTGAAATTCTAAATTCAAATCCCTATTTGAATTTCTTTATTCAAATTCTATTTCAATTCTCTTATTCAAATTCCATTTTGAACTCTCTTATTCAAATGCTGTTTGAATCTCTTATTCAAACTCTATATTTAAAATTCCATTTGAACTTCCATATTCAAATTTCTATATTTGAATTTCATTCGAATTCTATATCCAAATCTCTATTTGAATTTTCTTTATTTGAATTCCTTCGAATTCAAATTCTATTTTTATCCCTTTGAATTCAAATTCTATTTTTATTCCTTTTGAAGATAGATTTCCCATTCCAATTTCACACTTGTATTTCTATTTCTGAATTATCAAATGATAATTCTTTTCACTTCATTTATAACTTCGTTATAAAAGAATTATTTATAAACTTCGTTATAAAAGAACTATTTATAAGCTTCGTTTATAAAGGAACTACTTGTTTTATTTTTCAAAAACAAGTTTATATTTTTATTCCATTAAAAATTCAAATTCTATTTAAAAATAGAATTTCCCCTTTTAAATCTCAAATATCCTTCCATGATATTTTAAATAAATTAACACTTAGCCCAGTGATATTTGAAACAATCAAATCACCCAATTTTCAATCATTTTATTTTTAACACATCATATATGAATATATGAAATCAGCAAACAACAAACAGATAATATATTTTTGAGGAATCCAGTTGGATCCCTCCAACCTGTTTTCCTGCATCCACAGATGTTAGCACATAAATAATACCCATTCTGCTTCGTGGCAGAATGTCGCGGTATAGAAGGTCATCCACTAATCATAGCGTGGGGCGTATAGGGTAATCATCCGCTATGAAACTGCGGGCATCCGCTAATGAGACTGCGAGAATCCAACCAATCAATCAACCCAATATATATATATATATATATATATAGCCTAAATAACTAATATATATATAACAACCAGAAAGCATTCACACAAGAAACAAACAATTATTTTTAATGAATAAAAATAATTTTAAAGGTGAGTGAGATTTACTCACCGTGATTTCTATTTACCGAATATCCAGTTTATTTCCAATATCGTTGCGTCTATGCATATATCTGAATTGTATCTAGTACCTACGATAAATTGATTTAATTTATCGATTAAACATTTATTAATTGAAAGACTAACAATGAATAACTAAATTGTTCTATGTATATTTAAATCCCGTTAAAAACATATATATACCTTGTTCCCCTTTTTTTTCGTCTGAACGCAACTCACAGCAACCCAATTGCTATCACCGTTCAACCAACCAAGAACCCCAAAACCGTACCCTAAATCTTCAGACCTTCCTCTCTAAAAATCGAACTCCTCATGTGGTCATTTCCATTTGCTGCCTCACGATTCAGTACCCTCCACGCCTCACAGTTCAATACCCTGGAACCATCATTAATGCCATTACCAACATCGCGCCCAACTATGAACGCCTCAAATTGATGCTGAAAGAAATTCGAAACCTTATCACTAAATCGCGATCTTCCTAGTTGCTAACGAACCCCATACTCGTGTTGCCCACTTCGGTTATTCACAGCTTATCGCGACTGTCCACGTCTCGCCCACCTCAAATTGACTAACAGCAGCTCGCAAATTTTGAACATCGAGCCCTTCAAATCCCCTGCCTCTCCAATTATGAACGCCAGTCTCAAAAACCCCAAATTCCGAAGTCCTCTAGTCTCAGCCTAAGCTGAGTCGAACTCGAGCCCTAAAGTGCGATTCCTTATCGCGCTACAATCGATTCAAACGCGGTCTTTGATTCGAGAAATGGGGAGGAAGGAAGATTTAGAGGGGAGCGGTTTTTCTTTGGATGATTTTAAAGGAGGATTGGCTTCAATAAAATGCTGAAGCGGGAAAAAAATAGTGGGGAAGGGAAAAGGGGTTGCGTATTTATAAGGGGGAAATGAAAAAACAGAAGTACAAATGCCATTAATTCCCTGTTTTTCTTTGTATCGAAGGAATGAAACATAAAGGACATGAAGTGAAACGAAGGAGACGTTATAGCTTGGGGTAGGTTTGCAGTGTACTTCGTTTACTTAAGGAGGAAGGAATTTATTTTATTTGGTTTAAAACCGGTATTCTTTAATTTTAAATAACCTTTGATTCTGAACTCCTTACTTAACCCAACAACAGACACTTTTAGGGTTATACCCCAATTCCAGACACACCGGAACAAGTTTTGAAACCCCATTTAATCGTATGGAGAAGATATCATCTTAAATTGATATAAATTTAAATTCAAAAGAATTAATTCCTTGATAATATATTATCATCGTTATCATTTATACTCAAATAAAATTTATAATGATCATCTTAAAATATTTTGATTCAGTTGTTAACTTCGATTTCAATTATATTTCGTATTACGATAATTTAATATATTCGAAATAAATCATATTTCGATCATTAAATCGATAACCCTATATATAATATCATTCATATTATTAACTCAATATTTAAAACCATATTAACTATTTAAAATTAATTGACCAAAAATCTGGGTCGTTACAGTTAATCAACTATAAAATTTTTGAAACCAATAAAAGAAGGAAAGATGAGTTAATAAATTAAACACTTTTAGCTTCGTTCCTTTTCGAGGACAAAAAGATTTTAAGTGGGGGAGACTGTAACGACCCTGAATTTTGGGGCCAATTTAAAAATTTTATTTTAGAAATTTTAATGAGTTTTGAATAATTAAAATGATTTATTTGAAATAATAACGATGAAAAGTTTATTTTAATCGAAGATGAAATATAATAATTTAATTTATTTATAAAAGGAGTTTAAAACAACACTGCAGTTTGAAATTTTGACTTTGAACTTTGACTGACTGTACAGGATGCAAAATAAATCGGAATTGAGCGAAACAAGAAATATCTAAATCTGTTTAGTCATATCTTTCTAATGAATCTGAAAAATTGAAATTTCTTTTTAAAAAAATCAAAAGTTATGTCCAGTTTAAAATATTGAAAAGCCGCTGTAGAATTTATTTATATTTTAATTTAAATATATGGCCCTTGAAAATAGTCAATTTTCAAATGACCTCGGTTTTCGACGAAACCACTTTTGTTGGAATCGGAATGTCGAATTATTGCTAAGTTTAATTTTCCGGAATTTTTCGAATTAATATGTGAGTGTGGCATAAGAAACTGTGTTTTGTCAATTTCAGTCAAATCGGGTCGACCAGAAAATGACCATTTTTCAAACGGTCTTAGAATTAGATGAAATTAGTCTTGTTAGAACCGTATCATCAAAAGAAAGCCAAAAATAATTTTTTGTAATTTTTAGAGTCCTTATGTGGCCCCGGCATATTTAAATGTATGGTGGAAGTTAAAATATTAATTTAATATTGTAATTTTAATAAAACACGCAACAGAATTCGAAATTGGCTCACGAGACCTATCCCATTGCGTTCAGAAGGCGTCAAAACCTTAAGAACGACAGTGAGCAGGCCTAATTCTGAGTTCGGAGCTAAGCGGGCCTTCAGGGCTTAATTAATTAATATTTTAATATAAATATCCATTAAAACAAATCCCAACCCTAATGCTTTTACAGTGGCCGCCACTATTCAGAACAATGGCCAGAAAGCTCCAGTTTTTATTCGATCATAACTCCCAATCCCTCAAGCAATTTTCAAACTTCTTGAAACCAAATCGAAGAACTCTTCGACCTTAACAATCTCAACGGTGGTGATTGGTTTTAAGGGCGCCTAGTGGCCGGATTTTGATCGAGAGGGGTGCAACTTGGGGATGGAAATCGAGGCAGGTGGCGCATGCGAGTGTGGGGAGGCTCACGGCGTGGATCGGCGGCGGGTTGGGCGTCGAGATGGTGGTCTTCGATCGGGCTCCGATGCCTTGGAAGTGCGTGCAACCGGGGGGGGGGGGGGGTTCCAAGGTGGAGCGATGGGTTTGCTGGTGTTACAGGGAACGAAGGAAGGAAGATGATTAACGGGTGATTAGAGGTTAAGTGTGAATAATTAATTAATTAATTAAATGGGTAATTAATATATGAAATCAAAGTTTAAAAATGCCATAACTTCTCCATTTCAATTCAGAAATTAACGAAACAAGTTGCGTTGGATTCATATTTCCGAGCACTACGTCATGGGATGGACTAGATCTAATTTAGAGCAAACCAAAATTCAAGGAAAATTCAGATCTAAGTGGTTGGGTGAGAATTCTATTTTAAAAATAGGATTATTTATTTATTTATTTATTTCACTACAAAATCTATATTCATATTATATGAAATTCATGTCGTTGCTGCGTAGATAATTATTTCCATGTTAATTGTTCTGTTATGGATGTGATTCAGATTTGCTGTTATTATTAGTGAATGATTGTATGTGATTTCCCTTTTATTCATAGATTAGAAATTTAAAATTGATTATATGTGATGATTGTGAGTAAAATTGTAGATCTGAACTCTATTTCTGAATCAATGTATAAAGGATTCAACTTTGTTGTATATAATGAAAGATTGTAACTTTGTTTATAAGAAAAGATGGTAAGATTGTTTTATAGAATTAAGGATTGTGATTTTGTTTTATCACAAAAGATGGTAGGTTTGTTTATAATTAAAAAGATCTTACCTTTCTTTTTAATAAAAAGATTCCACCTTTGTTTGTTAAATAAAGAGGTCACCCTTTTTATTATAAAATTAAAAGATATCATTTTTGTTTGAAATAAAAAGACATTATTTTTGTAAAAAGGAAAGACGTTATTTTTGAAAGAGAAAAAGAAAGACAAATATAATATTTTTATTTATTTTGTTGGATATAATATTTTCATTCATTTTGTTGGATATAATATTTTCATTCATTTTGTTAAATATATAAAAAGAACATGTTTTTTTGAGATAAATTTGTAAACATATAAATTCACTTTTTGTATGTCATTAGAAATGAAATAAATTTTTTAACGTATAAATTCACTTTTTGTGTGTCATTAGAGATGAAATAAATTTGTTAACGTATAAATTCACTTTTTATATGTCATTAGAGAAGAAATAAATTTGTTAATTCACATTTTGTATGTCACTTGAGATGGAAAAATTGCATTTTCATAATATGATAAAAGAAGATAAAAGACTTATACTCTTTATATGTATTGAAATCAAAGAGAAGAGGAAAAAGAAATTTTTACAATAAAAATCCATTTTTATTGTAAATGAAGAAAATATAAAAATAATCATTGTTGAGAAAAAGGACAAGACGACATTAAAAGTTTCATTTTTATGTAATTTTGGAGAACTAGGAAATGTTCATTATTCAAAATAATAACAAGTTGACTATGAGATGAAAGTATTCATTGTTTATAAAAGGTAAAAGAATAACAAAATATTCATGTTGTCAAATATAAAAGAAAGATAAAATTTAAGAATGACATAATATTCATGTTGTCAAATATAAAAGAAAGATAAAATTTAAGAATGACAAAATATTCATTTTGTCAAATATAAAAGAAAGATAAAATTCAAGAATGACAAAACATTCATTTTTTCAAATATAAAAGAAAGATAAAAAATACAAGAATGGCAAAGATTTATTTTGACAAATGTAAGAGAATGACAAAAATATGCATTAGGATGAAGTTACATTTTTTTAGAAAGTGTAGATTAAAATAAATATATTATAGTTTTGATGTTGCATTACATTGCATATGAAAAGAAAATACATTTATTTGTTAATGGCATACATTGCATATGAAAAAGAAAATTCATTTATTTGTTAATGTCATATACTGCATATGAATGAAATATTTATTTGTTAATGTTGCATTTCATTGCATATGAAATAAAGTATATTTATTTGTTAATGTTGCATGCATAGTATATGAAATGAAATATATATATTTGTAAGGTCATATATGGCATATGAAATAAAGTTCATAGTTAAAATCATACCTTTTGCATATAAAGTGAAGTATTGTAAATGTCATTTAGAAAAGAACAAAAATTCACATTTTTGTTTAAAGTAAAGAACAATAATTCATATTTTTGTTCAAAGAGAAGAAGAGAACAAAATTTACATTTTTGTTTAATGTAAATCCAAGATAAAAGATTACATTGTTGCTCAATATAAATAAAAAGAAGAAAGTTACCTTTTTGTTTTAGTGTAATTAAAGAAGAAGATTTACATTTTTATTTAGAGGAAGGAAAAGATTTCAATTTGAAACGAAATAATACATTGGAATAAAAGATTATATTCTCCAATGTAATGAGAGGTTGAAATAAGTTTCACATTCTTATATAAGTGTGAAACCATATAAAGAATCCAAGGTGTAATAAAGAATTAGTAAAGTTACATTTTCTTAGTGTAATTAGTAAAAGTAAGAAAATTCACACCTTAATGTAAATAAGTAAAAGTAAGAAAGTTTACATTTTAAGGAATTGGATTTTTATTAAAAAAAGATAAAGTTAGAGATTTACATTTTTTATGCAGATAGGTTAACACACAAGAATATATTATGTTTGTAATGAAGATTAACACAAAATTATCAATTTGGTTGCATGTGATGATTTACACAAATTTAGTTGTTTTGTTGTACTGAAGTTGAAACACAAAATATATTCATGTAAGTAGAATGGAAGTCAGGAAACAAAAGATATTTATTTTTGTTGTGATTGGAATGATACGCCAAATATACATTTTGTGTATAGGTTATGCATGAAAATTATGAAAATAAAAGAAACATTTGTTGTGTGTAATGATTCATTGGATGTAGATAAGAAGATTTGTTGGTTGCATAATTTAGAAAAAGGAAATGGATGTAGGATTTTTATATAATTATTTATAAAGATTAGAATCAAACGATATGAAATGATTTCCAACATATATATATACGAGGATTATTTGGAAAGTTCGAGTTTATCTCATTCCAAATAATTTAAACGACATTTAAAATTCAAGATTTGAGGGCGACGATAGAAGATGAACGATCTTCATATCGAATGGACGACGACTGCTGATGCTCGTGATTGGAGTAGCTACCTTGAAGGGGCTACAGTGGTGGCCGTCCGGACGTAGTGTTGATTTGTACGGATTTGGCTTTCGCTCAGACCCAGAGCATAAGTTATAAATGGATTGTGTGTCTGACGTTGTACTCCGTTAAAATCATGTTATTGATTTTCTGTCTAATATAAATGATTGGTGGTGGAGAATTTATTCTTTACTTAACACCCGTTTATATATTGATGGACGATCAGTGGTACGGTATGGATTGACAATGTGGCACGCTAAGATGAAGATGATCAAGGCTTTGTTGAAAAGCAGGCCTTGTGGTTATAACGTGACTTCACGAGCCTCACAAACCGGTAGAGTCTAAAACAAGCGAAGGGAACGCAGGGAGAGCAGCACGTTTCTTTCTAGCTAGAAGTAGTGCCAGTGCTTAAAACTGGTTGATATTTACTTATGTGGATGATGGAATGAGGCGCCTCGGATAGGTCCTATAGGACCGGGAAACGTGTGCTTAGGAATTGCCAATCCTCAAAGCTATATGTGAGGACCGGCCCTGCTGTTTCCAAGGGTTCACTGCGGGGGATCCTGAGACATTAGCTAGAGTGTCTCGAATCGGTAAGGAGATCCGCTCTAGCCTTGACTCATGATGGAAACCAAATTTCCAATACGACACTTACGAACTTGATTGTATTACTAGTACGGAGGCATAATATATGGGTACCTATGCTTCCTATGATTGATACATTATGATTAAAATGTTTTATTAAAACAGATATACACTAATAATAATATCGTTTTAACGTATTTATCATCTTTTAATCACCATAAGGTAAAACTCTATCCTCTGGTGTGCGTTGCATTATGTGATGGGACCTGAGTCTTATGGTGGTTTCATTTTTCTAAAAACATTGCGTTATTTGACAATTTACTTTACTGTTATGCACAGCAATCCATTGGAGTAAACCCATTCCGCGTTAGCGGTGTGGTCCTTGGATTTGCCATATTACTAGTAGTTATGTTAGTTAAGAATTCTCACACCAGTCCCACGACTGACTCGTAGTTTGTTTCCACCTTTGCAAACTCGGGTGCCCTCTTTTCCACGCGGGCAGTCAAGTTGTTTGTCTACAGGTTTATCTCTTGAGCAGGATACTGGATTGAAGCATAAAGCTGTGTCCAGAATATAGAAAAGACTTCCGCTGTATTAGTTTTGTTCAGCTGCAGTGTTTTAAAATTATTGTAAAATCTAATTTTCCGCTGTAATATAATTCGATGTACTCTGATATTCTGTACTCTGATGTAAACATCTTGTACTGTTTATAAAACTCTGCTGTTTTGTTCTGATGTGTTGTATTCCCAGAGTAAATGCATTCGAGAATTTCTAACTTTTGGGTCAAACCTGTGCGGTTTATGGTCGATTCAAAGGATGGGAACTTTCGGGTCATTTCATGAAGTGTTTCACAAGATGTTAGCATATAAATATTTATACCCAACCCAATGCTAAATGTAAAAGCATATTTTGCTCATAAACTGGTCGAGCACAATCCAAACAATCAATCAATCACAATCAATATCAACAACCAAGTATATTTGGTTTGTACCACATCTCATGTTTTGGTAAATTTAATTACCATTCATTCATTCTGGAAATTAATCCTGCATTTACTCGGGTTAAAGAACTAATGTTACTTAAAACACAATTCACGATAAACCCAAAACCATTTTCCATTCAAATGGAACCTTCACAGAAATCATAACAATATATAATCGATATAAATTTCCATATCGTACTGATACTATAAACAGAATAATGGCAAGGCCTTTTAAACTCCGTAAATAGTAATGGTCTTCCTTCATAGAATCTCATCCCGATTATCACTAAATCGAATTCCATTCAGTTCCAATTTAATATATTAAATTGGAAAAATTTACTTTGGACAATTTTCATTAAATCTTAGTTAAATGATTTATTAATTCCGGATTATAACATCACTGTTAATCGAGTTTTAAGAGCAAACATTATTTAAAACATCATTCACAATGAACCCAAAATCAACTTCCATTTAATTCCAATTATATGTAATAATCGGAAAACTTCATTAATCTTAATTAAAAGATTTATTCTTTCCTCAACTGGGTTTAAGAACAATGTTAATAAAGACACCATTCATGACAAACCCAAAATCCAATTTGGTATTAAATACAAGGCTTTGAATAGAAATTATATTGACTTATATTCAATGTCAAATTCTGAAACTAACGGATATCGTATTGGGAATAACGAAATTTATATCTTCCAAATTTCTCAACAATATCCATATAATCATGGAATCCAATATCGAAATATGCCGAAGATTATCTCCATTTAAATCCTTTCCAATTCATACACTAGAAAATTCTGGTTATTTCAAAAACCGTTTATAAATCCAATTTAATTATTAAAAAATATTGGATTATTATTTAGTTAATAACTAGTTCAATTAGATAAAAATATCTTTTATCTTTTAAAAACTTGGAATTTTTCATCCAGAATCTTTCCAAATCATTTACTATGATTTTACAAATTTTTTCCATATTTTTAATAATTTTATTAAGGCCTTTACAGTCGGTTTCCAATAACGGCCACCGAACTGCATCCATAGCGACCTTTTTTGAAATTGATTTGGACATAATTTAGAATCCAACTGTTAAAATTTGAATCTCTTATGTTCATTAGAAAGATCTTTTCGTTACGAACCCAACAGTTCTGGTTTTAGGAGAATCCGACGGTTGGATCTCCCGTTATACCAATTTGAAGTTAATGGTCGAAATTCGCGAACGGTCGCTGCGCGGCGCGTTCTATTCAGGCCATATATATATATATATATATATATATATTTCGTTGATTCCCATTTAGAACGTATTTTATAAATCGTTTACAAATTCTTTTTAAAACGATTTCGACTTCCTTTTCAATTTAAAATCAAAATTGAATATTCCATATCATTATAATATTAAAATGATAACATTTTCAAAATATCAGATTTTGGAATCAAATTTATTTGATACTCATTATAAAATGAATAAAATCTATAGAAAAATCTATTTTAGTTAAAATGGCGCGCTTCTACTTAACTCGGCTTCATATATTTCAATATTTTCGTGTCCATCCAAAATCGGACATCAAAATCATATATTTGATTCTTCACTGAATATTATTTTAAAATATTCTTTGTTATTCTGAATCGGAATGCGACTCAATCAATTACCATATAATTTCAGTTATATGGATTTCATATATTGCATGTATTCAACAATAATGATAAATTATCATTAAATATTCAACTCACATCCAGAGTGCAATTTACAACTGTATAAGCATTAAATAATTAAATAACGCTTATCATAGTCTGTCAATCAATCGGTTGGCATACAATTAAATCCAAGGGAGATGTGAATAAATTATCATCCCCAGACCCGTTTGGGGTTCAACCAGCAACAATGGATTCAAATTAATCACTGGTTGAAAACACGTTTAAATTTACTACGCCCACATATTAATTCCAAAAATTATGAAATTTTAAACCTAACAATAATTTGACATTCCGGATCCAACAAAAGTGGTTTCGTCGAAAACGGAGGTCGTTTGCAAAATGGCTATTTTTAGGGGCTATATATTATTTAAAATATATATAAATTCTGTAGGGACTATTCTAAATTTTAATCTGGACATAACTTACAATTTATAAAGTGAAATCTCAATTTCTTACATTCGTTAGAAAGATATAGTTAAATAGATTCTAATGTTTCTTATTTCATCCAATTCTGATTTATATTGAATTCTATACATTCATTCAAAGTTTAAAATCGACTTTTCAAACTACCGCGCCATTTCAAGCTCATTTTATAATTAAAATAAATTTATACATTCTAATTTCGATTTAAATAAATTTTAAATTGTTAATTCTAAAAAATAAATCATTTTAATTTCTTAAAATCCATTAAGTCAATTAAAAATAAAATTTTAAATTGTTTCCAAAATCTAGGTTGTTACAGGTATTATGTCGCCTAAGATTGATACATTTATTTTCGAAGTTGTTTTTCATATTATGCACTAGCAATAATATGAACCAAAATTTGTTTTATCGTGTATCAAGCATGTTTGGCTATTATATGGTCAAACTCTATCCTCCAGCTTGCATTGCATTATGTGATGGGGCTGAGTCTTAAAATAGCTTCATTTTTCAAAAAGCATTGCGTTATTTTTGTTTTAAAGATATTAATGTGAAGTAAACCCGTTCCGTGTCATACGACATAGTCCCATGATTTTCCAATTTTAAAGTATAGTTTTAATAACTGTTTTAAGTTCTCACTCCAGTCCTATGTTTGACTCGGAGTTTATTGTTTTCACCTAAACTCTTGGTGCCTATATTTTCCACACGTGCAATTAGTAGTTTTGGTTTTGCAGATTTTCTTTTCATAGGATCCTGTTTTATGGATGGAGTCATACTCTGGAATGCTTTGTATTCTTGTATTTCCTTCAGCTGTGTTAGTTGATGTTTTTCCGTTGTGCGTTGTATCATTGTATTCATGTAATTTTATTTCCGCTGCATTGTAATTTATTACTCTGATATTTATTTTCCACCGTGTATTATTTTATTTTATTTTATTTTTCACACTCTGTTATTCTTGTACTCCTATGTAAATTATTGTAATACAATGAAAAGTCCTCTTGTTCTGTGTTCCAATGCATCATGTTCTCATAACATCTGTCTTCTTGTTCGCTTTAGGCTGGCCGGGAATTCGGTTCGTTACAAAGTTAGAAAAATTATTTTTATAACAAAAGTAAAGTTTTAAATTATATTTATATAAAATATAATTTTTATAAAGTAATTATAAAATGATTTATATTGCAAATTCTTGTGTTTAATAAGTATTATAAGAAAGTAAGTCAGAAATTAATCTAAGAGTTAATATTTTGGAATAATTGTTAATAAGAAACAATTAAGTGATATTATATTAAATTAACGATATTATCAATTAATTTAGGAGGAATGATCAACGAAAATCAGTTAATAAGTTAACTACGTTTTTAATTTGACTAAGTCAACTGTATTAATTAAAATTGGTTATCAAATTAATTTGTTTACAATTAATTTAATATAAATAGTTTTGACCAATAGTTGTTCAAAATTAATAAGATTTCATAAAATTTAATTAATCCTTTAATTAACTATGTTTAAAGATAATTATTGAGTTGTTTATTATTAATAAGGTTAGTTGTTATTTTAATGGTTTCTAAAGAGGATTAAATATTCCATTTTTAGTCAATAACAAAGTCAACTACTTTTACTTTAGTTAATGTTGAAGCTAATTATTATTTTAATTAAGAATAATTGAAGTGTTTACTTTTAATTGAAATTCATTTTAGAAAGTAATCAGGTTATAATAAGATTTTAATCGAGTTTGTAAAAGGTTTTGCCAAAGGATTTGTTAATAAGTCCAATTATTATAAATAAAATTTATAAAAGAGGCTTAAACCAATGCGATGGTTTTAAATAAGTGTATACTTAATGAGTGAATTAAGTGAAACGATTGTAATTTAAAGGAGGTTTAAAAAAATGCAAAGGAAGGATGTTTAATGGATGGCTTTAAAGAATTTGATAAATAGATTTTTGTGATAAATCAAAGTTATAAATTAATTGTATAAAAAAAGGATTAAAGCTTAAGGCTTATGTTTAATGAGGTTTACTTAAGAAATGAATTAAGTAAAAAGTGGTTATAATTGGAAGAAGATTCTCAAATGTAAGGAATTAATAAATAATATTTTATGCGAAATTATAGTCAATATTATCTTTTGAGTTACTAACTTTTATCTATCTTAAGATAAGAACGTTGTCGAGTCAAGGACTAAAAGGTAAATAAAATACCCCAACTTGAACGACTTCGTTATTATCCAAGGGATGGTACTAGTTTGGAATGGTAATGATGTTGGAAATAGTTATTATTCCCATTAAAAAGAATATTGCAAATTTATTTTGCATGGGTTTAGAAGTTTAATAAAAATATTGAGTTTTAAAGTAAACAATGTATTACTTGACATTTTTTGGCCCATGTATGAAGTGTGACTATATTATACCATTCAGTTAAGTGTAAATATATATATATATATATATATATATATATATATATATATATATATATATCAGTATTTCCTAAGTAATTTAAACAGTATGGTTTTATGAATACACTTATTCCAAGAAATAAGTAAATGGCAAGAAATGATAATAAGAGATTAGACTGGTTTTGAAATGGAAGTGAAAATTAGAAATTTGATTATTATTTCCATTAGCGTTATAGTAAACTTCAATTTGCAAAGTTTTAAAATTAAATAAAATAGGTTTATATACCAATCAATGTGTTGTATGACACTGTTTTAGCCTGTATAAGATTTGGTAATTAGATTTATACCATTTGGCTATGTTTATATAGCGATATTTTCGAAGTAAAGGAAATAAAGGGGGAGTTTTGTGAATATGCTTATTCTAAGGAGATTAGTGTTTGGCTATTGTTTTCAAGGTAACAAAAATAAAAGAGATTTGTGAATATAATTATTCCAATTGAGATAAGTATATGGGATCGATTTTTAAGAATCGATGAAATGATTTTTGTAACACCCCACCTCCGCCAGGGCCACACTCACGAGTGCTGGCACAAGCTTTGGAGGGGTGTTGTCTAGGTAAACATGCATAGAGATATCACAAGACAGAACATAGATAAATAAATAAGTAAAGCAGCGGTAGAAGTTTAAAAAACCATAATTTCAAAACCAAATAGTCAACTTACATCAAAGTACTTAGTCATTATTTTCCAACTACCACAAGTCTAGAAAACATAAACTGGAAATAACATAAAGTAAACTATCCCCAAGATAGATGTAGTGAAGCCATAGCGAGCTCAAGTCCAAACCGTACATGAGCTGTCAAGAAAGCAAGCCAACTGTCCAAGCTAAGCACTAGTATTCCCTCCTTGAGAACCTGGGGGGGGGGGGGGAACGGAAGAAAAGAGGCAAAAGAAAAAGGGTCAGTCATAAAGACTGGTAAGTCCTACCTACTATTAGTATAAAAACTAATAAAGTTAACTAAACATGAGAAACTGAGATGAAACATAACTGGCATGATAAATAGATAACAAGGTAGATCAAGTGTAGCATCGCATATACAAGGTTTTGTTTGCACCAATAGTACTAGTAATCCAACCCATGTCAAGTATAAACGAGAAATGATCCCTTGGCCCAATATCATGAGATGACCCAAGTCGGGGCCCAACTACATGGTCTAGTCGATCGGCTCCCTATAAGCCTAACTCGTCGAGTGTCAGTGTCATACGGCCCAATCATGGAATGTAGTCAAACTGTGCTAGGTCCACCATAGGGTGTATCAAGTCCTAGGGTGCCAACCACTGACACGAATCAAGCACGCACAGTCTAAACCTACTGGTGCCCGTGCCTGCTTTTTCAACTCCGGACTATGTGCACGACCATAGTCCGCCTGAACCTACACCGGCGCACCAACTCAGCCGTCGTTCTGGTCACTTATAATCAGCCCAGTAATCGTGCCCCACCCTAGCCTAGTCCCTAGGGTATCGTTGATACATCTAAGAGGGTTACTGCTGAAAAGGACCACGTAACTAGGGTTTCTAACGGGTTAAGTGTGGTTAACCCTATCCAATCATGTATCAAGTTGGTTAAGTGTACCCAAGTGGTTCATGACTTAACCCCATCCAATCATGTATCAAGTTGGTTAAGTGTTTCCAAGTGGTTCATGACTTAACCCTAACATGTGGCATTAATTAATTTAATGCACCCAACCTCTCACATTAGACTTTGTTGTGGTTACTGGATATGCCGGGTGGGTCCGGGCAGCTTTACACCACAACCTAGTCTAACCTCTGGTTTCAAGCGCGATATGACCAACTTCTCACATTGGGTCCTATTGTTTGTAGCCACTGGATTTGTCGGGCGGTTCCGGACAGATTTACGCTACAAACTCAACCCAACCTCGAGTTGGCCACTTTATGATTTTCTACATGTCATGACCATATTCAAGTTTCGAGCATAACAAAGTTTCATGTCACATTTCAAGTCATGTTTTTCATGTCATTTCAAGTTTGCCTAACTACCCATAACGTATCCACATCGCTCGTAAATTCGCATCAACACAAGTGAATCAAGGAACATAAAAATATGACCAAGAGGGGCATAAGGTGGTAAAGGTAGTCATAAGTTAAACATGATGATATTTGAGGCAAAGGTGTTCATCTCAACTAGCATATAGGGTTATTGGCCTCAAAACATGCATGACATCAAACTTAGCAAATAAACTAGCATGTAGTCCAACATCATAGGCAAAGGTGAAACATGATAATAGTTGACATAAAGTGATAAACTTGTGGGTAGCATGTAGTTCAACATCATATGCAAGTTAACATCAAGGTTATGAGAGGTTCTATGTTGCATTATGCATAACTACCAAGTTCTATGTTGCATTATGCATAACTATCAAGTTCTATGTTGCATTATGCATAACCACCAAATAAAGCTCATAGCTTTCTACCCAAAAATCAAGGTAAATGATACTAGGTTCATGATAGTGCCACAATCATAGATCAAAAGTGTCATAAATGGATCTATGCATACAAGTATAGCCCCAAGACAAATATTATACCAAAAGTCCCATTTCAACTTGCTACATGATCATATTAACTTCATAGTTTAAATCTAAGAGTAGAGTGGGGCTTACAAAGCGTGGCTATGAGAACTAGAACCAAATAGAACAAGATAGAGACGTTGTAGAAGCTCTAGGAATGATGTAGCAACACAAATAGCCTTGAGAATAAGTAGCTCCTTTGATAGAAAGAAGAAAGCTTGCTCCTTTTTGCCTTAGAAGCTCTCAAGATGAAGATGGAGGCCATGATTAGGGAGCATTTTGGCAGAATTTAGCTGTTAGGATGATTTGTAATGGTTTAGGCTAGGTATTAGGGTGTTTTTATAGGTGTAGGGACTAGTTTAGGCCATAGGATTAACCCTAATTTAGATCTGAACCATCAAATCCCGTCACAGGATAAGTAAACAGACCAAAGGAGCAAACTGGTGCACCTGACCAGCAGGGTCCGACCAGGGGGGGTCGACCCCTAGGTCGACACCCAGGTCGACACACCAGTCGACCTGGGGGGGGGGGGGGGGGGCAGGTCGACACCCCAGTCGACCCCCCTGTCGACCTAGGTTAGGGCGGGAAAATTTCCCGCCCAAATCTGCTTGGATCTGATTTTGAATTTCGGGCTGAATTTGAATTTTCTGAAATCTTCTATGGGCCATAACTTGGTCGTACGGACTCCGATTTACGAAATTTCGGACTCGTTTTCAAGCAGAATTTCGAGACGAACGCGATGGCGTAACCCTTTCCCATTGATTCTTAACTTAGGATTTAATTCTGTCCTGATTTCTTGTTTTAACATGTTATTAAAAATTCGGGTTGTTACATTCTCCCCACCTTAAAGGATTTCGTCCCCGAAATATCCAAGTTAGGAAGAACGTATCCTACCATCCATCATCCATCTACTCAAACATCATCCACGAGTAATCAGTGTCCTTAAAAGATTTCTAATGCTGTATGAACATATGCAAAAGTGTGTGTATATGCTCCTATCTAATGCGGAAATCAGGCGGTTACTGACTCAGTAAACATCCTTAATGCAGAATATTTAGTGCAATGAGTCCAAATGTATGCAAATTCCTAATCATAATTTAAAATATCTACATGAGTGCACATAAAATTCAATCATATGCACAACCACGTGCTAGCATAACAAGTTTCATCCATGAATAAGCATAAACACTCATGCATATGCAATATGAAAGTGTGTGAGCCGATATTAGTGCTTAACGTGTATCATGCATCCACGAGTAACCACTTGCAAACACTTGCAGCCATTTGCAACCATCAAGCATAACATGTTTCAAATACATGTTTCATCCAAAGGCTTTCTACCTAAGGTTCTCATGACAAGATTAACAAGATAACAAGATAAACATGGATAGTAAAAGAAAGATATGCTGACTAGGAAAAGAGATCGAGAATGTACCCTAAAAAAGAAATGGATAAAGCCCATGCATCTTCTCCTCGGTTTCCCAAGTTGCATCTTCATCGGCTTCACTCCACTGAACCATTACTAACTTGACTTCTCAATTCCTCAGCTTCTTGATCTCCGTTCCCAAGATACGAATCGGAGCTCGCCTCAGGGTTGCCTCCTTCACTACCTCCATGTCTTCAAGAATGCTAGGCTCAACTACTTCGGCTGATTCATGTACGCATTTTCGGAGATGCGAGACATGAAAAACATTGTGCACTCTAGCCAGCTTTTCGGGCAATTCCACTCTATAATCCATTTGCCCAACCCTGTCGATGATAGGGAAGGGTCCTACGAACCTTGGTGCTAGCTTTCCAACTGCTCCAAAGCGAACCACATTTCGTAAGGGAGAAACCTTCACAAAGACCATATCTCCAACTTCAAACTCTAAGTCTGTCCTTCGCTTGTCTGCATAGGATTTCTGTCTGTCTTGGGCCGCTTTCATCCGCCTTCGAATCAACTCAACCTTCTCAGATGTGTCCCTTATCATGTCGGGCCCAAGTATAAGCTTATCCGTCGTCTCCCACCAACATGTTGGTGACTTGCACGGCCTCCCATACAAGGCTTCGAATGGTGCCATCCCTATGCTTGCTTGGTAGCTGTTATTATAAGCAAACTCTACGAGAGGAAGGTGGTCTTCCCAAGTGCCACCAAAGTCAAGAATGCATAGCCTCAACAGATCTTGTAGTACCCTATTCACCCTTTCGGTCTGGCCATCCGTCTATGGGTGATAGGCTATACTTAGATTCAATTGCGTACCCATCGCTTCTTGCAAACTACTCCAAAATTGGCTAGTGAAGATTGGGTCACGATCACTCACTATGCTAGAAGGAACTCCATGCAATCGCACTATCTCTCGAAGATAAACAGATGCTAGCCATGATGCGGTCCTCTTGCTCTTCGCTGGAATGAAATGGGCGCTCTTCGTGAGTCTATCCACTATGACCCATATGCTAGTATTGCCCTTCCTTGATCTCGGCAATCCATCCACAAAATCCATAGAGATACTTTCCCATTTCCATAGCGGGACCTCCAATGGATGCAGTAGCCCACCGGGCTTCTTCGACTCGGCCTTAACTTGTTGGCAAATAATGCATCTAGAAACAAACTCTGCAACATCCTTTTTCATCCCATCCCAAAAGAAAATGCGCTTCATATCCCGGTACATCTTATCCCCTCCGGGATGTATGGTCATCCTCGAGTGATGCACCTCCTCAAGAACTTTATTTACTAAGTCTCCCACTTGTGGGACACATAGTCTTCCATCATGCCTTAGCCATCCCTTATCATCAATAGTATATCTAGCGAGGTGACTTGACGTCTCACCATGAATCAGCTTGTCCATGATCTCGACTATCTGCGGGTCTTCCCTCTGTGAAGCCCCAACTTGATCAAGAAATGTAGGTATAAGCTCAAGGGATGCTAACGAACCAGTCATCGACTCAACAGCAGGTGTAAAATCAAAGGTTGCCAAGAACTCTAGGCTCTTCATCTCAACAAACAAGGGACTCAAAGTCAACCTTCTTCTACTTAGCGCATCTGCCACAACATTACCCTTGCCAGGGGTATAAGCTATCTTGAAGTCATATGATGCCAAGAATTCCATCCACCTCTGCTTCCTTAGGTTCAAATCTTTCTGCGAGAAGAGGTACTTGAGCGACTTGTGATCAGTGTATAACTCAAACCTTTCGCCTAGAAGATAATGGCACCAGGATTTGAGTGCAAAGACGATCGCCGCCAACTCCAAATCTTGAGTGGGATAGTTCTTCTCATGAACTTTGAGTTGCCTACCCCCAAAGCATATCACTCTCCCTTCCTGCATCAGGACAGCGCCTAATCCTGAGCCACATGCATCGGTGTACACGGTAAACATCTTCCCTCCATCGGGTAATGCTAGAACTGGAGCTGTGGTGAGGGCTTTCTTGAGCCTTTGAAAAGCAAGCTCACACTCTAAGTCCCATGCAAAGACTAAGTTCTTCTTCGTTAACTTAGTGAGAGGGGCTGAAATCTTAGCGAAGTCCTTAATGAACTTCCTATAAAATCCTGCCAGACCGAGAAAGCTTCTCACTTCAGTTGCATTCTTCGGAACTTCCCAATCTTGTACCGCCACTACTTTATCGGGATCCATAGTTATGCCTTGCTTAGAAACTATATGACCAAGGAACCGAACTTCACTTCTCCAGAAATGGCATTTGGAGAATTTGGCTTTTAACTGATGAGCTCTAAGCGTATCCATAACCTCCTTGAGATGTATAGCATGCTCTTCCTCGTCCTTAGAGAAGACCAGAATATCATCCACGAAGACAACCACAAACTTGTTAAGGAACTCCCTAAACACCCTACTCATCAAATCAATGAAGTATGTGGGTGCATTAGTCAAACCGAACGACATGACAAGCCATTCAAATAATCCATCTGGTGTCATAAACGCAGTCTTGTCGATACTATCCTCAGCCACTCTAAGCTGATGGAATCCGGTGGCTAGATCGAGCTAAGAGAAAACAGAAGCACCTACAAGCTGGTCAAAGAGATCATCAATCCTCGGTAACGGGTGTCTATTCTTCTTTGTCAGCTTGTTTAACTCACGATAATCAACACATAGACGAAGCGAACCATCCGGCTTAGTAGCGAATACCACAGAAGCACCCCATTCAGAAATGCTTCGCCTAATGAAATTTTTCTCAAGCAACTCCTTGATTTTCTTGCTAAGCTCTCTTCTTTCTCGCGGGGCCATGTGCCTAACAGGCAATGAAACTGGCTTGGCATTATCAAAAAGATAAATACGGAAGTCTATCTCGCGTTTAGGGGGTAACCCCTTCACCTCATCAAAAACATCAGGATATTCTCGGACCACCCTCACAGATTGAAGATTGTCAATAGACGAATCGAGGGATTCAAGATAACATGACAGGATCCAGAGGGTTATAAGAAATCTCTAGGGTATTGCCAAGGCGAGTCATAAGCCTCACTACCCTATGCTCACAATCGAGAATGGCTCCATAACTGGACAACCAATCCATGCCCAAAATCAACCCGTATCCCATGAACCCGAGAACATAAGCATTACATGTGAATTCTACGGTCAAGATGGAAATCCTCAAATCCATACAAATCATAGATAGATGGGCGGAACCCCCAATTGGATTTGAAACACTAACGGGATCCTCAACTAGACTAGTACTTAGGTGCAAACTTTCAACAATGTCAGAAGAGATAAAGGTATGTGATGCGCCAGAATCAAATAAAGTTCGAACAGGAAAACCAGAAATGTAAACAAGGCTTTCTACAGAAATACTACCTCGGTCCGGAACTGGAGTAGTGTTGAGAGCATGCACCTGCCCTCCAGAAGGTCCTGCTCGCTGAGTTTGTCCTTGCCCCTGTCCTTGCTTCTTTGGGCAATCCTTACTGAAGTGTCCAGCCTCTCCGCAATGAAAGCATTCTCCCAACTTCCTCTTCTTCCTACAATCTTTGGCTATGTGTCCGGTGATCCCACAGAAGTTGCACTTTCTTGTGTCCTTTGCCTTGTTATTGTTGTTGGCCTTGTTACCCTTGTTGTTCTTATTATTCTTGTTGTTCTGATTGCTCTAATTGCTCTGGTTTCCTCCCCACTTGGAGTCCGCCTTCTTAGCTTGAGTCTCATTAAGCTTAACTTCTTTCATGCCATTCTTATCATCTCCTTGCAGCAAGGCCATATCCACTAAGCTCTCAAAAGTTCCCCCATGGCTATATGAGACATGGCCAAACCTTGTAATGGCTCCTTCAACCCTCGAGCAAAGCGAAGGGCCTTCTTCTGAGGTGTGTTAACCATGTCTAAACCGAATCGAGCAAGCTGGTTAAACTTATTCACATACTCCCTCACGGTCATGTCCCCTTGCTTCAAAGATATAAACTTCTCCATTTGCAGATTCTCCTCAGTAGATGATGGAAACTTAAGCCCAAACCTCATCCTAAAGTCGGCCCAAGTCTCTATAGGTCTAGTAGCGTTGGTGACCTCCCACCAATAAGCAGCTTCCTCTTTCAATAGCCATACCGCCAACAGAACTTTCCTACGGTCTTCTACTTCAAAGATAGCAAAAAGATCTTCAGTTTCCTTTAACCAGTTTCTTGCCTCAACATAAGTGTCTGTCCCAACAAAATTCTTGCCACCCATCACCTTAAAGTCCTTGCAAATCTTTGTGAAATCCGCTTGTGGACGCTGAGGAGGAGGAGGAGGAGGTGGAGGAACCTCAGGTACATGAGGAGGAGTGGGAGTGTTTGCTGGGCCCGCATCGTTGGCCCTAGCTTCCAAGTACCTTCGGAACCATCCGGGTGTGGGTACTCCCTCGGGAAGATTAAGATCGGCCATGCTGAAAAAGGAAAAGATAGATTTAGAACGAGGAAACAAGGGATAGTGCTAATGGCTTTTAGGGAATAGCCTTTTTAAAATAAACTACACTTTTATTGGAAAAATACTTAATTGGTTTTGAAAATAGTTTTTCAAAAGGGTTTTTAAAACTTTTTTCCGGTCTAGTAAAACCTCATGCTCTGATCCCAAATGTAACACCCCACCTCCCCCAGGGCCACACTCACGAGTGCTGGCACTAGCTTTGGAGGGGTGTTGTCTAGGTAAACATGCACAGAGATATCACAAGACAGAACATAGATAAATAAATAAGTAAAGCAGCGGTAGAAGTTTAAAAAACCATCATTTCAAAACCAAATAGTCAACTTACATCAAAGTACTTAGTCATTATTTTCCAACTACCACAAGTCTAGAAAACATAAACTGGAAATAACATAAAGTAAACTATCCCCAAGATAGATGTAGTGAAGCCATAGCGAGCTCAAGTCCAAACCGTACATGAGCTGTCAAGAAAGCAAGCCAACTGTCCAAGCTAAGCACTAGTATTCCCTCCCTGAGAACCTAGGGGGGAACGGAAGAAAAGAGGCAAAAGAAAAAGGGTCAGTCATAAAGACTGGTAAGTCCTACCTACTATTAACTGGCATGATAAATAGATAACAAGGTAGATCAAGTGTGGCATCGCATTTACAAGGTTTTGTTTGCACCAATAGTACTAGTAATCCAACCCATGTCAAGTATAAACGTGAAATGATCCCTTGGCCCAATATCATGAGATGACCCAAGTCGGGGCCCAACTACATGGTCTAGTCGATCGGCTCCCTATAAGCCTAACTCGTCGAGTGTCGGTGTCATACGGGCCAATCACGGAATGTAGTCAAACTGTGCTAGGTCCACCATAGGGTGTATCAAGTCCTAGGGTGCCAACCACTGACATGAATCAAGCACGCACAGTCTAAACCTACTGGTGCCCGTGCCTGCTTTTTCAACTCCGGACTATGTGCACGACCATAGTCCGCCTGAACCTACACCGGCGCACCAACTCAGCCGTCATTCTGGTCGCTTATAATCAGCCCAGTAATCGTGCCCCACCCTAGCCTAGTCCCTAGGGTATCGTTGATACATCCAAGAGGGTTACTGCTGAAAAGGACCACGTAACTAGGGTTTCTAACGGGTTAAGTGTGGTTAACCCTATCCAATCATGTATCAAGTTGGTTAAGTGTACCCAAGTGGTTCATGACTTAACCCTATCCAATCATGTATCAAGTTGGTTAAGTGTTTCCAAGTGGTTCATGACTTAACCCTAACATGTGGCATTAATTAATTTAATGCACCCAACCTCTCACATTAGACTTTGTTGTGGTTGCTGGATATGTCGGGCGGGTCTGGGCAGCTTTACACCACAACCTAGTCTAACCTCGGGTTTCAAGCGCGATATGACCAACTTCTCACATTGGGCCCTATTGTTTGTAGCCACTGGATTTGCCGGGCGGTTCCGGGCAGATTTACGCAACAAACTCAACCCAACCTCGAGTTGGCCACTTTATGATTTTCTACATGTCATGACCATATTCAATTTTCAAGCATAATAAAGTTTCATGTCACATTTCAAGTCATGTTTTTCATGTCATTTCAAGTTTGCCTAACTACCCATAACGTATCCCCATCGCTCGTAAATTCGCATCAACACAAGTGAATCAAGGAACATAAAAATATGACCAAGAGGGGCATAAGGTGGTAAAGGTGGTCATAAGTTAAACATGATGATATTTGAGGTAAAAGTGTTCATCACAACTAGCATATAGGGTTATTGGCCTCAAAACATGCATGACATCAAACTTAGCAAATAAACTAGCATGTAGTCCAACATCATAGGCAAAGGTGAAACATGATAATAGTTGACATAGAGTGATAAACTTGTGGGTAGAATGTAGTTCAACATCATATGCAAGTTAACATCAAGGTTATGAGAGGTTCTATGTTGCATTATGCATAACTACCAAGTTTTATGTTGCATTATGCATAACTACCAAGTTCTATGTTGCATTATGCATAACCACCAAATAAAGCTCATAGCTTTCTACCCAAAAATCAAGGTAAATGATACTAGGTTCATGATAGTGCCACAATCATAGATCAAAAGAGTCATAAATGGATCTATGCAAACAAATATAGCCCCAAGACAAATATTATACCAAAAGTCCCATTTCAACTTGCTACATGATCATATTAACTTCATAGTTTAAATCTAAGAGTAGAGTGGGGCTTACAAAGTGTGGCTATGAGAACTAGATCCAAATAGAACAAGATAGAGACGTTGTAGAAGCTTTAGGAATGATGTAGCAACATAAATAGCCTTGAGAATAAGTAGCTCCTTTGATAGAAAGAAGAAATCTTGCTCCTTTTTTCCTTAGAAGCTCTCAAGATGAAGATGGAGGCCATGATTAGGGAGCATTTTGGCAGAATTTAGTTGTTAGGATGATTTGTGATGGTTTAGGCTAGGTATTAGGGTGTTTTTATAGGTGTAGGGACTAGTTTAGGCCATAGGATTAAGCATAATTTAGATCTGAACCATCAAATCCCATCACAGGCTAAGTAAACAGACCAAAGGAGCAAACTGGTGCACCTGACCAGCAGGGTCCGACCAGGGGGGGTCGACCCCCAGGTCGACACCCCAGTCAACCTCGGGGGAGGGGGGGGGGCAGGTCGACCCCCCTGTCGACCTGGGGTAGGGCGGGAAAATTTCCCGCCCAAATCTGCTTGGATCTGATTTTGAATTTCGGGCTGAATTTGAATTTTCTTAAATCTTCTATGGGCCATAACTTGGTCATACAGACTCCGATTTACGAAATTTCGGACTCGTTTTCAAGCAGAATTTCGAGAGTTCGATTTGATAGTTAAAGAACCAACTATTAATAAATTCCCTTTGGCCTATTAACATGTTAGTTCGAGGAGACCAGGATAGGAACCTGACCCAAAACCACTTCGAACCGACTTTATGTTCGAAAACTAAATTTGTAGGGATGCTTATACGTATTGAGATGATTTGAAGGCGTAGACCTTCGGATAGGGAAGGGGTGCTCGCTTATGTCCCTAGTTAACTACCAAGATTAAATTTCTAGCAGTAACCCCTACGTTCTGAGGTATTTTCGGTTTCGTTCGGTCCCACAATGAACTTGTATGGACGAATATCCGGTAGAGTATTTCCCAAAATAATGTTTGTTGGTTTTTACAAATATACCAAGTATAACAACCCGCAAATTTTGAACCAATTTAAAAAAATTATTTTAGAAAATTTTAATGAATTTGGAGAATATAAAATAATTTATTTAAATAGTGTTGGCTAAAAATTTATTTTAATTGAAGTTAAAACGAATAAATTTAAATAGAAAATGCGTCAAATATATATATATATATATAAAGAATATTTGTCTAAAATTAAATATTGAGATGTCAGAATAGATAAATTTAATGCATATTTATTGTCTCACTGACATTATTATTATTATTTTGTATATATTAGCTAGAACGTTTCATTCAATTTAAATGCATGGCATTAATTTTAGTTTCCTTTTCCTTTTCAATCTGACGTACTTTAAAAAAAAAAGTAATTACGAAATAATAAAGATATAATTTTTCCAGTAATGTAATGAGGTTACATGAAATTAAAATGTAATAAAAATGTAAAGGTATGATGCAATTAAAACACAATGCATATAAATTACCTAATAATATGGAAAGGAATAATAGTATTGGGGTCAGAAGAAATGTAGGAATTGACATTTATTTCAAACGCAAATCACAAGGAGATGGTTCTAGTCATTTATTTGCGCTATAATATAAAATGGTTAAAATTAATATATATATATATAGAATGATAAGAGATAAATATGGGTAATAAGTGCATTAACTCACAAACATACATACTTTATTCATCCAAAACATGTATAATAAAGGCTAGTTATCATTACTAAATAGGTAAAGGATTAGGTTAGGTTGGAATTTGAAATGTCCCTCATTTATTACTACTACATATAATAAAAGGAATATTAACAATTATAACCATGTAGATTTGAGAGAAGTAAATGTACTAATAAATTAGTATGGAATTAGTGTGTTTAGCTTTATATAATTTTATTCTTTGTTTGTTCATGCTCCTTTGTATTTATGCCTAACATCCTGCCCTTCGATTACATTACTTGTATTTGACAAATTTTAGTATTTTAATTTTGTTGTCTTACTTAACATATTTATCTATTTCAACTCAAATCTATTTGTGTTGTAAACCATTGTATTTACTGGTTTTATATTAGAAACATCTATTTTTAACATAGTATTTACTCTGGAATTGAAAATACTTTTGAAAATTTATTTTTCTAATGTAATGTTCTAGCATAATTTACATCATTAACAAGTTTGAATATTCAATATCAGAATTCTTTAATGATAAGAATATTTCTTAAATATAATACTTTCCCTAGTTGTTTTAACTATAATGTTCATTAATGTAGAAAGTTGCAACAAGTTTTCAATGCGTTTTCCCTTCCTTATTTCAAGCGCATGCATCCATGCTATATATTTAGTATCATTTTATAAACATAAATAAAAAGATTTTTTTTTTGCAATTAAATTAAATGTAGTAAATGGTAATATGTGATTATAACTATAGCAAATGTGAACATGATTTGAAATTCAAAAGGTTACAGTTAATTTGAGCATAATAAGAGTTTTCAACTTTAAAGGAAAGTAAACGGAAATTTAATTTGAGAAAAATTAAACATACAAGGGGGAAATTTCCTCTCCACTATAAAATATCCTATACACTCTAAACCTAATTCTAATTGCCCAGTCGCCACTCTTATTCCTCAATGGCCATAAACCTCCGATTCAAATTCATCAATTTCTTTTTATCCACTGCGAATTAAAATATAAAAAGGGAATCGAAGAGATTCTTCCACTCTTCGATTTTATACCACTATGATCGTTTCTCGTTCAAAGTTTGGGGAGTTCTCAACACTCAAAGGCGCTGCGTTTACACGCTTTTCTAGTCCGATGGGGGTGCAAGTTGCAAGCTTTTTGGGGTGGTGGTGAAGCTCGCCGAGGCGCGCGTCGTAAAGGTGGACGATGGCGGTCCGATGGTGGCGTTGGTGGTGCGTTCTAAAACGAGGTGAGATCTCTAAAATTCAATTTTAAATTTAGAAAATATATTTGTGGAAAAAAAATCATTGTGATCGCGACGATTTGATTGAATTATTGTGGTTATGAATGGTTGATATTGGTTGCGACGAAATCGATTGCATTTGTGGTGAATTCACATGTTGTGAAAATGGATTGAATTGTGTAGATCTAGAATTTGCTTATTCATTTAAACTTGCTTATAGAACAAAAAACCATTTTTTTATTGTATATATGTAGTTGAAATGATCATGCCAATGATAGGAATTGTTTTACAATAATAATATTATTTTTATTGTAATATGTATATGTTAGAATTTGTTGAACAATAAAAATCATATTTTTTTGTGTATTCATGTTATGAAAATGATTTAAATGTTAAGTAGATTATTAACGCAATAAAAATCATATTTTTGTTGTGTATTTATGTCACAAAAATGATTCACATGTTAGTATATTATTAACGCAACAAAAATCATATTATTTTTCTATGTTTATGTCATTAAAATGTTGATATGTCATGTAATATATTACTAGTGCAAGAAAAATCAAATTTTTATTGTATGTTTGTTTTATAAAAATGTTCACTAGTTACTAAAATTGTTGTATGATAAGAATTCACATTTTTATCATAGTTTATGCCATTAAAAATGTTCATAAGCCATTGAAAATATTGTATGATAAAAATTCACATTTTTATCATATGTTTATGTTATGAAAAATGTTCGTAAGTTATTAAAAATATTTAAACATGCAAATTCACATTTTTATTGCATATTCACTTCATTAAAAATGTGCATTTGTCATATAATATGTTAATACAATAAAAATCATATATTTATTGTATGATTGATTCATAAAAGGATCGTGTTTAAAATAAAGCGTTAAAACCTGAAATGTTACATTTTCATTGCATGTTTGATTCACTAAAAAGAAGCATGTTTTAAATAAAAACATGAATTAAAAAGTTACCCTTTTATTTGCATTTAGATGCAAATAAAAGATAGTATTTAAAAGTTACTTTTTTTTTTCATTTTAGTTGTAGTGAAATGTTAACATTAAGCATTGAATTTGTAAACAATATAAATATTCATTCTTTATTCGTCAAGTTAAACATTGAAATTTGTGTACGAGTAAGGAGAATCATTTTTTTGTATTTGGTTATTAGGATTATAAGTATGTATGTAGACAATATAAAATTGTCCTTCTTGTTTGAAATTAGAATGGACATATTAGAACTGAATGATCTAATCCGAATAAATGACAAATCATATTTTGTCAATTTTAATTAAACATGCATGACATTTATGATTTAAACATGCATGACATTTATGTTTATCAATTTTAAAACATGCATGGCATTTATGTTTGTCAATTCAAACATGCATGACATTTATGTTTGTCAATTCAAACATGCATGGCATTTATGATTTATCAATTTAAACATGCATGGCATTTATGTTTATCAATTTTAATTAATCATGCCATATTGGTAAACAAATATCTATCTTCAACATGGCAAATAAATATGTGAATTTTCATTTACACAAAATTCTACCTATAACATGACAAAGTAAAAATAAGCATTTATTGTCATTAACATACATAGAAAATTGTTTATAAATAAAATAAGCATTTATTGTCATTAACATACATAGAAAATTGTTTATAAATAAAATAAGCATTTATGTGTCGTTAACATACATAGGAAATTGTTATAAATGAAATATACATTTATGTATCATGAATACACATAGAAATTTAATTTCAAATAAATGACTATTTATTTGTCGTTTGTATAACATTGACATTTGATTTCAAATAAATGACCATTTATTTGTCACATGAATAACATAGAAAAATTGGTTACGAATACGAATTTGGCCAAGACACGAGGTTAAGCCCAACAAGTGGAATAAGTCTGCCCGGAACCAACCGGCATATCCAACAACCACAAGTTGTAGGTCTAATGTGAGGGGTCTGGCCCATTATAAAACATAAATGGATGAGAACAAATTTAATATGAAGATCATTTATAATATAAAGAATATTTTGAAATAATAAGCTTTAGTAAAATAATCAATTATTAATTATAATTGTACCTGGACACGAGGTTAGGTTATATTTGTGGTGGAAGTCTGCCCGGACCCGACCAGCCTATCCAGCAGCCACAAATGTTGAACCTAATGTGAGAGGTCCAAGTGCACAAATACGAAACGGGCCATGACACGAGGTTAAGCCCAACTTGTGGGATAAGTCTGCCCGGAACCGACCGGCACATCCAGCATCCACAAGTCGTAGGCTTAATGTGAGCGGTCTAACCCATTATAAAAAAAATATGGATAAGATGATGAATTGGGCTATTCAATCTTTTTTAAAATAGCGATGCCATTTTTTAACCCGAACGAGTTTATCAACTTATTTTATCCATGTTATAATGAATATTAAAAGAGGAATAATTTCAAAATGAATATTTTGAAAATTATATTATTTTAATATGAGAAACATTTAGAATATTTAAATTGGATTTAAATGGAAATTATCTACGGATTATTTTAATATTGGATTCTGTGCTTATACGAATATTATCTTAGGAATTTGGAAGATATTTACTATCGTTATTTCTGATATGATATCCATTGGTTTTAGAATTTGACATTAAATATAAGTCGATATAATTCCTATTCAAAGCCTTATATTTAATATCAAGTTAGATTTTGGGTTTGTCATGAATAATGTCTTAAATAACATTATTCTTAAATCCATGTGAGTAAAGAATAATCTTTTTACTAAGATTTAAATGATATTTCCAAATCTTTTTTTTATTTGAAATAAAAAGGAAATTAATTATGGGTTGTTTGTGAACAATGTAATATAAAGATTGCATTGTATACAACGTAAAAAAAATATCATTTTTATGTAATATAAAAAGATTACATTTCATTGTAAGTGAGTCAACATTAGAATTTACATTTTTGGTATCAATGAATTAGTAGAAAGGATTCATTGTTTTGATAAATTATGAATTTATGTTGTTATTATACATAAAATGATCCATCATTATATATGTTTCTGATGCTGAAATGTTACACCTCCATTTACAAGTTACCCGACTAGTTTATGTGATTGGCTCGATAATTTTCACACATCGCCCAAGTGCACAAATAATTTATTATTTGTTTGTTGGTTGAAACCCCACACGGGTGTTGGGATAAAAATTGACATACACTAATCCCAATGTTTATTTTTATGTCGATCGATAGCTCGACAGGCTGCGATGAGCGTTATTATTTCATTTCAATGCTCACACAGTTATAGATTGCATTATAGGGTAAATGTCTGAGTCGCATTCCATTTCAGAATTTCCTTTAAATAAAGAATATCTTTTAAAATAAAAACCTTGTAATGTAAAGATATTTTAAAATAAAGAGTATTGTATTACAAAGAATATTTTATATTAAGAATCTTTTTATGTAAAGATTATTTTTAATAGTAAATATTTTAAATGATATTTAACAAAGAATAATTCTATGTCCGTCTTTGGATGGACAAAAGATAAATATATTTTATAGAAATAAACTAGTCATTAACTAGGATAATTCTTTAAGTTAAGATTTAATGAAGTCTTCTAAATTGAATAATATTTCATTGGAAGTAAATAAATGAATTAGATTTGGGTTGTCGTGAATGGTGTCTTAAATAACACTGTTCTTAAACCCCATATTAAAGAATAAAATCTTTTAATTAAGATTTTAGAGTTTCCATCGTATTTAGTAATCGAAATAAAACGATATGTGAATTGGGTTTATCGTGAAATATGTTTTAAACGACATTTGTTCTTTAACCCAATTTACGTTGAAATGTGATTTAGAATTTATAAATCTTTTTATCAAGATTTAAAAAGAATACTCCAAAGTTTAGTTTTCCAATTTTATATAAATTAAATTAGAATTGAATGGGAATTCGATTTGACAATATTCGAGATAGGCTTCTATAAAAGAAGACTGATAATACATATGGAATTTAAAAGGCCTTGCCGTTATTTCATTTATATTATTGGTCTGATACAGAAATTTATATCGATTATTCATTGATTTGTTTTCTGTGAAAATTCCATAATTAATGGAAGACGATTTTGGGTTTATCGTGAACAATGTTTTTAACTGACATTGATTCTTTAACCCAAATTAAAGTCAAGACTTATTTCTTAAGTTGTAATAATAATTTAATAATGATTTTGATATTAAACCCACATTGGAGTTTAATGAATCTTTAAAAAGATGATAAAAGGTAAATTTTAAAGGAATTTATCTTTGATAAAATTAATGGGAATTTTTCCCTAATAATATGAATATTCTATTTAAAAGAATATTCTGAATTGGAATGAGACGTTGGATGTGTTTTTATAGCATTTGACTTTTAATTAAAAAATACGCGAATTATTCGAAAAGACCGGGTTTAACCCATTCCGAATATTTATCACGACGATAAAGAATCGAAGATGAAGACGATGGTTGAAGACCGACGATCTTCACATCGAATGGATGAGGACTACTGATGCTATGGACTGGGTCGCTCCCAGGACTGGGATAAAGTGGTAGTTGTTCGGACGGACGTATTGTTGATTGTTCGGATATGCGAGGTATAATGCCTTTGGTTTCGTTCAGACCCAGAACGGACTTGTAAATGGATTGTGTGCCTGACATTGTATTCCTTTCTACTGTATTTGTTGAATGCTACTAATTATATATTTCTGCTTGGTGGTGAAGAATTTATTCTTCACTTATCACCCTTCTATAAGACGTATGAGCTTAGAGGTTATATATATTGGTAGATGATTAGTGATATGGTAGGGTCTGACAATGTGGCATGCTAAGATGCAAATGATCAAGGCTCTTGTTGAAAAGCAGGCCTTGTGGTTGATGATCAAAGCAAAGCCTATTTAGGCATAGCTTTGTGTATATCGTGACTTCGCGAACCTCACACACCAGTTGAGTCTAAAACGGGAGAAGGGAACGCAGGGAGTGCACACGTTTCTTTCTAGCTAGAAGTGGTGTCAATGCTTAAACTGGCTGACATTTACTTATGTGGATGATGGAATTTTTTTGCGAGGCCTCGGTTTTTTCTTATCGGTCGCCCACGGCCGATTTGTAGGTCCAATAGGATAGGGAAGTGTGTGTTCAGGCATAACTAATCCACTAAAGTATTTGTGGACCGGCCCTGCAGGATCCAAGGGTTCGCCAGCGCCCGAATCCTGAGACATTGCTAGAGTGTCTCGAATCGGTAAGGATCTCCTCCTTAGCCTTGACTCATGATGGAAACCCAATTTCCAATACGCCTTTTTGCGGTTTTGATTGTATAACTAATATGGTGACATAGTAGATGGTAGCTATGCCGTCTACCATTAATACAATTATTTTGAAATGTTGTTATTAAAATATATACACACTAATAATAATATCGATTTTACGTATCAAGCATCTTTTGACCATTGTAAGGTAAAACCCTATCCTCCGGTTTGTGTTGCATTGTGTGATGGGACTTGGGTCTTATAATGGTTTCAGTTTTCTAAAAAGCATTTCGTTAATTGACGATTTACTTATTTTATGCACTGGCAATCCAATGGAGTAAACCCGTTCCACGTTAACGGCGTGGTCCTGTGATTAGCCTTCTTATTAGATAAGTTAGGTTAGATTTCTCACACCAGTCCTACGACTGACCTGTAGTTTGTTTCACTTTGCAAACTCGGGTGCCCTCTTTCCACACGGGCAGTCGAGTAGCTTTTTGCAGATATTTATCTCGAAAGCAGGATCCTAGATTGAAGTCTGAAGCTAGGTCCAGAATATTGAGGGCCTTCCGCCGAGTTTAGTTCCGCTGCATTGTATTACTTTTGTTGTAATTTATCTTCCACTGTAATTTGTACCAATGTACTCTGATATATTCTGTACTCTGATGTAACATTTATTATTTATGTTATAAAAGTCTGTGTTGTTGTTCTGATGAGTTGTATGCCCAGAGTTGATGCATTCGAAGATTTCCAACTTTTGGGTCAGACCTATGTGGTTTATGGTCGATTCAAAGGGTGGGGATTTCCGGGTCATCACAGCAAGTATGGTGGCAGAGAAGGCAAGTCCTTTTATCTTAACACCCGGAATATCTTTGTGCAAATTAATTAGATATTTGATGGATCTAACCATGTGGCATTCAAAGTTGAATGTGATGTTTCTTAAAAGGTAATCTTAGCCTCAAGCCTCATTGTAACAACCCGGAAAATTAGAACCAATTTAAAATTTATACTTTAGCAATTTTATTGAATTTTTAATATTCAAGATGATTTATTTTAAATAATAACGACGAAAAAATTATTTTCGATGAATTTAAAACAAATAAATTTATTTTAATAATAATTCGAGCCTGAAATGGCACGGTAGTTTGAAAATTCGATTTCAAATTTCAAATGAATGTACAGGATTCAAAATAAATCGGATTTCAGCGAAACCAAAAGTATTTGAATCTGTTTAACAATATATTTCTAACGAATGTAAGAAACTGAGATTTCGTTTTATAAGTTTTAAGTTATGGCTAAATTAAAATTTAGAAAAGTCGCTGTGGAATTTATATATATTTTAATATATATATATATATAAAGGCCTTAAAAATAGCCATTTTGCAACCGACCTCCGTTTTCAATGTAACCACTTTTGTTAGATCCGGGATGTCGAATTATTGCTAGGTTTCAATTTTCATAATTATTGGAATCAATATGTGAGCGTGGAAAAAGAAAACGTGTTTTGACAGTTTTAGTCAAGGGTCCGTTTTTGACAGGTCCCTATTAAGTTTCAAAATTAGGCTCACATTCGGTCCAAGTTTTCATGTAAATTCAGTCCCTATTTTTTGAAAGTACACTAAAAAATATATAAAAAAATCACGAAAATTCTATTTAAATCAAACATGTACTCACCCAAAAAATCAGCTCGTAAAAAAATCAAAAAATGCATCAAAATAAAAAAATACAATAAAACAGCGAAAAATGCAGTAATTTGCCTCAAATCATGCACATATTTGCAATACTTGTGTTCATCTGTGCAAGTATTTTCAAATGTTGAATGTGCGTTTGTTTTTTTGCATACATGTATGCAAGGTAAACAGATTCTTGCATACAAGTGTGCAATAATCTGCAGGTAAAATTTTCACTTCATATTTTTACATGCAATACTTGCATACATGTGTGCAAGTACGTCAAATAGTTGCATACATGTATGCAAGTTTTTTTTAATTTCCGTGAACTTCAGTTAATATTTCCAGATTTTAGATTTTTTTTTTTACATTGTAGCGCATTTTTTTTTTTCAAAAAAAATCAAAAAAGGCGAAATAAAAAAAAGGGACAAAGTTTCCCATTCGTTTCCGCCCCTTCATTTTGAGTTGCCGCCCAATTTTTTTGTTCCTTCCAACTTCCAGCGCCTTCTACTTCGCCTTTTCCGTTTTTGCACAAAAAAAATGCGCTTTTGCATATAAAAAAAAAAGTTACATGCATGTATGCAACTATTACTAATAGTTGCATACATGTATGCAACTATTTAAATACACATGCAAAAAAAATCCGCATGTCTGCTGAATAGTTGCATATAAGTATGCAGTTATTCAGAATAGCTGCATACTTGTGTGTAGTAATGCGTCAAAAGACCAAGGGTATGATAATATGTGTATACATGTATGCAAATATTTGAAATATGTGCATGTTTTCATGCATTTTACTGCATTTTCCGTTGTTTTGTGTATTTTTTGATTTTGACATGTTTATCAATTGTTTTTCCACTTGATTTTTTTGGCATGAACGTTTTTTATTTAATAATGAATTTTCGTGATTTTTTAATATTTTTTTACATTATTTTATATGTTTTTAAAAATAGGGACCTAATTTACATGAAAAGTTAGACCGGATGTGAGCCTAATTAAGTTTCGTTTTAGGGATGTGTGCCTAATTTTCACTTTAGTCAATTTGAATCGACCAGAAAATGGCCATTTTTCAGACGGTCTTAAAATTTGATGAAATTAATATTTGTAGGACCGTATCGTCAATATGAAGCTAGAAATAAATTTTTAGGAATTTTTAGAGTCCGTATGTGACCCCGGTAAATTAAAATGTATGTTCAAATTAAAAATATAAAGATTTATATTTTGTTTTAAAGGAATACTGAGTGAGACAGTCGAATTGGCTTGCCAGGCATGTCCCATTGTGTCCGTAATAGGGGCAATTAGCTAGGGACGACAGGCGGTTGGTTTGATTTGGTGTTCGAATGGAGAAGTTATATATATTTTTCCCAACCCTAGATTTCATAAATAAAAAAAATAAAATTCCAAAAATCATTTTCTCTCTCCCCGATACCCACGATCAAAGGAAGAAATATGTTCATTTCTTCCTCCTCCGATTTCTTCTCCCACACGAAGAATTAGACCTCCATCCTTTTGAAGATTTTGTAGTACTCTCTGAGATCTACACATCCATACCAACCACGCCCTCCATCGTTCAATATTTTTGGAGAATCGAGCTCGAGAAGTGCGCCGCTGTCGCCCCTGTTTCCTCCACCCAGGCACGTGTGAGTTTGAGGTGATTGGCACCCCTAGGTGAGGATTTCCAAGCACCACGATGTGGCGTGGTTTGATTTTGGTATAGCTTCATGGATTGATCGATAATTCATGACCTAGTTTTGAAGATTTAATGAGAGGTACGGGTTTGTTTATTTAAAAGGTTTATAACACTCCAAAAGTGTTGCAAAGTATGATTATCGTATAGAAGTCATATCTTTTTCATTTGTGGTCGAAACCAATTAAACAAGAGATACCGGGACCGTGAGGACGTCTTCTACACTTTAGAAGAGACCGGGGAATTTTTAGAGCCCGCTACAATTTTACGCGAAGCCGAGAGCAAAGTGAGAACTCCTTCTCACTAAAATTATTTCTGTATAGTTATTTACTCTATAACTGCATTGTCGTCCACAGACCATGGACGATTTGTTTGTTTGATTGTGTTGTGAAAATTGTTTGTGATGATAAATGAACTATAGAAAATATTCATACGTTGAATAAAAATATTTGAATAATAAAAATATCATTTTTATTATATAAATTAACTGTAGAAAATATTCGTACATTGAATAAAAATATTTGAATAATAAAAATATCATTTTTATTATATCAATGAACTGTGGAAAATATTCATGTGTTGAAATAAATATTTTATCGTTAAAAATAAATTTTTAGCGAGTATATGAATAGAATAAATATTCATTCACAAATCAGATGATTTGTTTATGTACACTTATTTATCTGATATGGATTAGGATGATAAATTTTACACGTAGCCCAACTGCACAAATAATAAACAGAATTTGTTGTTTGAAAACCCCACACGGGTATTGAGATAATATTTGACATACACTGATCCCAATAATTAGTGGTATGTCAATCGATGGGTTGATAGACTATATAAGCGTTATTTATTTATTTTAATGCTTGTACAGTTGTAGAATGCACTCTGGATGTTGTATGAATTTTTAATGGTTGTTTGTCATTTTTGTGGTATACATGAGATGTTGAAATCCATATAAATAAAATTATATGTTAATTGATTGAATCTGATTCCAGTTCAGAATTAACGAATATTTTAAAATAATATTCAGAAAATATTGAAATGTGAAGTCTTGTTAAGTAGGTAACACCATTTTAACACAAACGGGAATTTGTTTGATTTTATTCATTTTATAATCGATATCGAAAAGTGATTTCAAAATCTGATGTTTTGAAAATATTATCATTTTAATATTGAAATGATAAAGAATATTCAGTTTTGGTTTTAAATTTGAAACAAAATCGAAATCGTTTTAAAAATGAATTTGAAACAAGATGATAAAGAATATTCAGTTTTGATTTGAAAATTGAAATAGAATTGAAATCATTTTAAAAATGAATTTAAAACGAGATTATAAATAATATTCAGTTTTGATTTGAAATTTGAAATAGAATTGAAATTGTTTTAAAAATGAATTTAAAACAAGACTATAAAGAATATTCGGTTTTGTTTAGAAATTTGAAATAATATTGAAATCGTTTTAAAAATGAATTTAAAACAAAATTATAAGGAATATTCGATTTTTATTTAAAATTGAAAATGGAGTTGGAATCGTTTTTAAAACGATTTATAAAATACATTTTGAATTGAAATCAATGAAATATATATAATATATATATTATATATATTATAATGGCCTGAATAGAACGCGCCGTGCAGCGACCGTTCGCGAATTTCGACCATTGACTTTGAGTTGACGTTGCGGGAGATCCGACCGTCGGATTCTCCAAAAACCGGAACCTTGGGTTCGTATCGAAAAGGTCTTTCTAACGAATATATGAGATTTGAAATCTAACGGTTGGATTTGGAATTATGTCCAGATCAAATTTGGAAAAGGTCGTTGTAAGTGCAGTTCGATGACCATTTATGGAAATCGACTGAAAGGGCCTTGATAAAATTATTAAAAATATCTATAATTTGTGTAAAATCATAATAAATGATTTGGGAAGAATTTGGATGAAAAATTCCATAATTGAAAAGATAAAAATATATTTTTATCGAAAAAAACTAGTTATGAACTAGAATTCAATATTTTTAAACAAATAAACTGGATTTGAAATGGTTTTAAAAATAACCAGAATTTCCAACATATGAATTGGAATGGATTTGAATCGAAATTATCTTCGGAATATTTCGATATTGGATTCCGTGATTATACGGACATTGTAGAGGAATTTGGAAGATATATATATCGTTATTCCAATATGATATTTGTTGATTTCAGTATTTGATATTGAATATAAGCCGGTATATTTTCTATTCAGAGCCTTGCATATAATATCAAATGGGATTTTGGGTTTGTCGTGAATGGTGTTTTAAATAACACTTGTTCTTTAACCCGATTAACAATGGAATGTGAATTGGGTTTATCGTGAACTGTGTTTTTAATGACATTCGTTCTTTAACCCGATTTGCAGCGGAATGTGATTTGGAATTTATAAATCTTTTTATTAAGATTTAATGGAAATTTTCCGAATAAAGTTTCCCAATTTAATATATTGGAATGGAATTCGATTTGGTAATAATCGAAGTGAACTTATGTGGAGGAAGATTGTTAATATATATGGAATTTAGAAGGCTTTACCGTTATTCCATTTATATTATTGGTCGGATACGGAAATTGATATCGATTATATATTGATTAGTTTTTTTCCGTGAAGATCCCATAATTAATGGAATGAGATTTTGGGTTTGTCGTGAACGGTGTCTTCACTAACACTGTTCTTAAGCCCAGTTGAGAAAAGATTAAATCTTATTACTAAGATTTAATGAAGTTTGCCAATTAATTAATATTTAATTGTCGTGAATGGTATCTTTAAAAATGCTGTTCTTAAACCCAATGGAGTTAAGAAAATTAGAAACTAGCTGGAGATTAGCTAAGTTGAATGGTTTCCTGGGTATTGATCTGATGTTGGTTTCGGCCTTCGGGATTAATACTTAAGGAATTGTTCTCTTACTAATTTATGGTTAGAGACTGATGAAATGATCGAGAATGGAGTACCACTAGTTTTACTCCAAACGATAGTTGAATCTTTAATTAGATTCGAACGAGAAATGGTAATTAAAATTTACCTATAACACCGTGGTGTTAGATATGGAGTATTACCAGTTTTGCTCCATGGGATGAATAGGTTGGGATTGAAAAATAAAATAAATGATTACTTCGGTGTAGTTCACTAATCCCGACTAGTTTGGAAAACCTTAATATTGTTTGATATCCAAAGTAAGATTAAAGAATAAATTTAAAAGAATTTGTCTTTGATAAAATTAATGGGAACCTATTTCCAAATGATGTGAATATTTGAATAAAAGAATATTCTGGATTGGAATGAGGCGTATGTTGTGTTTTTATAACACTTGTTTATTGTATACACGGGTTGTTCGGAAAGGCCGGTTCTATACCCATTCTGAATAACTGATTCGACGATATGTCGACGATGAAGACAGTGGTTGAAGACCGGAGGTCATCACATCGTTTGGATGATTACTGATGTCTTGATTGGGCTGTACACCCAAGATGAGGTAATAAGTGGTGATCGTCCAAACGTACTTGGAGATCGACGGATATGCAAGGGTCTCTCTCCTGTATTGGACATACGGGATGAGGAATAAGGTGCCTCCGATTTCATTCAGACCCAGAACGGACTTGTAAATGGATGGTGTGTCTGTCATTGTATTCCTTTATACTGTATTCGTTGATCTCTACTAAATATATTTTTTTTGGTGGCGGAGAATTTATTCTCTTGCTTAACACTCTTCTCTGAGACGTACGAGCTTAGAGGTTATATATTGGTAGAAACCCGTGTTACGGTATGGACTAATAGTGTGGCATGCTGAGATGTAGTGATCCAAACTTTTGTTGAAAAGCAATGTTTGGTGGATGATGATCAAAGCACAGCCTTAATATAGCACGGCTTTGTGTAGCGTTAATTCGCAAGACTCACCCCCCTCCCCCCGATATGGTGGTGAACTGATGGTTAGATTAGTATACTTTTTAGAGGATGGATTCGGTCGACCGAGGCCGGCTGGGTGTGGTCGCCACACACCTGGTAGGGTTAAGGGCACACCCCCCCCCCCGATTCCCAGAAGGATAGAGTAAGCGACGTTTTCTCATGCACGGGATGTAAGTCGCGAAGATACTCGATATCCTGGATATAGTCCGGATGTGCATTACAGTGTTTCTCTAGCTGAGACATAGGCCGTGGGGAATTGCACTACGCGATCGATCTTTCGGATCAGTAGCCATCATGATGGAAATCCAATTTCCAATACGAGTTTTGCGGTTTTAGTTGTAAACCTATATAAGGTGACATAGTGGTATGGGGCATTCATGCCGTCTATGATTGATACATTTATATTTGAAGTTGATTTCTTCATTTATAGTAATAATAAAAGATTAAATTTCGCGTATCAAGCATTATTTGGCTATAATAAGGTAAAACCCTATCCTCCTTCTTGCGTTGCATTGTGTGATGGGACCTGGGTCTTATAATAGCTTCATTTTCCTTATTTAGCATTGCGTTGTTTGTTATATGCACTGGTATTCTTGGGGGTAAACCCGTTCCGTGTTATACAGCATGGTCCCCTGATTTACCCAACTTTTAAAATAAATATTAGCAATTGTTTTAGTTCTCACACCAGTCACATGACTGACCTAGAGTTTATTGTTTTAACCTAAACTCTGGGTGCCCATATTTTTCACACGGGCAGCTAGTAGTTGGGTTTTGCAGATATTATATTCATAGGATCCTAGTTTATAGCTGAAGGGATATTCGGAAAGCTCTGTATCCGTGTATTTCTTCCAATTGTGTATTGTATTGTTGTAATAAGCAATGAAATGTTCTTCTATTTGTGTTCTGATTTGTCATGTTCTCAACTCAATCCGTTCTTTCTCTTCTCTTCAAAGACTGAGGAAGTTCAGGTCGTCACATTTGGTATCTGAGCTTTGGTTTACAGAGCTCGAGAACAAGACACATTAGAACCAACCGAAATAATTCATCAGAGATTGAATTAGTAATATCCAATAAGAATAACTCATTAGAGATAGGATCAGAAGTATCCTAGAACGAGTGTGGAGAGTGAAAATTTTAAAAATCAAATTTAGTTTTAAAATTTTATTATAATTATTCGTATTTGAGTATATTATTTTATCTTCGACAATCGAGTATATAAATATTTTGCATATACGCGTCATGAACATATATTTGAAGTTTTAATATACTGGATGGATATAGAATCACACTCTAGTTGCTCGGAGATGATAATGATGATTGGGATCCCATCATCGGTGTTTGTGTTCGAGTTTCGAAAGTAGGATATCTATATAATTTCCGATTGACTGGTGTGAGAACCAAAAATATGATTTTTGAGTATATATATATATAAAAGTATACATTTGAAAAAAAAATTCAACTAATTGACTGCTGGCTATGATGTTTGATTATATATTCAACTAAAAAAAATACTGGAATGATAAATCAAGGTATTTGTTAAGAAAAAATATAAAATAATGCAAACTCTCTTGATAAAATCCTAAAAATATTATGTAGGATATGGATAACTACGGCTTGTCCGGAACTGAATTCTGGATAACTCCGAAACAAGCAAGGAGAGCTCACCAGAAAGTAGAAAAAGAAAGAGAGTTGAACTTAGGAACATACAAGTTTGTTTATTGTCGTAAATGCAGAAAAGAAGGACATTATGCAATCCTGTGTCCTGAGAAAAAGAAAGAGAAACAAATAAGAGTGGTTATAGATTGTTTCAAGTGCAAAGAGACGGGACATTTTGTGGATAAGTGTCCAAACGTAAAGAAAAAATACAGAAAACTAGGAAAAGAAGAGAAATGCTTTCGATGCAAAGAAGTAGGGCATCTAGCCCGAGATTGCCCGTTAAAGAAGGGTGATAAGAAATCCAAAGGAAAGGAGCTATCCACTTTGGAAATTATGCAAGGAGGCACGACTTCCTAGAAAGTTGGGTTTAATGAAATGAACTAGAATTTTGGATATTAGTATGTATATGTTTGACGCTTGTATGAACGTATGTATACTTTTTGTTTTAAAAATGTATCGGTATTGTATAATATAACTAATGTAAGAAAAATGTTGAGCTAAGTTGAATTTAGCACCAAAAACCGAACTGAATTGAAAATTTATTGCATTTGCATGCATATACATGTATATACACTGAACAGGTCATAGCAAGGAGGCTAGAGAAGAGGAATAAAATTGTATGCCCGAAAAATAGGTACATGTTTACTAATTTATTGGGTTTGGATGATTTTATGAGCCGATTGGCTAGCCGCTTGGCTTTTTCTTTTTCTTTTTGAGATGAGAGGGCATGTGTGGCGGTTTGGGGATTTTTCCGATGCTCCCCGTACAAAGGAGGTTATGGCGAAAATTTTTCGAAAAGTTAGCCAAATTTTTGAAAAATTAGAAATTCTTAGAAACTGAAAAGTTGAAGAATGAAAGTTGAGTTGATTAGTAAAACAACTTTCAGCTCCGTTCCTTTTCGAGGACGAAAATATTTTAAGTGGGGGAGATTGTAACAACCCGGAAAATCAGAACCAATTTAAAATTTTTATTTTTGCAAATTTAATGAATTTTTAATATTTAAAATGATTTATTTTAAATAATAACGACGAAAAATTTATTTTCGACGAAATTAAAACAAATAAATTTATTTTAATTATAATTCGAGCCTGAAATGGCACGGCAGTTTGAAAATTCGATTTCAAATTTCAAATGAATGTACAGGATTCAAAATAAATCGGATTTCAGCAAAACCAGAAGTATTTGAATCTGTTTAACAATATCTTTCTAACGGATATAAGAAACTGAGATTTCATTTTATAAGTTGTAAGTTATGGCTAAATTAAAATTCAGAAAAGTCGTTGTGGAATTTATATATATTTTAATATATATATATATAAAGGCCTTAAAAATAGCCATTTTGCAACCGACCTCCGTTTTCGATGAAACCACTTTTGTTGGATCCGGGATGTCGAATTATTGCTAGGTTTCAATTTTCATAATTATTAGAATCAATATAAGAGCGTGGCAAAAGAAAACGTGTTTTGACAGTTTTAGTCAATTTGAATCGACCAGAAAATGGCAAATTTTCAAACGGTCTTCAAATTTGATGAAATTAGTTTTTTTAGGAACGTATCGTCAATACGAAGCTAGAAATACATTTTCAGGAACTTTTAGAGTCGGTATGTGACCCCGGTAAATTAAAATGTATGTTCAAATTAAAAACATAAAGATTTTTATTTTGTTTTAATGGAAAACTGTGTGAGACAGTTGAATTGGCTTGCCGGGCACATCCCATTGTGTCCGTAATAGGGGTAATTAGCTAGGGTGACAGGCGGTAGGTTTGATTTGGTGTTCAAATGGAGATGTTATATATATTTTTCCCAACCCTAGATTTCATAAATTAAAAAAAATTCCAAAAATAATTTTCTCTCTCCCCGATACCCACGATCAAAGGCAGAAACCCGTTCATTTCTTCCTCCTCCGATTTCTCCTCACACACGAATAATTATACCTCCATCCTTTTGAAGATTTTGTAGTATTCTCCGAGATCTACACATCCATACCGACCACGCCCTCCATCGTTCAATATTTTTGGAGAATCGAGCTCGAGAAGTGCGCCGGCATCGCCCCCGTTTCGTCCACCTAGGCGCGTGCGAGTTCGAGGTGATTGGCACCGCTAGGTGAGGATTTCCAAGCACCACGACGTGGTGTGGTCTGATTTTGGTATAGCTTCATGGATTGATCGATAATACATGACCTAGTTTTGAAGATTTACTGAGAGGTACGGGTTTGTTTATTTAAAAGGTTTATAACACACCAAAAGTGTTGTGAAGTATGATTATCTTATAAAAATCATATCCTTTTCATTTGTGGTTGAAATCCATTGAAACAAGAGATAACGGGACCGTGAGGACGTCTTCTACACTCTAGAAGAGACCGGGGAATTTTTAGAGCTCGCTACAATTTTAGGCGTAGTCGAGAGCAAGGTGAGAACTTCTTCTCACAAAAATTATTTTTGTACAGTTATTTACTCTATAACTACATGTATGAACTGCTCCCCGTCGTCCATAGGCCATGGACGACTTGTTTGTTTGATTATGTTGTGAAAATTGTTTGTGATGATAAATGAACTGTAGAAAATATTCATACGTTGAATAAAAATATTTGAATAATAAAAATATCATTTTTATTATATAAATGAACTGTAGAAAATATTCATGAATAAAAATATTTGAATAATAAAAATATCAATTTTATTATATAAATGAACTGTAGAAAATATTCATGTGTTGAAATAAATATTTTATCATTAAAAATATAATTTTTAGCGAGTATATGAATAGAATAAATATTCATTCACAAATCAGACGATTTGTTTATGTACACTTATTTATCTGATATGGATTGGGACGATAAATTTTACACATCGCCCGACTGCACAAATAATAAACAGTATTTGTTGTTTGAAAATCCCACACGGGTATTGGGATAATATTTGACATACACTGATCCCAATAATTAGTGGTATGTCAATCGATGGGTTGACATACTGTATAAGCGTTATTTATTTATTTTAATACTTATGCGATTGTAGAATGCACTCTGGATGTTGTATGAATTTTTAATGGTTGTTTATCATTAGGTATACATGAGATGTTGAAATCTATATAAATAAAATTATATGGTAATTGATTGAGTCTGATTCCAGTTCAGAATTAACGAATATTTTAAAATAATATTCAGAAAATATTGAAATGTGAAGCCGTGTTAAGTAGTTAAACGCCATTTTAACACGAACGAGAATTTGGCCGATTTATTCATTTTATAATGAATATCGAAAAGTGATTTCAAAATCTGATATTTTGAAAATATTATCATTTTAATATTGAAATGATAAAGAATATTTAGTTTTGATTTGAAATTTGAAATAGAATCGAAATCGTTTTAAAAATGAATTTAAAACGAGATGATAAAGAATATTCAGTTTTGATTTGTAATTTGAAATAGAATTGAAATCGTTTTAAAAATGAATTTAAAACGAGATTATAAAGAATATTCAGTTTTGATTTGAAATTTGAAATAGAATTGAAATCGTTTTAAAAATGAATTTAAAACGAGATTATAAAGAATATTTGGTTTTGTTTAGAAATTTGAAATAGAATTGAAATCGTTTTAAAAATGAATTTAAAACAAAATTATAAGGAATATTCGATTTTTATTTAAAATTGAAAATGGAGTTGGAATCGTTTTTAAAACGAATTTAAAACGATTTATAAAATATGTTTTGAATTGAGATCGATGAAATATATATATGTATATATAATATATATTATAATGGTCTGAATAGAACGCGCCACGCAGCGACCGTTTGTGAATTTCGACCATTGACTTTGAATAGACGTTACGGGAGATTCGACTGTCGGATTCTCCTAAAACCGAAACGTTGGGTTCGTATCGAAAAGGGCTTTCCAACGAATATAAGAGATTTTAATTCTAATAGTTGGATTTGGAATTATGTCCAAATCAAATTTGGAAAAGGTCGCTGTAAGTATAGTTCGATGACCGTTTATGGAAATCGACTGAAAGGCCTTGATAAAATTATTAAAAATATCTATAATTTGTGTAAAATCATAATAAATGATATGGATAGAATTGGGATGAAAATTTCCATATTTGAAAAGATAAAAATATATTTTTATCGAAATGAACTAGTTATGAACTAAAATTATAATCCAATATTTTTAAATAAATAAACTAGATTTGAAATGGTTTCAAAAATAACCAGAATTTCCAATATATGAATTGGAATGGATTTGAATCGGAATTATCTTCGGAATATTTCGATATTAGATCCTGGGATTATACGTACATTGTGGAGGAATTTGGAATATATATATATATATATATATATATATCGCTATTCCAATACGATATTTGTTATTTCGGTATTATTGAATATAAGCTGATATATTTTCTATTCAGAGCCTTGTATACAATATCAAATAGGATTTTGGGTTTGGCATGAACGGTGCTTTAAATAACACTTGTTCTTTAGCCCGATTAACAATGGAATGTGAATTGGTTTTATCGTGAACTGTGTTTTTAATGACATTCGTTATTTAACACAATTTGCAGTGGAAGTGATTTGGAATTTATTAATCTTTTTATTAAGATTTAATGGAAATTTTCCGAAGTAAAGTTTTCCAATTTAATATATTGGAATGGAATGGAATTCGATTTGGTTATAATCGAAGTGAACTTCTGTGGAGGAAGACTGTTAATATGTATGGAATTTAAAAGGCTTTGCCGTTATTCCATTTATAATATTGGTCGGATACGGAAGTTGATATCGATTATATATTGATTTGTTTTTTTCCATGATGATCCCATAATTATTGGAATGAGATTTTGGGTTTGTCGTGAACGGTGTCTTCACTGACACTGTTCTTAAACCCAGTTGAGAAAAGATTAAATCTTTTTATTAAGATTTAATGAAGTTTGCAAATTAATTAATATTTAATTGGAATTGAATTGAATAGATTTTTGGGTTTGTCACGAATGGTATCTTTAAAAATGATGTTCTTAAACCCAGAGGAGTTAAGAAAATTAGAAACTAACTGGAGATTAGCTAAGTTGAATGGTTTCCTAGGTATTGATCTGATGTTGGTTTCGGCCTTCGGGATTAATACTTAGGGAATTGTTCTCTTACTAATTTACGGTTAGAGACTGATGAAATGATCGAGAATGGAGTACCACCAATTTTACTCCAGACGATAGTTGAATCTTTAATTAGATTCAAATGGGAAATGGTAATTAAAATTTACCGATAACACCGTGGTGTTAGATACGGAGTATTACCAGTTTTGCTCCATGGGATGAATAGGTTGGGATTGGGAAATAAATTAAATAATTACTTCGGTGTAGTTCGCTAATCCCAACTAGTTTGGAAAACCTTAATATGGTTTGATATCCAAAGGAAGATTAAAGAATAAATTTAAAAGAATTTATCTTTGATAAAATTAATGGGAACCTATTCCCTAATGATGTGAATATTTGAATAAAAGAATATTCTGGATTGGAATGAGGCGTATGTTGTGTTTTTATAACACTTGTTTATTGTATACGCTAGTTGTTCGGAAAGGCTGGGTCTATACCCATCCTGAATAACTGATTCGACGATATGTTGACGATGAAGACGATGGTTGAAGGCCGGAGGTCTTCACATCGTTTGGATGATTACTGATGTCTTGATTGGGTTGTACACCCAAGACGAGGTAATAAATGGTGATCGTCCAGACGTACTTGGAGATCGACGGATATGCGAGGGCCTCTCTCCTGTATTGGACATACGGGATAAGGAACAAGGTGCCTCTGGTTTCGTTCAGACCCAGATTGGACTTGTGAATGGATGGTGTGTCTGACATTGTATTCCTTTATACTATATTCGTTAATCTCTGCTAAATATATATTTGTTTGGTGGCGGAGAATTTATTCTCTTGCTTAACATTAACACCCTTCTCTAAGACGTACGAGCTCAAAGGTTATATATTGGCAGAAATCAGCGTTACGGTATGGATTGATAGTGTGGCATGCTAATGTGCAGTGATCCAAACTTTTGTTGAAAAGCAAAGTTTGGTGGATAATTGTCAAAGCACAACTTTAATATAGCACGGCTTTGTGTAGCGTTAATTCGCAAGCCTCACCCCCTCCCCCGATATGGTGGTGAACTGATGGTTAGATCAGTATACTTTTTAGAGGATGGATTCAGTCGACCGAGGCAGGCTGGGTGTGGTCGCCACACACCTGGTAGGGATAGGGGCACACCCTACAATTCCCAGAAGGATAGAGTAAGCAGCGTTTTCTCATGCACAGGACGTAAGTCGCGGAGATACTCGATATCCTGGATATAGTGCGGATGTGCATTATGGTGTTTCTCTAGCTGAGACGTAGGCCGTGGGGAATTGCACTATGCGATTGATCTTTCGAATCAGAAGCCATCATGATGGAAATCCAATTTCCAATACGAGTTTTGCAGTTTTAGTTGTAAACCTATATACGGCGAAATATTGGTATGGGGCATTCATCCCGTCTATGATTGATACATTTATATTTGAAGTTTATTTCTTCACTTATAGTAATAATAAAAGATTAAATTTCGCACATAAAGCATTATTTGGCTATTATAAGGTAAAACCATATCCTCCGGCTCGCGTTGCATTGTGTGATGGGACCTGGGTCTTATAATAGCTTCATTTTCCTTATTTAGCATTGCGCTGTTTGTAATATGCACTGGTATTCTTGGGGGTAAACCCGTTCCGTGTTATACGGCATAGTCCCTTGATTTACCCAACTTTTAAAATAAATATTAACAACCGTTTTAGTTCTCACACCAGTCACATGACTGACCTGGAGTTTATTGTTTTAACCTAAACTCTGGGTGCCCATATTTTTCACATGGGCGGCTAGTAGTTGGGTTTTGCAGATATTATATTCACAGGATCCTGGTTTATAGCTGAAGGGATATTCGGAAATCTCTGTATCCGTGTATTTCTTTCAGTTGTGTTTTGTATTATTTTTCCGCTGCTATGTATTTAACTGTAATTTAAATCTATGATGTTTATCAAATGTGTAATATTCCTTCATACTCTATTATATTCTTGTACTCTGATGTAAATTGTTGTAATAAGCAATGAAATGTTCTTCTGTTTGTGTTCTGATTTTCCGTGTTCTCAACTCAATCTATTCTTTCTCTTCTCTTCAGAGACCGGGGAAGTTCGGGTCATCACACTCATCAACTGAGAAATGACTGAAATCAGTCAGGCATCAGGGTTATGTAGGTCACACCCATTAGGGTATATCATCACCTGATCCATAGAAATCGGTTGTCCCATTTGTATGCTTCGAAATGAAACGGTTGTTGATCCCAACTGTGGTGATGATATATTCGGTACACTCAAGTTTAATGAGTGGTCGGTTCTGTGTGGCCAGGTTGCAAGATGTTCTTGTTGAACCCTAGTGTTTTATCTTTATAGAACACCGATTAGAAGGTAGCCCTTTACCTAGTCATGTATGGAAATCCAGACTCCAATAAGACCTATAATGTTTTAGATGTAAACCAACTACGTCAAAAAGTGATATGCAAGTTTTTGGGTTATATTCCTATTTTATTTATGGATAGTTAGCCAATATTTTAATATCATTGGGTTTGATATAAAAAGTGATTTGGTTATCGTAAGGGAAAAACTTGAAATGTTTATATGAGGTCGTGTCTTACGAGAGTTCCATTCTTTTAAAGGATTTCTAAAATTAAGAAAGTTGTTTGTGATGTGAGTATTATCAGTGAAAGTATTTCATACTGATCCGGGTGATTTTTATTTTATCAAAATGTACTCGGGTTAGACCGAGTATATTTTCCAGGTTGCATTAGATTTTGCTTGGAGCTTCAGTAGAGAAGCCAAAGTCGAGGCGTATTCTCATAATTTCCAGTATTAATTTATTTCTGTTGTGTGTGTTGTATTTATCAGCATTATATAGCCTGATCTAGTTGTGTACACTAATTGTGTAATCATATATATATAAATATATAGTTTTCTTTTTATGTAAAGAGAGTTGATATATTATATATTTTTCATTCTGTTGTGAGTTCTACTTTGATTCTGTAATTTTGATGTTCTTCTAATATTTCTTTCTTCTTCTCACCGTCTAACTTATTTCCCCTAACTATCCGAATTTCTGTGCTTATTGAGTTTGACATGTGTGGTGAAATGTCGGCTTAAACGATACTGAAAAATTGGATTATTATTATTTGAATGCTTTGGATGTTTATTGTTTGGCTGAAGTTTGACGATATTAATATTTTCGTCATCTAAATGAATTAGATTAGAATATCTATTTCATATGCCTATCTAAGATGATATTATGAGCCGTGATGTAGGGAGAACAGGTTGGAGGGATCCAACTAGATTCCTCAAATATTTTGGAATTGACTTGTTTTTTTCATATTGCTCGTATATGAACTGTTTAACTCAACTAACATGAAATTTGGGTTAGATGTTGATTGTTGGTTTAAATTCGACATTTGATGTCTTGTTAATCAATAAATAGTATTGACTAAGTGATTAACATCAGATGACCTAAAATTCATCTTTTTAATACATTGATTTGTCGTTAGACGAATCAACTAGTTTGAAGTTATAAAATTTATTTTTGTAACTGAAGCAAGGTTTTAATTCTATTTTATACAAAATATAAATTTAATAAATAATGAATATTTTATAATTTGTTTCTATATAGTAGTATAAATATTTTATGTAGCAAAATCTTATGTTTTTATAAGTAGTAAGTTAGAAATTGACTTAAAGGTTAATAATTTGGAATAATTGTTTTCAAGAAACAATTAAGTGGAAATATATTAAATTAATTAAGTTATTAATTAATTTAAGAAGAAGGGTTAATTGTAATCAGTTAACAAGTTAACTGAGGTTTCAAGTTGACTAAGTCAATTGTTTAAATTGAAATTGGTTATTAGATTAATTTGTTTTCAATTAATCTAATAGAATGGTTTTGATAAATTGTTGTCTAAACTTAATGAACATCCACAAAAGTTACTTAATCTATAATTAATTGTATATAAGGTAATTATCGAGTTTCTCGTTATAAATGAAGTTAGTTATTATTTAATAACTTTCTAAAAGAGTCTAATTATTCTATTCTCAGTCAATAATGAGGTAAACTACTTTTATTTTGATTAATGTTGAAGTTAATTATTATTTTTAATTAATAATAATTAAAGTGATTACTTTTTAATACGAATTCACTTTAGAAAGCAATCAAGTTGCAATGAGATTTTGATTGAACTTTGTAAAAGGTTTTATAAAAAGGATTTTATAATAAATCCAAATTTATAAATAGAGTTTATAAAGGAGATTTAAAACTAGTGCGATAAAAATCGGTGTTTACTTCACAATCGTATAAAATAAAATGATTGTTGTTAACCATCTTTTTGGAAAAAGCTACGATGGATCAGATCCAAAACCAAGGTCCAGAAATGCGCAATCAGCCAATTCAGATAATTCACGCTCCAGGAAGCCCAGCCAAGGCTCGGTCCAGAGCAGGCCTTCAGCAAACATCAGCCCAAGCCAGTTCCCACCAGCTGATGACTCACTCCAGAAGATTCGCTCTCGCAGACAACCGAGAAAATCGCTCCCATAAAAGGTGCATCGACCGAGTATCTCGGATCTGCATGGAAACATCTAGCTGAGTCATTCAAATGCTTAGTCCTGCTTTTAAGGCAATAAAGGTGGTCAACCATATCCAAATAGCGCTCTACTTTAGATACACCTCACCGCGATGGCCACGTAAGCCGCCACTTTCGAGGATACTATTAATGAGCAGTGGACTGGATCCCGTCGCCGCTACTGCTATCAATGATCGAGCTCCACGTTCCAAGCCCCAGGCCACGTGGCGGCCCACTCAGCCAATGTATTCATCTATAAATACCTCAAAGTTCAAAGAGGAAAAGGACTTTTCTACTTCTGCTGGACTGGGGATTCTTAAGGCTTCTCTTGGGAAAACTCTCCTCTTTCCTTAAGATCTCCATCTCTCACGACTAACTCAAAAAGAATATATCCATATTCTCTTCTGTACTCAAATAGAAAAAGCTTTGTACTTATAATCAAAAGAAGATCAATACATACAAAGTGGACGTAGGCACAGTCTTTTGCCGAACCACTATAAAAAGTCTTGTGTGTCCCCTGTTCTCTTTACTTTTTACACTTTATAATCATTGTCAGTGTGTCATTCACACGATTGGAGGTTGGCTGTCACTAGTAACCAACTATTGACGTCAACACTTTGGCGAGCCAGGAAGGGGGGAGACGCACTGACATACCCTCCGACCTTCTACAAGTTTCAATCCATGGCGAACAAACGAAAGAAAAATACAACATCTTCCTGTTAACCGGCCTTTTGGTCTGGTTCCCAAAAGTACGCAAGGCACACTCTACTCAACATATCACGTGATATTACAGCCCAGAGGCGTCGCCAATGTCATCCGGGGTCCAGTACCAGAAGACTTGGGTCTGGCCACTAGCAGAATGTCGCATCCCTCGAACACGGCCTCCATCAGTATCTGTCCGCAGCCGAGCCGAAGGCGAGCTATGCTCCGTGCCGAAGGCGAGCCGTGCTCCGGGCCGAAGGTGAGCCATCAAGCGGGTCCGGGCCTAGCGCTGGTGGGGGTCCGGGGCCCTACAGTCTTGGCGGCATCGACCTAACCGGTTAGGTCGAAACTGCGGGAACCGCCCGGTACATCCGATTTCTGCCAACAAGTGTGTTGCCCAAAATCACCAAATCAACTCAAAGTCAGGATTCAGCCAACAACTTTCGTAAACCTCGCGCTCCTCCAAACATTGCTAAACAAAGACCTTGCAGTCCGAGCCGTGAATCCGAACCTCGGGCCACCAAAACACCTATACCCATGGCCTTCGCACCACCCATTAGGTGACCTTCATACCCCTCGGGGTGCAAATTTCGCACCCCTAAGGGGAGCGAAATTCGCACCTAGCCGGATGCGAAACTCGCACCCAGCAGGTGCGAAATTTCGCACCTAGAGCTGGGTTCGAATTTTATGCAGGTGCCGGTGGGGGGTGCGAATTTCTGCATGTGGTCCCCCATTCTTATCTATTCCTACCTAATCCTACCTAACCCCTCTCCTATAAATATCTCATAGCCTCACACTTCAAAGGGGTTGGATTTCTATCATGTGGGACCTCCATAGAGCTTCATAAGTCTCATTAATGGCATCTCCTATTTGAGGAAGAAGAAGGATTAAATAGTCTTTTTCCCAAGTACTTAGCATATGACAATTATGAAAGTGAATATAATGAAATATCGTGAGCATGCCTCTACTTTGTAATTCTTGAGTGATTAATAATATTCCAACGCCTTTCCAAAGTGGACGTAGGCCTCTACCGAGGACGAACCACTATAAATTCTTTGTGTCATTTACCGCTTTCTTTTACTTAGTCTTGCGACCAAAAGTATAATTCCTAGTAATAGGAATATTTGGTGTTTTCGACATTTTTTGCCCTCAACATTTGGTGCTTTCGCTGAGAAACTCGGATTTTTGCGCCTTTGTCGCACGTTGCCATCTCGACCTTCGATGAGCTTTAGGTTCCTTAGCTTACCCTTCGCTGAGTCCGCTTACGATGGCGAAGAGACCAAAGAACGCAATGGTCGGCTCTTCAACCGCAGCCGAGGTCGGGACATCCCAACAACCTCAACCAGCGGATATCCTGACCACCAATGAAGATGTCCCTCCTATTGTGGACCCCGAAGCACCCGCAAAACAGGCTCAAATCCGCGCTCTTATTGAAACATATATGTAACGACCCGTATTTTCAGCTATATAATAATTAATTTATTTAATTATTTATATAGTGAATTAGAGAATATAAGGTTGTGTAATTAAATTATATGGAATATTTAATTAATATAATAATTAAATAATATATTTAATTCTGAAATAATCAGAATTAGTCGAAATGGAAATATCGGGTGAACTGGGCAATTCAAAAATATATATAATTCAGTTTGGAATTGAAATTGAATATCGAATATATTATAATAATGAGAGTTTGAACGTATAATTATATTATAAATATAATCCAGCTCGAAATGGCGCTGCAGTTCGTAAATTGGCGATTCGAACTTTAAACAAATATACAGGAGCCGTTTTAAATCGGATTTCTGTGAAACAAGAAACGTTAGGAGCTGGTGAAGTATATTTTTCTAGTGGAAGAGAAAAATCGGGATTTCGTCGTGTAGATTTTGATTAATGTCCAAATCAAAATTCAGAAAAGTTGCTATGGAATTCCTTTATAATTTATAAAGGAATTATTTATATTTTAAAAAGGATTTAAATATAAATCGAATATCGATATAACTCTGATGATGAGATATCGAGCTAGAAATTCATATAGGAATATTCTAGAGTTGTATGATATTCTGTAGTGAATATATACGATAATATTTATTTACAAATATTAAATTTAATTATTTTTAAATATATTTACATATTTAAAAGGGTAATTTAGAGCTTTAAAAATAGCAAGTTATGAAAACGACCTCAGAATTCGATGAAACTAATTTTGTTGGATCCGCAATGTTAAATTATTGTTATATTTCAATTTCCGTGATTTTTGAAGTCAGTATGTGGCCGTACCGATTTTTAAAGTGAAAAACATTCGATATTTCGATGGTTAAAAATACGCTGAGTGGGCATACGAAGTCGGAATTCGATGACGCCAGTTTCTTTGGGAATGTAATGTCGAACTGTAGCTGCATGTCCATTTTCGTGATTTTTGGGTATCGTATGTGGTCACAGGAATTTTTAGAGTGCAGAAACGGACAAATAAGGATTAAAATAAACTATCTAAACAATCTAAAATATCTAAAAAAAAACTAAGTTTCCTATTAATACTCCCAACTTTTCCTAACCCTAAACTACTCTTCTACTGGTCAAATGATGCGCTGTGATTTTTTTTTGTTTCTTCCAGTAGAATGTTCATCTTCATAAATACAAATAAAATCAAAGTAAAATCAATAAATCCAAATCTCTACATCCTTGAGTTCCAATCATGATTCTCTACGGCCTAGTATACAAATTAAGGGGTTCGACATCTGATTGAGGATATTCAAGATGTACAGCGTCAGTATTTGCAAGCTAGGGTTGGGGTTCTCGAAGTTTTAAAGCATCTATACTTGAAATCGAGTTCGTATTTGGTTCTATGGTAAGAATTGACACTGTTTTGTGAAATTTGGTGAAATTCTATTTCATTGGAGTTCGGTGTTTTCTATGGAGGCGGGTGTAAGGGATGAGGACGGATTCCGTTTGGTGAGTTCGAGTTTTATATGGACGGGGTGTATTCGAAGAGGACGGGAAGTGGAATGTAATGATGAAGTTTGTTTCGAGTTTAGCTGAGTAAAGGAAGAGGGAAGAGGAGCAGAATATGATCGGCTGTGGCCATTGAAAGTCGAAGAGCAGCTTTACGTTTAGGTGAAGAAGATGAGTTTGGGTTTGAGGGTTTTAATATGGTATTGAAGAAGAGACGAAGAGAGAGAATTCGGTTTTATTCGTATGGTTTGTATTCGAGTACTGAGAGGAAGGTGGATCGTTGGATGGTGTGGTTTCAGTTCGAATGCTACAGGGTTTGAACTAATGAGGAAGAAGAAATATATGTTTTGTGCGGATGTGGATTTCGGAGAGGGAGGTGGGTTGGATTCTAAATGGTTGGCCCAAATTTCCTAATTCATATTAAGTAAAAGTGACTTAAATAACGTATTAATTTGTTAAGTTAATAACTTGATCATATGATATCGAAATTCAGTGAAACAAGATCTGACAGGGTCGTATGGACGACGACTACCAACTGGGACTGGCTGGGAGTGGATTGGAGCTCGTTTGAATTTATGGTGAAATAAATTGTTTGATTCAAATCAAATAAACAGTTTCTCGTTCTTTAACGATGATTGTCCAATGTGAGTAAAACTCACCAACTCTAAACAGTTATATTTTTATAACGTATTTTTAGAACTGTTAATCATCTGTTGATTGTTGTGTGTTAACTGTTTGGTTGAATTGCTTGTATATTGGTTGAAATTATTGATAACGATATATATATATATATATATATATATCGTTAATCAAATATTGATTCTACTTAACAGAATATTTCATATTGAAATGAAATCGATGTTAATGATATTGTTTAACATCTGTGATGCAGGGAAACAGGTCGGAAGAATCCAACTGGATTCCTCAACATTTACTTTACTGTTTTCATATATGGTGATATATGGTGTGATATAAAATCTGTTGATGATGATGTGTGTTTAAATGATATCGATCATTGTGATTTGGTATTTTAAATACCGTAAGAAATTAAGGGGATTTTCAAAGTATATTTTGAAAATAAATTAGTTATATAAAATCAATGGATTTTATATAGAAAAGGAAAAAGGGATTTTATAAAAGAAAACATTCATAAAATCGAAAGAGTTTTGAAAAGGAAATATTTATTGAAAATAAATATGATAAAGATGAAAAGGGAATTATTTATAAAATCAAAGGATTTTATAAAGAGAAATATTTTTTGGGATAATAAATAGAAGTATAAAGGGATTATTTATTTAGGAAAATAAATAAGAGTTATAAAGGAAATATATTTGTAAAACAAATATAAAGGGAATATATTTGTAAAACAGATACAAAGGAAGATATTTGCAAAACAAATAGAAAGAGAAATATTTGTAAAAACATTTACAAATAGAATTTAAAAAGGAAATATTTGTAAAATAGTTACAAATAGATTAAATGGAAATATTTATTTATAGGAAATAAATAGAATGTTATAAATGAGATATTTATTTGTTAAATAAATAGGAAAGATGAAAGAAATATTTATTGGTTAAATAAATAGAATTGAATGGAATATTTATTGGTTAAATAAATAGAGTTGAAGGGAATATTTATTTGTTAAATAAATAGAATTGAAAGGGAATAGCTATTTGTTAAGTAAACAAATAGAAAAGGAATTATTTGTATAAACACACAGAAAAGGAATTAATCGAAGGAGTTAATTAAAAGGAATAATTCGAAAGTAGTTAACCGAAATGAGTTAATCGAATATTAGATATTCAGTTAGAATATATCGAATATTTGTTATTCAAATTAAGAGCTAACCAGGTAGAGTTAATTGAACATAGTTAATCGAATTAGGATTTAATTGAAGATTAGTTATTCAATTAAAGTTGATCGAATATAGTTATTGAGATAGAGTTAGTCAAACATAGTTACTCAGGATAAGTTGCCATTTCATACGACTGCTAGCGTAATTTGTAGGGCTGCAGATAGCCTACGGTGGTCAGATGTTTCCTGAGGGAATCAGGCGTAACCATTGTGATCGCTGCGATCTAGAGTCAAACGAATGGAGTTAAATTAAATATTAGTTATTCGAATAGAGTTAAAGGAGTTATCGAATATAGTTTATTCAAAAGCAGTTAAGTGAAAGGAGTTAATCGAATATAGTTTATTCGAATAGAATTAAAGGAGTAATCGAATATAGTTTATTCGAATCAAGTTAAAAGGAGTTATCGAATATTAGTTATTCGAATCAAGTTAAAAGGAGTTATCGAATATTAGTTATTCGAATCAAGTTAAAAGGAGTTATCGAATATTAGTTATTCGAATAGAGTTAAAGGAGTTTCGAATATAGTTTATTCGAAAGGAGTTAAGTGAAAAGAGTTAATCGATTAGAGTTAAATCAAATAGAGTTAATCCAATAGAGTTAATCGGTAAGAGTAAATTGATAAGAGTTAATTGAATAGAGTTAATCGAATATAGTTTATTCGAAGAAAGGTTTTCAATTCTAGTTATTCATAAGAAAGATTATCGAATATAGTTATTCGAAGGGAGGAGTTATCGAATAGAGATTATTCGAAAGAGAGTTACGTAAGGAAGTTTGATAAAGGTTTAAATGATAAACTTTGTCTATTCTGAAGTTAAAACGTTGTTCAGTTAAGGTATGAGAGGTAATTATACCCCAACTTGATTGACTTCCTTCTTAACTAAGGAATGGTAAGGTTGATAGTGAATGATGGTTAAGTGAATTTAGTAAATGGTTGGAGTTGGCATAGCGATGTTTTATTTAAACATCTGTTTCAACCAAATGAAGGAGCTTTGGAAATGTTTTCCAAATAAGAATCATAAATGTTTTCTGACATAGAAAACAAGAAATGGTAATGTTTTCCATTGTTAATAACGTATATTTTCTAAATTTAGAAAATAAGAAATGTTGAATATAGGGAAACAGGAGATGAAAAATGGATAAGTTAAATAGAGAGATAAATGCTAAATGAGATTGATCGATATAATTTCCATCTGGAAATAATATCGCTGTTTGCACACATGTTTTTCTTTGATAGTTAACTCACCGACTATCGAAGTTTTCGACCATTTTAACGTTGTTAATATGGAGAGACCAGTTGGATTATTATCCGAAGAACCACTCCGTATTGGCATAAGCGTTGCGAATCATATATGCCAAAGATAATTGTAGACGGAGTAAAGTGCAAGGGTTGTTGTATAAATCTTAGGTAAAGATTGCCTAAGATGGATGTACTGAATAGTGCCTTCGGTTTGTCCAGTCCCAGGACGACCTGTATGGAAGAATGTCTGACAGAGTATATTTAGCAGATTGCGTAAGTTGATCTCTTCAAACGTATTTACGTTTGGTGGCGGAGGAATTCGTTTCTCTTAGCTGTATACCCATTGTATTTTTTGGGAAATCAATTTGTGATTTGGCAGGTATGACGATGTGACTTCAAAGTGAATAAAATGTGTGATCTGTCCGAGATAAGCGTGGCCTCTAGCCTCACAACCGGGAAATGACAAAAATCGGGCAGGCAGCATGGCTATGTAGGTCGCACCTATTAGGGCGTACAATCACCTGATCTAGAGTTTCATTTACTTCTAAAAATCTATTGTTGATGCTGTACCATTCGGGAAACGGTTGTTGATCCTAACCGTTGGTGATATACATTCGATACACTCAAGCGAAATGAGTGGTCGGTCATGTGTGGCCGAGTTGCAAGATGTTCTTGTTGAACCCAGTGTATTCCTCTCTAGAGGTACACTAGCAAAAGGTGGTTCCATACCTTGTCATAGTTGGAAATCCATTACCCAATACGTGTTTGCGGTTTTGATTGTATATTATATATGTAGAACGTGAGATGAAAGCGTTTCTGCTAGATGATTAATATATTGTGGTTGATAGACATTATTATAATATCAAAAGGTTTTTGACATAAAGTTTAATTTGGATTCTCATAAGGGAAAAACCCGTTCCGTTATACGGCATGGTCTTATGAGATATCGTTTTATGGCTCAAACTTATTTAAACTGTTTTACTCATACCAGTCCCATGACTGACCCGGAGTTTATTTTTTTTTGTTTCCCTAAACTCTTGGTTGCCCAATTTTGTATGGGCAGTCAAGTAGTCGGGATTTACAGATATACTGGAAGAGCTTGGAGTAGGAGGCTTCAGGATTATATAGCTATAGTTATTTCCGCTGTGTTATAAGTGTTGTACTCTAATAATGTTGTTGTAAACATATACTGATTTTATTTCAAGGATATTTTATCTATTATATGTTGTTCGTTCCGCTGTGAGATTCGTGTTACTCTGATGTTGGGTTCTTCTTCTTCTATTCTAAGTTTCTATCTTATCTATTCTGACCCTCTAATTTCTTTCATTAACTTCCAGTTATTTTCGATCCTTGGATGTTCGATATGTGTCGTATATCGGATAACCAAGATCGCCTTTTTCGGAGTCGTTACAGTTGGTATCAGAGATTAAGGTTAAGTATTTACCTTGGCTCTGTGACGTAACTCAGTAGAGATGGGGTTAGCAACACCCTAGTTTGAGTTTGAGTGTATATACGAGAGCGTATTTGTTATTCAATATAAAATTTGTTTTATATTGTGGAGATTTTTTGGTTGAGTTGTTTATGGATTCAGGTCAATCAGTTTGGTCCACTGTATCGATAGGGGTTTCTAAGCACTCGAATACGATGAACCGTCATGGTATGTTTTGGAAAGAGGGTAAACCGAAGTAGTTTTACCCAAATATATCTTGATATAAAGAAAATATATATATTGGAAATGTTATAATATATTGGATATATTGGTTGTTATTATAATCAAGTAAGATTATAAATTAAATGGTTATGTATATAACCAAGTAGAATTCGTAAAAGTGTTATGAATTAAATCTGAATTTGAATCAGAATTGAAATTAAAACCCTGGAAATTTGGAACAGAGTTTGTAAATAGACTTGGATTAAATATATGTAAACTTTAAGATCCTGGGAGATTTTAAATTGTATTCCAAGCATTTGTGAATGATATTTTGAAATGATTTCAAAATAAAAGTGTTTAAGAATGATTTTGAAAGTGATATAGTATTGAACTCACTTCGATAACTGGAAAATAATTTTGATAATGACTGCAGCATAATCAGTGTTCATTTCGAGTTCTAAGTGACGGATTACTACCAAAGATTTTGTTTTTGAATTGTTTTGAGGAAACAAGATTGTTTTGAATCCTAAAAAGGAATATTTGACTTTTGGAAAGGTAAGCTATTTGAAAATTCCCAGGCAGAGATTGTTTAAAATAAAAACAAGTTAAATAATACTTGTGAAAGCAAATTGGTATTTATGTAAAGGCAGTTAAGTGGTAACTGAAATTGAATTGAAATCGAATAGGATTGGATTTGTGAAATTTGAATTTGAAATGTGATTGGATAATCGAGTTAAGAGTTGGAATCAAGAATTGAACAAGAGTTGGAATGGGATTTGCTTTGGATATAAGCGAATAGTCGTGTTGAGGATAAATTGATCAGAATTTGATTGGGATAACATTGGTATATGCTAAGTTGATAGCATATGGAAGTGATAGAGTTGATATGCCCGACAAAAAGATACCAATTTATATTATATATTGGTTATGAGATTTTGATGAGCCGAATTGGCAAGCCACTTGGCTGTTTGATTATCTTTTGGGTTGGAGATGGCCTAGGGAGGCGAGTTGGAGTTTGACCTAGTGACCAGTACAAAGGAGGTGCTGGCGAACTTTTTCGAAAAGTTAAGGCGTTAGAAAATTTTCAGGATTTTTGAAAATTTTCATGGATAAGAATTAATTAATATTTTAATTAAATTAATTGGTTTAGTTAAAACTGAAGATAAGAAGTGAACAAATAAGTTCTAACTAGACGATAGGGTTTGTTTTCTACCTTAGCAATTTCGAGGACGAAATTATTTTAAGTGGGGAAGAATGTAACGACCCGTAATTTCAGCTATATAATAATTAATTTATTTAATTATTTATATAGTGAATTAGAGAATATAAGGTTGTGTTATTAAATTATATGGAATATTTAATTAATATAATAATTAAATAATATATTTAATTTTGAAATAATCAGAATTAGCCGAAATGGAAATATCGGGTGAACCGGGCAATTCAAAAATATATACAATTTAGTATGGAATTGAATTTGAATAACGAATATATTATAATAACGACAGTTTGAACGTATAATTATATTATAAATATAATCGAGCTCGAAATGGCGCTGAGTTCGTAAATTGGCGATTCGAACTTTAAACGAATATATAGAAGCCGTTTTAAATCGGATTTCTGTGAAACAAGAAACGTTAGGAGCTGGTGAAGTATATTTTTCTAGTGGAAGAGAAAAATCGGGATTTCGTCGTGTAGATTTTGATTAATGTCCAAATCAAAATTCAGAAAAGTCGTTATGGAATTCCTTTATAATTTATAAAGGAATTATTTATATTTTAAAAAGGATTTAAATATAAATCGAATATCGATATAACTCTGATGATGAAATATCGAGCTAGAAATTCATATAGGAATATTCTAGAGCTGTATGATATTCTGTTGTGAATATATACGATAATATTTAATTATAAATATTAGATTTAATTATTTTTAAATATATTTATATATTTAAAAGGGTTATTTAGAGCTTTAAAAATAGCCAGTTTTGCAAACGACCTCAGAATTCAATGAAACTAATTTTGTTGGATCTGCAATGTTAAATTATTGTTAGATTTCAATTTCCGTGATTTTTGAAGTAAGTATGTGGCTGTACCGATTTTTAAAGTGAAAAACAGTCGATATTTCGATGGTTAAAAATACACTGTGTGGGCATACGAAGCCGGAATTCGACGAAACCAGTTTCGTTGGGACCATAATGTCGAACTGTAGCTGCATGTCCATTTTCGTGATTTTTGGGTATCGTATGTGGTCATAGGAATTTTTAGAGTGCAGAAACGGACAAATAAGGATTTAAATAAAATATATAAACCGTCTAAAATATCTAAAAAAATATCTAAGTTTCCTATAAATACCCCCACTAACTTTTCCTAACCCTAAACTACTCTTCTACTGGTCAAATGATGCACCGTGATTTTTTTTTTTGTTTCTTCCAATAGAATGTTCATCTTCATAAATACAAATAAAATCAAAGTAAAATCAATAAATCCAAATCTCTACATCCTTGAGTTCCAATCATGATTCTCTACGGCCTAGTATACAAATTAAGGGGTTCGACATCTGATTGAGGATATACAAGATGTATAGCGTCAGTATTTGCAAGCTAGGGTTGGGGTTCTTGAAGTTTTAAGCACCTATACTTGAAATCGAGTTCGTATTTGGTTTAATGGTAAGAATTGACACTGTTTTGTTAAATTTGGTGAAATTCTATTTCATTGGAGTTTGTGTTTTCTATGGAGGCGGGTGTAAGGGATGAGGACGGATTCCGTTTGGTGAGTTCGAGTTTTATATGGAGGGGGTGTATTCGAAGAGGACGGGAAGAGGAACGTAATGATGAAGTTTGTTTCGAGTTTAGCTGAGTAAAGGAAGAGGGAGGAGGAGCAGAATCTGATCGGCGGTGGCCATTGAAAGTCGAAGAGCAACTTTACGTTTGGGTGAAGAAGATGACTTCGATTTTGAGGGTTTTGATATGGTATTGAAGAAGAAACGGAGAGAGAGAATTCGGCTTTATTCGTATGGTTTATAATCGAGTAACGAGAGGAAGGTGGATCGTTGGATGGTGTGGTTTCAGTTTGAATGCTACAGGGTTTGAACTAATAAGGAAGAAGAAATATCTGTTTTGTGCGGACGTGGATTTTGGAGAGGGAGGTGGGCTAGATTCTAAATGGTTGGCCCAAATTTCCTAATTCATATTAAGTTGAAGTGATTTAAATAACGTATTAATTTGTTAAGTTAATAACTTGATCATACGGTATCGAAATTCAGCGAAACAAGATCCGACAGGATCGTATGGACGACGACTACCAACTGGGACTGACTGGGAGTGGATTGGAACTCATTTGAATTTATGTCGAAATAAATTGTTTGATTCAAATCAACAAACAGTTTATCGTTCTTTAATGATGATCGTCCAATGTGAGTAAAACTCACCAACTCTGAACAGTTATATTTTTATAATGTATTTTTAGAACTGTTAATCATCTATTGATTGCTGTGTGTTAACTGTTTGGTTGAATTGCTTGTATATTAGTTGAAATTATTGATAACGATATATATATATATATATATATATATATATATATATAAATCATTAATCAAATATTGATTCTGTTTGATAGAATATTTCATATTGAAATGAAATCGACGTTAATGATATTGTTTAACATCTGTGATGCAGGGAAACAGGTCAAACGAATCCAACTGGATTCCTCAACATTTATTTTACTGTTTTCATATATGGTGATATATGATGTGATACAAAATCTGTTGATGATGATGTGTGTTTACATCATATCGATCACTGTGATTTGGTATTTAAATACAGTAAGAAATACTGGCATGTAGAAAGGGGATTTTCAAAGTATATTTTGAAAATAAATTAGTTATATAAAATCAATGGATTTTATATAGAAAGGGAAAAAGGGAATTTATAATAGAAAACATTCATAAAATTGAAAGAGTTTTGAAAAGGAAATATTTATTGAAAATAAATATGATAAAGATGAAAAGGGAATTATTTATAAAATCAAAGTATTTTATAAAGAGAAAATTTTATTGGGACAATAAACAGAAGTACAAAGGGATTATTTATTTGGGAAAATAAATAAGTGTTATAAAGGAAATATATTTGTAAAACAAATATAAAGGGAATATATTTGTAAAACAAATACAAAGGATGATATTTGCAAAACAAATAGAAAGAGAAATATTTGTAAAAACATTTACAAATAGAATTTAAAAAGGAAATATTTGTAAAACAGTTACAAATAGATTAAATGGAAATATTTATTTATAGGAAATAAATAGAATGTTATAAATGAGATATTTATTTGTTAAATAAATAGGAAAGATGAAAGAAATATTTATTGGTTAAATAAATAGAATTGGAGGGAATATTTATTGGTTAAATAAATAGAGTTGAAGGGAATATTTATTTGTTAAATAAATAGAATTGAAAGGGAATAGTTATTTGTTAAGTAAACAAATAGAAAAGGAATTATTTGTATAAACACACAGAAAAGGAATTAATCGAAGGAGATAATTCAAAGGAATAATTCGAAAGTAATTAATCGAAATGAGTTAATCGAATATTAGTTATTCTATTAGAATTTATCGAATATTTGTTATTCAAATTAAGAGTTAACCAGATAGAGTTAATTGAACATAGTTAATCGAATTAGGATTTAATTGAATATTAGTTATTCAATTAAAGTTGATCGAATATAGTTATTGAGATAGAGTTAGTCAAACATAGTTACTCAGGATAAGTTGCCATTTCGTACGACTACTAGCGTAATTCGCAAGGCTGCAGATAGCCTACGGCGTTCGGATGTTTCTTGAGGGAATCAGGCGTAACCATTGTGATCGTTGCGATCTAGAGTCAAGCGAATGGAGTTAAATCAAATATTAGTTATTCGAATAGAGTTAAAGGAGTTATCGAATATAGTTTATTCAAAAGGAGTTAAGTGAAAGGAGTTAATCGAATATAGTTTATTCGAATAGAATTAAAGGAGTAATCTAATATAGTTTATTCGAATCAAGTTAAAAGGAGTTATCGAATATTAGTTATTCGAATCAAGTTAAAAGGAGTTATCGAATATTAGTTATTCGAATCAAGTTAAAAGAAGTTATCGAATATTAGTTATTCGAATAGAGTCAAAGAAGTTATCGGATATAGTTTATCCGAAAGGAGTTAAGTGAAAAGAGTTAATCGATTAGAGTTAAATCAAATAGAGTTAATCCAATAGAGTTAACCGGTAAGAGTAAATTGATAAGAGTTAATTGAATAGAGTTAATCGAATATAGTTTATTCGAAGAAAGGTTTTCGAATCTAGTTATTTGTAAGAAAGATTATCGAATATAGTTATTCGAAGGGAGGAGTTATCGAATAGAGATTATTCGAAAGAGAGTTACGTAAGGAAGTTTGTTAAAGGTTTAAAAGATAAACTTTGTCTATTCTGAAGTTAAAACGTTGTTCAGTTAAGGTCTGAGAGGTAATTATACCCTAACTTGATTGACTTCCTTCTTAACTAAGGAATGATAAGGTTGATAGTGAATGATAGTTAAGTGAATTTAGTAAATGGTTGGAGTTGGCATAGCGATGTTTTATTTAAACATCTGTTTCAACCAAATGAAGGAGCTTTGGAAATGTTTTCCAAATAAGAATCAGAAATGTTTTCTAATATAGAAAACAAGAAATGGAAATGTTTTCCATTGTTAATAACGTATATTTTCTAAACATAGAAAATAAGAAATGTTGAATATAGGGAAACAGGAGATGAAAAATGGATAAGTTAAATAGAGATAAATGTTAAATGAGCTTGATCGATATAATTTCCATCTGGAAATAATATTGTTGTTTGCACACGTGTTTTTCTTTGATAGTTAACTCACCGACTATCGAAGTTTTCGACCATTTTAACGTTGTTAATATGGAAAGACCGGTTGGATTACTATCCGAAGAACCACTCCGTATTGGCATAAGTGTTGCGAATCATATATTCCAAAGACAATTGAAGACGGAGTAAAGTGCAAGGGCTGTTATATAAATCTTAGGTAAAGATTGCCTAAGATGGATGTACTGAATAGCGCCTTTGGTTTGCCCAGTCCCAGGACGACCTGTATGGAAGAATGTCTGACAGAGTATATTTAGCAGATCGCGTAAATTGATCTCTTCAAACGTATTTACGTTTGGTGGTAGAGGAATTCGTTTCTCTTAGCTGTATACCCATTGTATTTTTGGGGAAATCAATTTGTGATTTGGCGGGTATGACGATGTGACATTCAAAGTGAATAAAATGTGTGATCTGTCAGAGATAAGCATGGCCTCTAGCCTCTCAACCGGAAAATGACAAAAATTGGGCAGGAAGCATGGCTATGTAGGTCGCACCTATTAGGGTGTATAATCACCTGATCTAGAGTTTCATTTACTTCTAAAAATCTATTGTTGATGCTGTCCCATTCGGGAAACGGTTGCTGATCCTAACCGTTGGTGATATACATTCGATACACTCAAGCGAAATGAGTGGTCGGTCATGTGTGGTCGGGTTGCAAGATGTTCTTGTTGAACCCAGTGTATTCCTCTTTACAGGTACATTAGCGAAAGGTGGTTTCATAACTTGTCATAGTTGGAAATTCATTACCCAATACATGCTTGCAGTTTTGATTGTATATCATATATGTAGAACGTGAGATGAAAGCGTTTCTGCTAGATGATTAATATATTGTGGTTGATCGACGTTATTATAATATCAAAAGGTTTTTGATATAAAGTTTAATTTGGATTCTCATAAGGGAAAAACCCGTTCCGTTATACGGCGTGGTCTTATGAGATATCGTTTAATGGCTCAAACTGTTTTACTCATACCCATCCCATGATTGACCCGGAGTTTATTTTGTTTTGTTTCCCTAAACTCTTGGGTGCCCAATTTTGTACGGGCATTCAAGTAGTCGGGATTTACATATATACTGGAAGAGCTTGGAGCAGGAGGCTTCAGGATTATATAGCTATAGTTATTTCCACTGTGTTGTAAGTGTTGTACTCTGATAATGTTATTGTATACATATACTGATTTTATTTCAAGGATATTTTATCTATTATATGTTGTTCATTCCGCTGTGAGATTCGTGTTACTCTGACGGTGGGTTCTTCTTCTTCTTCTATTCTAAGTTTCTATCTTATCTATTCTCACCCTCTAATTTCTTTCATTAACTTCCGATTATTTTCGAACCTTGGATGTTCGATATGTGTCGTATATCGGATAACCAAGATCGCCTTTTTCCGGGTCGTTACAATATGAGAACACCGCAGCCGAGCTCAATCAAGCATTAAGGAATAACATCGACCTTATGCAACAACTTCAAGAAAGTCAGCGCTTCGTCCCTCGACTTCAACTACCTCGGAACAACGCTCGTCCTCGACCAACTACCTTGGAAACTTCCTCTTCCGAGTCAAGGGGTCCGCATCAAAGAAGGAGGTTTAATCTCATCAACAACATTGTCGTCTGCACTAACGCCCTCGACAACGGCAATGGCAATGGTTACGCCAATGGAAACGACGACCGAACTACAGTCACATATAGCGAGGGGGCACAATACCGAGATCGCTCTCGCTTAATCGTCAATGACGGACCGGGTCCAACAAACCAACCCCTTCCTCGACAAAACCCAACGGTCGCTCATCGGGATGATGGACCTACTATTCCAACGGTCCGCGTTCTTCTAGAACAGGATCTGCATCAACCTGCGCCACCTCATCATCCACACCTGGATCCAATCATGGATGTCGAGGACATGGAAGAAGATGAACCAGACATCCACCATAGAATACGCCCTCGCAACAGAACTCCAGAACCTCGCCAAAACCCATGGGTCCCAATGGCGGATCCTCATCCAACTTATCTTCCCAACATGTTCTGAAGGATCATAAGGGAAATGCAAGGAAATGTGCATGATTCATGGGAAGTGCACACTAGGGTAACCCCTTCTCAAGAAGGGCAAATGAAGCTGAGTGGTCGCGACGCTTCAGCATGCCACAGATGCCGCTTTACGACGGCAGCATCAATCCTTGTGCCTTCATAAATTGATATGAATGGCAAATGGACTCGAGCCGAGGCAACGATCCAGTCAAATGCAAGTGTTTTCCAATTTTCTTATCACGAACCGCTCTGTTATGGTTCTCTCACCTCCCACTTGATTCCATTAACAACTTCAGCCAGTTAGCGACAGAATTGGTCAAGTAGTTCAGGGTGCATATCCCAACTCCAAAGAACGCCCTCACCCTGTCCAACCTATACCAAGGGCCTGCTGAGTCACTCAAAAGCTACCTTTCTAGTTTCAACCTCGCCCTCGCCGAGGTCGAGGATCTAGACACTCGCACCATAATCTTCCAGTTAGCAAAGGGCATCCTCCCTACTTCCGACTTTGGGACATGGATCGATCGGAAGCAGCCGAAAAGCCTCAATGCTTTCCATGAAAAGGCTAGGCAATACTTATGTCAGGAAGAAGCGAGACAAAACCGACTCTCTTGGGCTGGTCTTTCCAACAATCCACATGCGAATATCATAAATGACAACATCAAAGGGAAATAGATAGGGAAGCTCTTTGATAAGGACAAGGGGGCAGGTCCCTACAAACAAAGGCCGAATAATAGTAGGCAAGGCGGTCGCAATAATAGCCAGGTTCCTACGCAACCCAAGAAGTCCGGCACCCACTGAGCGTACAAGACCTACACCCCGCTGAATGAAGACTTGGAAACAATCTAGCTGGAAACATGTAGCACGATTCAATACAAGAAGCCATACAACAGGGAATCCACTAATCATGAGAATAATACCGGCAAGTACTGTCGATACCACGACATGTACGAGCATAATACTAGTGATTGCCATCAACTCAAAGACGTAATCGAAAAGCTTACCCGTAAGAAGCGCCTTGAGCAGTACGTCCAAAAAGCATCATGACTCTCACCGGCATTAAGCAGAATTCCGGCAAAACCTAACACTCACTCCCTACTTAAAGAAGAAACGATTCCCAAAGCTTCATCAGCCGCCACAAATGGCACGGCGGTTCATTACACGTTGCTAATGCCGTAAAGTGCAAGTGCTTCCCTGTCCTTATCCAGGATGGCTCTATCCAGGTTCCCTCGACTTCCACCTTAAACTATCTCAACTTCCGACTAACTCGCCAAAAGATTGGTTACGTAATCCAGAATGCACGTCGTGATGCCTAGAGACATCCTTTTAGTCTCTAACATTTACCAAGGCACCCATGAAACTCTCAAAGGCTATCTCGCAAGATCCCACACCGCCTTGGCCGAATTCAGGAAACCTACTCCTCGAATTGCACTTGCCCAACTTACAAAGGGCATACCACCTGATTCCAAACTTAGAGCATGGACTGATAAAAAACAATCATAGATTCAGGAGATCTTCTGCATGAATGTCGGCTACTTCCTATTCCAAAAGTTAGTATAAAGGAATCGAGCTTCTCACCTCAACATCCTGCTTCGTGGCAACGCCCAGGGCTCCAACGACTCTAATGCCACCAATCTTTGCGATCTTGCTCACATCGGCAAAGGTGGTCGCAACAATAAAAGGAAGCGCCTTCGTCTTCCTTCTTTCCGCAGCTATACTGCTTTCAGGGACACCCCCGGGAAAATCTACCTCGCTGCATGCAATTCCCAACCATGCAAAAGGCCAAGACCTAAAAGTCCGATGAGCACACCAAGGGAATCCACTGGATATTGTCGGTTCTACAACATCCGCGGATACAACATGAACATGTTTCATCACTTGCAGAACAACATCGAGGAATTCATCCGCATGGAAACTCCGAGCCACTCAGCACTCATCAAAGACTCCCACTGCATGGGATCTCCGAGCCACTCGATGCTCATCGAAGATTCTCACTGCGTGGGACCTTCGAGCACTCGATGCTCATCGAGGATCCCTACTGCACGAGATCTCTGCGCAACTCAACGCTCATTAAAGAATCCCACTAAACAGGACCTCGACCGACAAATAATCCCTCAAGATTGTCCCCCCACCTCGTCAGGACTACAACGCTTGTGGCGTAGTTGACTCTAGGTTGCCATCGGAGATACTAGTTTGCAACTCCTCCCTACCTTTGCCTCCCTCATTGGAAGAAGAAAAAGAAACTAAAAGCGAACTTTCTCCTATAAAAGACAACTCCTTTTCACTGTGTTATGGCCTTTTTCATCCTCCATACGGCGCTCCCGGCCTCCTCTAATCAGTAGGGGGCACATTAGGAGGCATTACTGGAGGAACGTTTAGAAGCTCAATTCTTTATCATCTACAAGACCATCATCCACGATACAGCAATCCCCGAGGTTATCATTGGAGATATCGACCATCGACTCATTAAATACCATCAGCTCGCCAAAAAGAAAAAAAGAGGAGGCGAGAGAGATGATTCAATATCATAAAGAAGGTATACACATTAATGTTTAAAGGTCGATAAATAGGGCCTTGAGCACAATTGCCGACGGAAATATCTGTTGGTAAAGGGTCGCAACCTTTTCAACAGCCGTTACTATTGCAATTCAAACTAAATCATCCATTTACGGATAGGTGCCTCATTCCGGCCTATATATATATATATATATATATATATATATATATATATATATATATATATAGGCCTACAAAAAATAGAAGGTGAAATGAAAATGAAAGGCAAGGCCCTTCTCCAAGACACACTTCCCCCTTGTTGTATCGTAACCATCCTCCTCCAACTAATGCTCCGGCCACTTGGGGCACGACTGGAAGCTCAGCCGAGGGCCTGCGCGAATGCACATCGGCGGCCTCATCTTCAAACGGGCCTTTCCTCCATCTGCTGGCCTCACTCCTCGTTAGGAAGGCCTATACTCATGTAGCGGAAGCTCAGCAATGGAACTTACAAACTCTTAACCATGGAAGGATTCGAGCTTTCATAGGCGTGGAGCAGCGAACATCTTCGCTGCTACTTTACATACTTAATGTGCAGTTGTTTATTCTTTCCAATGATGTTTTGTTTTCCTACAATTCAAAGCATCGTAAAGGCTATGACTGCCAAAGCTATCAGTATAAATGATGTTCAGTTTCCGGTGTCCCTTTCATGCTTACTCGTTTACTCCGTGCATGACATGTTTGACTAACCACTACAGCTGACTTCCGTACAACTCTGGATCACCGCATCAGCACCTTATTATGGGAGCCAATGTCGTCATCAAAGAATCGACCCACATCAAGGACAAACACAACTAGCTATGACCGACACCCCGAGCATGGGAACCGGCAACGTAACTCGAGTTGCCGGCCCGCGACGTGATCGAGTATAAATAACCACTAACTCGAATCTCGGCCTGACACCAAGACCGAGGATAAATCGTTCAGCATTCAAGTCCCACGACTTGGTGGTAGTCCATCAGCCAATCTAACGCAAGGCTAGATACTCACATGACTTCAACCGACCCCTCGGGTCGGTATTCGGGCGTCTATCGAATCTCGACGCAGCACCGAGACCGACATTAAATCGTTTTCTCCTCGAAGCTCTAAAGGCTTAGGTGCAGTCCACGGCCACGATCGGACCCTACGACCTGATGATCCGGGCTTTTCTTCGGCAAGTAAATGATGTCGTCGCTTGCAATAACATGAATGAACGACGGGAGAGCCACACACTAGACGGACCACAAATCGCGACGTCCTACGCCTTCGCTTTACTTGGGTCTTACTCCGGGCAGCCCAAAACAGCAGGCGACTATCCTGGCTTCGCAAATTATGGGTTTCCTGAGTTGAAGGAAACTTGCTAGAAGCCAACGCTCTATCACAACCCTCTAGAATAATCGACCCAGAGCGCGGTCTCCGACCGCATTTCTGTTGGTGTAACAACAAGTACGCTCAAGTACGGGACGCCGGAAAACATGAGAAGAACGTTCAGACACTTAACACAAAATGCAATCTTTACTAATTCATATTCCATTTCACACACACACACCCCGAATAGACTACATGTCTGACATTTCTTCTTTCTGATGATAGGGTGTACATGAAAACCACACCATACCTAAAGGGACCATAAGCGAGGACCACATTCGCATATACTATCGGTCTACCTAACCCAAAATATCTATAATTCCTTTAACAATTACTGATGCTACTCATCCTTCTTTTTCTTTTCTTTTTTCTGCACAGGTTCGGCACTTGGCAGGTCACCACAAGTGATGGGACCCTTCCTTATAGAACCGCTTCCTCCTCTACTCTTCACAGGAGTAACAGATTCATGAGACATCGATATGCGCCTTTCGCCATCATCCTCGCTCCCTTTTGATGGGCATCGACGGCTTTCCTTTTTCCTAGCCTACTCAGAGGCCCTCCCCTTCTCCTCCTCAATATCGGCCTACTTCTTCGCCAACACAATGGCAGATTTCTCCTTGGCGTCCTGCCTAGTCTTTGCCCGTGCATATTGTATGGCAGCCTCGTCCTGTCCCTCTTCCCCTCCATCTTCTCAGACTTTGCCACTAACCGGGCTTCCTGATCTTCCACCGTAGCTTGCATTTTTTTTCTGCACTTACATCAGTTAAGCCCGTCGCACAAGCACTTCGGCCAACCACAACTTCTCCACCTCCAAAAAGGCTCATATGAATGTTGGATCCCGAGTCCATGGGTTCTCCTACTTCTCCATATTGTTCCCGCTATAACTCCAACCGGGACTCGGACGCTTGAGGAAGCAATGGGGCAAAGCCTGGTGTCGCCTCCGCTCCAAGGGTGGCTGCCCATCAAAAGAGGCAACTGTTTGACTTCAGAGGGTTCATTGCTCGCATCCTCTTCAGTTGGAAAGAACTCAGGCTTGAGGGCAGTCCTCCACCTATCTTTGCACTAGCTTGACCATTGCCGCAAGCTTCAAAGAAGCCATTTCTAAAAGGGAACGTCCACCATGTGCCAAGGGTAACTCAGACCCAAAATCTCGGGTCTCGAATGCTTCTGACCTTCCACCGATACTAGGCAGGTCGGGCATAGAGTCCCAAACCGAAAGACAAGGGGAGCTTCACAATCACTAGTTCCCCGAGGAACATAGGAATTTAGACAAGTTCTCAGTATGCAAAATAAAAAATTCATATCTTGATGCAAGTTCTCGTGTTCCTATGGCTGGTTCATTGGGTTCCTAAAGTCTCAATGTCGTGCCAGCAAACTCATACCTAACTGCAACGCGAAGCTGACCTACACATCTCGACGCCAAAGCTTCCTACATATGAGAGAATTAAAATGCGGTTATGACATCTAGTTTTAATAACCAAAACCATGATTATCGGTAACCATCAACACCATTTTCGGATCGAATAATGATCATGACATAAATGGGTTGGAGACTAACGACTCGACCGTATGTCCACATCTTACGCGCATATCCGAGAGGTCAGTCCGAATAAGTTCATTTCCAGAATCATTCGCCAACCAGTTGTGTTACATTCAACTTCAATTACAAACCAGACATGAAACATTGAGCAACGATCCGAACTTGCTATCTCGTCCCTGACGTCGAGAAAAATTTAGCAGATACCCAGGCTTGGGGGCAGCCCTCTACCGATTATCACACCGGCCTGGCAATCTCAAGACCCGATCAGATCCCCTTTAGTCCCTGCACTAGCGTCATCTTCATGGCATCCCTTAGAGCCACCGTCTTGAGAGCGCCTTCACCTCGCAACGAAGGCAATCCAGAGCCATAGTACAGGCCCTGGAGGCTTTCCAGCTTTCCATCAGTATCCAGACTCCACAAAAAGCAGACACTTCGAAACATGATGGCAACCTTTAGCCTCAACAACTAATGCCATGGCCATCACCAATCGCCAGTGCAATGCCTGAGTCAAGATGGAACTACATCGTGGCTGGGTTATTGATCGGATCCCGAGAACTAACAGCCCAACTGTGTGTCGACATCCTATATGATCATTCGAGCCGACAGTCCAAGCAAGTCCATTCCTCGAGGACTGCGTCGCGAGACCATAACTTATTGATCACTGTCTGCTCATCGGGCGCCATGCCAATGTTTAATTTTACTAGTCCAAGCTTGGATCCAAGACTAAGTCATCAGAATGCAAAGTTATGCGTCGTTCTCCCGTGCACTTGCTAGATTATCATGTCCCTCAAACTGACTTCGACCTCTTGAAAAAACCAGGAGGTTTATTAAGTGTCCAGGATACGAAGCCCAATCCCGTATTCACATGTACTTGGCGACCTTTATCCGAATTCCTAATTCCGTTTCCTAAGATCCGCCGCTCCACGTTCTTAAGTGCCAAATCCGAAAGACCACTTACTTTCCATATCTCTATTCCCTTCTCCCGAAAACCTAACAACACCTCGAACATCCAAATTACAAAAGATGTATTTTGATATCCTCCATGCCTTAAGTTGATTTTCTGTCCGGCAGAGAGAAGAAAGGAAGCAACTACAATCAAGGGATCGACGTTCCCCAAACGAACATTCTGGGATCGGAATTCGGGATCGTACACCAAGCTACGATCATATTCACTTAACTTCAATGCTCTAACTACCAAGTCAATCACCACTCGGAGTCCACTCGTGTACTCACCAAATGCCCAATCAGTAGAGTGCACGCGTTTAGCATTGGGGTCCGACCTCGCACCAAAGGAAAATCTACGCGACTACATTTCACGACATATGCCAAGTCTTGTCCTAACAACGACATCTGCATATGCGAGTTGCCGAAACTTTGTTCAGTGGGAGACGCGTGGATCGATGAATGACTTTGGCCTCGCAAACCTAGGTGATCCAGCGGATACTCCATGCAATCAAGCTCCATCCCAACAACGTTTCAGCAACCACTTAGGGTGATTGCACGCCTAGGCCATGGCAATGACCATGCATACACGCTTTGGAAATCTCAACCGAGACCGACTTGATTCAAATGCATTCCCACAAGACTTAGGAGCTCAAATGTACATGCCAAACGGTTGACTCTCGATCTGAAAACTCCTCGACAATCTAAAATATACGATTACAAGCCCATGGCATGCAATTCACTTCCATGTTACCTATCCTAGCTCAGATCATATCACACAAAACCACGTGCAAACTTGTGATTGCATACGCAATTATGACCCGATAATAAATTGTTTGTGCTTCGACGCAATCGGGAGTCGGCAACTAACATTTATTGTCTTTAATCTACAGGAACTAAATGCCTTGGACATGATCCAACCCAAGCCGCAAGAGTCAAGCAAGTCAAAGCTCTTAGCATGGTTGGAACACTAAGATCATACCGGCATATTCCGACAAGGCATCCCAACCGCTCCAAAGCAGCGCGCTCTCGGCATACAACTCAAGAGGAAGGTCATAACCATTCGCTAAACACCGCATGGAGATGTTTTTGCCCATATTAGACTCATCTCACTTCAAAGCACGTCCCATTAACCCAAGACATACTTTGAGGGAGCAAATGTTAACTGGCCTTTTGGTCCGGTTCCCAAAAGTACGCAAGGCACACTCGAATCAACATATCGCGTGATATTACAGCCCAAAGGCGTCGCCGATGACAACCGGGGTCCAGTACCAGAAGAATCGAGTCTAGCCACTAGCAGAATGTCGCATCCCTGGAGCATGGCCTCAATTAGTATTCGTCTGCAACTGAGCCAAAGGCTAGCCGTGCTCTGAGCCGAAGGCGAGCCGTCAAGCGGGTCTGGGCGCAGCGCCGGTGGGGGTCCGGGCCCCACAGTCCTAGCGGCGATAGACCTAACCGGTTAGGCCGAAACAGTGGACACCGCCCGATTCATCCGACTTCCACCAACAAGTGTGTTGCCTAGAATCACTAGGTCAACTCCAAGTTAGTATTCAGCCAACAACTTCAGGAACCTCGCCGCTCCTCCAAACATTGCCAAACAAAGAACTCGCAGTCCGAGCCGTGAACCCGAACCTTAGGCCACCAAAACACCTATACCCATGGCCTTCGCACCACCCATAAGACGACTTTCATACCCCTCGGGGTGCGAATTTCGTACCCCTAAGAGGTGCGAAATTCGCACCTAGCAGGTGCGAAATTTCTCACCTAGAGCCGGGTTCGAATTTTGCGCAGGTGCAGGTGGAGAGTGCGAATTTCTGCATGTGGTCCCCCATTCTTACCTACTCTTACCTCATCCTAGCGAACCACTCTCCTATAAATAGCCCATAGCCTCACACTTCAAAGGGGATGGATTTCTATCACTTGGGACCTCCATGGAGCTTCATGAGCCTCATTAATGGCATCTCCTGTTTAAGGAAGAAGAAGGATTAAATAGTCTTTTTCCTAAATACTTAGCATATGACAATTATGAAAGTGAATGTAATGAAATATCGTGAGCATGCCTCTACTTTGTAATTCTTGAGTGATTAATAATATTCCAACGCCTTTCCAAAGTGGACGTAGGCATCTATCGAGGCTGAACCACTATAAATTCTTCGTGTCATTTACCGCTTTCTTTTACTTAGTCTTGCGACCAAAACGATAATTCCTAGTAATAGGAATCTTTGGTGTTTTCGACATTTTTTGCCGTCAACACTTCCTGTCCCACAAATGTCGATGCAGTCGAGATAAACGCTGTAGAAGAAAGTCTAGAAGCCTCCTCTCATGAAGACATATCCCGTTATGTTATCCTGGACGACATGGATAAGATCATGGCCGAATTCAGGGGCCATATGACATCCCAAGGTAAACTCCTTGAACGATAGCAGCAGTTGATGGATCACCTTCTCGGTCGAGTTGAGATGAGATTAAACGCTTCAACACCAATTCCTCCACCGACCGTAACTAGGATAACAACTGATCTTCGGTTTACACCCAATCTGGCCACTGATCAGATCCAACCTTTGCTTCCTCCTGGCTCGGCTCCACCTCCCGAACAATCACAGCCAGGGGTATCGCTTCCAACGACCAGCGCAACCGCAGCAGTAGATTCTCATGGGGCTCGCGATCGAGATCTAGGTCGTTTGACCACTTTGCCTCCACTCTTGGGGACAGCTCGACCCCTCGGACCTATCGAGCAACTACCGGGCCCATCATAATCAATGCCTATCCCATTACAACCTTGAATCTTATGGCATACCAATCTAACCACTCTTCCCCTTCAACGAAGAGCTGACACGGCCTTCCCTTCGAACCAGGGAGACCACTCTACCATATCGGTCTTCATTGTAGCGGAAGAAAACGCTACCGTAGACCCTTCTAACCTCGCTCCAACCGGGGGCAACCCTGAGCTTCGAACATCACATGCCACGTTGGATCAGCCTAGACCCTCTGTCATGGGTATAGCTCGCTCCAATACTGATCAGGTTAAAGAGGGGCCATTCTTCCTAGAACCACCTACCAGAGCTCATCCTCACTCTCACCTTCACTCAACTCTCGGAGGTCAAGCCCAGCCAACGGCCGCCCTTCCGAGCATGCTTTTGCCAGATCCTTTTACCAAAGTTCTTCCAAATGCAGAGCTAAATTCGTGGCAACGACTCCTCGGAGATGGAAGCTAGCCTGCAAGCATCATCTGATGTTTCACTCGCACCTCTTCTCAGCGGGATATAGATAATGTCTATCGCAGCCCCTTTACCAGGGAAATCAGGAACTCCCGAAATCCTCTGGGCTTCAAGTTTCCAGCTATCGAGCCCTACAATGGTCGGACTGGCCCGACCATACACCTTATGCGATATATACGCCATATGGAGGTGCTTGGCGCATCGACCAGCGTCATGGCCAAGTGCTTTCCACTCTTTCTCATAGATATAGCCGGCATGTGGTTTCGACAACTAACAATGGAGTCGATCGGCAGCTGGAACACGCTGGTCACCCGTTTCATCGAACAGTTCAGAGTACATATCTCCTGACCAAAGAGTGTCATGTTCCTGTCCACCATAAAGCAGCAGTCAGGGGAAACACTTCAATCCTTCCTCGCAAGGTTCAACACGGCCATAACAGTCGATTGACCTGAGCCATCGATGGTACGTATGGCTGCCATTGTGGGAGTTCAAAACCGATCAGACTTCTCAATCTCTTTAACCAAAGATCCCCCCCCCCCAAGAATATAGAAGATTTCTATGCCGAGGTCGGGCGATTCCTCCGACTAGAATATGCCAGCATTGAGATGGAGAGCCTTGAAGTCCTTTCCACCAAACAAGGAGGACCGTCCAACACCAATGGCCAGAATAAAGGCCCCGGAAAAGAACGGACGCAACATGCGGCCTCGAAATGAAAATAACTACGACCAGTACAACAAGCTCAACTCTTCTCTGCTCGATATCTACCTTGACATACGAGGGTCCCTGTCTCTTCCAAGACCACCTCGACGAGAACTAACCCAGATGGAACTCGATTCCGGCAAACATTGCGTATTCCACAACGTAGCTGGACATAGCATTAATTAATGTCGGCTTCTGCGCGATCTCATTAGGGATCGAGTCAAACGAAGAGAGCTTCCCAAGTATGTTAAGAAAAGCGCCCCGGCCTTTCCGTCGCGATCTTCTGTCCAAGCTCCTCAGGCCGATCCACGAGCCCCTAGAAATGGAAAGGACCCTGAGACTAGCACTCGCGGCATTATTAATTAAGTTTAAATTTCTTTTCTGGCGTATTCAATAAAACAAACACTTTTATCTACACATGTACGGGGTTAGGATTTAGCTTCTAGGCATGCTCTAGAATCAACTATTGTTGTAACAACCCGAAATTTCTGAACTAGTTTAAATTTTTTATTTTAGCTATTTTAATGGATTTAGAATATTTAAAATGATTTATTTTAAATAATAACAACTAAAAATTATTTAAAACAAAGTTATAATAAATTTATTTTAGTTATAAAACGAATTTGAAATGGCGTGGTAGTTTGAAAATTCGATTTTAAATTTCAATTGAATGTATAGGATTCAAAATAAATCGGATTTCAATAAAAAAAAGAAACATTAGAATCTGTTTAATTATATCTTTCTAACAAATGTGAAAAATTCAGATTTCATAATATAAACTGGAAGTTATGTTCGGTTTAAAATTCAGAATAGTCGCTGTGGAATTTATTTATATTTCAATAATATATAACCCTTAAAAATAGCCATTTTACAAATGACCTCCATTTTCGACGAAACCACTTTTTTTGGATCCGGAATGTTAAATTATTGTTAAGTTTCAAATTTCATAATTTCTGGAATTAATATGTGAGCATAGTGAATTTAAATGTGTTTGGTAATTTTAATTAGAATTTAATCGACTGGAAAATGGCTATTTTTCAAACGGTCTCCAAATTTGATGAAATTACTTTTGTTAGGACCGTATAGTCAAAACATAGCTAGATTTATTTTTTTGGAATTTTTGGAGTAAGTATGTGGCCCTAGTAAATTAAAATGTACGTTGAAATCAATTTTGAACATTATATTAATTTATATTTTAATTTTGATGAAAACTGACTGAAACAGTCGAATTAGATTACAGAACATATCCCATTGTGTACGAAATGGGAGTATTTGGCTAGTGGCAACGGTCGTTAGGTTTGAATTAGAGTTCGAAAAAATTAACTTTTTAGAAATTAAAAATAATAAAATAAAATTATATAAATAACCCTCCCACTCTCCTTAATTTAAAACATCGTTCAAGGAAAAAAAAACGATCTGTAGCCCATCGCCCCACCTCTACAGTAAACCACCGCCGCACCCCCACGTCGCGCCCCACCGCCGCCGTGCCCGACGCCACCACCCCCCTTAGATGATCCCTCTTCTCTCCGCCTCTCCTTTCCTCCGTTCGAACAAAACCCCAAGCCCTAGCCCCCCCTAAACCGCCGCCGCCAGCCACTCCAAGGCCCGCACCGCCTCAGGCACCACCCCTCCACCCTCCAGTCCCCTTCCATCGCCTGACCTACCACCAACGACTAGCCGTGCGCCCCCTCCGTATAAAAATCCAATTTTTATAATTTTCAATTTTGCGTTTTATCCCTTGACCTTGTTTAGCCAATAACTCCCAAACCGTGCAATTTTGTCCAAAACTCCATAGTGCCAAAATCGAAGAGCACGATCTTCTCTTCGATTTGAGTATATGGAAGCCGTATTTTGGATTGCGGAGTTGTACAGAAAACGATTTCAGAGTCAGCAGTCTGATTTATGTCTTTTCGCAAATTCTGGCGAATTGGAGCATTTTCGGAAGAAAGACCACTAGGCGAAAGTTTTCTGAATGACGCGTTTAAGCTAAGAAAAAAGATAGTATGAAGATTGGAGCTCGTTTGCAAATTTTGGAACCAGAACAGCAAATCAGAGCGCCAGAAAACAATGGAGGATTGGATCCCAATGTGAGAACATTTTCTCGCTCAAACTATTTTACAATTAAATATATTCTAGGTTGCAAAAGGGGCTTAAAAGCTCTCGACACTATTTATTTGTACAAACCATGGTTGTTAGTTGGTATGGATTGAATTATGGTTGTAAATTTGGTTGTGTTGGGAAATGATTGTATTGTGGTTTTGTTGATTGGATTGATGGTTATATATGGCGTGAGCCAGTATCAGGAGAGGGGTAATGCTAGACATTACTCCGGTTATAATATCGCGCCATTATAATGCCGAGATTTTATGAAATGAACTATTAAAAATATTCATGTGTAGAATAAAATGTTTGAACAATAAAAATATAATTTTATTGTTAAAATAGTCAAGTGTGAAATAAATATTTTATTGTTAAAAATATAATTTTTAACGTATATGTGAATGGCATAAAATTCTCCTGAAATGAAAATAAATATTCATTTACCAATCAGACGATTTGTTTATGTACACTCATTTAACTGACATTGATTGGGACGATAAATTTTACACATCGCCCAACTGCACAAATAATATTCGGTATTTGTTGGTTGAAACCCCACACGGGTATTGGGATGATATTTGACGTACACTAATCCCAATTGTTTAGTTGTATGTCAATCGATTGGTTGATAGACTGTTGTAAGCGTTAATTATTTATATTTAATGCTTATGCAGTTGTGTAATGCACTCTGGATGATGGATGATTGTGTATCATTGTTGTTGTGTACATGTGATGTATGAAATCCATATAAATAACATTATATGGTAATTTATTAGGTCTGATTCTAATTCAGGAATAACGAATATTTTAAAGTAATATTCCGTAAAGGACTAAAATGTGAATTTGATGTCCGATTTTGGATGGACACAAAAATATTGAAGTATGTGAAGCCGTATTGATTAGATATGCTTCATTTTAATGCGAGCGATATTTATATCGATTTTATTTATTTTTATAATGAATATCGAAAAGGAAATGATTTCAAAATCTTATATTTTGAAAATATTATCATTTAAATATTATAATAATAAGGAGTATTTAATTTTGACTTAAAATTGAAATGAAAGTGGGAATCGTTTTTAAAATGAATTTATAAAATACATTTTGAACGAAATATATAGCATATTATATATATATATTAATGGCTTGAATAAAACGCGTCGCGCTGCGATCGTTCGTGAATTTCAACAATTGAATTCGAATTGACATTACGGGAGATTCGACCGTCGGATTCTCCTAAAACCGGAACCGTTGGGTTCATATCGGAAAGAGCTTTCCAATGAAATAAGGGATTTGAAATCTAATGGTTGGATTTGCAATTATGCCCAAATCAAATTTGATAAAATTATTAAAAATATTAATAATTTGTGTAAAATCATAATTTGGAAAGAATTAGATGAAAAATTCCATGTTTGTAAAGATAAAAATATATTTTTATCAAAATGAGCTAGTTACTAACTAGAAAGATAATTCAACGTTTTTAAATAAATAAATTGGATTTGTGAATGGTTTTAATCTAATCAGAATTTTCCAATGTATGAATTGGAATGGATTTGAGTAGAAATCATCTTCAGAATATTTCGATATTGGATTCCGTGATTATACAGATATTGTTGTGGGAATTTGGAAGATACAGATATTTTTATTCCCAATACGATATCCGTTAGTTTCAGAATTTGATATTGAATATAAGACGATATAATTTCTGTTTAGAGCCTTGTATTTAATATCAAATTGGATTTTGGGTTTTTCGTGAATGGTGTCTTTAATAACACTGTTCTTAAACCCCGTGTGAAAAGAATAAATCTTTTAATTAAGATTATCAGAGTTTCCAGTCATATTTAGTAATTGGAATAAAATGGAATGTGAATTGGGTTTATTGTGAACTGTGTTTTTTAAAGACATTCGTTCTTTAACCCAATTAACAATGAAATGTGATTTATAATATATAAATCTTTTATTAAGATTTAATGAAAATTTTCCAAAGAAAAGTTTTCCAATTTAATGTGTTAAATTGGAATTGAATGGAATTCGATTTAGTGATAATAGAAGTGAGCATCTGTGGAGGAAGACTGTTACTATATATGGAATTTAAAAGGCTTAGCCGTTATTCCATTTATATTATTAGTTAGAGACGAAAATTGATATCGATTATATATTGATCTGTTTCCCTTGAAGATTCCAGGGTTAATGGAATGTGATTTTGGTTTATCATGAATTGTGTTTTAAATGACATTGGTTCTTTAACCCAGTTAAAGACAGGATTACATGTCTAACATTGTATTTCGAACTGTATTGTTGATCTCTGCTAAATATATGTCTGTTCGGTGGCAGAGAATTTATTCTCTTGCTTAACACCTTTCTCTGAGACATATGAGCTTAGAAGTTATGTACTGGCAGAAATAAGTGGTACGGTGTAGATTTTCGATGTGGCATGTTTGAGTTTTCCAAAGTTAAAAAATCATTAAATAATGATTGTTGGAAGATTAAAACTAAGTACAGTTTTAATGAATCTTTAATTAGATTGAAATGTGAATGTGATAATTTAAATTACCAAATTTGGGAAATGATCGAGAATGGAGTCTCACCAGTTTTACTCCAGGCGATAGTTAAATCTTTAATTAGATTTGAACGTGAAATGGTAATAATTAATTTTACCGATAACACCGTGGGTGTTAGATATGGGGTACTACCAGTTTTGCTCCATGAGATGAATAGGTTGGGACTGGGATTAATATAATAAATGATTACTTCGGTAAGGCTCGATAATCCTGACTACTTTTATAAACCTTAATTTGGTTTAGAATTGTGAAAAGATAAAATGAAATATTTTGAAATGGATCACTACAACAAAATAGATCTATTATAGTGGGCAATGCCCACTGTAATATGGGTTTTACAGCGGTCAGCTCGCCCGCTGTATTAAACCATGTTGTAATATGTCCTCTTTTACAACGGGTAATGAACGTTGTAACAGACAATTGTAATAGGCTTTTTACAACGATCATATGTTGTAGTTGCGTGTTCCTTCAATATAATAGCAGCATGTTGTGATATTTTTTGGTATTGACCGTTGTAATATCTTCTATAACAACAATTAATGCCCGTTGTAAAATGCTAAAAGTTGCAATTGATTTGAATATTACACATAATGTTAACAATATTTAAAGAATTGAATATTTAATTCAATATTATTTTTAAACAAATATTTATTCAACTAAACATTTATTACACTTTCAAATAGTACACATAGTGTTTCCCCTCTATTTACATAATCACTTGTATATACACTTCCTCACTACATTTCACTCGTATACATTGACTTCTCACACACTATTCACTCATATACACGTACACAGTCACTCACATTCTCACTACTGTTTTAGTCTTCAACTTCTTGCTTCAGAGTTTATACAAAATATAAACAGTAGAAAATAAATTATTCTAGTAAAATCTGTATGGAAAGTAAATCACATTTAAGACACGGAGAAACCTGTTGCTAATGGCAGACCACCTTCTGTAGATTCCATTCTGTACCTGACATATTCATCAAGATCTTCCAAACCCCAAATTTCTCCTTCCTCCACTGGCATTTTCCAGTTTTCAGGCAATATCTCACCATCTTCCATTAAATCTAGTACCTGCCGTAATTAAACTAAGTTATCACAAGAAGGTGGGTACTACCAAATTATGGCAAAGGTGTTTTAAATATGCATAAATTATTCTCCAATCTACCAAGCTATAATCGCTATGAGATACATAGCTAATAGGATGACCATGTCATATTGACACTATATTGCTCTTATGGTATTTTTTTGTTATAACTTATAACACAACGTTACCTAATCATATAGACAATATATAACATAGTTAATGGGTTGTTTTCATATAGCTGCCTCATCATCCTAGGCAACAAAGCTTTGACATCTATCCTTTGAAATATACTGTACATAGCAGCATCAAAATTACCTCTTAGATATTCCAGTTGGCCTAGCAGTGCACGTGCTTCTTGGTCAAACAAAATGATCCCTGGTAATTCAACAGCAGTTCAAAAACCAAGGTCTTGTAATGTAAGCATATAACATGTTACACCTAAAAGCAGTTCTAAAGCAAAACTTCTGATACCTAAAAGCAGTATCAAAACAAACTAATTGAACCAGAATTATAGACACTGAAGCACAACATCAACAATAGCAGACTAAACCAAAATGATAGATGTTATAACACAGCATCATTGAACCAAAAAGCGATGTTGAAATAATTGGATGTTTAGAGCTGCTACAACAAAAGCAGCATTAATTACTTGCTGTATGATGTAAAATGCACGTATATTGGCAACATAAAATCCAACAGCTTCTCTTATATGCTTTAGTTCATCCCATGATGACCCTGCATACTACAAGGACGAAATCCAGAAAAATGCGATTGAATGCAATATAGTTGAAGTGATCCACTTGTTTATCCTCAGTTTTACTGACTTTTTTTAAAAAACCTGAGTCACTTACTGAAAAGGGTTACCCCCTTTTTTAAAAACCTTCTAGAATTCACTTACACCAATATAAAAATATTAGTTTAATTTAATCTATATCATAGCTTATATATACGGAGATATACAAGCCTCTTTTACTTATAATCAGAGTATAGACAAAAGCAAAAGTAAATTGGTTGATGAAATACAACCAGACACTACACAGCAAAACTAAGCTCATGTTTCTTTTTATTTAATGTTTTCCTTCATTTATTCTAGACCAATCAGTTTTACTTTCCATTGGCATGCCTCGGCAAATAACATACCCATCACAGTAATACAAATTACCTTTTAACAGAAAGTTCCATTTCCTATATCACTGCCATATAAACCACAGACCTTCCTGTACATCTTCATATATAAAATTGCCAAGCTTATTGGTTGCCTTTTTCTAACCCTTCAGATAATGTTCAATATTGATTGCAATCTTCATGTATTTCAGATATTTTAAGCAGGTGGCAACAAGATGTAATGTGAACTATTGTTTTTCTTTCCAAATCTCATACTATACTTTAAATGCATATTAAAACTGGGCTTAAGCATTTTAATGCATACTCCTGCATTTGATCTCTCATGCAACTCATGTTCATACGAATCATTATTACTGTCGGCATACAAAACAACAGCATTATGAAATGCTTTGAAATAATATTCTATTAGCTTCAATAAAATGAAAAAAATAGTTATCATTTCATGTCCATACCAATTCCAGCAATGCATATCTCAACTTATTAAAACACTTCATCTTATACAAATACTCCCCAAAGCATATGGTATTAGCAGTTCCGGGTTTTATTGCCTCTTTATAAGATGACTCCTTGTTTTATTAAATACCTCCATGTCAGCTTTCCTGTCATTGTGTACTTCCATTCCTGGTGTCATGTTCATGCCTCTAATCGCAAGGCACATTTCATGTTATAATATTCTTCATATTTTACATAATTTATTCATAACATCTAGGCATAATATACAAATTTATGGGTTAACTAATAGTCCACTCTCTACAAGTTGTAGTGATCAACTTGGCCACTGGTATGATATTTCCTATCCGAAAACGCCCTTAATCTGGTTTTCAAGTCTTAGAGCTAATGACCTCATTTTATCAGTGTATGTATGTATGTATGTATGTATGTCTGTGTGTGTGTGTGTATATATATATATGTATGTATGTATGTATGTATGTATGTATGTATATATTGATTTATACCTTCCACAATACCCAGATTTCTACTTTTCTTTGAATACTGAAATATGCATTCATTAGTGCTGCTTTAGTTAATATTCTTCAAAGTTTATAACCAGGTTTGGATATTATTACATATCAAATAAAGGTGGATACCCAGTGCCAAAGGCTCCCGTACTCAAGCGCAAGAGGACTTCCCAGGTCAGTCTCCCGTCCTGGTACTATTCTCACGGCTTTCCGGGCTCTGGGGGTGGTCGATTAGTGCCAAAGCCTTTCCCTCATATCAAATGCACTTAAAAATTATTTCCAAACCAGTATCTTTCAAAACTACATTACAGTTCACTGTCTATGTCTCAGTATATCATTTTTCATACCATATCTTCAGCAAAGATCTTGGTTCTACAAAACACATCTTTTTCCCCTTCTTTGTAAACCAACCTGGTTTCATTTTAGAATCTAGATAAAACCAATGTTTATAAAATAGAATCTTTGAAACCAATAGAAAAGATAACCGATTAGCTACACATATCAGCTTATGCTTTGACTATCCATTACCTCATTATTTCTACTGGATTTTATAGAAAATAAGATAAAACAGGACCTATTCACAGATTCTTTGTACAAATAAAATAATTTCCTACCTTGTTCTCTATTATTTCAAACTATTCATATGCACAATTACCTAAGTTTATTTGCACATGATTATAATATGTATGCGCAGCCATATTTTATTCATGCCAGATCAGTGTACCCATCAGTATAAAGTCTAGCATATATAACTACTTGTTTCATGTTATTCAACTCAACTTATTAAGAAAGGGATAAATAATATCATCACTTGCATATGATCATGAATTCCTAAATCCTACTAAATCTAATCACATTCAACATATTCAGTGAATTAAAATTGCAATTTTCTTTTCTTAAACCCCTATATCTCCAAGTAACACTAAAATTGATATTGAAATATTTCCCATTTCAAGTGGTGTTTTTAAGGTTTATAGCACAGCAACTCAACTCTGCTTTTAATACTAAACCAACATTACATTTTAACACAGTATACATAGTTGAGTGCTAGTTTTATCACCTTAACGTAATAAATACTAAAAGCCATAAACCATATACATCCTGCTTGTCAATATAATGCTTTCATAATACTCTCGTTTTACCTTTCTTCAACTATATTTGTATATTTATATATGTGACTATCATTTTAAGACTTGCTGGACAAAGAAACAGCATAGACATATATTTATTATATGTTATGATCTTCCCCTTAACACCAAAGGGTATACGAAATTTAGCAACAGCAAGTACTATTTTCTTTCATAGGAAACTATGCACTCCTCTATGCAAATTCTTTACTCAAACTGCGTCCTTTTTAAATCGGTTTCTTCCCAATATTAGCAGCATTATTTATATTACATCTTTACCAAATTAAATAAATATAATAATTCATACATTAATCAATCAAAATAATCTTGCTACTTTAATTGCAAAACAGTTAAGCATTCCTAGTCTCTTTCCAAGAACTCTTGCATTACTTTTCATTTAATCTTAGTTACCTTAAAATGTTTATACACATTTTTATTTCCTGTCATCATGTATACACTTATATATATAGATCCTTGTATGCTCCCCTTTTACTCTCAATTCAACTAACTCTAAACATATAGATATATTTATCATCACATTTTCTAAACTGGCTTATGTTAACACAGGTTTTGGATTATACCTATGCATCCATTCAGCCCCTATTTGTATGTATTATATTTTAAGATATCTTCGTATTACCATCATTTATCATTTCCAGTAATCATTCATTCTTTTCCTTAATATATGTATATATTTTACTAAAAAGAACATCACTTCATATCAATGTTTTAAAACGCAAAAGGCGTAAACGAGGCGTTTTCGGGTCCGTGAGGCGAGGCGTAAGCCTCGAAGCGTTGAGGCGTAAGCCTTTCAGGTAAAAAAAAGCGCAACACATAACTTAATTTTTAATATGGAATAACATTAAGCGTCAAATACTAAGTAAAACCCATAAAGCATTCGAAGCAATTCAAACAAAATACAATCATTCTTGCACATTTAATATAAAATGCAAAAGATCAAATGATATCTTCCTCCTCATGCAAAAAAATTCAAAATTTGATTTCTTAAAACTATTTGAAGATTACATCAAACTGCAATTTTGATATGTTCCATCAATTCAAATCGATTTGCAAAATTTATTTCGAGATATAACAAAGTTTATTGAAAAACATTCTTTAAATAACAAAAAAAATCATTATATTGCTCATGATCATTATTTCATAAACAATTTTACTTGATTGTGTCGATATTGAAATTGAAAAGTAAAAAATGCTAATTTTTATTTTTTTAAATTTTGTCTTTTTTTATTTCTATTAAGTAAAGTTCAATGACATTTATTTGTGTCAATATCTGCAACTAAAGATTCAAAGGTTTTTAAGTCATATGTCTCAGCTGTTTGAGGCGTGCGAGGCGTAAGCTTTACGTGTTTTGTATGCCTCAAGTTATTGAGGCGTAAGCTTTAGAGGTAAAAAGCCTTTTGGAATAAGCCTCAAGGCGTTTTATCTCTTATTTCCTCGAGGCGAGCCTCGAGGCGGGTTTTTTAAAACAATGCTTCATATTAACAAATAATATAAGCGCATTCCTATTACCTTAGAAATTCATACAATTTATTTAAAAACAGTATGTATCCAGCTATGATATACACACTAATATTCCTACTCATTAGCCCTACATATTTACTTGTAATGCTTACTAATTTTGATTAACATAACTGATTAGTGTATGTGTGCTTAGGGTAATCATAATAGTAATGGCAGTGCAATGGGAGAAACCACAAACCGGTTTTCCTTTTAACCTCTTGTTTTGCCTAAGCACACACAGTTCAACTTCAGCCAAACTATATTTCACAAATTCACCATTGCTAGATGAACAAGACTCACAACGCAATAATAGACAACAGCAAGGAAAGAATCAAATATGAAAGAAATTCAATTGAAAAAAAATAAAATGAAACGAGGAAAACTCACTTGTTGAACAACTGCATATTGATGAATGAGAAAATCTAACAAAAACACTTAACTTCCTTAAAACTTTCGATAGGTGACATGACTGTCTCTTTCTCACTAAATTTTGCACATCTAAGGTGGATACCCAGTGCCAAAGGCTCCCGTACTCAAGCGCGAGGACTTCTCAGGTCAGTCTCCCGTCCTGGTACTATTCACGGCTTCCCGGGCTCTGGGGGTGGTCGATTAGCGCGCGCAGCCTTTCCCTCACATTATGTGAAGATGCCGGGGCTCGAACCTGTGCGCTCCAGATTACCAGCCGGGTAACCTTACCGTTGTGCCAGGCACCACCTTTAAATTTTGCACATCTATTATCTTCAATATCGTTTGTAGTTTCAAGCTTTGTATCTACAGTATGCAATAGAAAACAATGAATATCGAAAATCAAATATAAAGTGTGTTTTGAAATAACACAAGAAAAATATTAGTTATATCAAAACAACTACCTGGACTTGTAAGTGAAGCAGCAAAAGCCGCCTAAAATATCAAGATCATTCACTTGTATGGAAATAAATATAGTTGTCGCACTTGGATCAAAATCTTATATATTTCCTGCAATAGATAAAATCTTATATAATGAACTCACTTCTTCATGTATGTACCCATTATATATTGCTGCAGCAGATATTCACTGGAAGCAATAATCAAGTGGAGTATTTCAGTTTAAAGCAATTGCCTACAAACTTTGTATGGATATTTATTGAATAACTGCTTCACTCATTGCGTTCGTGGATCACTAATGTGCAAAAGAATGAAGGTGGTAGCTGTCAATTATAGCATATACTTGAAGCATTATTTGTGATATCATCTTGCATGACTACGTACAGATAACAAACTTAAGCATTTTAAAATCTCCTTATAAGCCTAGGCTAGCAGATAACAAACTTGAGCATTTTGAAAAGCAGCATCTTGGCCTCAGTGCTGCTGACATATAATCCTCATTGTTCATAATTCAGACACATGTCCCATTGTTGACCAAAGAATCAAAAGGATAGGGATACATCAATCCAATAACTAACATGTAATTTAACAACAATCCATTCAAACATCTATAATTAAATATAGTTGTGTGAGATTCAAGAATTTCACCTTGGATTCAAAAAGAGGGAAAGGACTGAAATGGATTAACTAAAAGACATGGGTCATCTCCTCTACTTCAATTTAGCTTGAAATCCGTCATTGATTATGATGCTACTACCCAAAATTTCACAGCAGCAGCCTCCGACTATTCACATTCGAGTCCACGAAGACCTAAGACGAAGCCGCGCCTCACTCCTTGCTCGCCTTAGCCTCGACGTCGCCTCCACGTGCGCAGTTTCCCTCATGCAACCAATTGTTAATGAGTAAGAGCGGTTGATATTATTTTATTTTCCTTGAATGAACCAGAATTCCATTTAGGGTTTGTGGGAGTGCGGCCCTCATTTCAAGCACCATTAATATTTGTGGCAATCGTATGGGATGCTCGATGATTGCAGGTAGAGGAGGACGGAGCAGGTGGGTTATTTGGAGCAGACATGGGCATAAGCGAAGACGAGGGAGGTAAGCCAGAAGGAGGTATTAGAACTAGGTCTGAGAATGGGAATTTTGTTCGTGTAAATGGGAATTTAGAGGTTGGAGCCAAAAGTTTGTGCTTTGAAGCCAAAAGCATCCTTTCCAGCCAAATAAAAGTTCGTATACACCTTTAGATCAATTTAATATGAAACAAAGATAGACATGATTATTAGATTTGACATGTAATATTTGTATTTTTCAAAAGCGTCAAAAGTCGCTTGCAATTAAAGCATGGCTGTTTAGGTAAATGCATCGAAGGGACTTCCATGGTTTAGAAAGTTACAATTTTTTCGAAATATGAATATAAATATTAATTATAATTATTAATTATCAAATAAAAAATAAAAACTTATATCTTGTTAATTATTAATATTAACTACTAATAGACTATTAATTATTAAATATCAGTCTTATTTATTAATTATGTGATATAAACTATTAAAAAACAATTATTAAATGTCTTATTTGCTTGATATTAATTATTTTATGAAATGTAGTTAATAAATATTAACGGAATTAACTAATTACTAATAATTAGCTATAATAAATATTTTAATATAAAGATTAAATTAATTATAGATAATAATTAGTAATTATAAATTATTTATTATTAATCACTAGTAATATATGATTATTATTTATAAATTATCATTCACATAATATTAAGTAAGCATTATCTGTTATTAATTACAAATTACAAAATATTAACTATTATAGTATTTAAATTTAAATTGCACACATAATTTAAATTACTGTTTATGATTATTTATAAATTGTTAATTATAAATTACTGTATATAATAATAAAATTATTTATTATTTATTTATATATTAATAATTAAACATACTATTATTAAGCTTGTTGGAATATTAATTTATATATAATAATTGGTAATTGGTGATTACATATTATTAATAATTAATTATTATGAGTTATAAATGACTATTATAATATTATTAATGATTAGTAATGATATAATATTATAGTCAGTAATTAGTAATATATGATTAATGTAATATTATTAATGATTAATTATTAAATAATAAAAATAATCAATATTAATTTTAAGAAAGCATTGTAATTATTAATTAATGATTGTCGAAAATCGGTAACAGATATTTATTACAACAGACATTGATCATTGTAAAATTGGCACAGGTTAAAACGAACATTTTACGACCGTTGTAAAATTGGCACATATTACAACGGGCATTATCCGTTGTAAAATTGACACATCTTACAGCAGGCATTTTGTGACCATTGTAAAATAGACATCTATTACAACAGGCATTCCCTAAATGTTGTAAAATTGATATTTATTACAACGCGCATTTAAAGACTGTTGTAATAACATTCTATTACATCGGGCAGTCCGTGCCCGTTGTTAAAAGGGTGTTGTACATGACATCTATTACAACGATCCAGAAATGACCGTTGTAAAAGCGTTCTATTACGACGGGCAGAAACTGCCCGTTGTAAAATGGACGTTGTAATAGAGTATTTTTGTTGTAGTGGATATCCAAAGGATGATTAAAGAATAAATTTAAAGAATTTATCTTTGATAAAATTAATGGGAACCTTTCCCTAATTATGTGAATATTTGAATAAATGAATATTCTGAATTGGAAGGAGGCGAATGATGTGTTTTTATAGCACTTGATTATTGATTATAAAATACGCGAGTTATCTAGAAAGACTGAGTTTATCCCATTCTAAATAACTGATATGGCGACTAAAAGTCGACGATGAAGACGGTGGGTGAAGACCGGAGATCTTCACATCGTTTGGATGATTACTGATGTCTTGATTGGGCCGTACACCCAAGACAAGGTAATAAGTGATGATTGTACAAACGTACTTGGAGATTGACCGGATATGCGAGGACCTCTCTCCTATATTGGACATATGGGACGAGGAATAAGGTGCCTCCGGTTTCGTTCAGACCCAGAACGGACTTGTAAATGGATGTGTGTCTGAAATTGGATTTCATTCTGTGTTTATTGATTTCTATTAAATATATATCTGTTTGGTGGCGGAGAATTTATTCTCTTGCTTAACACCCTTCTCTGAGACGTATGAGCTTAGAGGTTATATATTGGTAGACATCAATTGCATGGCATGAATTGTCAGTGTAGCATGCTGAGATGCAAATGATCGAGCATTTTGATGAAAAACAAAGTCTTGTGGTTGATGATCAAAGCACGACTTTAAATAGCGTAGCTTTGTGTATAGCGTTAATTCGCGAGCCTCATACCCGGTATGAGTCAAAAATGGGATAATGACCATTGGGAGAACTTGCGTTTCTTTCTAGCTAGAAGTGGTGTCATGGTATGTAGCCCAGAAATTTTACTTATGTGGATGATGGATTGCGAGGCGCCTTGGATTGAGTCCCTAATAGCTCTGGATATTGGTCGCTACTGGCCAAGTGATAGGTCCGATAGGACCGAGAAACGTGTTGTTTAGGAATAATTATTCCACTAAAGTATGTGTGCACCAGCCCTTCCGTTCCCAGGGCTCGCTAGCGTCCGAGTCCTGAGACATTTTCTAGAGTGTCTCAAATCAGTGAGGTGACATCCCTTACCTCGATTCATAGATGAAAATCCAATTTCCAATACGTGACTTTTCGGTTTTAGTTGTAGAACTAGTATGGCGACATGATATATAGTACCCATGCCGTCTATGATTGATACATTTATATTTGAAATTGTTTCGACCCTATGCACTTATAGTATTATCAAAATGATTTGTTTTAAATGTACCAAGCATGTTTGGCTATTATAGGGGAAAACTCTATCCTCCGGTTTGCGTTGCATTGTGTGATGGGACCTGAGTCTTATAATAGCTTCATTTTTCGAAAAGCATTGCGTTGTTTTATTTTAAACTGAGATTCATGTGGAGTAAACCCGTTCTCTGTTATGCGGCGTGGTCCCATGATTTCCCAACTTTTAAAGTAAAGATTTAATAACTATTCTAGTTCTCACACCTGTCTCATAACTGACTCGGAGTTTATTATTTTAACCTAAACTCTGGATGCCCATATTTTGCACGCGGGCAGCTAGTAGTTTTGGTTTTCGCAGATATTTCTTTCCCCATGATCTTGGATTACAACTGGAGCTATGTTCGGAAAGCTTTGTATCCGTGTATCTCTTGCAGTTGTGTTATGTATTATTTTTCCGATGCTTTGTAATTTAAATCTCTGATATTTTTTTGCTGTATATTATTTATTTATACATTGATATCTTGTACTCTGATGTAAACTGTTGTAATAGCAATGAAATGTTCTATTGTTTGTGTTCTGATGCGCCGTGTTCTCAAAGCAATCCGGGCTTTCCCGTAAGGGGAGGTTTAGGTTGTTTCAGTTGTCCTCCTAGAATTTATTTTCATTATCTTTGTAATGGTTCCTTAACGATTATGAACTTCCTTTTGTAAACATGGATTATGATTAGATGATTTAAGTCAAGTATGGTTGATGCTCGCCACCTCTTTAAGTGAGTATGGATTATACTCGCCTCCCTTTTCTGGACCAAGAGGGTTTATTGCTCGCTGGGCATAATAATCTTACATGAGTCGAGCATAAAGAACACATGCCACAAGCCAAGTATGGTTAATACTCGCCACCTCTGTAAGCCGAGTATGGTTAATACTCACCACTTCTGTAAGCCGGGTATGGTTAATACTCTCCACCTCTGTAAGCCGGGTATGGTTACTACTCGCCACCCCCACAAAGCAAAGTGAAATAAATGCTCACCCATGACTCTAGGTTGGGTATATTCAATATTCGACCCATCGAGACTAAAGCCTTCTCCTGACTGGGAATGGCTCATCTTATCTTTGCAGGTATCTCGCAACCGAAGTCAGAGATCGTCATCTCGGCCTTAATACGGTCTTCAATGGTTATCGGTTTTCTGGCCTTAATAGGATCTGCTTCGATCGTCGGTTTTCATGCCTTAATGCAACCATAGAGACCGTCGGATTTCCGGCCTTAATATGGTTCGGTGTGACAATAGCTACTCGAGCTATTGTGCTTCGAATCACATTTCGGAACACACCTCCCTCTACCGAAGAAGACATATTCTAAGGGGAAAAGTGTTAACCATCTTTTTGGCAAAAGCTACCACGTATCAGATCGAAGCCCAATGTCCATAAATGCGCCCTTCCGCAATGCACAATCATCCAATTCAGATAATTCATGCTCCAGGAAGCCCAGCCAAGGCTCGGTCCAAAACAGGCCTTCTTCAAACATTGGCCCAAGCTAGTTCCTACCAGCTGATGACTCACTCCGGAAGATTCGCTTCCCAGACGACTGAGAAAATCGCTCCCATAAAAGGCGCGTCGACCGAGTATCTCAGATCTGCCTGGAAACATGCAGCTGAGTCATTCAAAAGCTCAGTCCAGCCTTAAAGGCAATAAAGGCGGTCAACCATATCCAAACAGAGCTCTTGTACCACCCCGTATTTTTAACTTAAGATATTTAAATAAGAATAACTTATTTAAATATTCAAATTAAGTAAAATGGACTGCGCCATTGTGCCTATCTCGAAATTTTGGTCAAAATAGACACCTGGTTTGCGTAAATTGGACACACGTATGAAGAAGTTATTAAGATTCGAAGTTTGTACACGCGTAGGAAGAATATATATATATATATATATATATATATATATATATATATATATATATATATATTAGGTTCAGAAATTCAAAAAAAGGTCCAGAAATTCAGAAATTAGTTCAAAATTCGAAATTTGGGAAGTCGACCCCCTAAGGGGTGGGTCGACCTATGGGGCGACCCCCTCAAGGGGGGGTCGACGACCCTGTGGCAGATTAGATTTTTTTTTAGATTTGGACGTTTCTGATGGTTTTTGATCAAATATAAGGGTCCTGGTTTCTCTGATACACCTGATACACCTATAAATAAGACCCTAAAGCTAACCCTAAACCTCATATTTCTGAGGCTACGCTGAAGCTCTGCTGTTTCTCCTCCCTTAAAGATTTCTTCAGAAAATATAAATTATTAGTTAGGAAAAATTCTGAATCCAAATCTGGAGGAAAGGAACATATGCTTGTAAATAGGTGTTCGGATCTCTAAATGAAGTAAGGTAATTTTCTAGATCCATCTATTCAAATTCCTTCCTCTTCCTTTTCCTTCTCTTTTAATGAAAATAATAAATCCATAGTCGTTAGATTGTAAATCCAACTAAGGGGAAAAACCATGGATGCTAAAACTGGATCAGATCCAGAATTAGGAAAGCGTACGAGGTGAGTGGGTTTAAGATATAGCCTTTAGATAATAATATGTTATCGTTTAGCATTCCCCTTCTTATTAATTGTGAAATTGCCAGATTAATTATAAATTATTATTATAACAAGTTGAGATGTTAATATGAATAATTCATACATTGAATCAGTTAAAGTGTTGGAATGATTGCATGTTGAATAAGCTTGTTAGGATATGGGCAATGACTACTGTTGTTACAATTATATGACTCACTTGTGGCATATTATTGAGTAAACAACATGTTTAACTTGTTGGATTTGAATAATTACCCAATTGAATGCTTACATGTCAAAATAGAATTAAACACATGTTAAAAAGGACATGCGAAAATATAGGCATAATTTGGCGATATGTAAATTGGATTACAGTAAACATATGAAAAAGGACAATATGCCTATAATTCACATGAATAGGAATAATTGTTAAAGAACGAACATGCCTAGATTCACAGTAATTTGACACTGTAATGCTCTTAGACACGAGGTTAGATTGCACTTGTGATAGAAGTCTGCCCGGAACCGCCCGACATATCTAGCATTCACAAGTGGAAATATAATGTGAGGGGTCTAAGTGCATAATTAAAACATGTAATAGTGCTAAGACACGAGGTTAAGTCAACTTGTGGTAGAAGTCTGCTCGGACCCGCCCGGCAAATCCAGTGTCCACAAGTGTAGGCTTAATGTGAGAGGTCTAGTGCATATATATATATATAACAAGATATGATAAATGGCAATGATGGTAATTAAATGTCTAACTCAGAAAATAAGTAAGGAAGGGATGTGATGGACTGAGTTAGTGTGATGCGAAGGAAAAGTGACGTATTTCCCTAAATGACCTTTTTCAACGTTGTTGCAAGTAAGCCACCGTAAACAAAGAAAGAAAAGTAAATAAATTACTTGCTACCACGGATTTAGATGGGAATACGTTATGAAAATAAATCAATGATTCCTTCTACCAAGCCTATAAGGTGCATGAAGTGTTTTCCTTAATATAATAAGATATATATATATATATATATATATTATAGAGGATAAAGAATAATGATTTAAAACAGTAAAAGGAAATGATTTAAATGGGGAATGATAATAACCTATTATAAATAAATAACATTATTGAAAATGTTGTATAATAGGTAGACTTGTCCTACGGACAAGTGAATATTATAACTTAGGTTATAATAAACTAGTAGGGAAATGGGATAACTGGTGAAATGAGATAAGGGATACTTAATTGTAAATTAAGTAACCAGTAAATGGGAAAGCTAGAAACCAATTGAGAAAAGGGGGAAATATATGAAATATAAGAAGTTGTACTTAATTATAAATTAAGTAATCTGTAAACTTGGAAGTCTGAAATCCACTGATAAGAATAACATGTTTGGACTTGTCCTATGGGCAAGAGGAAATTATAACATAAGGTTATAATAAATGGGTAGAGAAACTTATTAATGAGCCTTAGTTAAGAGAACTAATTTAATAATTAAACAACGATAAGTTGTAGTAACGATGTAAAATGGATTATGATTAAATGAGAAAGGATGAGGAAAACCTATAAAATGAAATAAGTTATATTTAATCATAAATGGTAAGTGACATGTTAATTAGAAAACATGTGAATTGAGGTATACTTAGTAACATATTAAGTAGAACATGTTATTGTAACCTTGAAATCAAACAAGAACATATAGGGGATTGTGGATTACAGACCTTGGACCACAATCTAAAGAATAACATGTCGTGGGCTTATTAATAAACATAAACGGGTTAAGTTATATAGCTGAAATTAATAAGCAAGAGGAACTTGGTAACTTGATCAAGAATTCAATGTAAATGGGAATAACCAAGTTAAATGGAAACCTGATGAGGTAAGGCAAGCGCGTAAAAGAATGTTTAGGCATAGGGTCTAACAACATATTAAAGTGAGACACTTGGACAATTCCGCACGTTTGAGGGTGAATAACCCAACGGGGTAGATCATCGCGGTGTTAAAAGGCACGAGGGGAGCGCACATTCATCTGATTATTCTGTTGGCTCCGAAGGACTGGAAGGAGAAGCACACGGCTTCCTGAGATATGTAAGGTGCTCCTGGTAGCCCGTTGTGCAGTAGTAGAGGTTTAGGCTGTGCCCGCAGAGGTTGGGCCTGCGCGTTACTACTAGGTGGGTGGGCCTTGACTGCAAAAGTAGCTTTGTAGTCAGAATGATGTGACACTAGGGTGATTCGGCGGTCGCCTCAACGGGGAGGCGAAGGGTCACGACCAACAAGGCTAGCAGATTGTCGAATACCCGTCATCGACAGCCAGTGGGATGCGAAAAGACTAGAGCTAAAACCAATAGACCATTCACCTTTCACTATCGGGGTACGGTAGTTGAGGGAAGACACCAAATGGATGTTTAGATTGTTTTCTTTAAGGGCAGTCATTTAGCTCTTGTAGTCTTTACTAGTTGAGGTAGGGGCCGAGGTGGGGACATAGCCACCGTGAAAACAGACCCTAGGAATATCTGTATATAGAGGCTCTTAAAGACGGGCCTGTACAGATATGGAAAAGCTCCCGACCGAGTTTCATGTTTCTTATATCGGCCTGCCACGGAACTCGGTGCACATTAGAGGACGTGCGGTTATGGCATCGAGCTACAATTGACGATACGTATGTGGACATACTAGATCCATGCATGTCGGCTCTGGGTGGTGTATTGTAACTTAAGGGCATTACTCTAGTATGAAATCTGATTTAATCGAAGGTGGCATTCTGTATGCTTACGTAGCATAATAATGATAAATATATGTGGAACGTAACATTGTTATATAGAGATCCGTACGTCACTATGGCGTAGGATGAGGGACTGCGTATATTTCGATGGTGTTATGGTGGAGACCATGCGAGTGGGGTACCATGGGGTGTACCTTAATATTGGGGGTAGCTACATATATACTATATTAGGTTAATCCACTGGGAAGTAAATGGGTACGACGTGGGTGTAAGCCTTGAGTGCTGTTAACCCAAGTAACCTAAAAATAAGAGAATATGATTGAACGGTATATGTAGGATTATCCAAAGTGTATAACTTAAATCCAGTCACCAGAACTTGTATTCTGACCCCTTCCTCATAACATACTCGTAGGTTAGATTTGTGGCAGAGACATTATAGCTTTGGATACTGGTTAGGCAGTATTATTAATACGGTAAGGCTATATTTTGATTATATTATATTTATCCATTCCGCTGCGAGATATTTTCTGAGCTATGACATGTTTTATGTCTCTGTCTTTCCTGCAGGATACCAGAGCACAACAACTTGAGTTTCAATAGATTGGAATTTTGAAGAAAAAAATTCGATCTATCGGAATTCGGGTTGTTACAGCTCTACTTTTGATACACCTCACCACGATGGTCACGTAATCCCCCACTTCCGAGGATACTATTAAGGAGCAGTGGAATGGGTCCCGCCACTGCTATTGCTACCAGTGATCGAGCTCCACATGTCCTAGCCCCAGGCCATGTGGCGGCCCGCTCAGCCCATGTATTCATCTATAAATACCTCAAAGCTCAAAGAGGAAAAGGACTTTTCTACTTCTGTTGGACTGGGGATTCTTAAGGCTTCTCTTGGCAAAACTCTCCTCTTTCCTTAAGATATCCATCTCTCATGGCTAACTCAAAAAGAATATAGCTATATTCTCTTCTGTACTCAAATAGAAAAAGCTTTGTACTTGTGATCAAAAGAATATCAATACATAAAAAGTGGACGCAGGCACAGCCTTTTTCCGAACCACTATAAAAAGTCTTATGTGTCCCCTGCTCTCTTTACTTTTTGCACTTTATAATCGTCGTTCGTGTGACATTCACACGATTGGGGGTTGGCTGTCTCTAGTAACCAACTTTTGACGTCAACAATCGTAATTGAAAGAGATTTTCAAAAGATGCAAAGGAAGGGCGCTTAATAGATTTGTGTAAAGGATTGGATAAATTGATTTCTTTTATAAATCCAAGTTGGTAAACAAATTGTATTAAAAATGTTTAAAGCTAAAGGTTTATATTTATTGAGAGTTTATTTAATAATATAATTAAGTAAAGGAGATTATGACTGAAAGGAGGTTTTTCAAATGTAAAAAATGATTTCTAAAACCATATTTAAATGAAATAGTAAATAAGATTTGTGTGATATTATAATTAAAATCAGTTTTTGAGTTACAAACTTTAATCTATCTTAAGATAAGAGCATTGTTGAATCAAGGTTTGAGAGGTAAACAAAATACCCCAACTTGAATGACTTCACTATTATCCAAGTGATGGTACTATTTTGAAATGGTAATGATGTTGGAAACAATTTATATATTTCCATAAGGAATACTACAACCTTATTTTGCAAGGTTTTAGAAATTTAAATAAAAATGTTGGGTTTTATAGTAAACAATGTATTACTTGACATTGTTTGGCCCAAGTATGAAGTGTGAACATACTTATACCATTTGGTTAAGTATATAGGACTATTTTCTAAGTAATCAAAATAGTCTGGTTTTGAGAATACACTTATTACAAGAAATAAGTATATGCCTATGGTTTTCGAAGGGACGAAAACAAGAGGTTATACTGGTTTGAAACAGAAGTGGATATTGGAAATTTAATTATTATTTTCATAACGCTATCGTAAACTTTAATCAGCAAAATTTTTAAGTTAGATAAATGGTTTAGTCTTATATAATAAACGATGATTGAATTACATTGTTTTGCCCATATAAGATTTGGTTATTAGACCTATACCATTTTGCTACTTATATATAGCGATATTTTCAATGTAAAGGAAATAAAGAGGAGATTTTGTGAATACGCTTATCCTGAAGAGATAAGTGTATGGATATGGTTTTCAAAGTAAATGGAGGATAAGAGATTTGTGAATATTCTTATCCAGTTGAGATAAGTATAGGGATTCAGTTTTTAAGAATCGATGAAATGTTTTATAAATGATTTATTTAAAAGGGCCTAGGCTGCTGATGTACTTGACCGTACTATTGTGATTTGATAGTTAAAGAATCGACTATCAATGAATATCCTTTTTTTACTTATGATTTGTTAGTTCGAGGAGACCGGGATGAGAACTGGACACAAAACCACTTCAAATCGACTATGCATTCAAAAAATAAATTTACAGGGATGCTTGTGCATGTTAAGATGATTTGAAGGTGTAGATCTTCTGAGCAAAAAAGGCTGCTCTCTGATGTCATTGATTAACTAGCAAGATTAAACTTGTAGTAGTAATCCCTACATTCTGAGGTATCTTCGATTTTGTTCAGTCCCAGAACGAACTTGTATGGATGGGTGTTTGACATTGCATTTCTTAGATCACGTACATTGATTTTTACAAATTTACAGCTGTTTGGTGGTGGAGAAGAAAACTTCTCTTAGCTAACACCCTTCACTAAGACTTATGAGCTCGAATGTTGTATTTTTGTGGACTCACTTAGTGATTGATGGATGGTGATGTGGCATGCAAAGATAAGGATGTTCCATGTACGAAAGATAGTCATAGCCTCAAGCCTCATCAATCGAGACATGACTAAAATCGAGCAGGTAGCAAGGTTATGTGGTTTATACCCATTAGAGTGTACCATTACCTGATCTAGAGAAACCAGTTGTCCCCTTTTATATACTTCTGAATGGTACGATTGTTAATCCCAACCGTGGTGATGATATATTTGGTACACTCAAGTTGAATGAGTGGGCCGTTCTGTGTGGCTAGGTTGCAAGATGTTATTGCTGAATCCCATTATTTTATCTCTAGAGAACATTGATTGGAAAGTAGTTCCTAACCTAATCAAATTAATTTAATAACCAGTTTCAATTAAAATAATTAACTTAGTCAACTTGAAACCTCAGTTAACGAGTTAACAAATTTTAATTATTCCTTTACCATAAATTAAATAATAACTTAATTAATTTATTATAATCCCACTTATTGTTTCTTGAAAACAATCATCCCGAACTATTAACCCTTAGGTTAATTTCTGACTTATCTACTTATAAAACTTATTTAAAAACATAAATTTGTTACATAAAATATTTAAAACTACTTCATAAAAACCAATTACAAAATATTGATTTGTTTATAAAACTTCTATTCAATAATAAAAATTCAAGACCTTGCTTCAGTTAAAATTTTAACTTTAACTTCGTCAATTCGCCTGATGGCGAATCAACATCTTTAAAAGATGGATTTTAGGCCATCTGCTGCGAATCACTTAATCAATACTTATTAATGATTAATAACACATCAATTGTTGAACTCAATTCAATAATCAACATTTAAAAAAAAAATTACTTGGGTTAAACAATTCATATATGAATGATATGAAAACAAGTAAAATCCAAAAAATTTGAGGAATCCTATTGGATCCCTCCAACTTGTTTTTCCTGCATCACAGCTCTTAATATCATTTTACATATATGCATATGAATGGTAAATGGGACTGGGGTGTCTGAATGAGTTTCTATAATAATATAATATATCAATTGTGTGTTTGGATCACATACCGACTTTCCCCTTCAGATGCTCGTAATGGGTAGATGGTTGAAAAGCCTAGACCCGTTACAGTTGGCATCAAATCTTAGGTTGAGCGAATACCTAAGTTTTGGTAGGATTTACTCAATAGAAATGGGGTAGTAATATCCTAGATTGAGTTTGAGAGAGATTATGTGTGTATGTGTGTGTATATATATGAGAGCTTACTTGTTAGTGTTGTAAAAATTGTTTTATATTGTGTTGGTTGATTTGTTGAGTGTTTTATGAATTGTGATCGATACAGGATATACAGCTATTTCGATAGGTGTTTCTAAACACTTGAAAAAAGCAATTTGATACATTATTGTTTTTAAGTGGGTAAATGAAATAATTTTTCCCAAGAATTACATTTTGTTTTAAAGTAATATTTTTTCCCAAGAATTACATTTTGTTATAAAGTAATAATTTTCTGAACCATTGATGTGGTTGGTTGTTATGATTACAGTTAAATGGGATTATAATATTGGGATGGTTATATACAACCAAATAGAATTTGTATAAGAATGGAAATTACAAATGAGCTAAATTGAAACTGGATTCTGACTTGCATTGAGAGTTAAAATCTCGGATGCTTTGAAAATATTTTCTAAAGTTTTATAAAGTAATATACCATTACATTGAAGGAAATTTTGAATAAGAATCGTTTTTAAATGGATTTTGGAAGTGATAAAGTACGGAACTCACTTCATTCCCTGGAAGATAATTCTGATAATGACTACAGCATTATCAGTGTTCATTTTTGAGTTTCTAAATGACAGATTGCTACCATAGAAAAACTAGTAATGGAAATCTGTTTGGGAAAAAAATTTCAAATTTCAAATGTTTTGAATTTGCAAATGGTAATAAATATTTATATATATTTATATTGTTTTAAATGAATTTGAAATAAGTATTGGAAATTTGAATTCCAAAATTTAAAATGCAAGTTAAATAGATTGAAGTGATAAAAGTGAATCAAATGGATTAAAATTTAACTTAAGTTAAATAAAATTGGGTTGGATTAGAAATAATATCAAGTGGAATCGAATAAAGAAAAAATTGAGCTGTAAATGATTTTACAACTTAGTTATGAATTCTGGATGGAATTTTCATGGATTTTGAACAACCAAAATTTTCAAGTTAGATTGAAAACCTAGCATAATTTATATTGAAATATAAGAGATTGGAGTTGGAATTTATTAATTAAACGAAGTTAAACGTATAAATTAAATTAAATTAAAAACGAGCTCGTCGCTCAGCGATAGTTGTAATTTTGCGATTTAAACTTCAAATGGATGTATAAGATTCAATATAAGTCATCATTAATTGAAACAAGAATCTTCCGGATCTACTGGATAATAGTTTTCTAATGAAAGATAAAATTCAGGATTTCATATTGTAGATTTTGAATTATGTCAAAATTAAATTTCTAGAAAAATAGCGGTATGGTCGTTTATAAACTATAACGATTTATTAAAAAAAGTGGAAAGATTTTAAGGAAAATAAGTTGCATATCATATAAATTAAAAATGAATAAATTAATTTAGAAACAATTTGGATGAATGTGAATGTATATGTGTGTGGAATATGAATTGAATGTAAAAATATTGATTAAAAATTATGTGTTCGTTCAAATTTAAAGAATGGATGTTATTTAAAACTTCATGTTATGAGACTTATTTGTTTAAATTAAGTAAGTATAGGTACATATAGTTGTATGGCTAGGTTTTGCTTGTGAAGATCGCATAAATATGAACCGAACTCGCTTAATAATGCTTATATAAGGTACGCCTACACAAAAATACAAAATAGGATATAAGAACTATTATATATTGTGTTTTACGACCATGTGGGTCGATATATGCATATTTATCTCTCTTGTTATATTGTCAAAGTCCCTCCGTGCAAAAGAGACCCTACCAAGAAAACTATTGAAATCTAAAAGGGATGATTTTGAATTGGGTATAGTTTAAAAGATTTTGAATTAGAAATAGGAAATTAATTGCGTACATGGAAACTAAAAGTTTTGTGTGGAATAATAGTTGTAGAAATGGAAAGTGTCAGGTTTCAACTAAGTGGTTTTTGAAAAGGTAAGGAGTTTGATGCATTATTCCCGCCTTAGTAATTTTGGGGACGAAATTCTTTTAAGTGGGGATGAATGTAACAACCCCGATTTTTAGTCATTTAACTTTGAACATTTAAAATTTGTTCTAAATGTTGAGTTGGAAATATAAATGTGACACCCCACATCCGTTATTGTCACTCTTTAACAGAATGCATTAAGTTCCGTGAAGCATTATAGGTAAACAGAAATAGAAACATCACAAGACAGATATAAAATAACAGCGGAATTTGAAACTTTATCTTCCAAACAGAAAACATCGTGGTCCAAAATTCAGTTACAACATAAGCCAGAAGTATAGAAAACCCATTACATCAAATTAAAATATCTTCGTTGTACTAAAATCATCAGAGTACAGTAATATAAAATCATATCCCCCAAAATATAGCCATAACAAGGTAGATAGGAAATCAAACCGGTACATCTAAGCAGCTCCAAATGGAAACAGAAGAGAGAATCCTAATCAAGTCTGAGTATTCCCACCTTGAGAACCTGGAGGGAAGGAAGAGAGATAAAATGAAACAAAATGGGTTAGACAGAAAGTATGGCGAGTCCAGTTACTTTTAGCATATAAATAAGTAAAAGCATCATGATAGGCATGTAAACTTGATGAGAGAGATAACAATATCATAAGACAGGTATAACAGACTGAGCAGGATAAGCAAAATAAACAAAATATAATAGATTATGCTTCCCATATACTTTTCTCTGCACCAATACTAGTATAACAGAAACAAAATGATCCCAACAGAAACAGAATGGTAGACTTAGGAGTACTTCTAGTGATGGGTTATAACCCTAACGATAATAACAGGCAGCCTAACAGGAATAACAGGTGTTACAACAAATGGTAATAATGGGCTCCAAAACAGGCAGGACTAGATGTACCCTAATTACTACCCAATCGATCGGCTCCCTATCTCGTAGATAACCTGTGTTGGCCTCATAGTAGGATTATCACTTCCTAAAGTGGCAACCCCTTTCCCCCAATAGGCACAGCTATATTTGTTGGTGTTATAGCGTCTTATTTTCCTAATAAAGCAGATCATGCATGCACATGGCTCCGTTGGAATGCGCCATTAGACACCTCCACCCATATGAACCTCTCATAATCAGCTCAGTAAGCGTTCCCTGACCCCTACCTAGTTCGGGGTCCCCTCTTTTGATACCAGTAACGGGTCCCATACAACATATGATTCTTGCATCCCCACTACTAGGATTTTGACAGGTTATGCCTAATAGATTTACAAGCCCGCATAACCCCAACATATAAAATAGGTTAAGTTTTTCGGGTTCGTATAACCCCCCACAGATTTAAATAAATTTACCTAACCCCTCATTGACTCAAACAAGTTTACTTAACCCTTACACTATTTGACAGGTTCATATAACCCGCACAGATTTAAACAGGTTAAGTATTACAGGTTAACAGGTTATTATAATTTCCTGTTCATGTGTGTTAATGCACCAGACCTCTCACATTAAGTCGACAACTTGTGGATGCTGGATATGTCGGGCGGTTCCGGGCAGACTTCTACCATAAGTCGGACCTAAGCTCGTGTCTTAGCACCGTTACTTGTACATTTACGCACTATACCCCTCACATTAAATTGACCACTCGTTTGCTGGATTTGCCGGGCGGTTCCGGGCAGACTTCTACCATAAGTGTAATCTAATCTCGTGTCTAAGTGTAGTTACAGTTTCTATTTACTATAAATTTAGGCATACACTACACCATAACAACCAATTTGACACACAACGTTGTGGAGATAAAATAAGGGTTTTAGCCGTATCATATTTGATAGTGCTAAGATCCGTACCAAACTACATTTTGCGATCTGGACCACCCTAAACACCCCAAATCTGACCGTCCATCAAGGAAGCCCCGGATCAGTTAATTTGAATGTGTATCATATTGTGCATTCTATTAGGCACTCGTAATAATAAATTTGGCCGCTCCCTTTTCCCTTTGTTTTAATTTAATGGTGACCGAAAACCCAAATTAGGGTATTTGGTCACCAAATCGTGCCTCCACCTTTCTCTGGAATATCCTCCTCCGGCAGAGACGAACAACCCGCTCCTTTGGTGGAAACGCAGCAACCCTTGGTCCCTAGCCCTCTCCTTCGACAGCAAGTATGCGTTTCAATTGAATTGTGGCTTGCATGCCTGATGGTAGGCAACAAGTTTAAATCTTTTTGTGTTAGCTAATTGCTACTTTGTGTTAGTGTGTTAGTTGTTTCAATTAAATTGGTATGTACGTGTGTTAGCTGATTGCTACTTTGTGTAAGGTACGGATCTGTGGTTATACTCTGGAATCAGAGAAATCAAATTTGAATCATGTTTTATGATATTGTAAAACACATCTGAATTGATATTTGAAACATGTATTGTATAATTTTAGATTGCGGTATATCCATGAAACAAAGAAATAACAATGAGTTAGTCATAAGAATGCAGTAACCTGATTCTATTTGCAATAGCTATTTGACCGTTTGTTGTCCATTTCTTAAACTAAATGACAAGCCAAGAATATAGTCATATAATTATAGCTTTGATGTCAAAAATGGCAAACAGACATAATATATTACCTGATGTGGTGGAAACTGAGCAAATGGATAATTATAGTTCAATATTTAACTATGATTTCATCGTCATTTGACTGTTTGTTTGCCTTATGCTTGAAATTTAAATTGAGTTGTCTTATAACAAGTTTACTCTGCTTTGAGAGATAACAAGTTTACTGAATATATATTAACAGGTTTGCTGAAAATTTTGGTAGATGGATGATTACTCGACTTACTGATTAATATTTTAATGGGCGATCCACTAGGTGGATGCATTTTAACTCACACATAGGGTCGGGTATCCATGCTTATTAGCTTCATCAAAATAACGGATGTTTGCATTTAACCTTAGTAAAAAGTTGCTTTCACTAGCAATTTCCCCTACTTTGTAGCAGACTGTAGTGTAATTTAACTTGCACTACATAGTCTGCTTCAAAGAAACTGAAAGTTGCAAGTGAAAGCAACTTTTTCCAAATGTTAAGTGAAGCGGCATCCGATATTTGAATAAAGCTAATAAGCATGGATTACTGACCCTGTGCGTGAGCTAAAATGCAACCACCTGATGGATTGCCCAGTAAATTCTTAATCAGAAAGTTGAGTATGTGTGTCACCCGACGATGATGATTCGATATCTTTAGACGTTGGAGCAGGTATATATCATTTTGCACGTATCTCTACGTAGTATCTTACATAAGAATTGAATAGACATGTACTTGTGTGCAGATGTTGAATATTCTTTTGTTTTTTTTGTTCGTTTTTATGTGTATAGGAGGATGTTCTGTATGCTATGATACGAACTGCCGGTGTTGCAGATGGACTACACTTCAGGTGATTCTTATTTTGGGTTTGCATTTTTAATAACTATCAATTTCCACTCCTATGTATGGTTAATTTCATTTAAACGTCTATGGTCATAGAAAAAACAGGTTACAATGTTTATTCATTCATTTTTGATACATATACTCATCGACTACACAAACACATGGATGGCGCTCGACTAGTCGCGATTAAACCATTGACACAAAGTCTCGACTTGCTTTTTGTATGAATTTAGGCTACATGAGTAGAAATTAATCGACTAGTCGATTCGACTAGGTTTATTCGTTCCCAGTGAAGTATTTGTACACAAACACACTGATCGACTACTGTTAAGTTACACAAACACACTGATCGACACGATATGCCCTTCACTGTATTTTTATTCAATGGCGCATTCTGAACATACTCTGAATACAGATCCTGTAAAGAAGAGGTATTATATTTCATATTTTGGATTGATTCTATAGCAAGATAAATCTTTGGAAAACAAAACTCAATTTGTTTCATTTTATATCTGTGTTAACATACACTTATCTCTGTATTCATGTTTGCATCTCAGTCACAGTGAGTTACAATGTCGATCTACTGTCCAGTGAAGTATTTGTAACGTGTTTCTTGTATTTTATAGGCAGTCCTGTTGGAGGTTATGGTGTTTTTGTGCTGCTGGAACTCAGGCTGCACGCTATTCAGTTTTGTTGCTAAATGAAACTTGAACTCCAGGCTGGCTATCACGCTCAGTCTTCCCTGCCTCGACTGGAGTTTTATCAGGCTGATATGTTTTCGTAATGTGATGAAAATATTTAATAGTTTCCTTTTATTGTATATGTTTGTATGTACATCGTGTTATGACAAACTTTATAATGCTTTGAGTGTGTATATATATGTTGTGTTATTCCTGTGTATAATTTGTGGTATACATGCTCTGTGTTATGAAAGATATGTGCTATAGTTTCTGTTTTTATATATATACACCTATATGATATATATATATATACATGTGTATATATATGTGTACACACACATATAATTAGACACGGTCAAAGACCGTGTCTGATCAGAATTTAGATACGACTAAGAGTCGTATGTTAATAGTAGTGAGATACAGTTTGTAGCTGTATCTAATAATTTAACATGCCACTTTTTGATACGGCTTTTTACCGTGCCTAACTACTTTAGATACGGCTAAAAACATAGTCTAATTAGCATATATAGTGTAGTGATATTCATTATTAAACAATTATTCATATTCATCATAGGTTTTTCATAACCCTTCTCTCAAGTCATAAATCATCATGTACGATATACCCCAAACTAAAGTCTTAGATCACGGTATAGGTTATTCCCCCAAATTCCAGTCATTTTTTACAATACAAGCTATGCCCCAATTTATCATTCGCAATTTCGTTCGTTTGCATATTTCAGCATTAAGCCTAAGCTCGAAGGTAGCCTGGCTACAAAAATAAATGGGGAAGGAGGGACAGAAGAGAACAGAAATAGGCATAATAACAAAACATGCATATGTTGACAGAAATATGCATACTAACAGAATAGGCATATGGTGACAAAAATAGGCATACTAACAGAATATGCATATGGTGACAGAAATAGGCATACTAACAGAATAGGCATATGAGAACTGAACAGTAGATCAGGTGTACAAGTAATGGCAGATCTGTTTAGGTATGATTCAAGCTATCAAAATGCATAGGTTTAGATCCAAACTTATAAACATGTCAGGATTACTTATTAAATGTTTATATCTAAAAGCAACATAAACTCACAAGGACTGGATCTAAAGAACTGAGAAAAGAGTATTGATGTTGTAGCAGAGATTCTTGAATACGTATAAGTCAATGTTGCAGAAGAATACACTACACCAGAAAATGCTTTTATTAGCATTGGAAAAACGCTACAATAACTTTTAGCAGCGTTCCGATAAACGCTGCTATACGACATGCAACTAAAAGTCTGAAAGTTTTTGTTGCGTTTTAGTAAACACAACCGAAAATGTAAATATTGTAGCGTTCCTGAAACCCTACAAAAAGTTTTTTTTGGCAGCTTCTTAAAAATGCTACTAAAATGATACTTGCATCATTTTTCAATTTTTTCGTAGCAGTTTTTCAGTCCTACTATATGTTTTTTGTAGCGGTTTTTTGTCCTACCATTTGTTTTTTGTAGCGGTTTTTCAGTCCTACTATATGCCTTTTGTTGTGTTTCATTTCAGCTACAATATCTTTTGTAAATTACATTTGTAGCACTTTTTCAACGCTACTAAAACTTACTTATGTACACCACATTTTAATTGCGGTTATTTACCGTTAATAGCTTCTAATATTTCCATCAATCACTTATATATACTAGAAATATTAAAACAAATAATTATATGAGTATACTTTTCAAACAAAAATCAATAATCGCCATATTTAAATACTTAAAAAATACATTACTCGCAGTATCAAATATAACACCCATAATCATCTCAATAGTAGTATTTCGACAAAATAAGTGAATCCACATACCATAATTGCTTACAAACAAGTCTACCAGACAAATACAAACAAAATAATAGTTGAAGTCTTCTTCATAGCTTAATAACCACCGGTTCTTTGATGCGGGCGTTCTTCACTTTGGAAATCTAATTACTGCACATAAGTAGACGGTAAGAATTACATACAAATATAATGATCAGTAGTTAGAATTACATAAATGTGTAGAATGCATAAGTTTTTTATACTGACAGGTCGTCAATAGGTTTTATTTGCATGCATAAATTGAATAACACTTGCAAGCAAATGAAGTTGTGTACTTTAAGCAATATGACCATCAGGTCTGAAAAAATGGCCCTCTATTAAACAGTTAACACATCTCTGTTCAAATGATCCCTCCCACTTCAGTTTTTTAGCCCTCCCACTTCAGTTTTGTTGACTGAAGCTAAACATGGGACTAAACAAACAAACTGTTGCCAACACTTGGTTAAAAAAAACTGAACCATCACTCTTATATGTTCTAGCACTTGTATATATCTGTTCTATCACTATTAAATATCAACACAACAATTACAATACAATTTATCAGTTCACATCACATGTTTCATCATTTCTTTACCGATTTATAATTTTTTTCAATCTATCTAATAAAAGGTCATGGTCTTCAATTCTGTGCTTCAACTTACTACCCTTTAGAACAAAAATGGAAGGGTTCATTCAACTTACCATTTACATCGATCATCTGCATAAAAGGAACACTCATATCCTGCAACATATGAGAAATTTTCTGTAAATATATTTTTATTCAGAATAAAATGGTAACGTGTTTACTGAAATTCATTACCATGCAAATCCTTACCATGCACATCGTTACCATGCACATATATTTTTATAAAATGAACATCAAATAAATGAGAATATTTGAGTTGCATTTGTGTTATTTACACCGGAAGTACAAATATTAGACGTCAAATAAATGAGAGTATCGTTCCTACTTTTGAGATTGCAATATCTTTCATAGGGAAATAGTTTGCCCTTTCACGTAATTCTGGGATGAATCTGTTTATTTTTGTAAAACTTAACTAATTTGGTTAATATTTTATAATTTAATATTATTATTTGAATTATAAAGTTAGTTTATTATTTTTATTATTTTAAACTTGTTAGTTTTCATAAAACTTAATATAACTTAATTTATTATCATTGTTATAAACTTAATTAATCATTATCATCATCTTCATTATCTTAAGCTTGTTAATTTTTATAAAGCTTAGTTAAATATAATACTTAGTTAATTTTTATAAACTATTTTACTTTTATATATATTAACTAATTTTCATAAAATTTGGCTAACTTAGTTAAATAATTATTACTATTATCATTTTTATTATATATATTTAATACTTAGTCATTTTTTTATAAAATTTATTTAATCCATTATTAATATTATTTATAAAACCTAATTAACTTAGTTAAATTATTATTATTATAAGTTTAGTAAATTTTAATAAAACTTAGCTAGTTGGCTAATATTTATAATTTATTATTATTATAGACTTAGTTAACTTAATTAAAATGTTATAATGCTTTGTTAAATTTTATAAACTTATTTACTTTTTATAGTTCATAGTTAATTTCTATAAAATCAACTTATTTCAATTTTTATAATACTTTATTAATTTTTATAAATCTTATTTAATTTTTAAAAAACTTGATTAATTTATTGTTAGTATTATTTATAACCTTATTTTATTTTAAAACCTTAATTAAATTTTATAAACTTAGTTAATTTTCAAAGTGAAAGAGGCTTATTGAGCAAGCATGAAACTGGACAAATTAGTATTTAACTGCCCTACTGGAAGTACTAGTTTCAAACCAAATAATTGAAGAAAGATTAAATAATTTATCAGAGCTCAACCGCACAAGTGTCTGCCACAAAATGCAGCATGACTCCTAGGCTAAGTTTAATCAGAACATGCATTAAACTAATCAAAAATACAAGCAACAATATTTCCAATCACATTATGCTACTTGGAATATGATGAGCAGATGTTTATTAGTGACATACCTTTTAGAGCAACAATCCCAAATGTATTCTCAGCATAGAGATTCAGTTCAAAGTTTCCAGTCATCCATACTACCGACCTGATCTTACCTGCTTCATTTTCTCCTTCATTTACTGCATCTTCTAAATCCTTATACAGTTCAGACTCAATAAACAAACACAAAAAATATCAATAATTATATAATGACATCATGTGTATGTGTGTGTATAATTTATGTATTTACTATGAAAAGAAGAATGTTTTAAACTGATAAGCTTACTTCAGTTTTTCCTGGCATGATAAGCCACCTACAAGCAATTCTGCATAGATACAAAATTACAGGTGGTCAAACTGCATCCATGCCTAGACCTGGTTTTCAAGAAATGCTGTCACCAGGCATGGTTTCTTCTGGAAACATGCTTGCACGCGGTGAAGGAGCTGCATGTCCTGGAAAAGCTCATCCTGGTGTTGTCACTAGTCCCGGGAACTCGACGTTGTGAACACGGCCTGGTCAAACATAACAAGTTAAGGCCCAAGTCTATATTTGAAATTTATACCAGGAGATGTGCAAAGCGACCTGCCACCTCAGGAAACCAATAATGATAATCCAGCTTGGCATAAATAGTGCAAATAACTTATACAATTAGATCACATTATACTTAACTCGCTTAAAATAACATGTATTTTGAATTTTTTTGTATTCCTGTAGACTCCAAACAATTATGAAACTACATGATTTGAACAGTCGAATATTTATCAAAATCGTTTATGCTTGGATGAAAATCATATTTAGTTTGTATCTCTTTTTTAAGCTGTAATATCTAACGATGTACTATATCTATGATTTTCAGTTCACAAGTATCTAGTGTTGCATTCTATTAACAGTGTGATCCATCCAACCGTTAATAAGTTCTGATTAACAAGCTCCGGTGAATTTGGAATAGCCACCTCTTATGTCATTTCAAGGCTATAGGAACTATTAAATTACATTTATTTATGTAATTTCAGGGGTTGGCTAGAGGTACGAATAGAAATCTGATAGAGCAAAGATAGAAAGCTGTACGGTCCATCGTTCAAAAAATATACATAATACAGTTTGCATCGGTTATCAAACAACTATTAAGAATAATCATATAAGCAATTTAAGTAATAAATTATATGCTTGTATGGATTATTGGAGAATGTAAATGTTGAAATGTTAACACTATAGTTATCATGTGGCATACCCTACAACGGTTATACAGTTAACATATCCAATAAACACCAGTGGACAAAAAATTAAATTAAAATCATGTATTCTATGATCATTCATTGACGCTCAGAATGCCTAGGCATCACCAAACAGTCATATCAGCTCTTCCTTATTGCTCTAGGTAACCACTATAATAAATAGGTCAACATAATAATGTATTTCTTTGTACATATACGCAACATATACAGACAAACTCACACCCATACACACAAATGTCAGTCAAAAAATAAGGGGAATTTTAAGATTCCCAGGCCAATAAAAACTGCAAATACTACAGTGAACTCATTATCTTCAAACAATGGAAAAGAAAATGAGATATTATTACCTATGCATCAAGCATCGCTACAACTATAATTAATATTACCATGTGCACGCCAAGATAACAAGTATGGAAGCCTACATGCGGTTGTTCCACCCATAGTGGACCACAATACCAATACGCAGTACAATTTGATAAGGCTACAGATTAGGGAAGAGTTGTGTAACAGCCCGCACCTCCGTTCACGCAAGATATTGTCCCCAACTTAGCCACCGTATAGGTGTGGGGTTTTGTTCCTCAAAAGGCCTCGGCGTTAGTAAGAGATGGGATCTACTATATAAGTACCCACTTCACACAGGCTTCCACGATGTGGGACCTAGGGGTGTTACATTCTCCCCTCCTACAGAGCCCAACGTCCCCGTTGGCTCACAAACACCTCACCCAGGCGCTGCGGTCCACACAGGAGCCACAATTCCGGCTGGGTATTGGCTCTGATACCACTGTAACAGCCCGCACCTCCGTTCACGCAAGATATTGTCCCCAACTTAGCCACCGTATAGGTGTGGGGTTTTGTTCCTCAAAAGGCCTCGGCGTTAGTAAGAGATGGGATCTACTATATAAGTACCCACTTCACACAGGCTTCCACGATGTGGGACCTAGGGGTGTTACAAGTTGTACAATGTAATATACACTCTTATTTCGGAAAATTACTGATGATTGAAGTGAGGCACCCTGGATATAATTTCACCAAGCATGATGTGAAGGAGGGGTACATATATGGATTAAATAATTTAATTTGGACACAGAAATGTGGACCACAAATGCATTGTTGATGATTGCTAGTTTCATTGGTACACTCTTACGGCTACATGGCTATGCAGTTAAGAAAAAATCTATGAAGTTTCCAAGAATCAAAGTGCTTATAAATACGCAGTCCAACCTACTTACAAATATCCCCATTATAAACTTATATGTTACTTTCATTATTAAGCATTGGTTCCAATAATAGTGTGATGTATATAATGACAAATGTACCTGGAGTAATAACACCAGTACCGTTGGACATTAGTGTAGCGAGAGGTGGAGCCATGTCACAGCCACTAACTCATTTGCTACATTAAAAGGTTAAATGTTAGTACATAAATCAAACTTCCAAAACATACTATATTTTATTTGATATGGAATTGTATAACTCCACGAACCAGTCTCCAAAGCATTGAAAATGACATATTTCCTGATCAGCTAATAGCTGCATTTAACAGCTTCTGGGAGCATTCATACTTATTTACTAATGTGGTGATCATCAACACGTGTTTCTGAAATTCCTGGAATGAATTTTATTTCGGTTAAGCAAAAAATAATAACACTTTCACTGCTTAATCATGAATGCTCTTTGCTGCGAGCTGAGAGACAATATCTTAGTCTGTGCGTTAATTTACTAACAAATGGACTATTGTGGCATAAAAATATGTTATCCCTTGCTTTAACAAGCACGATTTCATTCAATAGGATGGGGAAAAGGTTCTTTTTATTTTTAATGTTAGAAGTATAAGTGAAAGGTCCAGCTTTCTTTGGCAATGTGGTGTCCTTGACTGTTCATGGTTTTTGCATATTGTACAATGATTTAAAGGTTAAAAAGAGTAATGGATGTGGTTCATCAATTTGTGTACTATATAATGCACCTTAAATTATTGAATATAGCACTGACTGGTTAATTCATAGTTGTTTGTCTCTCACATCCACATGCAATCTAGTAAATATGAATCTATGATTCAATAGTATTGAAAACATTTATGCCAGTTACTTTCTAAAAGAAATTTTAAAAAAGCAAATGGCAGTATTGGAAATGATACAATAAGAGAAGTAAATGGTAATTATAAAAGCAACAAGAAGTTAAATGGCTAAAATGAGCAAGAACGAGCAGGTATTGAAAGAGCAAAGAGGATCCAATCACTAGAATTGATCGCAGGAATTAAAGTGCTGAAGCAGAAATGTAAAGGAAGAGAAAACAGAGAACAAGCTATAACTAGATCTATCTACTGATTAACCTAAGTATAAACTATAAAAGGAAATGAGATGAAAATAAAGTTGCAACAGGAAATAAAAGGAACTTGAAAGTTTACTTCTGATTCTTGTTCACATAAGTTACAATGCTTGTTCATGCAATTATATAGAACTTCAAGCACTCGCTCACCTTGGCTTAACTAAGCTGGCATGGTTGTATAATAATAATACTAACAGATTTTCATAAAATCGCACAGGTAAAAAATGGGATTTTTTTTAAAGACAGTTTACCAATATATAAAAATACTAGGTAAACTTGCAGGAGGACATGATCAAGAACGAATAATGGCAGAAAGATTTACATGGTTCATTTAACCTGTTGTTTGATTCTCTATCCCAAGGACTTAAACCTTCCTTTTTTTAATGAAAAATGGCAACACATTTGGACTTGACAAGGTGACAACTACACTATCAGCAAATGTATGATTTCTTTGCAAATCTCCCTTCTTGGTTGTGCACAATACACCATAAAAGATCAACAATTGATCAAACAAGAACTACCCAGGTAGATGTATAGTATAGTTCACCCAAAAAAGGTTAAAAAAATAAAACGTTCTTAATTATTTATTGTTTTCAAGTAAAAATATATTATGATGAAGAAACAAAGCTACCTGATAAATAGTTTCAAACTTTCAAGTTTCAATCAATCAAAATATTTCATGATTGTATGCATGGTTGAAACACATTTAATGTGTGAATTACATACACATTTGTATATTTAAGAAAACAAAACTTACACAAGCACAATCCATTCACATATTTGATTTCATTTTCCTGATCCGATTGTATACCTTCTGCTACATATGTTTATAGAATCGTGAATCCCAAGTTTGTTGTTATCAATAGCTATAATATAATCAACATGTGTAAATGAATAATTGATACAACTATGCCAGTTACTACTACTCCTGCAGTCACAACATTGTTTAATACTATCAGCCAATCAATCAAACCCTCTGGATGTACAGGAAAAAAAAATATGTGCATGTGATGCAACAGATATTTACACCTATTGCTCAAAAATCTTATTAACCACGGAAACAGTAAATAGCTGGAAAAAACATAAAACAATGACTCAATAACTCAATACCCATTGTGTTCGTGCATACAAGATACTAAAATAACCACTCAATAATCTAGTATGCCAATTTAATAAAATAAAAAATAACATGGATACCTTCATGACGAAGATTGAGTATGCCTTCAAGTATATAGATCTCGATGACAAATCACTAACTCAATATCTGCATATAAGAAATATTAATTGGTTATCAAACATATTAATTAAATTTGTCTAATTTAAACATAAAAAATAATCACATTTACCTTAATTGCAACACCATTTCTTACACAACAATTGTAAGCAAAAAACGGAAAAACAAACAAGAATGACACCTTCATGTACTAGAATCCATTCCTTTTATAATTAAATGCTCAACGATGATGTGGCCATCTTGCTGGCTAAGATTCGACAATGTGTACATGTACACAAAAGTTTCTCCATATTTGTTAGATTTTTTTTGCCACATGCACGAAATTCAAAGCTCCTTGTCGGTACTCTATGTTGGTCCTATAAAATATTAAAAATAAATTTTAATATTAAAATATATGTGTTACTTCTCAAAATACAAATTTAGGTTAAGCATTAAATAGTCACCTGTTTAAATACACCCAATCCTTTTCCATTGGCAATACAGGCATTCAGATAAGTTTTCAAACTTTGATGTAGAATTTGATTTCCTACTATAATCAGACAACAAAATACTTCAAAAGTAAACATACATGAGATATGATATATTATCTCTTTTCATAAGCTACAAAATATAGATAACCAATCATCTTTTTAGCCAATTCTTTTTTTTTTTAATTCTTATCTGAAATATATCATATTGATATTACTAAAGACTAAATATGATAACATCTTCATTGCCTAAAGAATAAGAAAAGTCCTTGCTCTCAACATAGTGCGTAGTCCACATGCTCTCAGCATCTCAATCTCTACGCAGAAATATAACAGGAGTAAAAGCCAACATGAGTGGGATGTTAACCTACGTAGTTCTTACAGTTTTATTTTGTTTTATCGCTTCCATTACAGCTCAATCGTTATGCAATAATAATTACAAAAAGCAATATAAACCACTCAATCATTCTTCATTTTTATCCTCTCTTCTAACTATCATAACATAACAAAATGATAATATAAAGAATGCAGGCTATGTGTGTATCAAAGTTTAATATACTCATCGAATTTTAATCTATTTCATCTTATTATGTTGTCAAACATTGAATTTTACGATAATAGGGAGACGTTCATGGTTTTATTAGGTTGTGGCTTTAAGGAAGCTTTATCCTATTGTTCCAGAAAGGCTTCCAAAGTTTTACAAAAGAGTAACAATGCTAAGAATCACATCTGAATTACAAAGAAACATTCTTGAGTTTAATAGTCAGGCATGCTGCGAATGTTATAATGGAATCAATTTCTAGTAAATACAATTTTTTTTTCGGTTCATGTGTTAAAATTTGAAACATCACACCAGAATCGCATATAATCTCATGGCATGTATACCCTTTTGTCAACATCTCAAAAGCAAGAAATCTCCTTGGAAATTAGCGTACAAGTTCATTCAGATTGATATTTTTGTTAAGAGTATAAGATAATATTATAGTTTCTAAAAGGTGGTTATATTTAAAATCGTTATATTTTTAGCAGTTGTTCTCGAAATTTGTACCTCATACCAAACAAAAATGCCATTTTTATCAGTCTAATCTCCATATCATATTCGGATTTGTTAAAATCTAAAATTCATTTCTTCTCATCATTATTTTCTCTTTAGAAAATAAAAATTAATCGATGAATTGAAGGTTGCGACAATGCATGTTTGGGTGGAAGGTTGAGTTTGATTGTGATTTTGCAAGGTAAGCTGTTGTTGATCTCGCCAGAAGAGTCATTACAAGAAGAGTTAAGTTTGCATGTATTATGGATTATAGAAGAAAAGTTCATTGTTAAGCTATTAAAAATGTTTGACTATGAACATCTTGTTAAAGCTCTTCTTCGTTGCCCTGAAATGTTGGTATCAGTATTTTTAGGTTAACCGAATATTATTTGCATTTACTTGGTGAAATAGTAATACATCAATTGTTACTAGTATCCTATGCTTAGATTCCAGTAAATACCTATGACTATTGTTAATTTATAGTCTTATCTTTCAGCTTGGAATCTTTCCTAGCATTCTTTACACAGTAGATATATAATTTATCTATTTGATATTACCATTTATAATGGATTTTCGTTTCTTTTCATTAAAAATAAAATAAAAAATCATACTAGTACTGATAACAATGAGGAATATATCTATGGTGTCTGTGACATTAACTCATAATAATTTATATTTTAAAGCAGATTGGATCAACTGTAAGTTGGACTTACAGAAGATTTAAGTGCATGCGAAACCATTTGCTAACTTGGTTGGAATGATCAAACGATTTAGCAGTCAAAAACTCCACAATCTCAATGCCAACAGCAAAACTTCTCTAAAAATGGTACATTATTTAAAATTTCTTCGGTCAAAAATATGCTTATGTTGAACTATCATATTATGCATATAAACAATTCGTAAAAAAATATTTTTCTTAAATAGATGTTAGATTACCTAATGGTGTTGTCGCTTTACTGCATCTGGTTGAGGTTTGGCAAAGTTAATAATCAAAGTAATCTCATATCTGTCTTTATCTTTCATGTATTTATATGTGTTTCTTTCTAAAAGGAAATCTTTGAAATCTTGAATATAAATACTGGTACATAATATGCATTACATAAGCATATGAACTGAGATTATACATGTTTCTATTGGTATTGTGCATTGTTACGAACCAATAAGTACCATATTCTAAAGAGTCTTAAGATTATACATGTTTCAATTGGCTTTTATTTTAATGGCCAATGTTACACAAATATTAGTTAACTGTGATGCTATGTTAAACATCGCCTAAGAAGTAAGAACCATTATATGTTTGTAATTGGAGCTATTGGTTCAACTTTAAATTGTTTCTCAGCCACACCTGATTTTGGCATTTAGGCTAATGTTTCTACATATTCGACACCAATATTAAAATGCATAATAATAATCCTATTAAACATAAAATAATTTAATTAACGTAAGAATTATAAAGGATAATAAACATAGAGATAACATATTAAACTAAACATATCAAATAATCATATGCATTGTATCTTATAACCTTAAACATAGGATAATAATCATATGTCAACAACAAGCATTTTCAGATCTCAATGTTAACAAATCATCACAAACTCATCGCCCGCATCTCAATGTCAACAGCATATGACATCTTATCTGAACTTAACAACAACAAGCATTTTCAGACCCATCACGACTTTGGGTTCAAGATCCAAGAACATACAGTAAAATCAATTGATTCATCAACGACAAAGGAGACTTCGGAACTCAAGCGGTAGCTGTTCGAAGAGGAGTTATTTTTTAAATCAAGTTAAAAGGTGGATAGGGAAAAGTTTTTATGTGATAAGGATCCACATGAAACACAATCTCAATTAAATTCTAGATCTGAAAACAATAATTTGTAAATATAAAATAATTTTTAATAAATCATACCGCAATCTGATCGAAAATCGCAGTTGATTTCTAGATCTGAAATTCCCCAAATTAGCAAGCTCGGATGTCAGGTCTTCAAGGGATTGGAGGGTTTCTCATCGAAAACCGCTAGAAAGGTGAACGATTTGGAGGGCGAGATGAAATCGTATACGATGCGGAAAAGTTTGAGAGGGAAAATTTTCGGGGGGAGGGATTTTTTGAAGGAATAGAGAACGAATTCTGAAGCGGAAGGAAATTTTGAGGGGGGAAATTTTGAGGAGGAGGGAAATTTTCACGTAAAGGAATTTGGCAAACGTGACGAGGTAAGTTTTCCCGTAAGTGATACATTAATGAATGAAAAATGAACGGAAAAATGGATTAACATAATATTTTGGTTGCTTTCACACATGAACGCTGCTAATAAAAGCAACAAAATATATATTTTCTTGTAGTGATTGGCTAATTCAATCTGAATTATGGCAGCATCTCATTGTCTCCATTGTTTTTGATGAATAAAATAATAGAAATGAGATCCGATTTATAGCCTACTGTCAATGAATCAAGTCGAGAAACAAGTTCAGGTTCAGAGAATGGATCTGCTCCGGATCTGGGGTGGGTCAACCCCGGGGTCGACCCCAGGGTCGACACCCCCATGTATGAGTCGACCCTAGATTCGACCCCCATGGGGCATGGGTCGAGCACCAATGGGTCGATTTCTGCATGTTTTTCCGCTCTTTAATTTTTGATTTCTAGACTGGTTTGTTTATATATTTTTTTCTTATATGTATACAAACTTCAAACGTTAATACCTTCTTCAAACGGTGCCCGTTTTACGTAAATTCGAAGTTTATCTTAAGCAGAATTCCAAGACGAATGCAATGGTACAGTCCATTTCCCTTAATTCCCTATATTAAATTAGGCATTCTTTAGTTTACCATTATAATATTCTTTAAAATTACGGGGTGTTACATTCTCTCCTACTTAAAGGATTTTGTCCCTGAAATCTCCAAGTTAAGAAGAATGTATATCCTAACATCCATCATCCATCTACTCATCCACCAATCACAAGCATCTATTTTCCTTAAAATATTTATAATGCTTATATGAACATATGCAAAGGTGTGTGTATATGTCTCTATACTAGTGCGAAAAATCAGGTGGTCTACTGATTCAGTCGACCTACTTAATGTAATGTGTGTCAGTGCCATGAATCCAACATGTATGCAAATAGTCCAGTATATCATGTAAATGCTATATGCGTGCACAATCATCCATCCAAATGCAAACGTTCATGTGATGATACACCCATTTCCATCAATAAAGAAAAATATGCACGTGCATCCATATGCAATATGAGAGTAATTGAGTCGATCAAGTGCCTAGTGTATGTATATGCATCCACGAGCAACCTTTAGCGAACACTTGCGTCCACTTGCATCCATTAAACGTAACACGTCTCAAACACATGTTTACACCCATTGGTTGTCTACCTAAAGGTCGAAGATTCGATCGATAGGTTACACTTAATGATAGAAGTACGAAAAAAGCTTTTAGAAAAAGAAGTTAAGAACATACCCTTGAAAAGAAAAGGGTACGAAGCGCGAACCTTGTCTTCAGTATCCCAAGTTATATCTTCACAGTCTTGTCCCCATTGAACTTTCATCAACTTGACCTCTCGGTTCCGTAGTTTCCTAACCTCTGTTCCAAGAATACGGGTAGGAACTCATCTAACTATCGCCTCCCGTTCCACCTCTACTTCCTCTAGCATACTTGGCTCAACAACCTCTACCGTATCGTGTAGACATTTCCGCAAATGAGAAACATGAAAAACATCATGAACACCGGCCAATCTCTCTGGTAACTTCACCCTATAAGCCATTTGGCCAATCCTTTTTGTTATGCGAAATGGCCCTACAAACCTTGGCGCCAATTTCCCTACAGATCCAAAGTGAACCACATACCTCAAAGGTGATACCTTGATGAAAACTGTCTCCCACCTCAAACTCAATATCAGCCCTTCTCTTATCTGCGTAGGACTTTTGCATGTCATGAGTTGTCTTTATGCGTTTGCGAATAAGATCAATCTTCTCTGAAGTTTCTCTAATCATCTCAGGTCCAAGTAGAAGCCTATTTGTAGACTCCCACCAACAAGTCGGTGATCTACAAGGCTGACCGTACGATGCCTCGAATGGTGCCATGCCAATACTAGCTTGATAACTATTGTTGTAGGCGAACTCTACCAAAGGAAGATACTCCTCTTATGTACCTCCAAAGTCTAGGATACACAGTCTTAAAAGATCCTCAAGAACTTTATTCACCCTTTCCGTCTGCCCATCAGTTTGAGGGTGATAAGCGGTGCTCAAATACAAATGTGTACCTAATGCCTCCTGCAAGCTCCTCCCAAACTCACTGGTGAATATGAGGTCACGATCACTCACTATACTGGAAGGTACTCCATGTAGATAAACTATCTCACAAAGATAAACTATTGCCAACCATGTTGTCATCCCCTTACTCTTAACAGGAATGAAATGAGCGCTCTTAGTAAGCCTGTCAACTATAACCCAAATACTGGTGTTGCATTTCCTCGATCTAGGCAAACCATCAATGAAATCCATAGAGATGCTCTCCCACTTCCACTGTGGGACCTCCAAAGGATGAAGTCGGTGTTCCTTTGCTCATCTTTGACTTGCTGGCAAATCAAACATCGAGAAACAAACTCCGCTACATCCTTCTTCATCCCAGCCCAAAAGAAAACTCTCTTCATATCTCTATACATCTTACCACTGCCTGGATGGGTAGTCATCCTAGAATGATGGGCTTCCTCAAGGACTGTCTTCAACAGACTAGCAACTCGGGGAACATAAAGCCTTCCATCTCGTCGCAACCAGTACCCTCTATCATCCATGGAATATCTACTGAGGTGACTAGAAGTCTCCCCTCTACTGAGCCTATCCAAGATGTCTCTATCTGTGGTTCCTCAAGCTACGAAGTTCCTCTCTGATCCATAAGAGTAGGCCGAACCTCTAAGGATGCCAACAAACCAGATATAAGATCCATAGATGGCCTAAAATCAAAGGTCGATATATACTCCAAGCTCCGCCTCTCTACGAATAGTGGACTCAAAGTCATCCTCTGCCTACTCAATGCATCCGCCACCACACTACCCTTGCCAGGGGTATAAGCAAACTCAAATTCATAGGACGCTAGGAACTCCATCCATCTCTGTTGCCTCAAATTGAGATCATTATGCGAGAACAAATACTTGAGAGATTTATGATTAGTATACAACTCGAACTTCTCTCCAAGTAGATAATGACGCCAAGTCTTAAGCGCGAATACTATGGCAGCTAACTCTAAGTCTTGTGTAGGGTAGTTCTTGTCATGAACTCTCAACTGTCTTCCACCGTAACATACTACCCTTCCCTCTTGCATCAAAATAGCACCAAGCCCTGTGCCACATGCATCAGTGTATACTGTGAACACCTTATTCCCGTCAGGCAAAGTCAAGACTGTTATTGCTGTTGTTGTTAGAGCCCTCTTCAATCGCTGAAAAGCATCCTCACAGTCAATATCCTAAGAAAAGGTCAAATTCTTCTTCGTTAGTCTGGTGAGTGGGGCAGATATCTTTGTAAAGTCCTTATTTAACTTCCTAAAATAGCCTGCTAAACCAAGAAAACTCCTCACCTCTGTTGCATTCTTTGGAACTTTCCAATCGTGAACTACAACTACTTTCGTGGGATCCATTGCTATCCCATCCTTAGGGACCACATTCCCTAGAAACCTTACATCCTTTCTCCAAAAATGACATTTGGAGAATTTTTCCTTAAGCTGGTGCACTCAGAGAGTCTTCAAAACCTCCCTTAAATGTAGGACATGCTCTTCTTCATTCTTCGAGAAAATCAAGATGTTATCAATAAAGATCACAACGAACTTATTTAGAAACTCCCGAAACACCCTACTCATCAGATCCACAAAATTGGCGTGTAACACCCCACCTCCGTTAAGGACACTCACAGAGGGAATGCCTTAACTTTGGTGGAGCATTTTTGTAAACAGAACAGAAAATTTCAAGACAGATAAACAATACTTGAGAAATTATAACTTTATTACAGCGGAAAACAGAAATCAGTAAGGTTACATCTTTACCAAAAACTCAAGTACATAAATATCAGTCTTGTTTAGAAAGTCATCAGAGTACAAAACTTTAAAATCATAATCCCTACAGAAGATGCCATAAGAAGTTAAGCCATACTTTACGCACTTAAAGTAGAAGAAATCCGGATCAAGCTAAAGTATTCCCTCCTTGGAAAACTTGGGGGAAACGGAAGAAAAAGGGGCGAAAACAAGCAAGGTCAGACATAAAGTCTGGCAAGTCCAGTGACTTTCAGCATATGAACAGATAATAATAATTATGACAAGAAAATAAGCTAGATAAGAGATAACAGTAACAGGAGCAGCAGATGTACTTAGGTTAAACAGAGGAAACGGAATAATATTACTTTTCATTTCTCTGCACTAATACTAGTATAACAGGATTAGGGTTATCCTAATGTCTAAACTAAACAGAAATGGGAATAGAATAATTTCCACAGAAGAGAATGCTAGTAATGGGCCTTTACCGCCCTAACAGACGGTACAGAAACAGAATGCTAATAATGGGTCTTTACCACCCGAACAGAAGGTACATAAACAGAAACAGATTAATCCCTATGGAAACAGAATGTAGAATTAGATGTACACTAGTAAATGGGCCTTTACCACCCCAATAGATGGTACCATGCAGAAACAGATGGGTGTTACCACCCAACAGAAACAGAGGTACCCCACAGAAACAGATAGAGCCAAGTGTACCCTAAGTCCTACCCCACGCGATCGGCTCCCTAATACATAAATACCCTATGCCAGCCCCATAGAAGGGTGTATCATTCCCTAAAGTGGCAACCTTTGTATGGCACAAACCTATTTACAGATGTCACGGCGTCTTACATCCTTAGAGGCAGACCGGGATCCATGCACGCACATGACCCGGTTGGAACGCACCATCAACACCCCTCGCCATTATCAGAATGAACCGCTTATAATTAGTTCAGTAAGCGTGCCCGGACCCTACCTACTGTTGGGTCAAAGTTTTGATACCAGAAAGGATTACTGACTAATATGGGTCCCAAACAACAGATGACACAAGTAATTTCCCTCCTAACCTTGTGTCCCAGACTAACAGATTTCAGATTAACTTGTTTACAAGTTCAGACATACAGAGTTCAGATCAACTAGTTCACAGATCAGACAAGTTTTCAGACTAACAGATCGGATATACGGATTTAACAGATTTACAGATTTGTCTAACTTTGTAATTGGGCCTACAGATTCACGAAACGGGTTTGTTAAATTCATTAGTCTAATTGGTTTAACCCTATCCACTCAACACGTTTTAGACATCATATTTATCTTAGATTTGTAGTAATTAAAAATTAATGCGCAGACCTCTCACATTAGACTGACAGTTTGCGGCCACTGGTTAGGCCGGTTGGTTCCGGGCAGGTTTCTGCCACAAACTGAGTCTAACCTCGGGTTTCAAGCACGTTATGACTAACTTCTCACATTAGAACCTAGTTTTTGCAGCCACTGGATGTGCCGAGCGGTTCCGGGCATGATTATGCCGCAAACTCATTCTAACCTCGAGTTAGCTATGTTTCATGTTTAGCCAATGCATTTATTCACAGACTATGCTAATATCAGACTAATCATGCTAATTTAAAAAATTAACTTCTGTACAAGTTACAGCAGATTATTCGAGGTTCTATTAACAAGTTTTGCTCAATTTTAAATCGAGCCTACAGATTTACATACTTCAAATTTCAGCATTTCAGTTCCAATAGATTACACCATTCAACAGATTAAACAGATAACAGATCTTGCAAATTAGGCGATTTAGCAGATTTAGCAGATAAGGCAATTTAACTTAATTAGCAGATTAGGCAATTCAATCTAATTAGCAGATTAGGCAATATAACAGAACTAGCAGATTAGGCAATATGACAGATTTAATCATTCCTTAAAGTTTCATTGGCATATCTTGCCTAATTATAAATTTGGCCTAAGTTTGCATTGAATTTACATGGCACAGATTATGGTCATAATTTACCATATAACATATGTCCCAATTTTAGTTAAACTTGCCTAGTGCAAAAGTTTCACATATAAATTATACCAAATATAGCCATCGATTTCAATGCATGTCATATATTCAAAAATCTCCCACTTAGGTGTTATTCACATTTAACAGTTATCAAATCTTAATATAGATCTTCACACCTAAGTCATATTCTTTTTTTTTTTATCTCAAGTCATGAATCGTTATATAAAAATATACCCAACAATCTAGAACTTTAAATTATAACAGATCTTAATTCAAAATATGCGTTATGTCCAAAGTGTCAAGTCACATGTTAACATACAATGGTTCCTCTTCTTCCAATTCACAGAATATGCATAGATCTAAATCTAGTTTACAACATCAGTCACAGATAAGCCATGTCCAATTATGCCATCATTCATTATTTGTCCCAAAGTTTAGCGTTTGTGCGTTAATCTCTTATGAGATGTGGCGCAGACTCGTAGTAGCCTGGCTATAGAACAGAAAGAAGAAAGAGATACATAATAAAATATAACAGAACAGAACGTACACGACCTCAAATTCAGATTTACAATCATGTCACAATTATAATTAAAGTTTATATCGGAAAATAACTGTACTTGCCTTTCATGGTTTTAAAAAAGGATAATAAATTGTTGTTGATGCAAAAATGCTGAATTACTCCTCTTTAATTGTTGTTGTAGCTCTAAACTTTGATTTGAGATTTGATTTAGCTTTTAGTTCTATTCAGTTTGGAAGAAGATGCATCAGTCCAAGTTTTGATTCTAGCAGAGTAGCGACGCCATTTTTAAATTTTTATTTAGAACAGAGGCAGAGTATAGATAGAATGAAATTGTATAGAGAAAATGAGACTAGGGGGCTGTTTATATAGGTTTAGGCAGATGAATCTAGACTAAAAACGAGACCAGAAACATCAAAATGAATCAGGTTCAAAAACTGGGTTTTGGGAGCAGGTCGACCCCCAGGTCGACACTATGGTCGACCTGGCCCCTGGGAGGTCGACACTATGGTCGACCCCCAGGTCGACCTGGTCCATGGACGGGAATTTTCCCGCCTAGCCTGTTCTGGGATTTTGAATTTGAATTTGAATTTTTGAGCTGTTTTTGATTCTGAAAATCTCTGAAACTTCAGAGGGCCATATCTCCCTCATACGGACTCCGTTTCTCGAGACGAACGCAATGGCATAACCCGTTTCCCTTGATTCTTATTTTAAAAATTAATTATTCTCTGATTTGTTACTTATATGTTTATAGAAAATACAGGGTGTTACAAGGCGGGTGCATTCGTCAACCCAAAAGGCATGACTAGCCACTCGAAGAAACAATCTGGAGTTCTGAAAGCGGTCTTGTTTATACTGTCCTCGGCCACTGTCAACTGATGAAAACCCATGGCCAAGGCTAACTGAGAGAAAACTGATGCACCAACAAGCTGGTCAAACTGATCATCTATCCTCGGAAGTGGGTATCGATTCTTCACAGTGAGTTTATTCAACTCTCTGTATTCCATGCATATGTGAAGCGAGCCGTCCGCCTTAGTTGCAAAGACGACTGAAGCACCTCATTCAGATATGCTTTACCTAATAAACCCCTTCTCAATTAGCTCCCCTACTTGCTTGCTGAGCTCCCTCCTTTTCCTAGGAGACACATGGCGCATAGGCAATTCGACTAGCTTCGCATTGTCCACCAAAAATATCCAAAAATCAATCTGATGCCTTAGAGATAAGCCTCCTAAAAAACATTCAAATATTCACAAACTATCAGTATAGATCGCAGATCACTGGTAGATGCTTCAAGTGATTCTAAGAAACTAAGCATGACAGACCCCTTTGGGTCACAAGAAATCTCAAGAGACCTCTCGTGGCAAATCAAAACGACCCTCCTCTCACAGTCTAGAATGGAACCATACATGGTTAGCCAATCCATACCCAGAAACATACCATAGTTCATAAAACCAAGCACATATGCATCGCACTCAAACTCGATGCCCAACATAAATATTCTCAAATCCCGACAAATCATAGACAGATGAGTCGCACCCCCAATGGGGTTTGAGACAACAGCGGGATCCAAAACCATACTAGTACTAAGGTGCAGAGACTCAATCCACAGAATCAGATATAAAAGAATGCGAAGCGCCAGAATCAAAATGAGTCATAACAGGACGATCGGAAAGAGAAATCAAACCTTCAATAGAAAATTTCCTACCTTCGTCTGGTCCACTGCCCTCGAGAGCATGCACCGGCTCTCCAGATGGTCCTGTCTTTTTCCCTTGTCCTTGCTTCTTCGGGAATTCCTTAGTATAGTATATGACCTCACCACAGTTGAAACAAGCATTATTCCTTCTTCTGCATTCCTTGACCAAATGACCCAAGCGCTTATAACCATGACATTTCGTAGAGAAATTGCCTACTCACGACGGTGGAGGTACAACGGCTGCAGCTGGGGAAGGGACGTCGCTTGGCTCCCGGTAGGTGCAGTAGCTTTAAGATACATACGGAACCAATCTGGTACTTGAACGCCCTCGGGAATATTCGGTTCCTTAGACATGCTAAAACGAAAAGGAAGAAGGATTCAAACTGGCTTTGGGGAATATTTTTTTCAAAACAGACTTTACCTTGAAAATACTTTCTTTTTGAAACCTTTTGAAAACAATTTTCAAAATCTTTTATCCGATATTGTAACCTTCAGCTCCGATACCAAATGTGACATCCCAAGTCCGTTAATGTCACTCTTTAACAGAATGCATTAAGTTCCGTGAACCATTATAGGTAAAAAAACAGAAACATCATAAGACAGATATGAATAACAGTGGAATTTAAAACTTTATTTTCCAAACAGAAAACATCATGGTCCAAAATCCAGTTACAACATAAGTCTAAAGTACAGAAAACCCATTACATCTAATTAAAATATCTGCCTTGTACTTAAATCATCAGAGTATTGTAATATAAAATCATAGTCCCCAAAATATAGGCATAGTAAGGTAGACAGTATATCAAATCGGTACATCTAAGAAGCTCCAAGAGGAAACAGAAGAGAGAATCCTAATCAAGCCCGAGTATTTCCACCCTGAGAACCTGGGAGGGGCGAAGGAAGAGAGAGAAAAGGAAACAAAACAAGTCAGGCATAAACTCTGGCGAGTCCAGTTATTTTAGCATATAAATAAGTAAAAGAATCATGACATGCATATAAACTAGATGAGAGAGATAACACTATCATAAGACAGGTATTACAGATTGAGCAGGATAAGCAGAATAAACAAAACATAATAGATTACGCTTCCCAAATACTTTTCTCTACACCAATACTAGTATAACAGAAACAGAATGACCCCAATAGAAATAGAATGGTAGACTTAGGAGTACTTCTAGTGACGGGGTTTAACCCCAACAATAATAACAAGCAGCCCAAAAGAAATAACGGGTGTTACCCCAAACGATAATAACGGGCTCCTAAACAGGCAAGACCAGATGTACACTGATTACTGCCCCCAACCGATCGGCTCTATATCCCGTAGATACCCTATATTGGCCCCATAGTAGGATGTATCAGTTCCTAAAGTGGCAACCCCTTTTCCCCGATAGGCACAACCATATCTACTTGTGTTATAGCGTCTTATTTTCCCAAGCAAGCGGATCCATGCACGCACATGGCACCGTCGGAATACGCCATCAGACACCTTCACCCATATGGACCTCTTATAATCAGCTCAGTAAGTGTGCCCTGACCCCTACCTAGTTCGGGGTCCCCCCTTTTGATACTAATATGGGTCACTGACTAATAAGGGTCCCACACAACAGATGATACAGGCCACCCCCTAGGCTTGCATCCCTGCTACTAGGATTTTGAAAGGTTATGCCTAACAGATTTACAAGCCCGCATAACCCCAACATATAAAACAGGTTAAGTTTGTCGGGTTCGTATAACCCCACACAGATTTAAACGGATTTACTTAACCCCCTATTGATTCAAACAAGTTTACTTAACCCTTACACAATTTGACATGTTCATATAACCCCTACAGATTTAAACAGCTTAAGTATTACAAGTTAACAAGTCATTATCATTTCCCGTTCATGTGTGTTAATGCAACAAACATCTCACATTAAGTCGACCACTTGTGGATGCTGGATATCCCGGGCGGTTCCGGGAAGACTTCTACGACAAGTCGGACCTAACCTCATGTCTTAACACCGTTACTTGTACATTTATGCACTACAACCCCTCACATTAAATTAACCACACGTGGATGATGGATTTTCCAGGCGGTTCCGGGCAGACTTCTACCATAAGTGTAATCTAACCTCGTGCCTAAGTGCGGTTACAGTTTCTATTTACTGTAAATTTAGGCACAATCATTCTTAAACAATTATTCATATTCATCATAGGTTTTTCATGCCCCTTCCCTCCAGTCATAAATCATCATGTATGATATGCCCTAAATTAAAGTGTTGGATCATAGTATAGATTATGCCCTAAATCCCAGTCATGTTTTACAATACAAGTTATGCCCCAATTTATCATTCTCAACCATTTCGAATTTCGTTTGTTCGCATATTTCAGCGATAGGCCTAGGCTCGAAGGTAGCATGGCTATAAAAATAAAAAGGGAAAGAGTGAAAGAAGAGAATAGAAATAGGCATAATAACAAAACATGCATATCATGATAGAAACAGGCATACTAACAGAATAGGCATATGGTGACAGAAATAGGCATACTAACAGAATAGGTATATGAGAACTGAATAGTAGATCAGGTGTACAAGTAATGACAGATCTGTTCAATTATGATTCAGGTTATTAACAGGCATAGGTTTAGATCCAAACTTATAAACATGTCAGGATTACTTATTAAATGTTTATATCCAAAAGCAACATAAACTCACAGGGGCTGGATCTAAAGAATTGAGAAAAGAGTATTGATGTTGTAGCAAAGATTCTTGAATACGTATAAGTCATTATCGCTGAAGAATAGGCTAATTCAATCTGAGTTGGGGGCAGCATCTCGTTGTCTCCATTGTTTTTTATAAATAAAAAATAGAAATGAGGTCCTATTTATAGCCTACCATCAACGAATCAGGTCGAGAAACAAGTCCAGGTTCAAAGAATGGATCTTCCCTAAATCCGGGGTGGATCGACCCTGGGGTCGACCTTTAACGACCCGACTTTTCGACCCTCGAACGTCGATACTAATACATCCATAGTATCCACGTGCCGAGCACCTGAGTGCCGGAAAGATGAAAAGTTAGGGTGAAATAAAATAAAAAGAAAATAGACTAAGGAAGAAGAGGACACAATATCAGACTCTCACAACAGAACTGTAACATATAATATAAAGAATGATCTTTACAAAACCAAACTGTATGGTTACAACTATCAGAGAAGACTAACCTATCATCTACTTGGACAGTTATAATAACCTATCCTCATAAATGTTGGTGTACAACATAGAATGCAGCGAATATATAAAATACGGTAAGCTGAACTCCAATTCTCTTTCAGAAGCTCCAAATCGACCATGGCTAAACCTGGAATATATACTTGGTCGGACCCGAGCATTATATTAAAATAACACCCGGATCAGGCTAGGCAACCACATGAGATAACTCAACATTTAAATAACACAAAGCAATACAATTTGAGGCCGTACGAATTTCCATAACGGATATCCTCTCAATAACATCCAACCATTTATTAGGAGAAGTATAGTTGTATAATAGATGATGTCTAGGGTGTAGAATATAAATAAAATCACATAGAAGGAATGGTTACATTGGTTACATTCGACAACTATTAAGTGTACAAACAAAACCGATAAGGCACGTTCGCATATTGGATTTTCCGCGGAGATCTCTCTGAATCAAGCCGAATCTGAACTCCATGCACAAGGATCCGAAACCACCTTCCGAATGTCATATGTCTCTAGATAAAATATACTATAAGGTAAACATGACTGGCCCATGCACGAAAACACTGGTGTGCACCACGTGGAACCAAAAATATCCAACTCCTCGCGCGCATTATCTATAAGCATACTCTAGATATAGAGTCAATATATCCTGTCGTAGGTTAGCAAAACCCCAGGTCATGCAGCCTACTCTATCTTTAGCCGTATCCGATGTCGAGGTTTTGTCGGCATCTTTCACATGAGTCTTCATCACTCGAACAGAACAAGAATTCCCAGTTGGAATCCCAGAGCTCAATAAATCTTGGGGTCACACATAGATTCCTTCACAGATCTCGGAACCACGCATGAATTCCAATGCATCAATAGATCTTGCAATCACACTTAGATTCCTTTACAAATCTAAAAATCACTACATGTGTTCGAGCATCTCAACAGATCTCGGATCGCCCCATAGATTTCACTTCACACCCGCTTCCAAAACAGAACTCGTATACTAGTTTTGAAGCGGTTTTCGATAAGTAAAACACTTACCAATCCCGGTCTCCTCAAAACATGTCGCTAAATTTAAGGTCAAGTTCTATAATAAATTAATCGACTATCAATTCACACAATAGATGTTTGTACATGGAAAAGAGCCTCGCTTAATTTCCATAACAAATGACTAAGCATCCAAAGCACTATCAAGTCACAAAGAATGATAAACAAACAAATCACTATCAAGTCACATAGCATGATAATAGACAAAGCATGATTAACTCATATAAACGACTTTTAATTCCTTTCCCATTCAATTAATCTTTCATTAATTAATACTCTTTATTAGTAAACTTCTTTTATCTAATAAAACTTCATTTATCTAACAAGACTTCGCTTATTAATTAATAACTCATACTCGATTAATTTTCCTTTATATACTAGCAAATATATTCAACTTAAACATATAAAAGTTGTGTATGTATATATTCTACTAATTCTCTTTCTCTTTTGTGGCGACCCGTGCTTCCCGGCCGGCCTTAACCGAACAAGAAGGTGGACTGCTTTGAGAACAAGACAAATCGGAACACAAACAGAAGAACATTTCATTGCTATTTACAACAATTTACATCAGAGTACAAGAATATTCAGAGTATGAATAAATATTACACAAAAAATATCAGAGATTAAAATACAAAGCAGCAGAAATAAAATGTAAAAATACAATGCGTAGCGAAAATATATTAACAAATACAACCAAAAGAAATACATGGATACAGAGCGTTCCGAATATAGCTCCAGTTGTAAACCCAGGATCCTGTATTAATAAATCTGCAAAACCAAAACTATTGGCTGCCCATGTGGAAAATAGGGGCACCCAGAGTTTAGGTTAAAACAATAAACTCCAGGTCAGTCATGGGACTGGTGTGAGAACTAAAACAGTTATCTAAAACTTTACTTTAAAATGAGGTAAATCAAGGGACCACGCCGTATAACACAGAATGGGTTTAACCCCAAGAATACCAGTGCCTAAAACAAACAGCGCAATGCTAAATAAGGAAAAATGAAGCTATTATAAGACTCAGGTCCCATCACACAATGCAACGCAAGCCGAAGGGTAGAGTTTTACCTTATAATAGCCAAATATGCTTGGTATGTTTTAAAATAAATCTTTTATTATTACTATAAGTGAAGAAATCATATTCAAATATAAATGTATCAATCATAGACGGCATGAGCGCCCCATCCCACTATGTCACCATATATAGTATATAATCAAAACCGCAAAATTCCATATTGGAAGTTTGGATTTCCATACTGGTGGCTCTTGATTCGAAAGATCTATTGCGTAGTACAATTCCCAACGGCTAACGTCGCAGGCATGCGAAAATGCCATAATGCACATCCGCACTATCCAGGAAACAAGTTACCGCGGCTTACGTCTAAGCATTGGAAAACACCGTTAACTCTATCCATCTGGGAATCGGGGGCTGTGCCCTATCCCTATTGGTGTGGAGCAATTACAACCAGTATCGCCTCGGTCGACCGAATCCATGACAACCCGCAGGATGTCTATCCTCGTCTCTAAAGTATGCTGATCTAACCATCAGTTTACCATCATATCAGTGTGCGAGGCTCGCGAATTAACGCTACCCAAAGTTATGCTATATTAAAGCTGTCCTTTGATCATCATCCACCAAACTTTGCTTTTCAACAAAAGTTTGGATCACTGCATCTCAGCATGCCACACTATCAATCCGTACTGTACCACTGATTTCTGCCGATATATAACCTCTGAGCTCGTACGTCTCAGAGAAGGGTGTTAAGAAAGAGAATAAATTCTCCTCCACCAAATAGATATATATTTAGCAGAGATCAACGAATACAGTATAAAGGAATACAATGCCAGACACACCATCTATTTACAAGTCCATTCTAGGTCTGAACGAAACTGTAGGCACCTTATTCCTCGTCCCGTATGTCCAATATAGGAGAGAGGCCCTTGCATATCCGTACAATCAACAAGTACGTCCGGACGGCTACCACTGTAGCCCCTTCAAGGTAGCTACTCCAATCACGAGCATCAGTAGCAACCCATCCATTCGATGTGAAGATCGTCGGTCTTGCACCGTCTTCAATCTCTTCGACTTCTCGTCGTATCAGTTATTCAGAATTGGTTAAACCCGGCCTTTCCGAGTAACTCACGTATCTTATAATCAAGTGCTATCATACACCTCATTCCAATCCAGAATATTCTTTTATTCAAATATTCTTTTCCTTTGGGTAAGGTTCCCATTAATTTTATTAAAGATAAATTCTTTAAATTTATTCTTTAATCTTCCTTTGGATATCATTTCTAAACCAAATTAAGGTTTATCAACTAGTCGGGATTAGCGCACCTTACCGAAGTAATCATTTCTTTTATTTTCCCAATCCTAACCTATTCATCCCATGGAGGAAACTGGTAACACTCCATATCTAACAACACGGTGTTATCGGTAAAAATTAATTACCATTTCACATTCAAATCTAATTAAAGATTTAACTATCTCTTGGAGAAAAACTGGTGATACTCCATTCTCGATCATTTTCTTGAATAGATAATTTTAATTATCACATTCACTTTACAATCTAATTAAAGATTCATTAAAACTCCACTTAATTTTAATTTTCCCAAAAATCAATATTAATGATTATTTAGTTTTGGAAAATCAAACATGTCGCATCAATAATTCACACCGTACTATTGATTTCTGCCGATATATAACCTCTAAGCTCGTACATCTTAGAGAAGGGTGTTAAGCAAGAGAATAAATTCTCCGCCACCAAACAGATATATATTTAGCAGAGGTCAACCATACAGTTCGAAATACAATGCTACACATGTAATCCTGTCTTTACCTGGGTTAAAGAACTAATGTCATTTAAAACACAGTTCACAATGAACCCAAAATCTCATTCCATTAATTATGGAATCTTCACGGAAAACAGATCAATATATATAATCGATATAAATTTCCGTATCCGACTAATAATATAAATGGAATAATGACATAGCCTTTTAAATTCCATATATACTAACAGTCTTCCTCCACGGAAGCTCACTTCGATTATTATCAAATCTATTTCCATTCCAATTAAATATTAATTAATTGGAAAACTTTACTTTGGAAGATTTCATTAAATCTTACTAAAAGATTTATATATTCGAAATCAGATTTCACTGTTAATCGGGTTAAAGAACAAATGTCATTAAAAACACATTTACATCAAAATTTAATTTTCTATATCATTTCAATATTAAAATGATAATATTTTCAAAATATCAGATTTTGAAATCACTTTTCGATATTCATTATAAAATGAATAAAATCGACAAAATTCCCGTTCATGTTAAAATGGCGTTTAACTACTTGACACGGCTTCACATTTCAATATTCACTGAATATTATTTTAAAATATTCAATAATTCTGAACTGGAATCTGACTCAATCAATTACCATATAATTTTATTTATATGGATTTCAACATCACATATATACAACAATAATGATAAGCAATCATTAAAAACTCAAACAACATCCAGAGTGCATTCTACATCTGTATAAGCATTAAAATAGATAAATAACGCTTATACAGTCTGTCAACCCATCGATTGACATACCACTAATTATTGGGATCAATGTATGTCAAATATTATCCCAATACCCGTGTGGGGTTTTCAAGCAACAAATACTGTTTATTATTTGAGCAGTTGGGCGACGTGTAAAATTTATCGTCCCAATCAATATTAGATAAATAAGTGTACATGAATAAAAATGTCTGGTTTGTAAATGAATATTTATTTTATTTTCATTTCATGATAATATATATATATATTTTATATAAATAATTTTATATATACAACAATACAATCAATTACAATCCACACAAACAATACAATCAAATAAGTCGTCCATGGTCTGTGGATGACGGTGTTAGGAGCTACTAAGCCCCGTCTGCATCCTAGTATATATTTTTAACAAGAAAATAATTAGTGTGAGAAGTTCTCACCTTGATCGTATTTTGAAATCGTTATTAACGATTATTTTAACTGAATTAAACTGGACGTTCAGTTCAGTTAAAATTTCCAGCTGCTCCCGTTTCAGTTCTAATTAGTTCCATAATGGAGAGCTCGTCGCAGATTCCAACGGCTTTGAAATCGTCAATTTTCGATCTAATATGAAGAAGATATGGTTATTTTTACATTTCATTACATTAATTGAAATAATTAATAAATAACTAATTAAATAATTAGCCCCCCAATTACATTTCTTCATCATTCAGGGATCCCATCCGTAACCCATATCTAGATCAGAAATAGCACCGCCCCCGCCATGTGGAGCCCTCCGCCACCCATCAAAACCCCCCACCTGAACCGCCTTCACGAGTTACCCCGACGTCGGCCATACCATAGAACTCGGCCCCCTCCTCTTGCGTGAAATCGCTAGCGAAGTCGATGACTTCTAGCTGCTCAATCAAGCAAAATACCTCACGAAACCCCTTGAAACTGGTATGGATTGAAAGAGCATGGAACCCCCTTCGATTTCCGTTCAATTTGTTTGGATGAAAACGCGATGGATTGAAGATTTTTAGGGCTTATATTTCGTGCAGCTTCACCCGTTTATTAAGGAGCAGCGGCGGCTAGATTACGTTGGGAATTAGGGTTTTATTTTAGCCCTTTTATAGATTTTTTTTAATATTATTATTTAATTAAATTAATTCCAATTTTACTTGTTTATTGCTCTCAACTCCAAATAAAACCCAGCGACTGTTACCCCTAGCTAATTATCCTCATTCCAGACACAATGGGATATGTCCCGTAAGCCCATTCGACTGTTTCAGTCGGTTATTCTTCAAACTAAAATATAAAACATTCAAATTTGGATTTGAACGTACATTTTAATTTGCCGGGGCCACATACTGATTCCAAAAATTCCCCAAAAATAAATCTAGCTATTTTGGGACGATACGGTCCCAAAAAAATTAATTTCGTCGAATTTGGAGACAGTTTGAAAAATGGCCATTTTCTGGTCGATCCAATTGAAACTGAAAATTACCAAACGCGTTTTTCTTTGCCACGCTCACATATTAATTCCAAAAATTATGGAAATTGGAATATAGCAATAAACTGGCCTTTCGGATCCAACCAAAGTGGTTTCGTCGAAAACGGAGGTCGTTTGCAAAATGTCTATTTTCAAGGGCTATATTTATATTAAATTTCATAGCGACTATTCTGAATATTCAACTGGCCATAACTTTTGATTCCTTCTATGAAATTTCAATTTTTTAGATTCTTAGAAAGATATAATTAAACAGATTTAAATATTTTTTGTTTTATTGAAATCCGATTTATTTCGAATCCTGGACATTCAGTCAAAGTTCAAAGTTAAATTTTCAAACTGTCGCGCTATTTCTAACTCCTTCTAAAATTAAAATAAATATTTATAATCTAACTTCCATTTAAATAAATATATACATTCTAATTCTATTCAAAATAAATTTCTAGTCGTTATTATTTAAAATAAATCATTTTAAATATTCAAAATTCATTAAAATTGCCAAAATAAATTTTTTAAATTGATTCTGATTTTCCGGGTTGTTACATACTTATAGTCTTAATAATTATAAAGGGTATTAATATACTTAACCCTCTGGTATAAGTATAATCACAATTCGTTTCTAAGATTTCCTTTATAACTTCAATACTTCAAAACGTATTCATATACTTATTCCTCTAGTATAAGTATATCCATAACTCATTTCTAAGATTTCCTTTATAACATCAATACTTCAAAATGAATTTTTATACTTATCCTTCCGATATAAGTATATCCAAAATTCATTTCTAAGATTTCTTAAATTATAATCAAAGAGGTTAAAACCATTGTTTAGTAAAGAACCTCTTCTCTTTTATAAGTTAAACATCTTATTCAATATCTTTATCCTGATAGATTTCTATACTTGTTTCTATCTTTAAAATTAGTTATTAAAGATCTAAGTATATTCAAAATCATTAAAACGTATATTCCAATTTAACTATATTCCAAGGGTTTCAAAACAAGTGTTGCTAAAACATTGTTTACAACAAACCCAAAAAACCTTTTATAATTATCTTTAAACTTTCGTTTAAAGATTCAATTATTTTACTTCGATGATAATATGAGAGGGTTAAAGACGAATGTAATTAACATTTTGTCACGACAAACCCAAAACCATTTTATGCTTATAGAAATCACATTTCGTACAATTAACTTGTTTCCAACATTATTAACTTAACTATCCCTTGGTCAAGAGTGAGGCTAGCTAGGTAGATTAGAGCACTGGTTGCATATCACCCCTTGCCTAGACACCCCATTCTTGACACTCACAGATAGATAAGCCTACTCGTCAGCTTATCAAAATTAAGAACAATAATCATGATATTCATTTAACAAGTAATTCAACATTAATATTATAAGAAAATTATTAAAGATGTCATGAAAAATTTCCATGCAAAGTGTTTAAAACACAACAATTCAAACTGCATCTATAGCGACTATCGCTATAAATGCACTTTCAAGTTCATTCCACTTGTTATACAAGTCAATTCAAGTCCCAGTCCAAGTCCTTTCCAATCCATTAATATGGATCACATATGTCATTTACTTTTAAAGTAAGAATCAAGTTAACAATTTTAACATAAGTTACCAACATTCAAGCAACTTTGAGTATAGGTAAACATAAGCAAACGGATTGTATATTTCTGTCTAAAGAAGTGAGCGATCTCACCTTAATCCTTAGCAAATCCTAGCTCCAAGAATAAGAACCAAGATCCAAACTAGAAACCTCCTTTCTTTCCTTCCTTTCCTTACTTTCACTTGCTTTTCCTTGCTTCCTCTTCCACCACCACCATTACTCAAGAAGAAAGCCATTAATATAGCTTAAGAAGAAGAAATTATGTAGATATTCCTAAGGGTATGCCTCCCTTTATATAGCCTTAGGAATGTAAATGGGAAATGAGCAAAATGCCCTTAAAACCCTAATGCATTAATGAGAAGGGGATGGTGTGTAAGGTGAAGTGAAAGGTGTGTAAGGTGATGGTAAGATTTCTTTTTCAAAACTTAAGGATTAAGCTTCCATTTATATACTTATAAGGAACTTATATGCATACACATAAGAAATTTTCTAAACCCTTGATGTGACTAATTATGCATACATATATATGTGTATATGCATGTATGTGTATGTAACAACCAACGTTGCAACAATCTAAAACAACTTTCGTTCGACGATTGGATGTAAATATGGAAGTTGAACCTTAGTCACAATTTTAATCCTCTATCCAATTTATTTGTTTAAGTAAAAAACATGAAAATAAATTTCTTATTTTATTTAAATAATGAAAACAAGCATATCTGAATTATTAAACACTCATTTAATTATTTAAATACCCAAAATGAAAAAAATTTCCTTAAATGCTCATTTTTTAAAATGATGACATCATCAAAATAGTTAGCCATAAATATGAAAAATATTTTATTTGCTAACTACTTTCCAAATGATTAATTAGATATTCACAAAAATTTTCAACAACTTTTATTGAGAAAATAGCTATATATTGATAAAAGGATTTTCGGTCATTTTATCAATATTTTTCCAAAAAATATATTTTTGAAAGCATTTTTTTGAAAACGAGTCTAGGATCATTAATTACTAATTAAATGATGTTTAAAATTGTTATAAAATCATATTTATAACATAAAACAATATTCCAAATAGTTACGATATTCGAAGATAAAGTTCAAATTTTCGGGTCTTTACACGACCCTAGGGTCGACACCCTCTTGTATTGGTTGACCCTAGGGTCGACCCCCATGGGGAATGGATCGACCCCCAACGGGTCGATTTCCCGCATGTCCTCTTGCTCTTTGATTTTTGATTTCTAGACTGGTTTGTTTATATATATTTTGCTTATATGCATACAAACTTCAAACCTTAGTATCTTCTTCATACGATGTTCGTTTTACGTAAACTCAGAGTCTATCTTAAGCAGAATTCCAAGATGAACGCAATGGAATAGTCTGTTTCCCTTAATTCCCAATATTATATCAGGTATTCTATAGTTTATCATTATAATATTCTTTAAAATTACGGGATGTTACAATAAATGGATTTTTATATGGAGTTTATGGATTTAATAAATAGAATACGATTTAATTTCGAATATATCGAATTATTGTAATATGAAAATGAGGAATAATTGAATTCTAAGTTAAAAATGAATCGAAAACGATTCTAACAATTCAATATAAACACGTATCAATTTACATTTTGAAATTAAAATAGGCATTTTGCAAATGATCTTGGAATTCGATGAAACCAGTTTCATCGACTTTGGAATATTAAAATATAGTTGGGTGTCAATTTTCGTGATGATCGGATGGATCAAGTGTTCATGCGAGGCTAGAACACTTGCTTGATGATATTATAATCGAATAAAATAATAATATCTTCACCTATAAATACATCTCTTCCACGTAAAAACCTAATTGACTATTCTTGACTTTAGCAAAATCGAGCCGCCACTTAACAAATTCTTCAAAAAGAAATTATAAAATAAAAAACGTGACGAAATCAAATGATTTTTGATTTGTTAACCTCATGAAATCTAGGGCTTCAAATTCGTATTCATAACTTTGGGTTCGATAGATTTTTGGAACGCTCAAAATTCAAACAGCCGACATTAGGGATGAAGTCAATTTTGATTAAGGGAGGCTGCAAGAATTTGGAAGGTTTGTGAGTATGGGGTAGCATGATGATCATCTCAACGTGAGTGAAGGAGGCTCTAGCGTACGTGGTGTCGGTTGTTCCCATTTGTTCAACTCCCAGCTTTGAGATGATTAAGGGCGATAGGGAACACGATAGTTGATGAAGATGGTGTCAGTTGGTCGGGGATGGACGGGGTTGCTTTGTGGCGCAATCCAGGGGTACGGGATGGACTAAGGAGGTGGGTTCCGATGCAAAGAAGGCTAAGTTTTTTTGTGTTTAGACACCGTGATTTCTTACTAGAGATTAACAGCGGGAAGAAGGAATATAACGCGATTAATTAGCTAATTGGATAGATCAGGGTTAACGATATTTTAATTTATATAAAATATGTCCAATCTTATAAGATACATACCTTATTCATACGATAACAGAATGGCATGAAACGAGCGGCATTGGAATCGCATTAATGAACGCTACGCGTAAGAGCTTGTTTGGAGTGTTTTGGACCCAACTGTATTTTTATATTATTTCGAACCCTGGTTTAAAATTATATAAATCAACCTGAAATGATCGATTGAATATGAAATGTGAGTTAACTCTCACGCAATATGAAATACTGTGATGTGGTAAAATTCATATAATTATAATTTATTGTTGTTAGCATAAATTGGGTGTTTGGATGCTTTGGACGGTTTTTGTTTGGTTGCTGATTGACGAAATTTCTATTTCTGTCACCTTAAATGAATTAGATAGAATTTCTATTTTACATGCATTTATTAAATGATATTATGAGTTGTGATGCAGGGAGAACAGATTGGAGGTATCCAACTGGAATCCTTAAATATTTTGTATCTTATTTGCTTTCATATTTGTTCTTATATGAACTGTTTTACCCAAGTAAGTTAAAATCTATTTGGATATTGATTGTTGAATTCAACATTGATGTGTTATTAGTAAATAAATAGTATTGATTAAGTAATTAGTAGCAAATGGCCTAAAATCCATATTTTTAAGACGTCAAATTTGTCGTTAGGCGAATTAACGATGTTAAACTTATAAAATTTATTTTTATAACTGAAGCAAAGATTTAATTTATATTTTAAATTTATATAAAATAGAAATTTTATAAATAAAATAATATTTTATAATTTGATTTTATAAAGTAATTATAAAATGATTTATATAGAAAATTCCTGTGTTTTTAATAAGTTTTATAAGCAAGTAAGTCAGAAATTAACCTAAGAGTTAAAGATTGGAATAATTGTTTTTAAGAAGCAATTAAGTAAGATTATATTAAATTAGTTATATTATTAATTAATTTAAGAGGAAGGATTAATGGAAATCAGTTAATATGTTAACTGTGTTTTCAAGTTGACTAAGTCAATTATATTAATTAAAATTGGTTATTGATTCAATATGCTTAAAATTAATTTAATAGAGATAGTTTAGACAAATAGTTGTTTAAAATTAATAAGATTTCTTAAAAGCTAATTAATCTTTTAATTAACTATGTTTAAAGATAATTATCGAGTTGTTTAATAATTAGTAGTAAAGTTAGTTATTATTTTAATGCCTTTATAAATGGGATTAACTATTATATTTTTAGTTAATAACGAAATTAACTACTTTTACTTTAGCTATTGTTAAAGTTAATAATTATTTTAATTAAGAATAATTAAAGTAAATACATTTTAATTAAAATTCATTTTATAAAGTAATCAGGTTGTAATGAGAATACAATTGAAGTTGTAAAAGGTTTTGCCAAAGGATTTGATAATAAGTCCAAGTATTATGACCAAAGTTTATAAAAGAGGCTGAAACTAATGCGATGGTTTTGAATAAGTGTATACATAATGATTGAATTAAGTGAAACTATTGTAATTTAAAGGAGGTTTCAAAAATGCAAAGGAAGGATGTTTAATGGATTGGTGTAAAGAATTTGGTAAATAGTTTTTTGTGATAAATCCAAATTATAAATGAATTGTATAAAATAGGATTAAAGCTTAAGTCTTATGTTTTAATGAGGTTTACTTAAGAGATGAATTAAGTAAAAGGTGGTTATAATTGGAAGAGGATCCTCAAATGTAAGGAATGGTTTATAAAACCATACTTAACTGGAATAATAAATAAGATTTTATGTGATATTATAATCAATATCAACTTTTAAGATACAAACTTTTATCTATCTTAGGATAAGAATGTTGTCGAGACAAGGTTTAAGAGGTAAATAAAATACCCCAATTTGAATGACTTCATTATTATCCAAGGAATGTTACTAGTTTGGAATGGTAATGATTTTGGAAATAGTTATTATATCCATTAAAAATAATACTACAATTTTATTTTGCAAGGGCTTAGAAATTTAATAAAACCGTTGTGTTTTAAAGTAAACAATGTATTACTTGGCATTGTTTGACAAAGGTATGAAGTGTGACTATACTATACCATTCGGTTAAGTATATAGCACTATTTTCTAAGTAATGAAAATAGTATGGTTTTACGAATATACATATTCCAAGAAATAAGTACGTAGCTAGGATTTTCGAAGAAATGAAAACAAGAGATTGTACTGTTTTTGAAATGGAAGTGAATATTGGATATTTGATCATTATTTCCATAAGCGTTATAGTAAACTTCAATTTGCAAAGTTTTGAAGTTAAATAAAACCATTTAGGTTTATATAATAATCAAATATGAAATTGTTTTGCCCGTATATGATTTGATAATTAGATCTATATCATTTGACTATGTTTATATAGCTATATTTTCGAAGTAAAGGAAATAAAGAGGGAGTTTTGTGAATACATTTATTCTAAAGAGATAAGTGTTTGGCTATCATTTTCAAAGTAACGAAAATAAAAGTGATTTGTGGATATAATTATTCCAGTTGAGATAAGTACATGGGATCGATTTTTAAGAATCGATGAAATGATTTTTTTTGCAAGGCTACGATGAAATGATTTAAATGAATGATTTAATTAAAAAGAGCCTGAGCTATTGACGTACTTGACTATATTACTATGATTTAATAGTTAAAGAACTGACTATCAATAAATTCCCTTTTGTCTATTAATGTGTTAGTTCGGGGAGACCTGGATGGGAACTGAAACCAAAACCACTTCGAATCGGCTAATTTGTGTTCGAAAACTACATTTGTAGGGATGCTTATATGTATTAAGATGACTTAAAGGCAAACTAGCCGATGTCTCTGGTTAACTAACAGTATTAAAATTGCAATAGTAACCCCTACGTTCTGAGGTATCATCGGTTTCATTCAGTCCTACAACAAACTTGTATGGATGAATGTCTGATATAGTATTTTCTAAAATAATGTACATTGGTTTTTATAATTATACTAAGTATGGTGGCGGAGAAAGCAACTTCTTTTAGCTTAACACCCAGAGTATCTTTGTGCAAATCAATTTTTAATTTGATGGATCTGACAATGTGGCATTCAAAGTTGAATGTGATGTTTCCGAAAAGGTAATCGTAGCCTCAAGCCCCATCAACCGAGAAATGACTGAAATCAGACAGGCAATATGGCTATATGGGTCATACCTATTATGGTATATAATCACCTGATCTAGAGAAACCGGTTATCCTTTTTGTATGCTTTGAAATGAAACGGTTGTTGATCCCAACCATGGTGATGATATATTCGGCACACTCAAATTGATATAGTGGTTGGCTCTGTGTGGCCAGTTTGCACGATGTTCTTGTTGAACCCCGGTGTTTTATCTCTAGAGGACACCAATCGGAAGGTAGCCCCATATCTAGTCATGTATGGAAATCCAAACTCCAATACAAGTTGTACAATTTTAGATGTAAACCAACTATGTTGAAAAGTAAGATGCATGGTTTTCGGCTATATTCCTATTTTATTTGTGGATTGTTAGACATTATTATAATATCACTAGATTTGATTTAAAAAGTGATCTGGTTATCGTAAGGGAAAAACACATGTCATGTTTATGAGTGGTCGTGTCTTACGAGAGTTTCATGCTTTCAAAGGATTTCTAAAAATTAAGCAAGTTGCTTTTTATGTGAGTTTTATCACTGAAAGTATTTCCGACTGATCCGGGTGATTTTGCATTCATCGAAATGTGCTCGGGTCAAATCGAGTATATTTTCCAGGTTGCATAAGTCTGAAGCTTTAGGGGAGGAGCCGAAGTCGAGACGTATTCCCATATTTTCTATCATTAATTTATTTCCGTTGTGTGTGTTGTATTTATTAGCACTATGTGGGCTAATCTGGTTGTGGATTCTAATTGTGGAATCATATATATATATATATACACACAATTTTCTCTTTCTGTAAGAAGTATTGATATATTATATTTTGTTCATTCCGCTGTAAGATTCTATTCTACTCTAATTTTGTAGTGTTATGTTCTTCTTCTATTCTAACATTTCTTTCTTTCTTCTTATCACCCTCTAACTTCTTTCCCCTAACTATCCGCATTTCTATGCTTTTTGAGTCTAGCATGTGTGGTGAAATGTCGGCTTAAACAGTATGGAAAAGTTGGGTCATTATGGAATTATTATTAGAAGAGAAATTATTATTCAACGTGGACTCAAAGGAATTGTTAAGAGAAAATCAATCTTCTCAAAAACAAAAGGTCAAATATGTATTTCATTGATTTGGTGGTAAGTTATGTTTTATTCTTTTAGATTATAATGTTTGATGCAATTGTATTTTCATGATTTGTCAATTTGATTATGTTAATTTATATTTTTGTGACTTTGCCTTTTTAATGTGAAAATGGTTTATCTTGGTCTAAGTTGTTTTGTTAAATGATTTGATCAGAATTTTAATTTAATAAATTGAAATAAAAGAGTTTGCTTTATATCAAAAGGTTTAATTAATTGTTCATCTATGTCTTAATCATTCACAAATCAAATTTTAATTCTTTAGGTCTAAATTTCTATGTTAAAATTATCATCTTATCCTTTTATTTGTCAAATTAAAAAAAACTTTAAATTGTTTGTTTTTAAATACAATGTTTTTATAGATCTATGTCATAAACATCTCATTCAAGGCTTATTTTTTGATCTGAATTTTATATGTTCATTTTGTTTGACTATATTTTAATCAGTAAATTAAAGTTGAAATTTGTGTATGTGTAATATAATATTTTAATTGACATGTATTTCAAAATCTTAGTTTCGCTGAATTTTTGTATGTTCATGTTGTTTGATTATATTTTAATTAATAAATTTAAACTAAAATTTGTGTATGTGTAGTACAATGTTTATTATTTGTGTTAAGAAGGAGAATGATTTGCTAATAAATATTACATAACCCAAACCCCCGCTCCATGGTGGCAACGTCTGTCTTTGGAATATAACACGTTAATCACATCAGGAGATCACAGAATATAGCATAATACAAGAAATCAGAGAAAAATTTACATTATAACATCGGAATCATAAGCATCATAAACAGAGTTACATAGATACAAGATCCTACTTAGTACACAACATAATTTCACCAAACAGATAATAAGTCTACAGCGGAATCAAATATAAACATACATAAGATAGAGTTTAAGAGTTCAAAAGGAAAGATAAAAAGACAAGTCTTCGTCTTCAGCCAAAAGCACCCAATGCCATGGTGCATAGCCAAAAGAAAGAGAATCACCTATTCACTTGGCTGGCCATGTAAAAATATAGGCACCCGAGTTTGCAAGGGAAAAACAAACTATGAGTCGGTCATGGGACTGGTATGAGAAATCCTACAGCTACTTTACTTATTTAAGAATAAGGAAAATGACAGGATCACACCATATGACACAAAACAGGATTACTCCATTGGATTAACAATGCATAAAATAAAGTAAATCAGTAAACAACGTAATGCTTTTTAGAAAAATGAAGTCGTTATAAGACTTAGGTCGCATTACATAATGCAACGCAAGCCGGAGGATAGAGTTTTACCTTATAATGGCCAATATGCTTGACACGCAGAAAACAAAAATCAGTTGGTATTATTATTAGTGTCAAAATGTTTTAAAAATAATTTCAACATAAATGTATCAATTATAGTCGCCATAGGTACCATATGTTATGTCTCCATATATGTTTACAACTAAAATCGTATGATGTCGTATTGGAAATTGGATTTCCATCATGAGTCAAGGCAAGGGATGTCTCCTTACCGATTTTGGATCACCTCTACCAAGATGTCCAGGATCACACCTATGGGCAACCCTTGGATCTTACAGGGCCGGTCCATACCTAGCGTTTGTGGATTGGTTATTCCTAAGCAATACGTTTCCCGGACCTATCGGACCTTTCACCTGGTCAGTATGTCGACCAATCACATCTAAGGCACCTCACAATTTATCATCCACAGAAGTAAAAATGTCTAGGCTCCATAACATGACATCACTCATAGCTAGAAAGAAACACATGCACTCCACGTTGTCCCTAATCCCATTTTTGACACATACCGGGGTTTGAAGCTCGCGAATCAGCGCTATACAGAAAGCGGCGCTATGTTAACGCCATGCTTTGATTATCAACCACAAAGCTCTGCTATTCAACAAAAGCTTTGATCACTGCATCACAGTACGCCACATTGACAATCCATGCCATACAACTGATATCTGTCAATATCTAACCCCTAAGCTTATACACCTCAGAGAAGGGTGTTAAGCAAGAAAATAAATTCTTCTCCACCAAACATATATATATATATTTTATAGGAATCAATTAATATGTAACGAATTTCAACGTCAGACACACAATCCATTTACAAGTCCATTCTGGGTCTGAACAAAACCGAAGGCACCTTATTCCTCATCCCATATGTCCAATATAGGAGAGAGGTCCTCGCATATCTAGACAATCAACAAGTACGTCCGGACAACTACTGTAACGTCCCATATTTTTGGTAGTCGAATATTTAATATATTTTACTGCTTTAAATATTGATTTGGGAATTTTAATTGGATTGATTATATATAATTCGTTTATATAACGAAGTCCGAACATATAATTTATATATAATTATAAAATGAACTCAAAATGTCACGGTAGTTCGTAATTTTATGTTTGAACTTCAATTGAATATACAAAATTCGTTCTAAGTTAGAATTCTATGAAATAAGAAACGTTTGAATCGATTTGATTATAATATTCTAATGAAAGAGAAAAATGGAGATTTCATATTATAATTTATGAGTTATGTCCAATTCAAATTTTCAAATAGTCGCTATGGAATTCGTTAATAAACGATAACATTTATTTAATAAATTTAAATAGAATTTCCATATAATTTGAATATTGTTTAACTCGAAATTGTTAATATTGAGTTATAAAGATATGTTGATTTATGCTGAAGTTGTGTAATATTTCATTTTGAGATATACGATAATAATAATTTATTATTATTTAGTTTGAACTGTTTTGGATTTAATTATAAGCCTTAAAAATAGCTTCCTTTTCAATGACCTCCGTTTTTGACGAAACGAATTTTGTTGGGATACATATCGATAATTATTTCTATATTTATAGTTTGGAGTAAATCGGAGTTGTTTTATCTGCACGTGAAATTTAAGGTGAACCGATAAATAAATTGGAATTTAAAATAACGATGTTGTGCAAACGGAGTCCGTTTTCAACGAAATTAATTTCGTTGGGACCGAACATTGTGACGTGGTAGTATGTCCATTTTTATTTCGTTTGGAGTTCGTGAATGTCGGTACAAATATTGAACGTTCAATGTAAAACTGGTAAGTACCGGTAAAATTAAATAACCACATAGAATAATTGAACTGGATAAAAAAATAAAATAAAATAAAAAATATGCAAACTTCACTATGAAGTTATCATATCTCGCCTACCCTGAATAACATCAAAACCAACTCGTTTCAGTTGTCTCGTTTCAAAACTGCGCCTATCCTAACCCGCTACATCCAGCTATATGAAAATTCACACGGCTACGTTGATAGCTAAACAATGCAGCCACAAGGCTACTGACTGAACGTGTGTGGGAACATCGATTCTATTTTTTTATTTCTCTCCTATATATACATGTCCATTGTTTATTTCTTCAAGCAAGCTTCAGAAATTCAAAAAAAGAAAATCTCCCTTCTACTGAATATATACATATAAAAGTAAATAATGTACCCCAACCTATCGAAATCTCTACTGCCTATGTTAAGGTCTATCAAATTGTAAAATTGCGTGTGGTAATCGATCTCACCCCAGACGAAAGGAAATTTAATGTTGTCTCACCTTTTCAAATGCAGAAATCATAACATCAACCAGACCATTCAAAGTGAAAAGAAAATACAAATAGGTAGACCTACTAAGCTACACCCCTACTTGTACCTAATTAAAGCTACGTGCTTTTTTCTGCCCCATTTATCTACTATAATTATGCGTTGCACCCCCATTCTCCTTCACACAAACCTGAACCTCCACTTCATATTAAAAGAAAGAAAGTGATAACACAGCGGCTTCGCCTGTGCATGGACTAGAAGCGGGGTGGCACATCGTTCGAGGAGTGCAACATCCCGTATTTTTACGGTATAATAATTAATTTATTTAATTATTTAAATAGTGATTCAGAGATTTAAATGGTTATTTAATTAAATAATATTGAATATTCAACTAATATAAATAATGTAATGATATATTTAATTTTTGAAATAGTCAGAAATAGTGAAATTCACAATATTGTGTGAATTGGATCATTTGTAATATTTAATTCAATTTAGAATTGAATTATAATAACGAATATATTATTTAAACGAAGTTTGAACATATAATTATATTATAATTATAAGCTTGAAATGGCGTGGCAGTTCGTAATCTGGCAATTCGAACTTTAAACGAATACACAGAATCCGTTTTAAGTCGGATTTTTGTGTAACAAGAAATGTTCAGAGTTTGTGAAGTATATTTTTCTAATGGAAGAGAAAAATCAGGATTTCGTTGTGTAGATTTGGATTTATGTTCAAATCAAATTTTCAAATAGTCGTTATGGAATCGATTATAAACCATAATAATATATTTTATTTTATAATTAAATATTGGTTTCGAATTTGGATAGGATCTTTGAGCCGTAGTTATAATTTAATTTTTAGAATTTTACTATAATTTTTAATCTGTAAAATAAGCACTTTTATTTTTGAATTATTTTACACCCTATATCAGCATTTTGGGATTTCACAGAATAAGTTAACTAGTTTATATTATTATATTATTGGAATCGTGGCACATTGCTCATCATAACGGTATGTTTATTATTGTCGATAGAGATCCGTAAACAAGTGGAGTTTTATATAGCGGGTACACTAAATTTAAATATATTGATTTCTTTGCAGCTAAGTATTTTTACTGTATTTTCTTTTCATCACTTGATCATACACACCATATGCACATGTGGTCTACTTAGTTTTCAAGAAAACTTAGCCACTAAGAAATCGTAAGGACAAGCCACAGACCTAAGAAGAAAATGCATAGCCTACCTTGTCCACATCAAAAGTCTATTCTTTCTATTCTCCATTTACGAATGTGTACCTTGCGCAATTTCTTAGCTATGAAGTAACTGATAACTTAATACTTAAGTAGTTTCATTTATATATATTGAAAGTTACCATCCACCTCGTTCGTTTTTCGGAAACAAAACAGAGAAGGAAAAATGAAAACCATAACCTTAAGAAAATCAAAATGAAACCAAACAACAAATTACTGTAATTCCAAACCAGAACAAATATCCTTTTATAAAATACAAAGATATAGTGCCATGAGACTATGTGGCAATGTTCTGCGTTCTCATGCCAGTCCGTGAGGAGCAACGCTAGTTGTGAACAACTCTTAAATGCTGAAGCGCGCTAAGGTTTCGATTGGATGTCAGAACGGGGGTAGCTGCGCACTTTGTTTCTGAGGGGTTCATGGTGATAAGTTTGGAAAGGTGCTGTGCTTGAATGAAGAAGCAGTAAAGTTTGATTTCTGAGCAAGCTAGGCATGCTAGTGGAACAAGAAGTGTGAGGTGAAGTGGTTGAACGCAAGTACGGGTTGTGAAGCATTTGGTGAGTAAAGGAGAAGAGAAGGATCATGGAAGGAGGTTGATGTTTTCAAACGCATGGGAGGGAAGGAGGTGCTTAGTCATGGTGGGATGGAGTAGTGTTTGGGCTACCTGGAGCTCACGCGTTTTATGATGGGAAGATAATGGAGAGAAGGAGATGTAAAGGGCATCGCGTGGTCAAGCATTTTGCAGATTTGAGCAGTTATGGGTCTGAGCAGTTATGGAGTAGGGGAAGAAATAGATTAAGCGTGGGATTAGGAAAATTAAAGATGATTAAGGCATACTTAATTATTTAGTTATTAGATGTTATTGATGTCTAAAAATATACGAGGTAGGTGCGTGAATTTCTGAAGTGAAGGAGCAGAAGTATTTGGGAAGACGCATGCATATGTGAGCGGATGGGCTTTTGGGTGAATAGATGGGCCGAGAGATTTAGAAAAAGGCTGAGGCCCAAAGGAAAATCATAAATTTAGTTAGTGAGGAAGAAGCTTGGTTTTCCCAAAGTATGACCATGAGAAGAGTTAACGAGCGGGATTATCTAGAGCTGGAGAAGCAGATTAAGAGTGGACGCTTGGTACTTGGGTAGTTGGGCCAGTTGGGTAGTTGGGCCGGCGAAGAATTAGGGTAAGCCTCGGATTTTTATTTATTTAAGTTAAATTCAAATTTATATACGTATAACTTGAAAATTGCATAACATACTCATATGTTATCCAAATTCAACAAACCAGGGTCCGTTGGGATCGTATGAACGAGCGCGACAAAATGGAACTGACTGGGAGCGAATTGGAGCTCGTTACAATTTATAGAGAAATAAATTGTCTGTCTGAATCAACCGACAGTTATCGTTATTTAATGATGACCGTCCAATGTGAGTAAATCTCACTAACTCTATACAGTTTATATTTTTATAAATATAATCTAGTATTGAAAAATGATGATTGATTGTTGTGTGTTGATTGTTTGGTTGAATTGCTGATTTACTGGTTGAAATTATTGATAACGATATACATATAAATCGTTAATCAATTATTGATTCTGTTTATCAGAATATTTTATATTGAAATGAAATCGATGTTATTTATATTGTTTAACATATGTGATGCAGGGAAATAGGTTGGAGGGATCCAACTGGATTCCTCAATATTTATAATACCGTTTGTTTTCATATATTGTGATATATGATGTGATATAAAACCTGTGATTGATTATGATGACACTGGTCTGGTCAATTGGTATTTTAAATACCATAAGAAATGCTGGGGTGTAAAAAGGGAATTTTCAAAGTGTATTTTGAAAATGAAATATTTATAGGAAATAAATATGATTTTGAAAAAGGAATATTTATTTTTCGGAATATTTATTTAGGATATTAAATAGAATTATAAAAGGAAATATTTGGAAATTAAATAGAAATATAAAACGAAATATTTGGAAATTAAATAGAATTATAAAAGGAGATTGGCGAGATATAAAAGAACTATGAGAAGATGGATTTAAAGAAATTGTAAATAGAAATTTGTTTTAACAGGTAAATTGGGAAGATTAATTTATAAATAATGTTTTATAAATTAAGTAAAATATTTATCATTTGGATAAACTAGATATATAAAATCTGAATTTATATAGAGAGATGAAACCGGTTTCAACACCAATATTTGAAATGGAATTTGAACTTAGTATTTAAAAAGGGAATTTGAACGAGATATTAAATCTTGGAAATGAAATAAGATTTGTATGAATAATTCTGCAAATAAATATATAAATAGAATTTGGGTTTGAGATATCGTTTTTAAATACGAAATCAAGCTGTTTTAATTATATAAAGAAATATTATTCACATTCGATGTGAAAAATTAGATTTAAGTAAATATTTTGCAAATAAAATATTATAAAGGAATTTGGGTTTTAAATTAGGAATTTAAAAGGAATTACTGAAATTAGAAACTGACTGGAAATTAGTTGAGTTGAATGGCTTTCTGGGTATCGATCTGATGTTGGTTTCGGCCTTCGGGGTTAATACGTAGGGGATTGTTCTCTTACTAGTCTACAGTTAGAGACTTATATATGTGAGAAGATAGTGATGCATGAATCAGAAACGGAAATGTTTTCCAAAGTTGATAACGTATATTTTCTAAAATTAGAAAATAAGGATTTGATGAATATATGGAAATGAGAAATAGGGAAATGAATAAATGTTGATTGATGATTGATCGATAGAATTTCCATCTGGAAATAATATCGTTGTTTGCACACATGTTTTTCTTTGATAGTTAAATCACAGACTATCAAAGTTTTTGACCATTTTTGCATCGTCAATACGGAGAGACCGGGATTAGATATATTATCTGAAAACCACTCCATATGGCATTAGCGTTGTGAATCAAATATGATGAAATAATTGAAGACGGATTTATGCAAGGGCTTTTCAGTAAATCCTAGGTAGAAATTGCCTAAGATGGATTTACCGAACAGTACCTTCGAGTTGTCCAGTCCCAGGACGACCTGTATGGAAGAATGTCTAACAGAGTATGTTTAATAGATCGCGTAAGTTAATCTCTTCAAACGTATTTATGTTTGGTGGCGGAGGAATTTGTTTCTCTTAGCTGTATACCCGTGATATTTTTGGGGAAATTAATTTGTGATTTGGCGGGTATAACGATGTAGCATTCAAAGTAAATAAAGGTGTGATCTATATGTTATGGCCTCTTGCCTCACAACCAGAAAATGGTATAAAATCAGGTAGGTCGCATGGCTAAGTGGTTAGCTGCCAATTAGGGTGTATGGTCACCTGATCCAGAGAAATTCCATTTACTTCTATAATCTATTTCGATGTTGTCCCTTTCGGGAAACGGTTGCTGATCCTAACCGTTGGTGATAATACATTTGGTACACTCAAGCGAAATGAGTGACCGGTCATGTTTAGCCTGGTTGCAAGATGTTCTTGTTGAACCCTGTGTATTCCTCTCTAGAGATACACTGTTGGAAGGATGTCCCATACCTTGCCAGTAGGAATTCATTGCCCAATAAGCGCCCACGGTTTTTGAATTTATATTATGTATATGGAACGTGAGATGAAAGCGTTCTGCTAGATGATTATTATATTGGGGTTGATAGACATTATTATAATATCAAAAGAATTTTGATATAAAGATTATCGTTTCTTTCAAAAAGGATTTTGAATGTTTAATCAAGTTTTTTGGATTCTCATAAGGGAAAAAACCGTTCCGTGTTATACGGCGTGGTCTTATGAGATATCGTTTATTTTCTCAAACTATTTTAAATTGTTTACTCACACCAGTCCTATGACTGACACGGATTTTATTTTGTTTTGTTTTGTTTTCCCTAAACTCTTGTGTGCCTAATTTTGTACGGGCAGTCAAGTAGTCGGGATTTACAGATATACTGAGAGCTTGGAGCAGGAGGCTTCAAGATTTTATAGCAATTGTTTATTTCAGCTATGTTGTAAGTGTTGTACTCTGATAAGTGTTATTGTATACATATACTGGTTTTTATTTCAAAGTTATGTTATATTTTGTTCATTCCGCTGTGAGATTCATGTTTACTCAAATGTTGTATGTTCTTCTTCTTCTTCTTCTATTCTAGTTTTCTATCTTATCTATCATCACCCTCTAACTTCTTTCATTAACTATCCAGTATCTTCGATGCTTGGATAGTCGACATTGAGTTTATGTCGATTACCAAGGCCGCAAATCCCCCAGGTCGTTACAAGGAGGTTGTCCAGCGTCTGGGTGGTAGCACAGTATGGGTGCTATACATGGACGAAAGGTGTCGGAACGGTGGTGCACTGACATTGGGGTGGAGCTCGACGATGTAGAAAGCGGTGTGTGCTGAGTGGCCTGATTGATGCGGGAGATATGGTGCAGCGCAATGGTGCAAAACTGTGGTGAGGGAAGGATATAACAGCAAGGTGGGGAAAAAAATTATATATGGGAAAAGTGGCGTGAGCTGTTCCGTTTACAGGTAACAGATCTGGAAATATTATGTGGCAGGTCACTAAGTAGGAGAGGGAATGAAGTGGAAAAAATGATGAAACTGTGTGCATTTAGGAAAGCGAAGTTGACGCTGTGTTAGACTGGAGTAGCGGCTCGGTGATGGCCAAAGGTGGCGAACTGGAGTTAGAGAGGCGGACGGTGGAATGGAGTACGTGGGCTTAGGTTCAGGTAGTTTGCCAGTACGAATTCTTGGAGACATTCTTATGGCACAACAAAACTAAAAGGAGAGAAAATATATGGTGTAGGAGAAACAAGAACAGTAGCGGTGAGTTTTGATATTAGCGTGCCTGATTTAGTTAGGGGTACCTAATCTATGTTATTTTACAATGTAAGCAGTGATTATAAATTATATATATATATATATATTTATTTATTTATATTATGTACACATATTTCGTTGACCTGGAAAATTTTGTTTAGACTAAAAAAGTATAACGTGTATATATATATATGTATGTGTATGTGTGTGTATATATATATATATTAAGTATGTTTAAGTAAACCATGCATGGCCAATATATACAATATGCCAACTAAAATTTAGACGGTGTCTAATCAAATGAATATAACATGTTTGATTAGTTTTCTACTGCAATAAATGTACCAACATGCGTGTTAGTGGACTATATATATTACATACTTAGGGATGTATTGTGCGTAAAGATAAAATGGTAGGTGAGTAGTTACATTCCTTCACTTTGAAAAAAAAATCATCCAAACACACATAGATGTTGTTGTTAGCAATTTTGTCTCATTCTGGGCATGAGTTATATGTCTTAGGAAAATAGTATGTCAGTTACCATATTTTTAAACTGAGACCTGATTTAATTTTGCTGAATGGTATTTAAACGTAGCCAACATTTTGTTTTAATAACAAGATTAACGATTAATTAATTTATTTATTAAAGTTTAATTAAATTAAACTAAAACGTGAATGTATAATTTGTATAACATTTACATATATTTACAGAACCAGACCAAACAAGGAGCATTGAACAGGCAGAGTTGGCAGCTATGAACGAACCAATGTGAGTTCAACTCATTTAAAGTAATTATATTATTAATTAATTTAAAAGGATAAGCGAATTGGAATTAGTTTAACAACATAACCATGCTTAATTTGACGAACTCAACTAATTGGAATTGGTTATTTGATTAATTTGTTTTAAGTAATATGGTGAAATAGCTTAATGAATATTTGTTTTAATAAGATTTTAAAAAGAGATTTATTATTTATTTAGTTAATAAAGGGAAATAACTATGTCTATGCTAGTTAACAGGGAAGTAAATTATTATTTTAATTAATAATAATAATTTAAGAGGTAAATGTTTAAATGGAATTCATTTCAGTAAAAGTTGCAATGAAGTTTAGTTGAATTTTGATAAGATATTATGGACGAGTTTTATATTGAAACCAAGTTTTTATAACAAAGTTAAAAAATGAGAATTTAAGCAAATGTGATCGCTTAAATGAATATTTTTGTAATATTTGAATTAAGTAAAGGAAAGCGGGATAAAAAGGAGTTGTATATTTAACCTGAGTTTTTAAACGATGTTTATAAAAGTGGCGTGAGGTCAAAACGTTAAGTTTTAATTTAACGTTACTTAACAATGGAATTTGAAATGAGATTTTCAAAGAGGAAAGTGGTTAAATGAATTAGAAGTGGAATATAATGGGTTGATGACAAGTTAAGATAAGAACGTTGTTGATCAAGGTCTGAGAGGTAATTTAAAATACCCCAACTTGAACGACTTCAGGATTATCAAGGGATAATATTAGCTGTAATGGTGAAGATGTTAAAGGGAATTGATTTTGAGATATAACAATGTAACATTATTTGAAGAATTAAGAAAAATACATATAATGGATTCCCAAATAAAAGGAAATTAAACGGGATTGAGAATATAAAATGATATTTCCATAGAAAAGGAAATTGTAACGACCAGGGGATTTTGCGATCCTGAGTAACCGACATAAACTCAATGTCGACTATTCAAGCATCGGAAATACCGAATAATCCATGAAAGAAAACAGAGGGTGAGAATAGATAAGATAGAAACTTAGGATAGAAGAAGAAGAAGAAGAACATACAACATCAGAGTAACATGAATCTCACAGCGGAATGAACAACATATAATAGATAACATATCCTTGAAATAAAATCAGTATATGTATACAGTAACATTATCAGAGTACAACACTTACAACACAGCGGAAATAACTATAACTATATAATCCTGAAGCCTCCTGCTCCAAGCTCTCCAAGTATATCTGAAAAATCCTGACTACTTGACTGCCCGTACAAAATTGGTCAACCAAGGGTTTAGGGAAAACAAAACAAACTCTGGGTCATTCATGGGACTGGTATGAGTAAACAATTTAAAACAGTTTGGGAAAAATAAAGATATCTCATAAGACCACGCCGTATAACGGAATGGGTTTTTCCCTTATGAGAATCCAAATCAATTTGATTTAACTTTCAAATCAATATGAAAGAAATAATGATCTTTTATATCAAAACTCTTTTGATATTATAATAGTGTCTATCAACCACAATATAATAATCATCTTGCAGAACGCTTTCATCTCACGTTCCGCATATATTGTATACAATCAAAACCGCGAGCACTTATTGGGTAATGGATTTCCAACTATGACAAGGTATGGAATCACCTTCCGATAGTGTACCTCTAGAGAGGAATACACTGGGTTCAACAAGAACATCTTGCAACCCGACCACACATGACCGAACACTCATTTCGCTTGAGTATATCGAATGTATATCACCAACGGTTGGGATCAGCAACCATTTCCCGAATGGGACAGCATCGAATAGATTTAAGAATGAAATGAATATCTCTAGACAGGTGATAATACACCCTAATTGGCAGCCAACCACTTAGCCATGCTGCCTGCCCGATTTATGTCATTTCCCGGTTGTGAGGTTAGAGGCCACGCTTCTCTCTGACAGATCACACAATTATTCACTTTGAATGTCACATCGTCATACCCGCCAAATCACAAATTGATTTCCCCAAAAATACAATGGGTATACGGCTAAGAGAAACAAATTCCTCCGCCACCAAACGTAAATACGTTTGAAGAGATCAACTTACGCGATCCATTAAATATACTCTATCATACATTCTTCCATATAGGACATCCTAGGACTGGACAAACCGAAGGAACTATTCTGTAAATAGGACAGCCCTTGCATAACTTCGTCTTCAATTATCTTTATCATATTTGATCGCAACGCTAACGCCCATACGGAGTGGTTTTCAGATCATGAATCTGATCCCGGTCTCTCCGTATTGACGATGGAAAAATGGTCAAAAACTTCAATAGTTAGTGAGTTAACTATCAAAGAAAACATGTGTGCAAACAACGATATTATTTCCAAATGGAAATTATATCGATCAAACATCATTTAACATTTATCTCTTTAGGTCATTTTTCATCTCCTATTTCCATATATTCAACATTTCCTATTTTCTAAATTTAGAAAATATATGTTATTAACATTGGAAAACATTTCCATTTCTTATTTTCTATATTAGGAAACATTTCTGATTCTTATTTGGAAAACATTTCCAAAACTCCTACATTTGGATTTAAACAGATGTTTAAACAAAACATCGCTATGCCAACTCAAAACATTACACTGATTAACTAATTTCACTTAACCAAACTTCACTATCGAACCTTAACCATCCCTTAGTTAAAAACGAAGCCAATCAAGTTGGGGTATAACTACTAACTGAACAACATTTCTAACTTCGAAATAGACAAGGTTCACCTTTTAAACCTTTAACAAACTTCCTTACGTAACTCTCGGATTCTATTTACGAATCCACTTCTTTATTGAGAACATTTTGATTATAACAATAGTGTTATAATCCCTACTTCTGAAATATCTAACTTCAAAATATAACTTGTATTCCTTGATTTAACTAAATAACTATATAGGCAATTTATAAATAAATCATTAAATCTTGATTAAAAACGGAAAGTGTACTTTCCCGAATTCGATATAATCGAATTCAACATATAACTCTCTTTCGAATAATCTCTATTCGATAACTCCTTTTTGAATAAACTATATTCGATAACTCCTTTAGAATAAACTATATTCGATTAACTCCTTTCGAATAAACCATATTCGATTAACTCCTTTAGAATAAACCATATTCGATAACTCCTTTTGAATAGCTATATTCGATAACTCCTTTCGAATAAACTATATTCGAATAACTCTTTTCGAATAAACTATATTCGATTACTCCTTTCAAATAAACTATATTCGATTAACTCCTTTCGAATAAACTATATTCGATAACTCCTTTCGGATAAACTATATTCGAATAACTCTAATCTAACAACTCTAATTCAATTAACTCTATTCGAATAACTAATATTCGACTAACTCTTATTCGATTAACTCTATTCAATGAACTCTAACTCGATTAACTCCTTTGATTAACTCTAATTCCTTTTATAATCCTACTTACTTTCCAAATATTTCCTTTTATGATATCTTATTTATTTTCTAAATAAATATTCCTTTTATCTTTTTATTTATTCTCCCAAAGAAATATTCCTTTTATCTTCCTATTTGTTAAACAAATATTTCCTTTTCAATTCTATTTATTTAACAAATAAATATTTCCTTTTCAATTCTATTTATTTAACAAATAAATATTTTCCTTTTATAATCTATTTATTTTTTAAATAGATATTTCCATTTATAATCTGTTTATGAATGTTTTACAATTATTTCCTTTTCAGTTCTATTTGTAAATGTTTTACAAATATTTCCTTTCCAATTTGTTTTCACAAATATTTCCTTTTCTATTTGTTTTCACAAATATTTCCTTTCCTATTTGTTTTCACAAATATTTCCTTTTCTATTTGTTTTCACAAATATTTCCTTTTCTCTAATTCTTTGATTTTATAATTATTTTCTTTTGTAAAAATCCTTTCCTTTTTATATATAAAATCCATTTATTTTATATAAATAATTTATTTTCGAAATACACTTTGAAAATCCCCTTTTCTACATCCCAGTATTTCTTACGGTATTTAAAATACCAAATAACAATGATCGATATCATTCAAACAAACATAATCAACAACAGATTATATATCACATCATATATCACCATATATGAAACAAAACAGTATTTTATATATGGAGGAACCCAGTTGGGTCCCTCCAACCTGTTTCCCTGCATCCACAGATGTTAAACAATATAATTAACATCAACTTCATTTCACTATGAAATATTCTGATAAAGTGAATCGATATTTGATTGACGATCTATATATATCGTTATCTATAATTTCAACCAATACATAAGCAATTCAACCAAATAGTCAACACACAGCAATCAATCATCATAGCAGTTCTAAAAAATACATTATAAAAATATAACTGTTCAGAGTTAGTGAGTTTTACTCACATTGGACGTTCATCGTTAAATAACAAAAATTGTTGAATGATTCAGACAGACAATTTATTTCGCTATAAATTGTAATAGACTTCAATCCACTCCCAGTCAGTTCCACTACATAGCCCCAGTCCATACGATCCCAACGTGACCAGTTTTGCTGAATTTCGTTCGCGTATGACCAAGTTATGAATTATACAATTTAATACATATTTAAATAGTTTAAACTTGGGTTTATATTTATAAATGGGCCAACCTTTTTCATTCTGCCCAACACAGTTTGAACCCAACCCGCCTTAACCTTTCTTCCCTGATATGTGCTGCTCTGCTCCTCGTTATTTCCGTATGTACAAAAAGAAAGTGCTCCTTCAACAAATACATAAGAATTCGAAACAAAAACTCCACACAACTCCTCATCTCGAGCTCCTCCACCTCATGTCCGTTACATTCAACTCGTTGCCATCCTCTTCACCGTGACTGGAGGACCCACGCTAGCCAACATAGGACCATCAAACTCACTTCTCACGGAAACAATAAAACTCCGCACTTAATGATTCCACAAGCGGATTTCACTATGATGTTTCTCTTCGAAACTGCTTCGCAACCATCCACCTTTCATCAAACTCGACGTCCATCTCCTCGCCGTGACTTTAGAAATCCACAGCCCCCACATACAGTACATCGACACAATACCTAACTGAACTTCACCAAAGTTTAACAAACGATGCTCCTTTAAACCACAAATCCGAATATAAACTCCAAATCCAATATCGTTGTCTCAAATTCCATAATATACGAACCCTAAGTGCGCCGCTGGAAATAATCGATGCCCCAGAACGTGAGTCGTGAACATCAAGAGGGGTACTGGGTTGAAGATAACCACCTGCTATTCTCAACTAAAACAGTTTCGAGATTTATTGTAATTTGTTTTGATTTATAGGAATTTTTTTAAGATCGATTTTCCCTTTTGGAGTAAGAAAAACTAGCGGCAGATGTTTTGATTGAGGAAATGGTTTTGACTAAGGGTTAGGAAGGTAAGGGTATTTATAGAAGAGAAATATTATTTTTATATTCCATATTTAATTTATATAAAGTATAATGCTGTTTGTATTCATCATCTAAAAATCCGCATGATCACACACGATATCCAAAAATCATGAAAATGAGCATGCATCTACAGTTTGACATTACGGACCTAACGAAACTTGTTTCATCAAATTCCGACTCCGTTTGCTCACACAGCGTATTTTTACCCATCAAAATACTGATTGTTTTTCACCTTAAAATTCTGTACGGCCACATACTGGCTATAAAAATCACGAAAATTGAAATCTAGCAATAATTTAATATTGCAGATCCAACAAAATTAGTTTCGTCGAAAATGGAGGTCATTTGCAAAACTGGCTATTTTTAAAGCTCTAAATAAACCCTTTAAATATATAAATATATTTAAAAAAATTAAATTTAATATTAATTAATATTATCGTATATATTAACAATAGAATATCATACAGCTCCAATTGAATTTATAACTCGATATTCAAATCGTGGTTGAATCGATATTCAATTTATATTGAAAAATCCATTTATAATGTAAATAAATCGCTATAAATTATAAAGGAATTCCATAGCGACTATTTTAAAATTTGATTTGGACATAACTCAAATCTACATGATGAAATCCCGATTTTTCTCTTCCACTAGAAAAATATACTTCACCAACTCCGAACGTTTCTTGTTTCACAGAAATCCGGCTTAAAACGGATTTTGTATATTCGTTTGAAGTTCGAATCACTAAACTACGAACTAGCGCGCCATTTCGAGCTAGGTTATATTTATAATATAATTTATACGCTCAACCATTGTAAATTAAATATATTCATTATCGTAATTCAATTTTAACTGAATTGTATATTTTGAATTGTCACAATATTGCCAATTCTACTATTTTAGAAATTAAATATATTATTCTATTATTTAATTTAATTAAATATTTACTATTGTTTAATTTAACAACCATATAAATCTCTAAATCACTATTTTAAATAATTAAATTAATTAATTATATATCGCTGAAAATACGGGTCGCTACATTCTTCCCCCCTTAAAATAATTTCATCCTCGAAATTGCTAAGGTAGAAAACAAACCCTGTTAACTGCTTAAAATTATTTGTTCACTTCTTTAACTCCAGTTTCACTGAATCAATTTATTTCAATTAAAATATTAATTCATTTCTATTAACGAAAATTTTCAAAAATTCTGAAAATTTTCTAACACCCGAAATTTTCGAGAAATTTCGCCAGCACCTCCTTTGTACTGGTCAATCGGTACAACTACAACTCGCCTCTCTGGGCCATCTCCAACCCAAAAGAAAATCAAACAGCCAAGAGGCTTGCCAATTCGGCTCATAAAAATCTCTTACCCTTATAAAATATAAACTTGTACCTTTTTGTCGGGCATATCATTATATCCCTTCCATCTGTTACCAATTCAACATATACCAATGTCATCTCAACCAATTTCCAATCAATATCTGTTCAACACAGCTATTCGTTTATATCCAAACCAAATTCTGTTTTTAACTCAGATTCCATTTTTGATTTCAACTCTTAACTTACCAGTCCAATTCCATTTCAGATTATCTCTAACCCAATCTAATTCGGTATTTTCTATCTTAATTCATTTTCCACTTAACTGGTTTCAATTCAATTTCTATCTCTATTTGCTTTTACAAATTCTACTTTAACTTGTTTTAATTCAAATAATCTTTCCCAGGAAATTTTAAACAGTTTAGCATTTCTAAAACCGAATATCCCTTTTCAGGATTCAAAACAACTTGCTTTTCACAGAACAATTCAAAAAAAAAATCCTTGGTAGTAATCCGTCACTTAGCAACTCGAAAATGAACAATGATGATACAGCGTCATCATCAGAATTTATTTTCCAGCGATCGAAGTGAGTTCAATACTATATCACTTTCAAAACCATATCTAAACACTTTCATTTTGAAATTCATTTCAAAATATCATTCACAATGTTGTAAACAAATTAAAATCTCCCAGGATTTTAAAATTCACATATATTTAATCCAAATCCATTTACAACACTTATTCAAACCGCAGAGTTTAAATTTCAATTCTAGTTTAAATTCAGTTTTAATTCATCTCGTAATACCTATACGAATTTTACTGTAAACAAAAACCATCCACAGCAAGAAATTTGTGAAAGCTTTTCAAGTGAGTAAACCTCACTAAGTTCAAGTTTGATTTCATGTTTTACTGTAAACAGTTTGTGCTTTCATGTTCATATATGTCAATGCAAGTTCTATCATGTTGTTATCAACCTTGTAGATGCTTGAACACCAAGTATATATCACCAGTAAACCATGTATGCAAGTGTTTATAAAATAGTAAGGAGTTCATCACCTTAATCTTGATCAAGGACAATACTGTTGTTTTGTTTCCTGTCAAAACACAACTCTGTTATTTGAAACTAAACCTTGATGATCTAAAAACACAAACCATACAAGTGTATTGATGAGTTACCTTGTATACAAGAATATATATATACATTATAGCAAGAATAAAGGATCAACTATATATGTTTTGAAACCAAGAATGCAAGGAAACAAATGATTCTCTGTATCAACATTTCAGCCCGAAAATTCAAACATCGTAGAATTGAATTACAGAGATATGAATGTAATCAACAAACAAAATGATGATTTTTAAAAGTGGTTTCACGATTTTAAACGTTGGGATGAGGGAGAAAGCTTGAGATGGCCGAAAATGACATGTTGACCAAATTCCGGCGAACGACGAAGGTGGTGACCAAATCGTGGAGCGTGGAGGAGCTGCACACATCGGGGAACTCGAGAAAAATACCCAATGATTTTTCCATCAAGTGATTTGAGCTGACGAACTCGATTTAGGTTTTGAAAGCAAAAATGGGTTCATCGGTTTGGCGACGACGTGGGGGGACCCACGGTGGTGCGAGTTGGCCAGAATTGGGCGTGGAGCGGCGTCGAGACTTGGCGGAGCTGGTGGCGGCGGTGCGAAGTGTTCAGGTGGTCGGAGGTGGTGGTGCGAGCTCGATGTAGGTGGTGTACTTTTTGAACTGTGTACTGGAAGTTGCGGTGAGGGGGTGAAATCGAGGTGGAGGTGACGATGGGTGGTGGCAAGGCATCAGAGATGATCGGTGGATGAAGTGGAGTTTGTGGGTGGAGGTTCGACGTTGATCTGGTGGCGGGGAAGGTGGTGCACGTGCACAGCTGTGCACGTTTGCACAGGAAGTCGATGGCAAAATGGAGAAGAAAAGGGGAAGACTTGGCACGGTGATTTTCGAGTGATCCATCGGTGGATCACCATGTTTTGAGGGGGATCAAAGGCTTGGCACGAAGGTCTGGCAACATGGGTTTGGCAACGTTTTTCGAAGTGATCAACACCAGGGCACGAGAGTTTGGCAACACCGGAGTTAGCAAGGCAAGTCCAAACAAGAATCGTTTTCAAAAGACAATAATTAAATTAAATCAATTTTAATTTAATTAAATAATTAAAGGTAATTAATCAGTAATTAATTATTTAAATAAAAATAGAGTTTTTATTTAATATGGCATAAACAAGTGAAACAGTAAAGATGACAGTGAGGTCAGAGAATCGAAGTTGTTCGAAGAAGTTCGTCGAGTTAGAACATGAGTTCTAAAAAATAATTGAACTTAAATAAATTATAAAACAATTCATTTAAGTTTAAATAAAAGAAATAAATATTTGACAAATCAAATCAGAGTATAGAACATCGTCTGACAGTCGATGATAAGCAAGATTTAACACCGTGTGCGTAGCACGGGCTTTTTCTATACACTTCCAAATAGTGATAAAAACTGTATAACATCTTGTGTGCGTCGCACACACTTTAACTACACAATTGTAAATGATGTTTAAGATATCCAGATGTGAACCTGAGAATTTTATACTGTATATATAATTATAAATACAGGATGTGCAAACTGAATTGAAGACAGTTAAGCTGAAAATAAATTATCGACTATAAAAGATATTTCGTACATCGTTTCGAAGAGTCCGGAATTTACATTCCACTTCGACTCGGATTTATACGACGTATACCGAAATCGATAAAGATGAAGAATGCAAGGACTATTTCAAAATAGTATCTACGGTCTGTTCAATCCCAGAACAGATCCGAACAGTCGGATGTCTGACAACGTATATCGATCAGATTTTACACATCGACTTTACGTAAGTGTATTTTGTTGGTGGCAAAGAAATTCGTTTCTTTAGCCTTATACCCAGAATATGTTTGTGGAAAACAAATGAGTGATCTGTCAGATAGGACGGTGTGATATTCAAAGACGTTGAAGAATAATCCGTCAACGGTAACGTGACTTAAAACCTCACAACCCGAGAAAGACAATAGTTGGGCTAGGCAGCATGGCTAGTTGGGTCATACCCAAGCAGGGTATATTATCACCATCTAGAGTAATTCCTTTTGTTTCTTAATCTATATTCACTGCTGTAACTTCGGTAATCGGAAGGGTCATTCCCAACCGTGGAGGTGGTAATATATTCGTTACACTCAAGCTAAATGAGTGGACGGTCATGTGTGGCCGGGTTGCAGGACGTTCTTGTTGAACCCCAGTGTATCTTCTCTAGAGTACACTGATCGGTGGGTGCTCCCATACCCTGTCAGTTAGAAACCAAATTTCCAATAAGCGCTCGACGGTTTTAGATTTTTTTCTATGTACGTGAACGTGAGATGCAAGCGATTCACTAGATGATTATTTATTTGATAAATACTATCATAAATATCAAATGTTTTGATATTAAAATACAAGGGTCGTTTTCCATATAGTAGTTATGGATTGGGCTTAAGATTTCTAAAGTAATTGAATCTGTTAATAACGGAACACCATATCCCTTATTTTTCCCCCGTGTACATCTTTTTAACTATGTTTACTCACACCAGTCCCCTGACTGACCCGGAGTTTATTTTCTGTGTTTTCCCTAAACTCTTGGGTACTCATAATGATTATTATGAGTAGGCAAGTAATTCAGGTTGGCAAATGGAATCCTCGCGAAGTTCAAGTTGCAGGACAAGTCTAGTAGTTTTAACTACACCTATGTACCCAGTTAGATTTGTATTTCCATATCATGATGTATTATTATGTGAAGGTACTATGATGTTGTAAGTTGTTGATGTATTATGATGTATCAGACCCTATGATGTAATGTATTTGTATTTTTAAATTCCGCTGTGAGATTTCTGATAACTTCTTATTCTTCTATTCTATTAGTTCTATCTTTTCTATCTCATCTTCTAATTTCTTTCAATAATGACACGGTTTTCGGAGGGTCGAAAATCGCGCCGTTACACAGCTCCTTAGTCCTTACTGCCATTCTAAAACATAAAGAATGGGAAGGCATATGACGGGTACTGGAGGTTCCAAATATACTGGAGTGGGGAATAGCATGCATACTGGTTGTATTAAAATAAAATCACGAACGGTCTGATCCATTGGAATCATCAGATCACAGTCAATGCAATGAAGTTGGTTTCGAACCATTTACAACTCATCTGAATTTATGGTAGAATGAAGCGTCTTAATTAATCCATGAACGTTAATCGTTATTTAATGGTTAACAAATAAGGTGAGTAAATCTCACTAACTCTGCTCAACTTATATTTTTATAACATATTTTTAGAACCTATAAATGATGGTTGTTTGCTATGTGTTGGCTGTTTGGTTGAACTGCTAGTTAATTGGTTGAAAATATCGATAACGATATTTATAAATCGTTAATCGAATATTGATTCTGTTTATCAGGATATTTCGTATTCATGATATTTATGTGTATTAACATCTGTGGCTGCAGGGAAACAGGTCGGAGGAATCCAACTGTGTTTCTCAACATTTATTTTACTGTTCCTTATATATTGTGATATATGAAGTGATTTATAATCTATTGTTGATTATGTGTGTTTGGTCATGGCTATTTGGTACTTTTAAATACCAAAGGAAATATTGGGATGTGGAAAGTGGAATTTCAAACTATAAATTTGAAATAAAATATTTATATATAAAATCAAGGATTTTATATAAACGAAATTTGAAGTGAATATTAAATTTTTGAAAGTTTAAAAAATCAAAAAGGATTTTATAAAAAGAAATTTGCGAAGGGTATTTTGAAGGAAGGATTTTATGAAATCAAAAAGGTTTTTATTAAAAGAAGGGATATGTGAAAATTAAATAATAACTTCTATATAAAATTATAAACAATTATATGGAAGTTTAAAAGACCGTTTTGGGTAAATTACTTAATAGAAGGTAATATTTATATGAAATCAAAGAATTTTATAAAAAGGGAATCTTTGAAGAAATATTGAGTTCAAGGATTTTATAAAATCATTGGATTTTATAAAAGGAATTATTCAGAAAATAAATAAAATCAAAAGGGAATTGACAAGATATAAAAGAACGACGAGAAGTTGGTTTCAAAGTAGATATTAAATAAGTATCTGTTTTAACAGATAAAATGAGAAGATTAATTTATAGATAATATTTTATAAATTAAATAAAAATATTTATCTCTTAATAAAGGAAAATATATAAGTCGAACTTATATAGAGAAGTAGAAATCGGTTTAACACCGATATTTTTTGCAATATGAATTCAGCATTTATAAAGGGAAATTTAAATGAGATTTTAAGTGTTAGAAGTTAAAGGGAGATTTTATACAAATAATTCTATAAATAGATATATCAATAGAAATTGAAGTTGAGATATTGTTTTCAAATATGAAATCAAACTGAATAGATTATGTAAAAGAAACATTATTCAAATTCGAATGTGAATAATGAAAATAAGCAAAGATTTTGCAAATAAAAACATGTGTAAGGAAATTGGGTTTTGAAACATGGATTCAAAAAGTAATGAAATTCCGAATGGTTAAGAAATAAAGAACTTGTTTTAAAAATGAAACAAGTGTTGTGATTTATAAACAAAGTTTATAAATGAACTAAAATTTTCAGTGGATAATTGAGATGTTTTCAAATGATTAATAAAGTATATTTTCTAAATTTAGAAAATAAGAATTTTCGAATATATAGAAATAGAAAATGAATAAATTAATGATAAGTGAATTTAAGAGATAAATGTTGAATGATGATTGATCGATAGAATTTCCATCTGGAAATAATATCGTTGTTTGCACACCTTTTTTTCTTTGATAGTTAAATCACCGACTATCGAAGTTTTTGACCATTTTTCCGCCGTCAATACGGAGAGACCGGGATCGGATTCATTATTTGAAACCTACTCTTATGGACGTTGGCGTTGCGATCAAATATGATGAAAATAATTGAAGACGGAGTTATGCAAGGGCTATCCTGTTTACAGAATAGTGCCTTCGGTTTGTTCAGTCCCAGGACAACGTGAATGGACGAATGTCTAACGGAGTATATCTAACGGATCGCGTAAGTTGATCTCTTCAAACGTACTTATGCTTGATGGTGGAGGAATTCGTTTCTCTTAGCTTTATACCCATGGTATTTTTGGTGAAATCAATTTGTGATTTGATGGGTATGACGATGTGGCATTCAAAGTGAATTGTGGTCAGGTGTTCCAAAAGATACATAATGACCTCAAGCCTCATCAACCGGGAAATGACAGAAATCAGGCAGGCAACATGGCTATGTGGGTCGCTCCCATTAGGGTGTATATAACATATCTAGAGAAAATCCATTTCATTCTATTATCTATTTTCGATGTTGTCCCTTTTCGGGAAACGGTGGGTAGCTCCCAACCGTGGGTGATATACATTGATACACTCAAGCGAAATGAGTGGTCGGTCATATATGGGTCGGGTTGCAAGATATTCTTGTTGAACCCAGTGTATTCGTCTCTAGAGATACACTATCGGCAGGTGGTCCCATACCTTGTCATAGTCGGAATCCAATCTCCAATAAGAGCCCGTGGTTTTTGTTTGTATACTATATATGTGGAACGTGAGATGCAAGCGTTCTGCTAGATTCTATTTACTTGTGATTAGACATTATTATAACATCATAAAAGTATCGATTTCCAAAACTGTTTTGGGTTATCGTAAGGTAAAAACCATCCGTGTTTATGTTGGATCAGTCTTATGATTATCTTTCTTTTGAAAAGGATTTTGAAAAGTTAAACCAAATGATTTGGGTTTACTCACACCAGTCTCATGACTGACCCAGAGTTTAATTTGTTTTGTTTTCCCTAAACTCTTGGGTGCCCAAATTTGTACGGGCAGTCAAGTGTTTCTAGGATTTTGCAGATCCACTTGGAGGAGCTTGAAGCAGGAGGCTTCAGGATTATATAGCTATTGTTTATTTCCGCTGTGATGTAAGTGTTGTATTCTAATATACAAATACAGATTTATGTTTCAAAGTTATGTTGTATATTATATCTTATTCGTTTCTCTGTGAGATTCGTGTTTACTCTGATCGTGTTGTTCTTCTTCTTCTATTCTAGTTTTCTATCTCATATATTCTCACCCTCTAACTTCTTTCTATTAATGATCAGGTATTTCCGATGTTCGAATAGACAACATGGCAGTTGTGTGTTGATTTTCGAAGTCGAAAATCCCAGTTCGTTACGATAAAGATAGAAACTTAGAATAGAAGAAGAAGAAGAAGAACTTACAACATCAGAGTAACACGAATCTCACAACGGAATGAACAACATATAATAGATAACATATCCTTGAAATAAAACCAGTATATGTATCAGTAACATTATCAGAGTACAACACTTACAACACAATGGAAATAACTATAGCTATATAATCCTGAAGCCTCCTGCTCCAAGCTCCCCAAGTATATCTGAAAAATCATGACTAGTTGACTGCCCATACAAAATTGGGCACCCAAGAGTTTAGGGAAAACAAAACAAAACAAACTCTGGGTCGATCATGGGACTGGTATGAGTAAACAATTTAGGAAAAATAACGATATCTCATAAGACCACGCCGTATAACGGAACATGTTTTTCCCTTATGAGAATCCAAATTAATTTGATTTAACTTTCAAATCGAAATGAAAGAAACAATGATCTTTTATATCAAAACTCTTTTGATATTATAATAGTGTATATCAACCACAATATAATAATCATCTTGCAGAACGCTTTCATCTCACGTTCCACATATATAGTATACAATCAAAACCGCGAGCACTTATTGGGTAATGGATTTCCAACTATGACAAGGTATGGAACCACCTTCCGATAGTGTACCTCTAGAGAGGAATACACTAGGTTCAACAAGAACATCTTGCAACCCGGCCACACATGACCGACCACTCATTTCGCTTGAGTGTATCGAATGTATATCACCAACGGTTGGGATCAGCAAACGTTTCCCGAATGGGACAGCATCGAATAGATTTAAGAATGAAATGATTATCTCTAGATAGGTGATAATACACCCTAATTGGCAGCCAACCACTTAGCCATGTTGCCTGCCCGATTTTTGTCATTTCCCGGTTGTGAGGCTAGAGGCCACGCTTATCTCTGATATATCACACAATTATTCACTTTGAATGTCACATCGTCATACCCGCCAAATCACAAATTGATTTCCCAAAAAATACAACGGGTATACAGCTAAGAGAAATGAATTCCTCGGCCACAAACGTAAATACGTTTGAAGAGACCAACCTACGCGATCCATTAAATATACTCTATCAGACATTCTTCCATACAAGTCATCCTGGGACTGGACAAACCGAAGGTACTATTCTGTAAACAGGACAGCCCTTGCATAACTCCGTCTTCAATTATCTACATCATATTTGATCGCAACGCTAACGCCCCATACGGAGTAGTTTTCAGATAATGAATCTGATCCCGTTCTCTTCGTATTAACGACGAAAAAATGGTCAAAAACTTCGGTAGTCGGTGAGTTAACTATTAAAGAAAACATGTGTGCAAACAACGATATTATTTCTAGATGGAAATTATATCGATCAAACATCATTTAACAATTATCTCTTTAGGTCATTTTTCATCTCCTGTTTCCATATATTCAACATTTCCTATTTTCTAAATTTAGAAAATATATGTTATTAACATTGGAAAACATTTCCATTTCTTACTTTCTATATTAGGAAATATTTCAGATTCTTATTTGGAAAACATTTCCAAAACTCCTACATTTGGATTTAAACAGATGTTTAAACAAAACATCGCTATGCCAACTCAAAACATTACACTGATTAACTAATTTCACTTAACCAACCTTCATTATTGAACCTTAACCATCCCTTAGTTAAAAACGAAGCCAATCAAGTTGGGGTATAACTACCTCTCAGACCTTAACTGAACAACATTTCTAACTTCGAAATAGACAAGGTTCACCTTTTAAACCTTTAACAAACTTCCTTACGTAACTCTCGGATTATATTTACGAATCCACTTCTTTATTGAGAACATTTTAATTATAACAATAGTGTTATAATCCCTACTTTTGAAATATCTAACTTCAAAATATAACTTTTATTCCTTGATTTAACTAAATAACTAAATAGGCAATTTATAAATAAATCATTAAATCTTATTAAAAACGGAAAGTGTACTTTCCCGAATTCGATATAATCGAGTTCAACGTATAACTCTCTTTCGAATAATCTCTATTTGATAACTCCTTTTCGAATAAACTATATTCAATAACTCCTTTTGAATAAACTATATTCGATTAACTCCTTTCGAATATACCATATTCGATTAACTCCTTTTGAATAAACCATATTCGATAACTCCTTTCGAATAACTATATTCGATAACTCCTTTCGAATATACTATATTCGAATAACTCTTTTCGAATAAACTATATTCGATTACTCCTTTCGAATAAACCATATTCGATTAACTCCTTTCGAATAAACTATATTCGAATAACTCTAATCCGACTAACTCTAATTCAATTAACTCTATTCGAATAACTAATATTCGACTAACTCTTATTCGATTAACTCTATTCAATTAACTCTAACTCGATTAACTCCTTTGATTAACTCTAATTCCTTTTATAATCCTACTTACTTTCCAAATATTTCCTTTTTATGATATCTTATTTATTTTATAAATAAATATTCCTTTTGTCTTTCTGTTTATTTTCCTAAATAAATATTCCTTTTATCTTCCTATTTGTTCAAGAAATATTTCCTTTTCAATTCTACTTATTTGACAAATAAATATTTCCTTTTCAATTCTATTTATTTAACAAATAAATATTTTCCTTTTATAATCTATTTATTTTCTAAATAAATATTTCCATTTATAATCTATTTATAAATGTTTTACAATTATTTTCTTTTCAATTCTATTTGTAAATGTTTTACAAATATTTCCTTTCCAATTTGTTTTCACAAATATTTCCTTTTCTATTTGTTTTCACAAATATTTCCTTTCCAATTTGTTTTCACAAATATTTCCTTTTCTATTTGTTTTCACAAATCTTTCCTTTTCTATTAGTTTTCACAAATATTTCCTTTCCAATTTATTTTCACAAATATTTCCTTTTCTATTTGTTTTCACAAATATTTCCTTTTCTCTAATTCTTTTAATTTATATTTATTTTCTTTTATAAAAATCCTTTTCTTGTTATATATAAAATCCATTGATTTTATATAAATAACTTATTTTCAAAATACACTTTGAAAATCCCCTTTTCTACATCCCAGTATTTCTTACGGTATTTACAATACCAAATAACAATGATCGGTATCATTCAAACACACATAATCAACAACAGATTATATATCACATCATATATCACCATATATGAAACAAAACAGTATTTTATATATTGAGGAACCTAGTTGGGTCCCTCCAACCTGTTTCCCTGCATCCACAGATGTTAAACAATATAATTAACATCAACTTCATTTCACTATGAAACATGCTTATAAACAGAATCAATATTTGATTGACGATTTATGTATATCGTTATCTATAATTTCAACCAATACATAAGAAATTCAACCAAACAGTCAACACACAGCAATCAATCATCATTTAGCAGTTCTAAAAAACACGTTATAAAAATATAACTGTTCAGAGTTGGTGAGTTTTACTCACATTGGACGTTCATCGTTAAATAACGAAAACTGTTGATTGATTCACGCGGACAATTTATTTCGCTATAAATTGTAACAAACTTCAATCCACTCCCAGTCATTTCCACTGCGTCGCCCCAGTCCATACGATCCCAACATGACCAGTTTCACTGAATTTCGTTCACGTATTACCAAGTTATGAATTATACAAGTTAATACATATTTAAATAGTTTAAACTTGGGTTTATATTTATAAATGGGCCAACCTTTTTCATTCAGCTCAACACAGTTTAAACCTAGCCCGCCTTAACCTTTCTTCCCCGATATGTGCTGCTCAGCTCATCGTCATTTTCGTATGTACAAAACGCAAGTGCTCCTTCAACCAATACATAAGAATTCAAACCAAAAAATCCACACAACTCCTCATCTCGAGCTCCTCCACCTCATGTCCGTTACATTCAACTCGTTGCCGACTTCTTCACCGCGACTGGAGGACCCGCGCTACCCAACATAGGACCATCGAACTCACCTCTCACGGAAACAGTAAAACTCCATACTTAATGATTCCACAAACGGATTTCACTACGATTCTTCTCTTCGAAACTGCTTCGCAACCATCCACCTTTCATCAAACTCGACGTCCATCTCCTCGTCGTGACTTCTGAAATAAACAGCCCGACCCATACAGTACATCGACACAATACCTAATCGAACTTCACCAAAGTTTCACAAACGATGCTCCTTTAAACCACAAATCCAAATATAAACTCCAAATCCAATATCGTTGCCTCAAATTCCATAATATACGAACCCTAAGTGTGCCGCTGGAAACAATCGATGCCCCAGAACGTGAGTCACGAACATCAAGAGGGTTACTAGGTTGAAGATAACCACATGTTATTATCAAATAAAACACTTTCAAGATTTATTGTAATTTGTTTTGATTTATTGGAATTTTTTCAAGATCGATTTTCCCTTTTGGAGTAAGAAAAACTAGCGGCGAATGTTTTGACTGAGGAAATGTTTTTGACTTAAGGTTAGGAAGGTAAGGGTATTTATAGAAGAGAAATATTATTTTTATATTCCTTATTTAATTTATACAAAATACGACGCTCTTTGTATTCATCATCTAAAAATCCGCATGATCACACACGATATCCAAAAATCATGAAAATGAGCATGCAGCTACAGTTTGACATTACGGACCCAATGAAACTTATTTCATCAAATTCCGACTCCGTTTGCTCACACATCGTATTTTTACCCATCAAAATACTGACTGTTTTTCACCTTAAAAATCCGTACGGCCACATACTAACTCTAAAATTCACGAAAATTGAAATGTAGTAATAATTTAATATTGCGGATCCAACAAAATTAGTTTCGTCGAAAATAGAGTTGCAAAACTGGCTATTTTTAAAGCTCTAAATAAACCCTTTAAATATATAAATATATTTAAAAATAATTAAATTTAATATTAATTAATTAATATTATCGTATATATTCACAATAGAATATCATACAGCTCCAATTGAATTTATAACTCGATATACAAATCCTGGTTGAATCGATATTCAATTTATATTGAAAAATCCATTTATAATGTAAATAAATCACTATAAATTACAAAGGAATTCCATAGCGACTATTTTAAAATTTGATTTGGACATAACTCTAAATCTACATGATGAAATCCCACTTTTTCTCTTCCGCTAGAAAAATATACTTCACCAGCTCTCAGCGTTTCTTGTTTCACAGAAATTCGGCTTAAAACGAATTCTGTATATTCGTTTGAAGTTCGAATCGCCAAGCTGCGAACTGCCATGCCATTTTGAGCTCGATTATATTTATAATATAATTTATACGCTCAACCATTGTTAATTAAATATATTCGTTATCGTAATTCAGTTTTAACTGAAATATATATTTTGAATTATCCAATTCACACAATATTGCCAATTCTACTATTTTCGACTATTTCAGAAATTTAATATATTATTCTATTATATAATTTAATTAAATATTCACTATTATTTAATTTAACAACCATAGAAATATCTAAATCACTATTTTAAATAATTAAATAAATTAATTATATATCGCTGAAAATATGGGTCGTTACAGAAATAAAGAAGATTTGCGAAAATATAATGATTTTTTCAAACTAGGAAGATGAGATTTAGAATGAGTTTATCCTAAAAAGGTAGTTGACGATTTTAGTGTTCAAATAATGAAACCACAGGAGATGTTGTAACAATTGTTTTGTGAATGACAAGTTGAATCAATGATAGATAATAAATGGCGTTGTAACTAATGTTTTGAAATAATAGAAAATTAGAAATTGGATATGGCTATAATACATGGTTTGAAGTATTTAAATAATATAGTTTTGAGAAGGCTCTTATATTAAAGTAAGAAGTGACTCTATGTTTTACAAGTTTAAATTAACCATTAGTTAATTATTTTTTATTAAAAGAGGCCAAGTGATGCTAAGTGCTAAACCAACAAATTCATTTTTATCTCCATGATTGAATACTTGTTTATTTGATAGTTAAAGAACCGACTATCAAATCTGACCTATACGCTTGTCATACGGAAAGACCGGATCGAATTTATATTCGAAAACCATTCTGTCCAGCGAATACAAAATATTGAAGATATCAGATGCTGATAAAGACGAAGAAATTGAAGACCGTTGATCTTCTGAAAATGATAGAATTACTTATAATCTCTGGTTTAGTGGCCAAAGATAAACTGTAATTCTATCGCGATTGAAATCTATGTATTTGCAAGGACTACTCGCTACTGATCTATAGGGTGATTCCTAGGATGTGGTAGGAGGGTGCCTTTGGTTTATCCAGTTCCTGGATGACTTGTATTGATGAATATCTGACAGAGTATTTCTCGAAACCACGTACGTTGATTTTTACAAATATACCGAGTGGTGGCAAAGAAGGGCACTTCTTTTACATCTAGAATATATTTATGGATGTCAACTAGTGATTTGACGGATCTGATAATGTGCCATTCAAAGTAAATGATGACCAGATGTTCTAAAGGTGAATTCTAACATCGAGCCTCACAACCGGGAAATGACAAAAATTGGGCAGGCAGCATGGCTAAGTGGGTCGCTCCTATTAGGGTGTATAATCACCTATCTAGAGAAAATTCATTTCCTTTTTTATTCTATTTGATGTTGTCCCTTTTCCGGAAACTGTTGTTGATCCCAACTGTTGGTAACATACATTCGATACACTCAAGCGAAATGAGTGGTCAGTCATGTGTGGTCGGATTGCAAGATGTTCTTGTTGAACCTAGTGTATTCCCCTCTAGAGATACACTATCAGTAGGTGGTTCCATACCTTGTCATAGTCGGAATCCAATCTCCAATAAGCGCCCGCAGTTTTTGATTGTATACTATGTATGTGGAACGTGAGATGCAAGTGTTCCGCTAGATTACTATTTATTTGTATTTAGACACTATTATAATATTAGATGATATATATATATATATATATATATATATATATGATTTCAAAATGTTTTCAGTTATCGTAAGGTAAAAACCGTCTATGTTTATGTGTGGATTCGTTCTTACAATTATCCTTTTCTTTCAAAAAAGATTTGTTTAGCTCTAAAAATCAAGTTGGATATTGTTTATAAACTTAGTGGGTTTCTCACTCTGGTTCATTAGACTGATCCGACGTTTGTAATGCTCGGGTTAGCCCGGGTTATTCAGGTTTAGGTTTGGACGATGTGAACTTCAAAAGACATGTTGAAGGAATTCAGACGTATGGTATCTAGTTTTATTCCGTTGTGTATTGTATATGAGGAAAGATTATTATAATTGTCCAGATGTATTGATGTACACTGATGGTTGTAAGTATTTATTTCAAAGCACTCAATAAAGTTTTATTTCTATATTATATTTTGTTCCACTGCGATGTGAGACTCTAATTCTGTGTATTGTTATTCTTCTTCTTCTATTCTAATCTTTCTTCCTTATCTTCTTCTCATCCTCTAAATTATTTCTATTGGCATCTGAGTTCCAGTACAATTTGGATTGCACTACTACACAATAGGTCAGTTGCTTCGGTTATTTACCCTATGTTGCTTCAGTTCTAGAACCAAAGCAACTAAAGATGACGCAACAGACCAATTTTTTTTGCTTCAGACAACCACCGAAGCAAATAATATTTTATGCTTTGTTTGTTTTCCATTATTGCTTCGGTTTAGAATCTGAAGCAAATGAAAAAGACGCAACAAAGCGAAGTTTTTTGCTTCGGATAGAAAACCGAGCAAAAAATAATTTACTGCTCTTGTCTCCAACACCCATCGTAAAAAAGAGTAAGGAGCATAAAATAAAATTTCTTGTTGCTTCGGTTGTAGATACAACCGGAGCAAAAAACCCTCTTTGATAAAACCTACTTCCACCATCTAAATCACCATTATTCTCAATATATCAAAACAAATAATTATTGATATTCAAACAATATAATAATGCAGATTGAACAGTACAGAAATAAATGTAATTATTCCATTGATAATGTTAATAATACATACATTTAATAGCAACAACATATTAAAAAGAAAACAATATAATTCATAGATAGTGTCAATAATCCGGTCTTACTACAAGAAACAACCAAATACAATATAATCCGGTCTTACTACAAGAGTGAACAAAAAGAAAACTACGAATTTTAACTTACTAACTAAATCCCAGCTTCAAAAACATTCAATAATGCAGTAATGCAAACTTTCAAAAACAAACCAATCACCTCATTGAGTATCTTCTGCACAGTATCTACCTTCAAAATTTCGAAAACAAACAAAGTGCAATTCTCTCAGTAATGGTAAAACTTCAATAAACAAAGAAATAACAGACTATGCATTTGCTGCAACATTCTGTAAATAGACATAACATCCACCTAACTCACATCCCTATATTTTTCTTGTTTATGACTATATACACGTTTGCCAATATGAATGCCACAAAAGTGGGGTGCTATGGTACCTTATTCTGCACAAACATGTTTGAACCATTTCAATTTAATATAGAGAATTGTTATTTTTGATATTTAGATGGTAGCAGTCTGCTATAAGGTTTGTTTATCCTATCTATATGGGTATATATATTTGACTAGTTTCGGTCGTCTTCAAGTCAACTAGAAATTTATGGTGTTTGACTACTGTCCTTGAAACAGAAAGTGCTTGTAATACCATGTTTCTTCCAAAATTGCTTTTGTGCAAGTTATGCTTACACCATTGGTTTTTTGTTTCTTGTTTCTTATGAAAAACAAAACTCAACGAACTCATATCTTTAGTTTTTACTAATGTATGAATTTTAAGAAATTATGCTTTTACCGAAATTAAGTTATTTGCTTGCTCTTTTGTACTACTGACAAACTCAAGTCTTTGGTTAACATCTCAATTGTACGCTTGTTAAAATATCATTTGAATTCCTCATTATCAGTTGCGCTTTCTGAGTTTCGCTCTGCTTATAAACATAAGCATTGATCTTCATGCCTCGGTCCACTTTGTAAAGCTTAGAGTAGAGATGCATGTAGCGGTGGAACCGAATGTTTTTTTATTTAGGCCGAATTTGGAAATGACAACTATCATTGGCTAAAAATTTGTGATGTTGTTAATGACTAAACGGTAGTTGTTGCATACTAAAATGTGATGTTGTCAATGACTCAATGGCTAATAATTTGTGATGGCTATTCTTTAAAATAGTGTTTGTTCAATAAAGTTTAACATGTACAATTAAATAAGTGTGTGATTAGGGAAATAATAAAACTCACATGGAACATATAATAGAGTTTAAGGTACCATTCCCAAACAAAGTAAACCATGTCACTGTTGTGCTTACGACTGAGTTTGCGTTTCGTGGTTTATCACGTCCAATAACAATCGAATTGAACGTTGGAAAATGAAACGATGGCGGTGGATGCATTGCTTCATTTTCCAACGTTCTATGTTTTTCATCATTCATTTCCCATTTTCTTTAATTTCCCATTTCCCTTTATAACACATCTCAAATACCTTATTCAAATATCACGCTCGAATTCTCTATTCCTACAAAAAACGCATTCCCACTTTACAAATGTGCCACACTCAAATGTTCAGTTACCATTCGTTAAAAACACACTTTAAGTCTAATCTCAACGACTGGATACACCAATAACCATAGATTTTATGTATATTTCCGCAGCTATTTCAATCCAAGATTGTAAAGATTTTGATAAATTACAAGCCCAGCTGCAGTAGCATAGTTTTAATCTTCGAAATATTCTAAAAATTTCCTCAATGTGTTATTTTCTATCCTAAACTCAAATATCCAATTGACAGGTTTCAACCCTTTCTCAATTTCATAAATTACAAGCTGTAATTTCCTATCACGCGCTGTAAACTGATGTACCCTCCTCTTCTCCACTGAACGCCTCATATTCTCACATAATAATGTAGATCTTCCAAAGAAAAGTTCAAAGATACATACCTTTAATTTTTTTGATTTTTCTACTTAGACTGGTACGAATTTTTGGAACTAAATTAGCTTGCTTTCTTTGTTTCAGAAGTATACAGTGAGTTGGAAAAGAATAGAATACAATTTGAGTTTTTCTAATTTTACAATGAGCTAAGTATTAGTTTGTATATATTGAGAATTTCCAGTAGTTCATCATATAAGAATTTGTTCGCGTATGGACTTTGATCGATACGATAAAAATATGAAAGCATTCAGAACATTGGCACAATAACAAAACAAAATAACAGACAACAGTTATAAGTTATATAATCTATGATTAATTCCTTAGGTCTCTAGTGATAAGTTAATAACCAATCTTGGTTAATGAGATATTTTAACAATACAAGCATGCAAAGACTTCGGGTGCGTTGATAATTAGTGACCAGTCTTGGTTAATGACCATGTATATATTGTATTATGCACACTGAAAACATCAATCAGTTTGGCTACTATATACGATGAAGGTGCTTATATACCCTAAATAAACATCATAAAGCAAGTACATAGATTTTGTTGAGTTAGAACAATAATTTGCTGCAATATACGGCAACTACATCCTGTTATGCATGATATAAGCAGCTATATTATCTCGGATCTTGTTTATCTCTTATTGACCATAAGAATAAGCTTGTAAAAAGTTCTGCAATAAAGAGATTTTTTCAAAATAATTAATCATACAATTTTACACAAACAAAATAAAGAGAATCATCTTGTAAAGAGTTACGCAATAAAAAGTTTTACTATAATTTGGTTCAATTTTACACAAACAAAAAAAATATCCAACTCCCTCAATGCATACTCTGTTACTAAAGTTGTAATAGTTACACTGATGTTGTTGCTTGCAACAACCCTCTTTTTTTTACTCAAATATGTACTTGATTTCAATTGATTTGTATTTAACAACATGTAGTCCTGTATGTTTCAAAAGAAGCCTAGTACCAATTGCATGTGCGAAGAGATGTATAGGAACAAATGGAAGTATATTTCAACAAACAAGGCTAAAAATAGAACCCAAAAAAAGATAAATTATAATTGATTTAATGGTTGATGAATATTATTGAAAATATTTATGAAAAAATATTGTTGCCAGTTAAATACCATATTAGTGAACTTGCAAAAGAAGAATATAAATTAGTCATAATCGCCGATGAAGACAGAAATGAAAATTCTGAAAAATTAGAAAATTCTTATTTAGTTATTCAAACGAATTACATGTTGCATTTGATGAAGACAGAAATGAAAATTCTTATTTAGAAAATGTAATTACTAAGCAGCCATACTTATTTTTTATCATCATGGATTACTGCAACTAATAAAACACTTTGTAAGCTAATGATAAACATCTGGAGGGGGGAAATTTCCGACTTGCAAATAATATGATACTATATAAGGTCGATATCAGAAGCGTTAATTTAACGTCTAGATTTAACAAGCAGATTTTACAAAATGAGTACTGAAAACAGTTGTTGTACCAAATGGAAACTTGTCAAGCATAAAAATGAATCAACACTCTGATAATCAAAAGACAATCATTGGTAACAATTAGATTGAGATGATTACCCTAATCTAAGAGAACGGACTACGAGTACCAGCTCGAAGACCCCAGCTTCCTCCTTCGTACTCTGCCACGATAACTATCGCGGAGACGAGCGATTTTGCTAGTCCAGATTTAGTTAACGTCGAGAGAGGAAGGGGATTGAAGAGCATGAAACGTGAAGGTTGCGAAGACGAGCAATTTGGTAGTTCAGATCCATTCGACTCCGAGATAGAAAGAAGATTTGGAGTATGAAATGCGAAGGCGGCTGGACTCCCAATTTTGAGAAAAAAATGGAAAAGGGTTTGGGTTCGTGTTTGTACCGAAGGATGAGGTTTAATAATACCCGCACGAGTAGATCCAACGGTCCGATGAGATTAAATGGAATCTTGGTGGTTTAACTTAAGATCAAAAATAATAGTTTAAACTTTGTTTATATGGACCCGACAAAACCGAAGTGGGATGAAAGCAATTTATAGTTGCTCTGATTTGTGGGCTGAAAGTAATCGGCAAAATACATATAATTTGAGATACGCGTTTGCTCTGAAGGGATGAAAATCATTATTAATAAATGATTATGTAACATTAATTATTAAAATACAAAACATCATCTGTAAGTATTAAATTATATTATTGATTGATAAATTATTAGTATTAATATTGTTATATAATAATTAACTTTTAGTTAATAATTGTTAAATCATTTAATATTAATTCTTACCTATTAAATATTACTTATTAATTAAATATTGAATTTTAAACATTAGTTAACAAATATTGAGTTTTAATTATTCAATATTAATTTTTAAAACTAATTTACAATTATTTTTGTTAATTATTAAATGTAGCAATGAATGTTATTATAATTTACTAGTTATTAAAAATCACTGCAAGCTATAATAAATCATTAATCATCTATTTTTTATAATAGTAACGATAAGTTATAATTTACATTTATAAATCATAAATTATTATTTATTAGTGTTTTGGTATGTACTAGCATAAATTTAAAATTATTAATTATAAATCATTACTGTAATAAATTATTATATATTCACTATATATTATAATTTATGCAATATATTCATAAAATATTAAATATGAAAATAAATTATCTATTATAAAAAATAACTATTAATTAATGTTCATAAATTATTTATTAATAGTCACTAATATTGTTATGGCGACTTAGAATTTTCATGGTACATTTTCCTTAAAACAAAAATACAACTATATGTTGATAATGTATTATTTCATATTTTCTTAATTATTAATTACTGAATATTTATTTAGTTTCTAATAGTCATTTATTATTTAAAATTAATTATTAAATATTAAATATCACTTCATAAGTATCAAATGGTACAATTACTTATTGGTCATTAACTATTAGCCTTAGTTATTTTATAATTAGAAATAATTAATTATTTAATATTAATTAATAAATAATTAACTTTCACTTCTAAGTTATTAAATATTACATTATTAATTAAATATTAAATGTTTATATTAATTATCAAATATTGAGTAATAATTATTAACTCTTTATTATTAATTATAAATTTATTTATTTATTATTTAATATAATTATTTATATGCCAGCTATGATTTACTGTTTACAAATATTAACTATAATAAATAATTAAATTTAAAAAATTATTGATTATTTATATTAATTAACAATTATAAATTATTTATTGATAATCATTATTATAACAGATAAAAAATTAATGATATATGTAAGTTGTTGTTTATGATTATTAATATGGGCAATCATTTATGACTATAATATAATAATGATATATGACAATAACTTTATTTGCTTTAGTTTCTAAGGAACCAATGCAAATAACATTATTTTCTTCTGTTATATGGATAACTGAAGCAAATAACACTTGCTTCGACTTAATTGCTTCGATTATTAGCATAACCTAAGCAAATGATATTATTTGCTTCGGTTAATCTTATAACTGAAGCAAACAATACTACTACTTTAGCGCATTTGCTTCGGTTGTGTTAACAATAGAAGCAAATGATATCATTTGCTTCTATTGTGAGCACAACCGAAGCAAATAAGGCGAAACAACAGACATATTTTGTACTGGCGTTGGACTGATGTTGTTTGGTCAGCTCAAACGGTATCGAAAATTTGGGTTGCTACATCTACCACTATAACCCTGTAATAACCCGGAAAATGTGAACCAGTTTAAAAATTTTAAAGTTAGGTTATTAACAAGAAATTTGAATGATTAAAATAGCCTATTTCCATAAAATATAGAATTTGGAATAATAGGGCAGTTTGAAATTTTGAATATAAACTTTGTCTGACTGTACCGGGTGGAAAATATAACAGATTTTAACGAAACTGAAAATATTTAAATCTGTTTATCAATACCTTTCTAACGAATCTGAAAAATCGAAATTTCATAACGGAAATCAAAAGTTATGGCCAAATGAATTTTCAGAAAGGTCGCTATATAGTACATATAGCCCTTGAAAATTGAGATTTTGCATACGACCTCGGAATTCGACGAAACCACTTTTGTTGGGTCCGGGATGTCAAATTATTGCTAAGTTTCAAATTTCATAATTTTTGAAGCTAGTATGTGAGCGGGGCAAAAGATAACGTGTTTGGTCAAATTCTATTAAAAAGGGTCGACCTAAAAATGGCCGTTTTTCAAACGAGCTCAGAATTCGACGAAACTGGTTTTGTTAGGACCGTATCGTCAAAACAAAGCTAGATTTATTTTTCTGGAATTTTTCAATTCAGTTTGTGGCCCTGGCAAATTGAAATGTACGTTTAAATTAAATATCGAATGTTTTATATTTTAAATTGAAAAATAACTGACTGTAACAGTCGAAATGGCCAACGAAACATATCCCATTGTGTCCGGAATGGGGGTATTTAGCTAGGGGCGACAGTCGTTGGGTTTAAAAAGGAGTCCGTTTGCAAAAACACTATTTAAAAAATTTTCTATAAATACCAGCCAATGAGAAATTTTCTTTAAAAAAAAAAAAAAACCTAAAAACCCTAAGCCACCAGAATTATCGACGACGCACGTCATTCGCTCCTTCCTGACGAAAATCCCGCCGCCACAGGCGACGCCAGCCAACGCCACCACCCTTAATCGACGCCGCCCACCTCCCTCTTCAAATCCGACCAACCCCCGCTCTTCCTCCCTTCGCCAGCGTCGAGAACGACGCCCAGGAAGTCGCCGACTTCACGTCGACGCCACGACCGCCAGAGGCGATCGCACCTGCTCCTCCGACCACCGATAGGACCGCCTCGCTTCCCTCTTTCAAGTCCCACTCTCTGATCGGAGCATAGATTCACGGATTTTCTGAAAATCCGAACCCTAGTTTCGAAATCAAAAAGGGGTGTACGGCTAAACTGATTTTTACACTTTAAAGCGTTGCAAATTTGTAAAAATCATATCTTTTTGCTATGTTAACGAAATTCGATGAAACAGGAGACACCGTGACCGCAAGGAGGCTCTCTACATTTTAGAAGAAGCCGCAGATTTTTCTGACCTTCCTTCGATTTTTAGCACTGCGAGAACCAATGTGAGGAATCTAAACTATTTGTGTGAATGTAATTGCGTTGTATAAATTATATAAGCGAAGTGTAAATTATATACGCATTGTATACCTCATGTACATGTGTTGTATAAGTTATATTAGCGATGTATAAATTATACAAGCGTTGTTTGAAACATATATGCTTTGAATTGTGATGAAATGCAAGTGAATTATTATACTATATATATATACTCCCCTCGTCCACAGACCATGGACGATATTTATTGCTTGTGATTGACGTGATATCATATGGTTTGACGAATGGTTGGAAATAATTGTTTGTGGTTGATATTATGGTTGAAAAATACCTTTGTGGTTAAAAAATACCCTCTTGTGGTTGAAACAAAATAGAATAGGATTGTGGAATTGAAAATAAAACATGCCGCCTACGTGCGAACTAGATGCATGATCCCCATTGTCAAAAACCGCGAGGTTTTAAGGTAGAGCGAGGAGCCGTACTAGGGACGGTCCCGGTTTTAACTACCCTGCCGTTATGCTGCCGAAATTTTCTGAAATATTTATGTGTTAGAATAATTTTCATTCATTGAAACTATTTACATATGCTATATGGAATATTCATGTGTTGAGTTGCAATTCATTCGTTGAGTTGAAATTCATGTGTTGAATATTATTCGAATTTAAACAAATGGCTTTAGCAAATAAAAATCACATTTTTTATATACATATAAACCATATCGAATATTCATGTGTTGAGTTGCAATTCATTCGTTGAGTTGAAATTCATGTGTTGAATATTATTTGAATTTAAACAAATGGCTTTAGCAATAAAAAATCACATTTTTATATATATACAAACTATATCGAATATTCATGTGTTGAGTTGCAATTCATTCGTTGAGTTGAAGTTCATGTGTTGAATGTTATCATCTTTTAAAAATAAAATGAATCGACAGTGAAAACTATATTTCTATAGTAAATATGAAGTGTTAAAAATACACACGTGTCGAATAAATATTTTTGATGATAAAAATATTCCTTTTATCATGAATATGAAGTGTTAAAAATACACACGTGTCGAATAAATATTTTTGATGATAAAAATATTCCTTTTATCATGTATACGCTTAGTTAAAAATACACACGTGTTGAAAATAAATAATAGTTTGCTAGAAATATTATTATTAGCTTTGTTCTGCATATATATACATGTGTTGAACAGGAAAAATGGATTAACTGTAGAGTAAAGAAATTATTTGCGTGCCCGACAAATAGGTAAACCTTGATGAGTTGGCTGCGCAATTTTATTTATATATCAACTCCTGTGAATGCCATTGGATGCGGAGTGCTGGTTTTTCTGTGTGAAATAATAAATAACGCCATAGGATAGTAACAATTAATTTTGAACTACACTACATGGCATACTTCTTGACGATAGGCATACTTCATCATATTCCACATAAGCAATTGGAGCTTGTGTGACGAGGTGGAAGATTTACCATATAAGCAAGAGGTTTGTATGGCGATGACTATGTACTACAGGTTGAACTGATGACTGATATGGACTATATAAATTATAACGATAAATTGCCAGATTAATAAAAACCCCACACGGGTCTAGAGTTGACAATAATCACGTCGCTCTAGTTATTAGATACGGCACATGGACTATTTATTTCCACACGGAAACGGGGTGACGGGAATTTATTCTCTGGAGTGATTATCAGTACATGCTCCCCCGTAAACACCAAAATATATCACTAAAAATATGTGAATGCTTTTTAGGATTTATTGGGTACCTAATACGGCCCAATAAATTTCCAAACCCCTCCCCGTACAAAGGAGGTTATGGCGAATTTTTTCGAAATATTAAGGCGTTAGTGAAATATTTGAAGTGAAAACGAAGTTGAAATTATAAAATGAACTATAGTTGAAATTATAGAATGAACTATATTTATATATATAAATATAAATATAATTAAAAGGAATAGAGGCCGTGCAGTTCGCGTTTCGGAATCGTAATTTGAAACGATTAGTACGAGAAATCCGACCATCGGATTTTCCCGAAACCGCAACCGCTGGGTTCGCCTTGGAAATATCTTTCCAACGGCACCAACCTTGTAAAAATCCAACGGTTGGATTGTCCGGAATGTTTAATTCAAATCTGAAGAAAAACAGCGCCAGAATCGTTTATATTTATATATAAATATAAATATAATTAAATTTAATCGAATAACGACGCTGCAGTTCGAATTTTGAAATCGTAACTTCAAACGACTAGTGTGGAAGATCCGACCGTCGGATTCTCACGAAACTGGAACCGTTGGGTTCGCTTTGGGAATATCTTCCCACTGATATAGACTTTGTAGAAATCCAACGGTTAGATTTTCCGATATGTGTAAAACAAATTAAGGGAAAAACAGCGCCAGTGACACGAAACGACCTGAAACGTCGTTTAATTAAATATGGCCATTTTTAAATAAATAAAAATGGCGAAAAATCGTTATAAAATATTATAAGCAACATAGGTTGAAAATAAACCAATTGGGCTTGAATTGTTTGATATTTGATGGTTGTATGTGTATGACATGAAAATAACACTAAATAACTGAAAGATGGATGTCCAATAACATAACCATAAAATGAATCGATTTAAATTCTAATGACGTGAATTATTTGAAAAGGCCGAGCTAACCCTCATTTCAAATAATTTATCGAGCGATTCGAATTGAGAAATGCAAAGACGATTCAAGATCGACGATCTTCGTATCGGTTGGATGGGCGCTACTGAGGTTCCTAACCGGAGTAGCTACCGGAAAGGGACGGAAGTAGTATCCGTCTGAACGTATATGTTGATTGGACGGATATACAAGGAATTTGACGCCTCCGGTTTCGTTCAGACCCAGGACGGACTTGTAAATGGACTGTGTGTCTGACATTGGATTTTGTTCTATACTGATTGATCTCTGTTAAATATATATCTGTTTAGCGGCGGAGAATTTATTCTTTTGCTTAACGCCCTTCTCTGAGACGTACGAGCTTAGAGGTTATATATCGATGGAAATCAATCGTATGGAGTGGACTGCCTATGTGGCATGCCAAGATGCTGTGATCAAGGCTTCTGTTGCAAAGCAAAGTCTTGTGGATGATGATCAAAGCAAGGTCTACGTGGCCTAGCTTTGTGTATTTCGTAGATTCACGAACCTCACACCCCGGTATGAGTTAAAAACGGGATAAGGACCCAAGGAGAACATGACATTTCTTTCTAGCTATGGTGGTGTCAGTGACCTACCAGCCCTGACATATATATCTACTTTTCACCTTTGTGGTTGTTGGAATGCGAGGCGCCTCGATTATAGGTCTGTAAGGACCGGGAAACGTGTGTTCAGGCATAATTAATCCTCTAACGTAAGTGAGGACCGGCCTTGGAGGATCCAGGGGTTACCCAGAGTGTGTAGTCCCGAGGCATTTGCTAGAGTGTCTCGAAGCGGAGAGGAGCCTGCCCCTTGCCTCGACTCATGACGGAAATCCAATTTCCAATACGAGATAACGGCTTCGATTGTAACTTATATATGGCGACATAGTGGCATGGGACGCTCATGTCGCCTATAATTGATATTTATGATGCTATTCGTTTTGAAACATATATGCACTAGTAATAATATCAAATGATTTTGCTTTATACGTATCAAGCATATTTGGCCCTTATAAGGTAAAACTCTATCCTCCAGCTTGCGTTGCATTGTGTGATGGGACTTGAGTCTTATAATGGCTTCATTCTTTCTAAAAGCATTGCGTTGTTTTAAAAGAATTTACCTTGTTTTAAATGCACTAGCAATCACTGGAGTAAACCCGTTCCGCGGAAGTGGCGTGGTCCTATGATTTGCTATTACTGTTATTTAACTGTTAAATAGATTCCTCATACCAGTCCCCATGACTGACTCGTTGTTTGTTTCACTTTGCAAACGCGGGTGCCCTTATTTTCACACGGGCAACCTAGTACACAGGTGACAGGTGGTTTTTGGTTCTGCACTGCTGCATAGCGTGCACTTTTGGCTCATGGCGAGGCTGACTTCATAGAGATGACTTAGATATTTTCCGCCATTACTGTATTTATATTATGATTCCGCCACTGGCGATGCAGACTGATTTACTTTTCGTATTTCTCACTATATGTATATGTATTCCGCCTTCGGCGATGTAGACTGATACTCTTATTATGTCTCACTGCATGTATGTATTCCGCCTCTGGCGATGATGACTGATCACTTTCCTTTTATTTACTAAGTATATCCCACGTTATGCTATTCTGATATTCCTACATGTTGTGATTCCGCTGTCATATCCATGTAAAATTATTTTATTTATTGTTTCTGCTATTATCTGTACTCTACTATGATGATTAATGTGTTATTTCCTAATGATTATCCTTAATACCGCCCCTCGGATTTTGGGATCGTCACAAACCCCTTCATGGAAGCTACCCAAATCCAAGGCATCAGCAGTGATCCATTCGACGCGAAGATTTCTGGTCTTGCATCATCTTTATTATCTTTGACTTTTAGTCGTTGTTTAATAATTTGAAATGAGATTTAACTCGGTTATTTCAAATAATTCTTGCATACATAATTCAAATCAAATTCTTTTATTTGGTTAAGTTATTGGCCTTCACCGTTCCTTTCATCACCTTATATAAAAAGGTCAGTCGAGAATTAAATTCGGTCGTCGAACTAAATTCTCAAGTCATATCATCTCCAAAATTCATTTTTATAAGTTTTCATGTCAAATCGTACTTTACCATTTTTATTTTATAAACCAAGTAAATTTGGTTTACACACATTCTAAAGAACTTACAATTATTTAAATGACTTTTCATCATTTATATATATATAGCTCTATTTAGTCGAACGACATTTCAGTTCATTCGACTCTACTGGCGCTGTTTTTATTCAGTTTTGAATTAAATATTTCTAAATATCTAACCATTGGAGCTTAATATATTTATTATCGTTGAAAAGATCTTTACGAAATGAATCCAACGATTCTACTTTCAGGAAAATCCGATGGTCGGATCCCCCGGTACACTCGTTTAAAATTACGAGACGAAAACGCGAACTACCGCTACGCGACTTGTTCAATTTAATTTATATTTAACGAATATAAATATAATTCGTAAAACGGCTTTCAAATTATTTAACTCATCAAATATTTGGCCAACGGCTTAAATTTTTGGAAAAATTTGTTATAATCTTCTTTGTACAGAGTGCTCGAAAAAAATCATAAATGGCCTTAAAGGGCTCCAATAAATCAATATATATATATATATATATATATCAAACAAATTCCCATTGGGAGATGTGTAAAAAAATTATCATCCCAATACCCGTGAGTGGGATTTAAAAATCATGTGAACATCAATTTTGACCTATATACACGCAAGGGTGATGTGTAAAAATTTATCATGCCGAGACCCATGTGGGGGATTAGTCATGTTCCATGTGCCTTATCTACAACGGGAGTGACGTGTATATTTTTGTCATCTAGAGGCCCGTGTGGGGTTTGTTATTAAATCCTGCAAATTTAGTTATATGATTATTTTAGTCCATATCAGGTCCTCTGTACAGTCCATATCTGGGAATCATTATGCCATTTACCTGATCTCCAGTCATTTAGTTCTCCACACGCTTATATGGGTATGCTATACTATACAGTGTATAAGCATCATGCAACCACAAGCTTATATGGGTATGATATACTATACAGTGTAGTCCATACATGTTTACTATCCTATGGCGTATGTTCAATTCATTAAAAAGACGGTCACATGCATCCAAATCACACATGTATTTATGAATAAATAAATAAATCATCCAATGCCATTTAAGGCACAACATACTTAAATAAAATTGAGCGTGCAGTTTGAGTGTCGAACTAGAAATATAACATCTAACTGATAAAAATAATATTTTTATCTAACCAGTCAATGCCTAATATGACAATGAACTTATGACAGCAATGAGAAACATGATAAAATAGTTATAATCAACAAACAATAGTCAAATTAATTCACTATATTACTACGCAAATTCTAGTTAGCGCAAACTTAAATAATCATTTGCGTATCAAATAGAAATAATATTTCTATATTGCCAATTGCTAAATAACCTCATAATAAGTTATTATTATTCCATACTCATTGTATAACTTCGCAATTAATTTTATTTTTATCTACTATCAATTAATACTTAACCGTTAATTTTATGTAAACAATTCAAGTCACAATTTTATGATATCGATACGGTTTCATTTATATATATATCACGTATCCAATTTATGTTGCATACACTTGTTAAAAGTAATATGTTTAACTAACTAAAAATCATTTCATCAATTAATGAATTTTATTTATCATCTAACACTAATTATTTTAACTTAACAATTAATTTTCATGCGATTAATTTTCTAGTCTACCTCTTTTAAATGTGAGTTTAGATTTCTCATCGAGAGTTCCACTCCACCAAATCTTTAAAACGGAGGAATGCGACTTTTCCGAGCTTCTATGCGGCTTCACGGAGGTCCACGATGCTTAAACTTCACTCTAATACTCTCCAATACTCGAATACTAGTGGATCCGAGAGAATTAATTTAATTGGATGCGGAAACGGACATTAACGGGGCATCCGAAGTCCAGGGTTCTGCAGTTCGGAGTTGTGACAGCGAAAGGAGAGGGTTTTAGAAGTGGTAGAGAGGTCTAGAGGAGGTAGGAGAGAGATTAGAGGGTGTATGAAGCTTCGGGGAGGAGAAAGGAGGAGTTTTGGAGCTTGGAGGGGGAAGGAGGTGCGCCGTGGGCTTGGGGTGGCGTCAGCAGTAGGTGGGGACAGAGGGAGGGCAAAGACGGTCTAAGGGGAGAGGGAGGCAGTGGAAGAAAGGGGGAGGAAGGAGGTCACCATTTTTGAGGAAGGAGGAAAAGTGAGGAAGAAAAGAAGGGATTAGGTGCAAAATCCATCACACTCTTGGATTGCCCGATTGTGACCTAATTCTGTTTGCTACAAAATTTTAGGTCATGATAATATACGTAATTACGAATCCAACGAATCAAGTTTCGTCGAATTCCGAGTTTGTTTGACCTTCAATTTTATTTACCGATCAAGTTTTAACTAGTTTTAAAAATGCGATTTCAGCATACTTTTTCTTCTTGCACGGCCACGCGCTAACTCCAAAAATTTTGAAACTTTGGATTCTACCATTATTTGACACTACGGATTCAATAAATTTTTTTGTTGAATTCCGAGGTCATCTCAATAATTTCCTTTGTAAACTGAACGTCGGTATCCCCACAAATGGTTTTATCGCGCACAGCCACACACTAATTTCGTTTGGCGTGAAATTTGAAATCTAACCATGATTTATTATTCCAAATCCAATAAAAAAAATCCCGTCAGACTCTGATGTCACTGACAAAACCTCACTTTTTAAGGGCTATGCGATGACTTAAAATTAGATTTTTAATTTCTGACGTATTTTCTTATAAAATTATATTAAAAACAATTTTTAGATTGGTTGTGATATTTCGGGTTGTTACAATCTCCCCCACTTAAAAACATTTTGTCCCTGAAAAGGAAGAAAATAGCAAAGGAGGAAATAAAATAGTAACATATCATAAGTTTACCTCTCACAAGAGTTAATTAGATATATCCACTCAGCACTTGGGATAATCCTATTTAATGCTATCCTTAGTCTCCCATGTACAGCCTCTAGGATCTCCGCTCCATTGCACTTTGACTAAATGCACTTTCTTGTTCCTAAGAACCCTGGTTTCTCTGCCAATAATCTTCATCGACTCTCTTCGCACTTTCAAATCCAGAGCAATATCTAGGATTTCCTGTGATGCCTCACCAACAATCAAATCAGGAACATGAATATGCTTGCGAAGCTGAGAGATGCAAAATACATCATGAACACCGGATAACCAACAAATCTGTATGCTAGAGTCCCAATCCTTTAGAGTATAGGGAATGGACCACTATATCTAGGTGCCAACTTTCATGTCTTCCCGAATCGAATCACTCCTCTCATCGGAGAAACTCTCAAATACACATGATCACCAATAGAAAATTCCAAATCTCTTCTTCTAGAATCTGCATAACTCTTCTGTCAGCTCTGTGCTGCTTGCCATCGCTTCTTAATGAAATCCACTATATCTGAAACTTCTTGCATCATATTTGGACCCAATACTAACCGTTTACCAGGCTCTACCCAACATATAGGAGATCTACATGGTCTAGCATAAAATGCTTCAAACGATAATATTTTTAAACTTGCATTGAAGTTATTATTATATGAAAATTCAATCAAATGTATATGATCTTCCCAATATCCTCCAAAATCGAGAATACAAGCTTGCAACAAATCTTCTAATATACGATTTACCCTCTCAGTCTGGCCGTCGGTCTGAAGATGATATGCAGTGCTAAGATTAAGCCTCATTCCCAACTCAGACTGGAACGCATCCCAGAACTTACTAGCAAAGATCGGATCTCGATCACTGACTATTCTGCCGGGAACTCCATGCAATCTGGCAATCTCTCTTACATATATCTGAGCAAGACTCGCAGTTGTCCTAGTTGATTTCACTAGAATAAAAATGGCGCTTTTCGTGAAATGATCAATAATAACACATTTATTGTCATTGCCTTTCTTGGTTCTAGGCAAACCATCAATGAAATCCATAGAAATCTGATCCCACTTCCATTCTAGAACCTCTAATGGTTGCAACAATGCCGCGACCTTCTTTAGATCACTCTTAATCTACTGGGAAGTAGGACACCTGCTAACATATATAGAAATGCCTCTCTTCGTAGATCTCCACCAAAATATGCGTTTAAGATCGTGAAACATCTTACTAACCCCTGGATGGATACTAAGCTTGGATTTATGACATTCATCCATCACTTCTCTTCTGAGATCGGGAATATTCGAAACACTATTCGGCTTAACAATCTAAAAACTCCCTTGCTATCAATTTGGAAACTCGAGACTTCGCCCTCCTGAATTCCCTTACAAATCTTCTAAATGAAATTATCATCTTTCTGAAGAACATAGATCTTTTCAATCAACGAACACGTAATAATAAGATTAGCAACAATTGCATTCTTTTTGCTAAGTGCATCTGCTACCACATTGGATTTCCCTAGAGTGTACGCAATATCAAGATTGTATGCTGTAAGAAATTCCAATCAACACTGCAGTCTCAAATTCAAATCTTTTTGGGTGAACAGATATTTCAATGATTTGTGTTATGTGTACAATTTCAGCTTCTCACCCAAAGATAATGCCTCCAAGTCTTTAAAGTAAACACCACAACTAACAGCTCTAGATCGCGAGTAGCAAACCTCTTCTCATGCAGATTCAACTAACGGCTAGCATAAGCAACAACTGGGCATCTCGGCATCAATACCACACATACTCCTTCATGAGAAGCATCTATATAGACAGTCAAATCCTGATTACCATCTATAATAGTCAACACTGGAGCAGTAGTCAATCTTTCTTTTAGCTCTTGGAAAGCTGCCTCACATTCAGTCATCCAATTAAACCTTGCATGCTTCTTAGTAAGCTTCATCAATGCAATAAATAGCTTCGAAAAATCATTAACGGATTTCTAATAATATCCTGCCAATCAAAAAAACTTCTTACTCATGTGGGAGTGCTCGGTTGCTTCCAATCTCGAATGGTTGTAAACTTGCATGAATGTACTGAAATTTCTTCCTTCGATACAACATAACCAAGGAATTTCACTTCTTCTTTCCGAATATGCATTTACAAAATTTGGCTTTTAATACATTCTTTCTCAGAATTTCCAAAACCTATTCCAAATGCTTCACATGCTTACTAGCTGACTTCAAGAAGATTAAAATATCATCAATGAAAACAAGCAAAAATTTAGTCAACACTCCACGGAATACTCGATTCATCAAATCAACAAAATAAGTAGAAGTGTTACATAATCCAAACGGCATTACTAACCATTCATAAAATAAGTCTAGACCCCTGAAAGTTTTCAAAGGAACACATTCTTTAGCAATCCACGATTGATGGAAACCTGTAGCTAGGTCCATCTTTGAAAACACTCGCGCTCCATTCAAGCGATCTAGTAAATCATCGACGCACGGTAATGGATATTTATTCTTCAATGTTTGCTTGTTGAGATCTTAGTAACGTATGCATAATCTGATAGTAACGTCTGACTTAGGAACAAATACCACGGCTGCTCCCTAACTCGAGAAACTGGGCCTGATCAGACCCTTCCATAAAAGTTGTCGAGTTTGTTCACTCAAATCTTCTTTTTCTTTCAATGTCATCCTTCAAGTTGCATGCAAAACTGGCATTGCATTCGGAATTAGATCAATCCTAAAATCAATTTCCCTACATGGAGGTAGCCTATCAACTTCCTCGAACACATCCGCATAATCTCTAACAATGGGAATATTCTCTATCGAAGTAGGAGAAAATTCAAGAGCATACCAAAATTATTTTCTATTTGAACTTGAGCCTTCGCATGGTATAATAATAATATTCCCTAGTTTTGTTTTAACTTTAACAATTCTTTCAACGCATTTAACCTCGATGTTATGTTTCGTCAATCAATCCAACCCAAGTATAATATCAAATTCAGAAAGATTCATGATGAGCAAATCAAAAGAAAACCAATAATAAGAATAGGTGACAGACACTCTACAATATAAACTAAGATCGAGGGAACCTCATATCGGATTGTGGACGCTAATGGATCCTTCAAGATTTCTCAATTTTAAATTTAATTTCCTAATTATGTTTCTCAAAATGAAACTTCGGGATTCTCCCATATCAAATAATACTCTAATAGGAATATTCTAACTATAAGTATACTTTACAAAACATCTGGTCTTCCTTCACCTATAGAAGGAGCTGGCGCATTCTCCCCACCATACATATAAGCTACCTCAGCTTTCTTAATCAATGGCAAATTCCTTGCAAAATGTCCTGACTTATGGCAATTATAACATTCTCCACTGTTGCGAGGCTTCTGGCTAGGGCCGAATTCATTTCTTCTTGGCCTCTTGGGAGCCTGACATTCATTAGACCAATGCCCGAACTGGTGGCAATTAAAGCATTCAACCTTTGCTTGCTTATTCTCCTGGGGCTTAGCTTCTTCGGTGTAACACCCCGAATTTTAGTTAATACTAATATTCACTAATTACAGAATAAATAATCTCAGATATGAGAATTGGGGGAAACGGGCTGCGTCATTGCGTTTGTCTCGGAAAAATACGCGAAATAGAGTCTGAGTTTTCGAGAATCGGAGTCCGTATGGCCCAGTTATGGCCTAATAAATTTTCAGAAAATTCAAAGTTCAAAACAGATTTAAAATTCAGGTTCAAATTTCGAAATTTGGGGCCATTGGGCGCAGGCAGAAAAATTCCCGCCCAGCTAACCAAGTCGACAGCCCTGTCGACTGGGCAGTCGACTTGGCTAGGACCAAGTCGACAGCCCTGTCGACTTGTGTGTCGACAGGGGGTGCTCGGCCAGTTTGGCCTGGTGCACCATTTTAGGGGTTGGCTGTGTTTTGGGGCTGTTTTCTGGAAGCTTCCGAGATCTGATGGTCCTAATCTAATTTAGGGTTAATCTAATGGCCAAAAACACTTACCTAATCCTATAAATAAGACCCTAAGCTAGCCCTAAATGATCATAATCCTATCCTCTAACTAAACTATGCCAAAATTTTCTATGATCATGGCCTCCACTCAAAACCCTAGCCTCCATCCTCTTTCTAAACTATTTCTATGAAGGCTTTCATGTTCAAACAAGCATTTTTAAGTTGTATGAGTGATCATTAGCTTGCATTCATCATCAAGTTGCAAGCTTTATTTTCAAGGCTAGAGTTTTTGGGTGATTTTTGGCAAGGGTTTGCTTATTGGAGTTTAGTGGTGAGTATCTATAGCCTTAATAATCAATTGTTAAATTGATTATGATAGGATATGATAAGATATGGCTATGTTTGTGGATCAATGTGTTTATGCAAGTTTATTATAGTATATGTTGTGTGTTTTGCAAGTTTTATGCTATATGTTATGCAAGTTTAATGCTATGTTTTATGATGCTCATTATGCAAAACACTATGTTGAACATTGATTCATATGTAACATGTTATGCAAGCTATATGTGAGATTATATGCAAGTTCATATGTAACATGTTATGCAAGCTATATGTGAGATTATATGCAAGTTCATATGTAACATGTTATGCAAGCTATATGTGAGATTATATGCAAGTTCATATGTAACATGTTATGCAAGCTATATGTGAGATTATATGCAAGTTCATATGTAACATGTAATGCAAGTTATGTGCATGATTATATGCAAGTTCATATGTAACATGTTATGCAAGTTATGTGTTTGGTTATATGCAAGTTATGTGCATGATTATATGCAAGTTCATATGTAACATGTTATGCAAGTTATGTGTTTGGTTATATGCAAGTTAACATGTGACATGCTATGCAAGTTCACACCTTTGTATGACATAAGAATCATATGCAAGTTACCTCTTTGTGACATATGTGCTTCATGCAAGTTTGGGTTAAATGCTAGTTGGGTTTAATGTACGCTCATATATGCAAGTTGACACCTTTTAAACCCATGATAAAGTTATATGCTATGTTGGTTAAACCCATGGCATTTGTGATGAATCTTCCCTTTATTATGTCATGTTATGAGAACGAATTACGTGGGGAACGATGGGGTTAATATGCATGTTAATAAAATGGTGTGAAATGGGTATGCTTAAGCATAACATAAAGTGAATGGACATAATTGGGAATTTACCTATTAAGTTAGGTATACCCATATTATGGAATTGGGAATTTACCTATTAAGTTAGGTCTACCCATATTATGGAATTGGGAATTTACCTATTGAGTAAGTCTGCCCATATTCTTGAAATTGGTAATTAATTAGGGATAATTAATACAAATTATGGGGGTGATTAATTAGGTGTAATTAATCAACTAAGACACGAGGTTGGACCCTTTTGTAGCATAAGACTGCCCGGAACCGACTGGCAAATCCAACGGCTACAAATGATTGGCCCAATGTGAGAGGTCTTAGTCATAAACTAAATACGTGACAAGTGTAAAGACACGAGGTTAGACTCTGTTATGGTGTGAGGCTACCCGGAACCAACCGGCATATCCAGCTGCCATAAAAGACAGTCTAATGTGAGAGGTCTTTACAAAGGTTACGATCTTAATTAATTAAGAAACACTTAACCAAATTAGCATGTAGTGGGGCATGAGGGGTTAAGTGGGTGCCTTGGGTGGCATGTAGTAACTAGTGGTGGTGCCATGGGTGGCATGAGGAAACTAGTGGGTTGCCTTGGGTGGAATTAGAAAATACGATTAGAATACTTAACCAAAGTGGAACACGTAATTAAACATGATTAAGCGGTTAAGTAAGTGCCTTGGGTGGCATGTGGGAATCAAGTAAGTGCCTTGGGTGGCATGTGGAAATCAGTGGGTGCCTTGAGTGGCAATTAAAATATGATTAAAAGACTTAACCAAAATTTATAACATGTAAGTGGACATGGTTAAAGGGTTAAGTGGGATTCACTAGAAATGTCAAGCTTAGGTGGGTAGCTTGTGGGGTCCCATTTCAACCAATATCCCAAACGTATCTTTGTGGGCTCGACCCAAGTCGAGGACGGGACACGCATATTGGGCTTGACTGTAAGAGGCCAAAACGGGTTAGCGGTGGCAACGCAAGTCCAACGGGTTTCATATGCGTGTGTGGACCCGGGCTGGTAAGTAAGACGTTGTTGCATCGTGTAGGTATAAGCCGTGCACCGTTGATATAATCAGGCTGCCACTTTGGGGAATGATACACCCCACTGTGGGGCCAGCACGGGTATCTACGTTAGGGAGCCGATCGCTTGGGTAGTAGTGGGTACACCTAGTGGAGATAGGGGCAGACGACACCTATGTAGTCAGCTAGGGGTACACGAAACTACTATTAAAAATTACTAAGTACACTTAGTGGGATCAACCTTAAGTAGGAATTACCCTTGGGTGGGTAGAACTGGTGTGGTGCAGTGTAGGAATTACCCTTGGGTGGGTAGATCTGGGTGGTGCAGTGTAGGAATTACCCTTGGGTGGGTAGATCTGGGGTGGTGCAGTGTAGTAATTATCCTTGGGTGGGTAAATGCGTCTTTTCGGTTATCTTAGTACATCCTGTGTTTAGTTGGCTACTTAGTGTAGTCATTATCCCCAGAGGTATCGTACCTTGTTTATATCATACCCTAATTACTTTAATGATTGTATTGTTAAGGTTATAGGACTCGCTCAGACTTATGTCTGACCCCGTTGTTTTTTTATCTTTTTTTTTTCCAACCCTCAGGTTTTCAGAGTGGGCCTAGCACTAGTGGGCTTTGATCAAACTGCTTTATCTATCTTTTGGAGCTTGGACCGTGGATGTAAAGCTCAGTTTATCTTTTCTATTATGGCTATTAAGTTATGTAGTGGGATTATGTACTTTTGTTTTATCAGGATGGATATTATGTACCTTACTCTTGTTTATGGTTTTGGTGTAACCAAACATGTTTTACTTTCCGCTGCAATGAAATGATATTTTAAATTCTCAAGTATTACTTATATCTGTCTTGTTGTAATTTTTCTGTTCTATATTCACTTAAAATACTCCACCGATGTTATGGCATTCCCTTAGTGAGTGACCGTAGCGGGTGTGGGGTGTTACACGTGGTATCAGAGCTTAAGGTTACCAGAACAGATAAAATTTTTAGAAAAACTATTTTCTAAGAATATTTTTGAAAGGAGTATTTTCAAAAACATGTCTTTTAAGAGAAAAGTTTTTGAAAGAAAAGCATAATCCCCGATAGCCATATCTTTATCTTTCGAATTCTCCGTTTTGAATCTCTTCCTCTCTCGTTTTGAGTTTCCCCTCCGCGTATAGATGATCTTTCTAAGATAGATTAGAATGGAAAACCACTTCAAGGGACTTAGACGTTAGTCGGATTAGAAGTTGGTTCAAGAAGGAGGAGGACTGGTAGGTACCTATTGGATAGACGATGGGAGGAAGGCTCAAATAGTTGTTTGGTTAATGAAGGATGAAACCTCATTGGTGGGAGGTTACGAGTGGAGAATGGGAAGAAGAAGGCGAGTAGTTATCCTTTTGGGAGGAATAGGACACCTTATTAGGGTTGTCCAAAGGGGCAAGGGCAAGGTATGGAATCTTCTGGAGGGTAGTTGTATTCCCTCATGGCTAGTGTACCAGATGGGGATAAGACCGTCTAGGTTGGAATTTGGATTTCTTTATTATCCGGTTCGAACTTTATTTGATTCTGACGCATCGAGTTCGTTTATCTCATCGTTGTTAGTTGAGTCACTGCACTTAGACACCAGTTTAGTAGATGATCCCTTAGTTGTTTCAAACCCAATTGGGGGCTCCATGATGTGTTTAGGTTTGAAAGTTTCTATACTTAGCGTTGAGTTTAGATGTGATGCTTTTTGGGCTTCACTGGCTATGGGTTAGTTTTGGGCATGGACTGGTTATCCAGTAGTGGTGTCGTTCTTGATTTTGAAGGGAGAGTTGTTAGGCTTATGACCCGCTTGGGTAACACTCTCGAGATCTCTTGTACTCCCATGGAATCTGTTATACTAAGTTATCTAGAATCGCTTGACACGTCGATCGAGAGTTTGCGATCTGTTAGAGTGGTCCGGGAATACTCGGATGTGTTTGAGGAGGTGAAGGGCTTACCTCCGGAGCGGGAGATTGACTTCCGAATATATCTGGTAGACAATGCCAAACCAGTATCTTGGCCAGTGTGCCACATGGCTCCTCATGAGAGGAGGGAACTCCATAAGCAAGTAGGCGATTTGCTTGAGAAGGGGTTTAGAAGACGAAGTATATCGGAGTGGGGTGCTCCAGTAGTTTTTGCTATGAAGGCGGATGGGTCCCTCAGACTTTGTGTAGATTATAGGGAGTTTAACAAGATAACAAAGAAGAATAGACACCCATTGCCGAGGATTGATGATCTCTTTGATCAGTTGGTTGGCGCCTCAGTGTTTTCGTAGTAGGACTTAGCCACGGGGTTTCATCAGTTGAGAGTGGCTGAGGATAGTATAGAGAAGACTACCCTTAGGACTCCAGATGGTTTTTATGAGTGGCTGGTGATGCCATTTGGTTTGACGAACGCCCCCGCATACTTTGTTGATTTGATGAGAAGGGTGTTCAGGGAGTACCTAAATAAGTTTGTGATGGTCTTTGTAAATGACATCTTGGTCTTTTCTAGGAGTGAAATAAGTTTTCGTGTGTGCTTAATAGGTTGAGCAAAGCCAGTTATGGGAAAAACGGTGGTTTTGGAGCGAGACTGGCAAGGACATCCAAAGTTGGTCAAAGGCTTAATTGTTTAGCCATTTTTACTAGTATCATCTCACGTAGGTCGTCTGAACTCGAAGGAGATATCCCTTGGGTGTTTGTCTGATATTGGTTTAGGCCTTTGGGGCTTGCACTTGGGGGATGTCAAGTTCGACTAGGATGGTCTGTGTGAGAGATGGACAGTTGTGATGATTTTGGATGGGGTAATATCCTGGTTTCCTCTAAAAGTGGAGAAGAGCATGCCCTACATCTTAGGGAAGTGTTGGAGACTCTTCGAGCGCATAGTCTTAGGACAGCAAAAGTGGATGGGATTCTTAGCATCCTATGAGTTTGAGATAGCGTATACCTATGGCAAGGGTAACGTGGTAGCGGACGCCTTAAGTAGAAAAAGGTTGTCCTTGAGTTCATTGTTCGTTGAACGACGGAGCTTAGAGTTTATTTCTATGTTTGACTTTAGACCTTCCGTTGACTTTGTACCCGGTTTGCTAGCCTCCTTGGAGGTTAGGCCTACTCTTTTGGGGCGGATTGGCGGAGCACAGCGAGACGACCCACAGTTGGTTGAGTTAGTAGAGAAGCTCATGAGGAGGTGGAGTCGTCCAGCCATTTGAGTAGGTACACCCTAGATGATAAGGGGTGGTTGCGTAGAGACGGTAGACTTTGTGTACCGCAAGACGAGGGTTTGAAGAAGGCTATTTTAGATGACGCACATCGTTCAAAGATGACTATTCATCCCGGTGGGGACAAGATGTACCAAGACATGAAGCGAGTTTTCTTTTGGGCCGGTATGAAGGAAGACGTGGCCAAGTATGTCGCTAGATGCTTGGTGTGCCAACAAGTGAAAGCGGAGCAAAAGAAACCCGGTGGGTTCCTTCACCCATTGGAAGTTCCGCTATGGAAGTGGGATAGTGTCTCGATGGATTTTGTCGATGGATTACCGAGATCGAGGAAAGGTAATACGGGAATTTGGGTTGTGGTAGACAGACTTACTAAGAGCGCCCATTTCATACCCGTGAAGAGTAAGAGGACTGCTCCATGGCTAGCTTCAGTTTACATTCGAGAGATTGTTAGATTGCATGGTGTACCTTCCAGTATAGTGAGGGATCGAGATCCTATCTTCACTAGCGAGTTTTGGAAGAGTTTGCAAGAGGCGGTAGGGACTCAGTTGTGTTTGAGTACCGCATATCATCCTCAGACAGACGGCCAGACCGAGAGGGTGAATCGTATTTTAGAAGACCTTTTGAGGCTATGTATCTTGGATTTTGGAGGTACATGGGAAGAGCATCTTCCATTGGTGGAGTTCGCATATAATAACAGCTTTCAGTCTAGTATTGGCATGGCTCCTTTCGAAGCTCTCTATGGAAGGCCTTGTCGATCACCAACATGTTGGTGGGAATCTACGGATAAGATTTTAGTTGGGCCCGATATGGTTAGAGAGACTTCGGAAAATATTGATTTGATTAGAAGAAGGATGAAAGCGGCGCAAGACAGACAGAAATCTTATGCGGACAAGAGGAGGACGGATCTTGAGTTTGATGTTGGGGACATGGTCTTTATCAAGGTATCTCCGTTACGGAATGTGGTTCGCTTTGGATCTGTTGGAAAGTTAGCACCAAGGTTTGTTGGACCGTTTCCTATTAAGGAAAGGATTGGACAGATGGCATATAGAGTGGAGTTGCCCGACAGGCTTAGTGGTGTACATGATGTATTCCATGTGTCACATTTGAGTAAGTGCCTACATGAGACCGCTGAGGTGGTAGAGCCGGGCTTGCTTAAAGAAGTAGAGATAGAGCGTGATGAGACGATTCGACGAGCTCCTACTCGCATCCTTGGTCAGAGACTAGGAAGTTGAGGAATCGAGAGGTTCAACTAGTCAAAGTGCAATGGGGAGAAGATGAGAGCAACACTACTTTAGAGACGGAAGAGAAGATGCGTTCATTATACCCATTCCTTTTTAGGATATGCCTTTTAATTTCTCCTTTATCGTTTGACTAGTACTTATCTTATCTGTAGTATGTCCTCTCGTTAGTACCTTTGACCTTTAGATAGGGTAAACCTATGGTTGAAACATGTGTTTGAGACATGTTATGATTGATGGATGCATGTGGATGCAAGTGTTTGCTAGTGGTTGCTCGTGGATGCATATACACACACTCTAGACACTAGATCGGCTCAGTCACTTCATATTGCATATTGCATATAATTGGGTGTGTAGGTAGCTATATTTATGGATGTATAATGGTTGTGTTATCATATGGATGATGCATTTTGGTGAATGATTGTGCACTCATGTAGATATAGTATGTGTCGATAGGGTTCTCTCGCATACATATTGGATGCATGGCACTATCATGGTTTGCATATGTTCATACATTAGATAGGGAACATATACACACTTTTTGCATATGCTCATACATCATTAGATATTGTTTTAAGGACAATGGATGCCCATGTTTGATGGATTGAGTAGATGGATGTTTGGATGGTAGGATATGCATTCTCCTTAGCTTAGAGATTTCGGGGACGAAATCCTTTAAGGAGGGGAGAATGTAACACCCCGAATTTTAGTTAATACTAATATTCACTAATTACAGAATAAATAATCTCAGATTTGAGAATTGGGGGAAACGGGCTGCGTCATTGCATTTGTCTCGGAAAAATACGCGAAATAGAGTCCGAGTTTTCGAGAATCGGAGTCCGTATGGCCCAGGTATGGCCTAATGAAGTTTTCAGAAAATTCAAAGTTCAAAACAGATTTAAAATTCAGGTTCAAATTTCGAAATTTGGGGCCATTGGGCGCAGGCGGAAAAATTCCCGCCTAGTTAACCAAGTCGACAGCCCTGTCAACTGGGCAGTCGACTTGGCTAGGACCAAGTCGACAGCCCTGTCGACTTGTGTGTCGACAGGGGGTGCTCGGCCAGTTTAGCCTGGTGCACCATTTTAGGGTTTGGCTGTGTTTTGGGGCTGTTTTCTGGAAGCTTCCGAGATCTGATGGTCCTAATCTAATTTAGGGTTAATCTAATGGCCAAAAACACTTACCTAATCCTATAAATAAGACCCTAAGCTAGCCCTAAATGATCATAATCCTATCCTCTAACTAAACTATGCCAAAATTTTCTATGATCATGGCCTCCACTCAAAACCCTAGCCTCCATCCTCTTTCTAAACTATTTCTATGAAGGCTTTCATGTTCATACAAGCATTTTTAAGTTGTATGAGTGATCATTAGCTTGCATTCATCATCAAGTTGCAAGCTTTATTTTCAAGGCTAGAGTTTTTGGGTGATTTTTGGCAAGGGTTTGCTTATTGGAGTTTAGTGGTGAGTTTCTATAGCCTTAATAATCAATTGTTAAATTGATTATGATATGATATGATATGGCTATGTTTGTGGATCAATGTGTTTATGCAAGTTTAGTATAGTATATGTTGTGTGTTTTGCAAGTTTTATGCTATATGTTATGCAAGTTTAATGCTATGTTTTATGATGCTCATTATGCAAAACACTATGTTGAACATTGATTCATATGTAACATGTTATGCAAGCTATATGTGAGATTATATGCAAGTTCATATGTAACATGTTATGCAAGCTATATGTGAGATTATATGCAAGTTCATATGTAACATGTTATGCAAGCTATATGTGAGATTATATGCAAGTTCATATGTAACATGTAATGCAAGTTATGTGCATGATTATATGCAAGTTCATATGTAACATGTTATGCAAGTTATGTGTTTGGTTATATGCAATTTATGTGCATGATTATACGAAAGTTCATATGTAACATGTTATGCAAGTTATGTGTTTGGTTATATGCAAGTTAACATGTGACATGCTATGCAAGTTCACACCTTTGTATGACATAAGAATCATATGCAAGTTACCCCTTTGTGACATATGTGCTTCATGCAAGTTTGGGTTAAATGCTAGTTGGGTTTAATGTACGCTCATATATGCAAGTTGACACCTTTTAAACCCATGATAAAGTTATATGCTATGTTGGTTAAACCCATGGCATTTGTGATGAATCTTCCCTTTATTATGTCATGTTATGAGAACGAATTACGTGGGGAACGATGGGGTTAATATGCATGTTAATAAAATGGTGTGAAATGGGTATGCTTAAGCATAACATAAAGTGAATGGACATAATTGGGAATTTACCTATTAAGTTAGGTCTACCCATATTATGGAATTGGGAATTTACCTATTAAGTTAGGTCTACCCATATTATGGAATTGGGAATTTACCTATTGAGTTAGGTATACCCATATTCTTGAAATTGGTAATTAATTAGGGATAATTAATACAAATTATGGGGGTGATTAATTAGGTGTAATTAATCAACTAAGACACGAGGTTGGACCCTTTTGTAGCATAAGACTGCCCGGAACCGACCAGCAAATCCAGCGGCTACAAATGATTGGCCCAATGTGAGAGGTCTTAGTCATAAACTAAATACGTGACAAGTGTAAAGACACGAGGTTAGACTCTGTTATGGTGTGAGGCTGCCCGGAACCAACCGGCATATCCAGCTGCCATAAAAGACAGTCTAATGTGAGAGGTCTTTACAAAGGTTATGATCTTAATTAATTAAGAAACACTTAACCAAATTAGCATGTAGTGGGGCATGAGGGGTTAAGTGGGTGCCTTGGGTGGCATGTAGTAACTAGTGGTGGTGCCTTGGGTGGCATGAGGAAACTAGTGGGTTGCCTTGGGTGGCAATAGAAAATACGATTAGAATACTTAACCAAAGTGGAACATGTAATTAAACATGATTAAAGGGTTAAGTAAGTGCCTTGGGTGGCATGTGGGAATCAAGTAAGTGCCTTGGGTGGCATGTGGAAATCTAGTGGGTGCCTTGAGTGGCAATTAAAATATGATTAAAAGACTTAACCAAAATTTATAACATGTAAGTGGACATGGTTAAAGGGTTAAGTGGGATTCACTAGAAATGTCAAGCTTAGGTGGGTAGCTTGTGGGGGCCCATTTCAACCAATATCCCAAACGTATCTTTGTGGGCTCGACCCAAGTCGAGGACGGGACACGCATATTGGGCTTGACTGCCAAACGGGTTAGCGGTGGCAACGCAAGTCCAACGGGTTTCAAATGCGTGTGTGGACCCGGGCTGGTAAGTAAGACGTTGTTGCATCGTGTAGGTATAAGCCGTGCACCGTTGATATAATCAGGTTGCCTCTTTGGGGAATGATACACCCCACTGTGGGACCAGCACGGGTATCTACGTTAGGGAGCCGATCGCTTGGGGAGTAGTGGGTACACCTAGTGGAGATAGGGGCAGACGGCACCTATGTAGTCAGCTAGGGGTACACGAAACTACTATTAAAAATTACTAAGTACACTTAGTGGGATCAACCTTAAGTAAGAATTACCCTTGGGTGGGTAGAACTGGTGTGGTGCAGTGTAGGAATTACCCTTGGGTGGGTAGATCTGGGGTGGTGCAGTGTAGGAATTACCCTTGGGTGGGTAGATCTGGGGTGGTGCAGTGTAGTAATTATCCTTGGGTGGGTAAATGCGTCTTTTCGGTTATCTTAGTACATCCTGTGTTTAGTTGGCTACTTAGTGTAGTCATTATCCCCAGAGGTACCATACCTTGTTTATATCATACCCTAATTACTTTAATGATTGTATTGTTAAGGTTATAGGACTCGCTCAGACTTATGTCTGACCCCGTTGTTTTTTATCTTTTTTTCCCAACCCTCAGGTTTTCAGAGTGGGCCTAGCACTAGTGGGCTTTGATCAAACTGCTTTATCTATCTTTTGGAGCTTGGACCGTGGATGTAAAGCTCAGTTTATCTTTTCTATTATGGCTATTAAGTTATGTAGTGGGATTATGTACTTTTGTTTTATCAGGATGGATATTATGTACTTGACTCTTGTTTATGGTTTTGGTGTAACCAAACATGTTTTACTTTCCGCTGCAATGAAATGATGTTTTAAATTCTCAAGTATTACTTATATCTGTCTTGTTGTAATTTTTCTGTTCTATATTCACTTAAAATACTCCACCGATGTTATGGCATTCCCTTAGTGAGTGACCGTAGCGGGTGTGTGGTGTTACATTCAGTCTTGTTTGTCTCAGACTTATTGTCGAGAAGCTTTCTTTTGTTACTAGCCTGGCTTCTCTCCCTATCCTCTTGAGAATTCCTCTTATCGATATTCTCATATCTGCAAGCCATCTCGATGACCTTAGCAAATGGAAGCTCTGTATGGGCTGTCACTCTGTTGCGGTACCTCCTTAAAGACCCCCAATGAACCTTTTATTATTCTTAACTGAGTTCTAAATTAGTTCCGGTCCGAAACGAGAGAGTTCATCGAACTTGTTGACATACTCATAAATGGTTCTATCACCTTGTTAGAGATTTGCAAAATCACCATGTAAGCGCTCAACTTCCTGTTGCGGAACAAACTTTTCTTCAAAAACTTCCTTAAACCTTCCCTACATCAACTCCTCGATTACCCACTGTCACTGCTTCCCACCAAATTTGGTCCTCGTCTTTTAGTAACCAAGATGCTAAGAGTCTCTTTCTGTTATCCGCCAATTCTAGGCCTTCGAAGTTCCATTAGCAAGACCTTATCCAAGCTTGAGCTTGAACTACAGTTCTGATGCCTGTGAATGGCACTCCGCCCAAGTTCTTATATTTCTTAGCGATAGCATCTAGATCAAATTGTTGTTGTGGCAGTTATAGCAATACGAGCTCATTGTTAACCGCCGATCCTACTTCATCGAGGTTGGGATGATTATTAACAACGGGGATTTCACCCCTTCCTCGGCCTCTTCCTCGTCCACTCGTTTTCTTTTATTTCTGCGAATAGCAAGAAAAGAGTAAGGCCAATAGAAAAGATATCTTAAGGATAATAAAAGCATACAAACATATGCATAAATAATGATGTAATGATCAAACTATATGCTATTCTGATGTACTCATTCCAGAATATTGTTAATTCTATCTCTAATAAGTTACTCATCTTAGAATACTACTGATTCTATTTCTAACGAGTCGTTTAATACGTTATATTACAGTACTAAGGTTAACCAAAGCTCTGATACCACCCTGACATAACCCAAACCCCCGCTCCGCGGTGGCAAGATCTGTCTTTGGAATATGACACATTAATCACATTAGCAAATCATAGAATATAGCATAATACAAGAAACCAGAGAATAATTTACATCATAACAGCGGAATCATAAGCATCATCATCGGAGTTACATAGATACAAGATCTGCCTTAGTACACAACATAATTTCACCAAATAGATAATAAGCCTGCAGCAGAATCAAATACAAACATATATAAGATAATGTTTAAGAGTTCAAAAGGAATGATAAAAAGATAAGTCTTCATCTTCAGCCAAAATCACCTAATGCTACGGTGCATATCCAAAAGAAAGCGAATCACCCGTTCACTTTGTTTCCCGTGTAAAAATATCGGCACCTGAGTTTGCAAGGGAAAAACAAACTAAGAGTCGGTCGTGGGATTGGTATGAAAAATCCTACAATTACTTAACTTATTTAAGAATAAGGCAAATCACAGGACCATGCCGTATAATGCAGAATGGGTTTACTCCATTGGATTACAGGTGCGTAAAATAAAGTAAATCAATAAACAATGCAATGTTTTTTAGAAAAATGAAGCCGTTATAAGACTCATGTCCTATCACACAATGCAATGCAAGCCAGAGGATAGAGTTTTACCTTATAATGGCCAAATATGTTTGATACACAAAATACAAAAATCAATTGGTATTATTAGTAGCGTCTAGATGTTTTACAAAAAAATTCAACATAAATGTATCAATCATAAATGACATAGGTACTATATATTATGTTGTCATATAGGTTTACAACAAAAACCATATGATGTCGTTCTGGAAATTGGATTTTCGTCATGAGTTAAGGCAATTGATGTTTCCTTATCAATTTCAAATCACCACTACCAAGATGTCCAGGATCGCACCTATCGGCAACCCTTGGATCTTGCAGGGTCGGTCCATACCTATCGTCTGTGAATTAGATATTCCTGAACAATACGTTTCGTAGTCCTATCAGACCTGTCGCCTAGTAAGCATGTCGACCAATCACATTCGAGGCGCCTCACAATCTGTCATCCACATAAGTAAAAATGTCTGGGCTCCATACCATGACATCACTCATAGCTAGTGTAACACCCCACGCCCGCTATGGTCACTCTCTAAGGGAATGCCATAGCATCGGTGGAGTATTTTAGTGAATATAGAACAGAAAAATTACAACAAGACAGATATAAATAGTACTTGAAATTTAAAACATCATCTCATAACAGCGGAAATAAACATGTCTGGTTACATCATAAAACCACAATAAAAGTCAAGTACAATATCCATCAAAATAAAGAAGTACATAATCCCACTCTCTCATACAATAGCCAGGACAAAAGAAAAGATAACTGGGTAACTGGAGCTTTACATCTATCCGAGCTCCTAAAGACTGGAACAGCAATCCGATCAAGCTCCACTACTGCTAGGATCCACCGTAGGACCTGAGGGTTGGAAAAAGGATAAAAACAACGGGGTCAGACATAAGTCTGAGCGAGTCCTATAACTTTAACAATACAATCATTAAAGTAACCAGAGAAGACATAAACTTGACATACGGTAATGTCTGGGGATGAATGGCTACACTAAGCAGCATGGTAGACTTAGGATAAACCAAGATAACTGTAAAGACGTATCTACCCACCCAAGGATAATTACTAACTGCACCACACTAGTCATTCCTACTCAAAGTTTGATCCCACCCAAGGACTTAAAAGAAAGATATAACTAGTAGTTTCATGTACCCCTAGCTGACCACATAGGTGCCGTCTGCCCCTATCTCCACTAGGTGTACCCCACTACTCCCCAAGCGATCGGCTCCCTACCGTAGATACCCGTGCTGGTCCCACAGTGGGGTGTATCACTCCCCTAAAGTGGCCACCTGATAATATCAACGGTGCACGGCTTTATATCTACACGATGCAACAACGGCTTATCTACCAGCCCGGGCCCACACACGCATATGAAACCCGTTGGACTTGCGTTGCCACCGCTAACCCGTTTTGGCCTCTTATAATCAAGCCCAGTACGCGTGTCCCGTCCTCGACATGGGTCGAGCCCACAAAGATACAAATGGGTTACTGGTTGAAATGGGCCCCCACAAGCTACCCACCTAAGCTTGTCACTTATCTAGTGTATCCCACTTAACCCTTTAATCATGTTTAATTACATGTTTCCACTTGGTTAAGTATTCTAATCGTATTCTCTATTGCCACCCAAGGCAACCCACTAGGTTTCCACATGCCACCCAAGGCACCCACTTAACCCCTCATGTCCCTCTACATGCTAATATGGTTAAGTGTTTCTTAATTAATTAATTAAGATCATGACCTCATAAAGACCTCTCACATTAGACCGTCTTTTATGACTGCTGGATATGCCGGTTGGTTCCGGACAGACTTCTGTCATCAAAAGGGTCTAACCTCGTGTCTTTACTTTAATCATGTATTTAATTTATGACTAAGACCTCTCACATTGGGCCAATCATTTGTAGCCGCTGGATGGCCGGTCGGTTCCGGGCAGACTTCTGCTACAAAAGGGTCCAACCTCGTGTCTTAGTTGATTAATTACACCTAATTAATCACCCCCATATTAATTATCCCTAATTAGTATCAAGTTTTTCATAACATGGGTAGACCTAACTCAATAGGTAAATTCCCATGGGGTAGACCTAACTCAATAGGTAAATTCCCACTTATGTTAATTTATTTTTATGGTATGCTTAATCATACCCAATCATACTTTTATTAACATATTTATTAACCCCATCGTTCCCCACGTAAATCATTCTCATTTCATAACATAATAAAGGGAAGATCCATCACAAATATCATGGGTTTAACCACATCTTAGCATATAACTTTATCATGGGTTAAGAGGATGTCAACTTGCATTTATGAGCATATATTAACCCAACTACATTTAACCCAAACTTGCATATTATCATATATATGATTTGCATAACATGTTGCATATGAGCTTGCATATTATCATACACATATCTTGCATAACATGTTGAACTTGCATATAAGCATTCTCATAACTTGCATAACATGTTAAACATGCATTTAAGCATACACATAACTTGCATAAGCATTCACATACTTGCATAAGCATTCATATACTTGCATAAGCATTCACATACTTGCATAAGCATTCATATACTTGCATAAGCATTCACATACTTGCATAAGCATGCATAACTTGCATATCATGTTAAACTTGCATCTAAGCATATACATAACTTGCATACACATTCACATACTTACATAAGCATGCATAACTTGCATATCATGTTAAACATGCATTTAAGCATATACATAACTTGCATAAACCCACTTATTAAATATGCATAAACCCACTTATTAAACATGCATAAACCAACTTATTAAACATGCATAAACCCACTTGTTAAACATGCATAAACATAGGAAAACATAGAGTAGCATATCATTACAAATGATTCAAACTCACTAATCCGCATTTAAGACCATAAGTCTCATTACACCCAATCTACTTACTTTAGCAATTGATGTTAAAGTGATAGAAACTCACCAAAACCAAGATTAGCAAACTTATGAAGTAGAACTAGTTGCTAAATATGAAGAAGATGATGATTAGAGGTTGATTAGAGAGTGATTAGCTTGCAACTTCCTACATAAATTAGTGGAGGCTCTCTCAAGTTTGATTTTGGCGGCATGAGGCCATCATTACTATTTTTAGTATGGATTAGGGTAGGTTTAGGGTGTATTTATAGATTAGGAGAGTGTTTTAGGCCCTTAGATTAACCCTAGATTAGATTAGGTCCGTTAGATTTAGGAAATCTCTAGAACCCAGCCCAAGACTCAACCAAAAACCAGATCTGGTGCACCCAGATCAACAGGGCCGACACCCTGTGTCGACACCCCTGTCGACAGGGCTGTCGACACCCCTGGGCCTGTCGACACCCCTGTCGACATGGGGCTAGGCGAGAACTTTCCCGCCACCTCCGCTTTTGGCTCCAATTATGTTTTAAAACTGAATTTTAAATCTGTTTTTTAACTTTGAATTTTCTGAAAACTTCTTTGGGCCATAACCGGGCCATACGGACTCCGATTCTCGAAAACTCGGACTCTATTTCGCGTATTTTTCCGAGACGAACGCAATGACGCAGCCCGTTACCCCCAATTCCCACATCTAAGATTATTTATCCTGTAATTAGTGAATTTTAGTATTAACTAAAAATTCGGGGTGTTACATTCTCCCCTCCTTAAAGGATTTCGTCCCCGAAATCTCTAAGCTAAGGAGAATGTATATCCTACCATCCAAACAACCATCTACTCAAACCATCAACCACGGGCATCCATTGTCCTTAAACAGTTTCTAATGATGTATGAGCATATGCAAAAAGTGTGTGTATATGTTCCCTATCTAATATATGAACATATGCAAACCATGATAGTGCCATGCATCCATTATGTATGCGAGAGAACCCTATCGACACATACAATATCTACATGAGTGCACAATCATTCACCAAAAATGCATCATCCATATGATAACACAATCATTATACATCCATAAATATAGCTTCCTACACACAATTTTATGCAATATGCAATATGAAGTGATTGAGCCGATTTAGTGCCTAGAGTGTGTATATATGCATCCACGAGCAACCACTAGCAACCACTTGCATCCACTTGCACCATCAATCATAACATGTCTCAAACACATGTTTCAACCATAGGTTTACCCTATCTAAAGGTCAATCAGTACTAACGAGAGGATATACTAATGATAAGATAAGTACTAGACAAGCGATAAAGGAGAAGTTAAAAGACATACCCTCAAAAAGAAATGGGTACAATGAACGCATCTTCGCTTCCGTCTCCCAAGTTGCGTTGCTCTCATCTTCTCCCCATTGCACTTTGACTAGTTGAACCTCTATGTTTCTCAACTTTCTAGTCTCTGACCTAAGGATGCGGGTAGGAGCTCGTCGAATAGTCGCATTACGCTCTACTTCCACTTCTTTAAGCAAGCTCGGCTCTACCACCTCTGCGGTCTCATGTAAGCACTTTCTCAAATGGGACACATGGAATACATCATGTACACCACTAAGTCTGTCAGGCAACTCCACTCTATATGCCATCCGTCCAATTCTTTCCTTAATGGGAAATGGCCCTACGAACCTTGGTGCTAACTTCCCAACAGATCCAAAGCGAACCACATTTCGCAATGGAGACACTTTGACAAAGACCATGTCCCCAACTTCAAACTCAAGATCCGTCCTTCTCTTGTCCGCATAATATTTTTGCCTATCCTGCGCTGCTTTCATCCTTCTTCGAATCAAGTCAATCTTCTCCGAAGTCTCCCTAACCATATCAGGCCCAAGCAAGATCTTGTCCGTAGACTCCCACCAACATGTAGGTGATCGACAAGGCCTTCCATAGAGAGCTTCGAAAGGAGCCATACCAATACTGGACTGAAAGCTGTTATTATATGCGAACTCCACCAATGGAAGATGCTCTTCCCATGTACCTCCAAAATCTAAGATACAAAGCCTCAAAAGGTCTTCTAGAACACGATTCACCCTCTCAGTCTGGCCGTCCGTCTGAGGATGATATGCGGTGCTCAGACACAATTGAGTCCCCACTGCTTCTTACAAACTTCTCCAGAACTCGCTAGTGAAGATAGGATCTCGATCACTCACTATGCTAGAGGGTACCCCATGCAATCGAACTATCTCTCGAAGATATACTGAAGCTAGCCATGGAGCAGTCCTCTTGCTCTTCACAGGTATGAAATGGGCGCTTTTAGTAAGTCTGTCTACCACAACCCAAATTCCTGTATTACCCTTTTTCGACCTGGGTAACCCGTCAATAAAATCCATCGAGACGCTATCCCACTTCCATTGCGGAACTTCCAATGGGTGAAGCAACCCACCTGGTTTCTTTTGCTCCGCCTTCACCTGTTGGCATACCAAGCATCGAGCGACATACTCGGCCACATCTTTCTTCATACCGGCCCAGAAGAAAACCCTCTTCATGTCTTGGTACATCTTGTCCCCACCGGGATGAATAGTCATCCTAGAACGGTGTGCATCATCAAGAATAACCTTCCTCAAACCCTCGTCTTGCGGTACACAAAGTCTACCGTCTCTACGCAAGCACCCCCTATCGTCTAGGGTGTACCTACTCAAATGGCTGGACGACTCCCCCCTTATGAGCTTCTCCACTAACTCAACCAACTGTGGGTCGTCCCTCTGTGCTTCCCCAATCCGCCCCAAAAGAGTAGGTCTGACTTCCGAGGATGCTAAAAAACCGGGTACATAATCAATGGAAGGTATGAAATCAAACATCGAGATAAATTCCAAGCTTCGTTGTTCCACGAACAATGGACTCAAGGACAGCCTCTTTCTGCTCAAGGCGTCCGCCACCACGTTACCCTTGCCAGGGGTATACGCTATCTCGAAATCATAGGATGCTAAGAACTCCATCCACCTTTGCTGTCTCAAATTCAAATCCTTCTGAGAAAACAAGTACTTCAATGATTTGTGGTCAGTGAACAATTCGAATCTCTCCCCAAGAAGATAATGGCGCCAAATCTTAAGCGCAAAAACAATAGCGGCCAACTCTAAATCATGGGTAGGGTAATTTTTCTCATGCACTCTCAACTGCCTTCCACCATAGGCTATCACCCTTCCCTCTTGCATTAAGACTGCGCCTAGTCCTGTCCCACAAGCATCGGTATAGACAACAAATGGCTTGCTCCCATCTGGCAACACTAAAACTGGAGCAGTGGTTAAAGCTCTCTTTAACCGTCGGAACGCATCATCACAATCTACGTCCCATGTGAAAACAAGATTCTTCTTCGTCAAGCGGGTTAATGGGGCTGATATCTTCGCGAAGTCTTTAATAAACTTCCTATAATAACCCGCCAACCCCAAGAAACTTCTTACTTCGGTAGCATTCTTTGGAACCTTCCAATCCTGAATTGATACTACCTTCGCGGGATCCACAGCTATCCCTTCCTTGGAGACCACGTGCCCCAAGAACCGCACTTCCTTCCTCCAGAAGTGACATTTAGAGAATTTAGCCTTAAGGCTATGTGCTCGAAGAGTCTTCAATACCTCCCCAAGATGTAGGGCATGCTCTTCCTCACTCTTAGAAAATACTAAGATATCATCCACAAAGACCACCACGAATTTATTAAGGAACTCCCTGAACACCCTACTCATCAAATCAACAAAGTATGCAGGGGCGTTCGTCAACCCAAATGGCATCACCAGCCACTCATAGAAACCATCCGGAGTTCTAAAGGCAGTCTTGTCTATGCTATCCTCAGCCACCCTCAACTGATGAAACCCCGTGGCTAAGTCCAACCGAGAAAATACTGAAGCGCCAACCAACTGATCGAAAAGATCATCAATCCTCGGCAATGGGTGTCTATTCTTCTTTGTGAGCTTGTTGAGTTCTCTATAATCTACACAAAGTCTGAGGGACCCATCCGCCTTTGTAGCAAATACTACTGGAGCACCCCACTCCGATATACTCCTTCTTATGAACCCCTTCTCAAGCAACTCCCCTACTTGCTTATGGAGTTCCCTCCTCTCACGAGGAGCCATGTGGCGCACTGGTAAAGATACAGGTTTAGCATTATTCACCAGATATATTCGGAAGTCAATCTCCCGCTTCGGAGGTAAGCCCTTCACCTCCTCAAACACATCCGGATATTCCCGGACCACTTTAACAGATTGCAAACTCTCGACCGAAGCGTCAAGCGATTCAAGGTAACTTAGCATAACAAAGTCCATGGGATTACAAGAAATCTCGAGAGTGTTACCCAAGCGGGTCATGAGCCTAACAACTCTCCTTTCGCAATCAAGAACGACACCATTACTGGATAACCAGTCCATGCCCAAAATCAACCCATAGCCCGTGAAGCCCAACACAAAAGCATCACATCTAAACTCAATGCTAAGTATAGAAATCTTCAAACCCAAACATATCATGGACAAATAAGTGGAGCCCCCAATTGGGTTTGAAACAACCAAGGGATCATCTACCAGACTGGTGTCTAAGTGCAGTGACTCAACTAATGATGATGAGATAAACGAATGCGATGCGCCTGAATCAAACAATGTACGGACAGGATGATCAAATAGAAAAACCAGACTTTCAACGGAAATAGTTCTACCTCTCTCCTGAATTGGTGGAACCGCGAGAGCCTGTACTTGCCCCCTAGCCTGACCCGGTGCCATAAGAGCTTGCACCTGTCCTCCTGAGGTAGATCCCGTCCTTTGCCCTTTCTTAGGACAGTCTTTCACTAGATGCCCTGCTTCGCCACAGTGGAAGCAGCCAGTCTTCTTCTTCTTGCGACAATCCTTGCTTAGGTGGCCAGGTGTCCCACAATTGAAACACTTCTTCTTCTTTCCCTTGCCACCATTGCCTTTCCCACCTTTGTTTTGATGTTGTTGCTGAGGTCTCTTTTGATCTCCCTTCTTCTCGGGTGCCTTATTAGCATTGGGACCCTTCTCTTCTTCATGCATGAGTGCCATGTCAACTAGCTTCTCAAAGGTGGCCCCCATAGGGATATGAGTCATAGCTAACCCATGCATTGGTTCACTCAAGCCTTTCACGAACCTCAAAGCCTTCTTTTCCGGTGTATTCACCATGTCTAGGCCAAACCTTGCCAATTGATTAAACTTGTTGACATATTCCTTCACCGAGAGATTTCCTTGCTTCAGAGTCAAGAATCTTTCCATATACAAGTTTTCCTCCACCCTTGAGAGAAACTTTGCCACAAATCTTTGCCTAAAATCCGCCCAAGAGTCAATGGGGCGTTCTCCATTAGTGACCTCCCACCAGAATGAGGCCTCCCCTTTCATTAACCAAGCAGCTAACTTGACTTTCTTTCCTTCTTCCATCTCAAAGATATCTATCAATTCTTCCACCTCTTTAAGCCAATCTCTAGCCTCCACAAATGTTTCCGATCCTTGAAAAGGTTTCCCTCCCATAGCTTTAAATTCCTTGCAAGTCTTAGCAAAAGTATCCGTGTGAGGAGGAGGGGGAGGAGGAAGATCGGGTGCTACGGTTGGTGGAGGAATATTTGCTGGACCCGCAGTGGTGGCCCTAGCCTCCATCAATCTCCTATACCATACTGGTACCGTCACACCCTCCGGAAAGTTAAGATCCTCAGCCATGCTGAAACGAAAAAGGAAAGATTCAAAACGGAGAATTCGAAGGATAAAGATATGGCTATTGGGGATTATGCTTTTCTTTCAAAAACTTTTCTCTTAAAAGACATGTTTTTGAAAATATTTTTTCCAAAAATGTTTTTAGAAAAATAGTTTTCTAAAAATTTTATCTGTTCCGGTAACCTTTGCTCTGATACCACGTGTAACACCCCACGCCCGCTATGGTCACTCTCTAAGGGAATGCCGTAGCATCGGTGGAGTATTTTAGTGAATATAGAAAAGAAAAATTACAACAAGACAGATATAAATAGTACTTGAAATTTAAAACATCATCTCATAACAGCGGAAATAAACATGTCTGGTTACATCATAAAACCACAATAAAAGTCAAGTACAATATTGATCAAAATAAAGAAGTACATAATCCCACTCTCTCATACAATAGCCAGGACAAAAGAAAAGATAACTGGGTAACTGGAGCTTTACATCTATCCGAGCTCCTAAAGACTGGAACAGCAATCCGATCAAGCTCCACTACTGCTAGGATCCACCGTAGGACCTGAGGGTTGGAAAAAGGATAAAAACAACGGGGTCAGACATAAGTCTGAGCGAGTCCTATAACTTTAACAATACAATCATTAAAGTAACCAGAGAAGACATAAACTTGACATACGGTAATGTCTGGGGATGAATGGCTACACTAAGCAGCTTGGTAGACTTAGGATAAACCAAGATAACTGTAAAGACGTATCTACCCACCCAAGGATAATTACTAACTGCACCACACCAGTCATTCCTACTCAAAGTTTGATCCCACCCAAGGACTTAAAAGAAAGATATAACTAGTAGTTTCATGTACCCCTAGCTGACCACATAGGTGCCGTCTGCCCCTATCTCCACTAGGTGTACCCCACTACTCCCCAAGCGATCGGCTCCCTACCGTAGATACCCGTGCTGGTCCCACAGTGGGGTGTATCACTCCCCTAAAGTGGCCACCTGATAATATCAACGGTGCACGGCTTTATATCTACACGATGCAACAACGGCTTATCTACCAGCCCGGGCCCACACACGCATATGAAACCCGTTGGACTTGCGTTGCCACCGCTAACCCGTTTTGGCCTCTTATAATCAAGCCCAGTACGCGTGTCCCATCCTCGACATGGGTCGAGCCCACAAAGATACAAATGGGTTACTGGTTGAAATGGACCCCCACAAGCTACCCACCTAAGCTTGTCACTTATCTAGTGTATCCCACTTAACCCTTTAATCATGTTTAATTACATGTTTCCACTTGGTTAAGTATTCTAATCGTATTCTCTATTGCCACCCAAGGCAACCCACTAGGTTTCCACATGCCACCCAAGGCACCCACTTAACCCCTCATGTCCCTCTACATGCTAATATGGTTAAGTGTTTCTTAATTAATTAATTAAGATCATGACCTCATAAAGACCTCTCACATTAGACCGTCTTTTATGACTGCTGGATATGCCGGTTGGTTCCGGGCAGACTTCTGTCATCAAAAGGGTCTAACCTCGTGTCTTTACTTTAATCATGTATTTAATTTATGACTAAGACCTCTCACATTGGGCCAATCATTTGTAGCCGCTGGATGGCCGGTCGGTTCCGGGCAGACTTCTGCTACAAAAGGGTCCAACCTCGTGTCTTAGTTGATTAATTACACCTAATTAATCACCCCCATATTAATTATCCCTAATTAATATCAAGTTTTTCATAACATGGGTAGACCTAACTCAATAGGTAAATTCCCATGGGGTAGACCTAACTCAATAGGTAAATTCCCACTTATGTTAATTTATTTTTATGGTATGCTTAATCATACCCAATCATACTTTTATTAACATATTTATTAACCCCATCGTTCCCCACGTAAATCGTTCTCATTTCATAACATAATAAAGGGAAGATCCATCACAAATATCATGGGTTTAACCACATCTTAGCATATAACTTTATCATGGGTTAAGAGGATGTCAACTTGCATTTATGAGCATATATTAACCCAACTACATTTAACCCAAACTTGCATATTATCATATATATGATTTGCATAACATGTTGCATATGAGCTTGCATATTATCATACACATATCTTGCATAACATGTTGAACTTGCATATAAGCATTCTCATAACTTGCATAACATGTTAAACATGCATTTAAGCATACACATAACTTGCATAAGCATTCACATACTTGCATAAGCATTCATATACTTGCATAAGCATTCACATACTTGCATAAGCATTCATATACTTGCATAAGCATTCACATACTTGCATAAGCATGCATAACTTGCATATCATGTTAAACTTGCATCTAAGCATATACATAACTTGCATACACATTCACATACTTACATAAGCATGCATAACTTGCATATCATGTTAAACTTGCATTTAAGCATATACATAACTTGCATAAACACACTTATTAAATATGCATAAACCCACTTATTAAACATGCATAAACCAACTTATTAAACATGCATAAACCCACTTGTTAAACATGCATAAACATAGGAAAACATAGAGTAGCATATCATTACAAATGATTCAAACTCACTAATCCGCATTTAAGACCATAAGTCTCATTACACCCAATCTACTTACTTTAGCAATTGATGTTAAAGTGATAGAAACTCACCAAAACCAAGATTAGCAAACTTATGAAGTAGAACTAGTTGCTAAATATGAAGAAGATGATGATTAGAGGTTGATTAGAGAGTGATTAGCTTGCAACTTCCAACATAAATTAGTGGAGGCTCTCTCAAGTTTGATTTTGGCGGCATGAGGCCATCATTACTATTTTTAGTATGGATTAGGGTAGGTTTAGGGTGTATTTATAGATTAGGAGAGTGTTTTAGGCCCTTAGATTAACCCTAGATTAGATTAGGTCCGTTAGATTTAGGAAATCTCTAGAACCCAGCCCAAGACTCAACCAAAAACCAGATCTGGTGCACCCAGATCAACAGGGCCGACACCCTGTGTTGACACCCCTGTCGACAGGGCTGTCGACACCCCTGGGCCTGTCGACACCCCTGTCGACATGGGGCTAGGCGGGAACTTTCCCGCCACCTCCGCTTTTGGCTCCAATTATGTTTTAAAACTGAATTTTAAATCTGTTTTTTAACTTTGAATTTTCTGAAAACTTCTTTGGGCCATAACCGGGCCATACGGACTCCGATTCTCGAAAACTCGGACTCTATTTCGCGTATTTTTCCGAGACGAACGCAATGACGCAGCCCGTTACCCCCAATTCCCACATCTGAGATTATTTATCCTGTAATTAGTGAATTTTAGTATTAACTAAAAATTCGGGGTGTTACAGCTAGAAAGAAACACATGCACTCCCTACTGTCCCTAATCCTGTTTTTGACTCATACCGAGGTGTGAGGCTCGCAAATCATTGCTATACACAAGGTGGTGCTATATTAAAGCTATGCATTAATCATCAACCACAAAGCTATGCTTTTCAACAAAATCTTTGATCACTACATCTTAGTATGCCACATTGACATTCCATGCCATACAACCGATATCTATCAATATCGAACCTCTAAGCTCATACGTCTTAGAGAAGGGCATTAAGATAGAGAATAAATTCTCCGCCATATAACAGATATATATTTTATAGAAATCAATTAATATGTAACGATTTCAATGTCAGACACAATCCATTTACAAGTTCGTTCTGTGTTTGAAGGAAACCGAATGCACCTTATTTCTCATCCACTATGTCCAATACAAGAGAGAGGTCCTCGCATATCCGGACAATCAACAAGTACGTCCGGAAAACTATCACTATAACCCCTTCATCGGAGCTACCCAAGTCCAAGGAATCAATAGTTATCCATTCGATGTGAGGATTGTCGGTCTTGCACCGTTTTCATTATCTTTGACTTTTAGTCATCGTTTTATTATTTGAAATGAGATTTAACTCGGTCTTTTCAAATATTCCCGCATACATGATTCAAATCAAATTCTTTTATTTGGTTAAGTTATTGGCCTTCACCGTTCATTTCATTACCTTATATAAAAAGGTTTAATCGAGAATTTAATTCGGTCGTCGAACTAAATTCTCAAGTCATATCATCTCCAAAATTCATTTTTATAAGTTTTCATGCCAAATCGTACTTAACAATTTAAATTTCATAAACCAAGTAAAATTGTTTTACATACATTCTAAAGCGCTTATAATAATTTAAAACGACTTTTCGCCATTTTTATATACATAAAAATAGCTCAATTTAATCAAAATACGTTTCAGGTCATTCAATGCACTGGCGCTGTCTTTATTCAGTTTTGAATTAAACATTTATAAATATGTAACCATTGGATCTTAACATATTTATTATCATTGAAAAGATCTTTTCGAAATGAATACAAAGGTTCTAATTTTAGGAAAATCTGATGATCTGTTCTCCTAGTATACTCGTTTAAATTACGAGTCGAAAATGCAAACTACCGCCATGCGAATTGTTCAATTTAATTTATATTTAGAGTATATAAATGTAATTCGTCAAACGACTTCTAAATTATTTAATTCATCAAATATTTGGCTAAAGCCTTAAATTTACGGAAAAATTCGCCATAACCTAATTTGTACAGAGTGCTCAGAAAAATCACAAATGGCCTTAAAAGGCTCCAATAAATCAATATATATATATATATATCAAACGAATGCCCATTAGGAGATGTGGAAAAAATTTATCATCCCAATACCCGTGAGTGGGATTTAAAAATCATGTGAACATCCATTGTGACCTATATACACCCAAGGGAGGTGTGTAAAAATTTACCATCCCGAGACCCATGTAGGGGATTTGTCATGATCCACGTGCCTTGTCTACAACGAGAGTGACACTGATATGTATATTTTTGTCATCTCAAGACCCGTTATATGGTTCACAACATATAAGCATCATGCAACTACAAGCTTATATGGGTATGTTATGCTATGCAGTGTAGTCCATACATGTTTTCTATCCTATGGCGTATGTTCAATTCATCCAAAAGACCATCAACGCATTCAAATCACACACAGTAGTTATGAATAAATAAATAAATCATCCAATGCCATTTACAGTGCAACATACTAAAATAAAACAAAAGCCATTATAAGACTCAGGTCCCATCGCAGTTAATTTTATTTTTATCTATTATCAATTAGCGCTTAACCATTATTTATTTTTAAACAATCCAAATCGCAATTTTAAAATATTGATATGGTTTTATTTATATATATCATGTATCCAATTTATGTCGCATACACTAGTTTAAAATGATATTTTTAACTGACTAAAAATTATTTCATCACTTAATAATTTTATTTATCAAATAACACCAATTGTTTTAACTTAACAATTAATTTTCTAATCTACCCTTTCAATTGTTAGTTTAGATATTTCACTGAGAGTTTCACTCCACCAAATTTTTAAAATGGAGGAATGCAACTTCGTCAAGCTCTTATGCGGCTTAACAGAGGTCCACGATGCTCAAGCTTCGCTTTAATACTCTCCAATACCCAAATACTAATGGATCCAAGAAAATTAAGTTAATTGGAGGCGGAAACGGACACGAACGGGGCACCTAAAGTCTAGGGTTCCACTGTCCGAAGTTGTAACGGGGAAAGGAGAGGGTTGAAGAAGCGGTAGAGAGGTTTAGAGGAGGTAGGAGAGATTAGAGGGTGTATGAAGCTTCAAGGAGAAGAAAAGAGGAGTTTTGGAGCTTGGAGGGGGAAGAAGTGCGCCATGGGCTAGGGGGCGTCGGTCGTGGGTGGGGCCAGGAGAGGGCGGCAGCGGTCTAGGGTGAGAGGGAGGCGGTGGCAGCAAGAGGGAGGAGAGAGGTCACCATTTTTGAGGAGGAAGGAGGAAAAGTGAGGAAGAAAAGACGAAGGGCTTAAGTGCAAAATCCATCCTCCTCTCGGATTTCCTGATCGCGACCTAATTTCATTTGCTGTGAAATTTTGGATTATGATAATATACGTAATTACAAATCCAACGAATCAACTTTCGTCAAATTCTGATTTCGTTCGACCTTCCATTTTATTATTCGATCAAGTTTTAACTAGTTTCAAAAATGCGATTTTAGCGTTCATTTTCTTCTTGCATGCCCATACGCTAACTCCAAAAACTTTGAAATGTCGGATTCTACCATTATTTGATGCTACAGATTCAATAAAAAAATTCGTTGAGTTTCGAGGTTATCTCAATAGCGTTCCTTTGTAAACTAATCGTCAATATCCCCACAAATGGTTTTATCGTGCACAGCCACACACTAACTCTGTTTGGTGTGAAATTTGAAATCTAGCCATGATTTATTATTCCAAATCCAATAAAAAAATTCTCGTCGGATTCTGAAGTTGCTGGCAAAATCTCACTTTTTAAGGGCTATGTGATGACTTTATATCAGATTTTTAAATTCTGACGTATTTTCTTGTAAACTTATATTAAAAATAATTTTTAAATTGGTTGTGAAATTCCAGATTGTTACAAAATCTAAACATTAAATTAACTACTATAAAGATATATTCTCTACTAATAACAAAGATTTGTTTGGATCCTTTTGTATACATAATCAATTTATATGTATTATGCTTCATATACTTTCATAGTATGAAATATTATTAAAATATTTAATTAGGCAATAGTATATATATGATCCATTGTTGATTGTTTATGGTCTATGTTATAATTTTTTTGACCGTCAATCTATTTCTTGTTTATGATCTTATATCAATCTATTTTTGCATATATATGCATACCTTTTCATCAATTGAATGATTTGGTTATATTTTAATTCCTTTTGCATATAATTTAAAATGAATATACTTGATATGTTCATATCATGTCACATTTCACACTTACCTACGTCCTAAATCAATTCGTAAAGTTTGGATACATATGAACCCATTAATTTAGTTTGATCCATAAATGTTTTAATCAATGAAAATTAATGTATCAATCAATTCACATTAAAGAGAGAAATAGAAAGGATTCTCTCTTTATTTAATATATCAATACTCGCAATTAATTCTTGTTTTAGGAAAAGAAATAAAAAAAATTCATTCCCTATACATTAACAAATGTTAGGTGTATTTGATACACTATACATCTGAAATTAAAACTTCCCATTAACTAACTGAAATAAAATAAAGGATTTTATTTAAAACAAATTTAGAATTGTTCTAAATAAATTAGGCTTCATAGGCCCAACTAATGATCCAAAATGGTAAATCTTTTGAAATTCACCAATTTCTTCTATTGTGGGCTAGTCCAGTTCCTTCACCGGGTCCATGTCCGAATAATGAAAGGATAAAGACAACACCAAAATGCAACTGATGCACTAAATGGACGAACCAAATTTACATATCAGTCCGGCGCTCTCAATGAAGAGAATAATAAGAGTAAATGTAACACCACATAATTTAATACACCATAATTACACAAGGGAACTAATAAAATGAATGTTCATTGATAAAATATTCATGATTAGTTAAAACAGACTTTACCGTTGCATTCGTTATGAAATTTTGGTTCAGATAGACTCTTGTTTTTCATAAATTGGACTAAGTATGAAGAAGTTATGAATAAAAGAAGTTTGAACTAAATTTAAAATAATATAAATAAATTAACTCAGAAAGCAACGGTCAAGAGTCAACCTGACCATACATGGGTCGGCCAATGTGTCGACCCATGTTGAAGGTTGGCCGACCACCCGTAAGCAGGTTGTATTCCTACATTTGAACCTAAATGAGATTTTTTGTAAAATTCTTTGCTGACTCAGCAGTGATGTGTATTGTACGGTTACATTTCAAAACCTAATATCCTATGGTTTGTAATTATCCTTATATATTTATAAATAGGCTAGCAACCTCACCAATTTCTTACACACAAACATTTCTTTCTCTTCTTCCTCCTCTAAGTTATGTTCCAAATAAAATTAAGAAAATGTCGAGGTGCTGCCAGAACTTAGATTTAAGGGATAATTCTTGTTTTTCTTCTACAACAATTTTAAAGAGACCTTTTTCTGGATCTAATACATATCACTGTGAGTTTCATTTTTTATAGTACTGATATTTAAAAAGGATTTTGATAGTAAATACATATTGGATTTAAAAGATAACGGTGTTTATAAGTATATGTTATTGTTCTTTTATTGTTGTCCATTACATGTTCATTTTCAGTTATTACCTGTTTATATGTACATCTACCTTCCTTATCCCCTTTTTGTTATTTTTTTTAATTTACAGTCTTATTATGCCCATTTTATCAGTTTTTTCATATTTGAGTTTGATTATATTTCTCCCTTTTCTTTTTATTTTGCGTTGAGCCTAGGCCTTCTTCGTTAGAATTGCGTAAAACAGGGTTACATTGGAATAACATGCAATGAAAATAAAAAGGGAGTTTGGGCATAAAGGAATTGTTGGGAATGGGTCTCTTCCTATGTGGAAAACTCAAATTTATTTGGAGAATAAATGTTGCTACGGTATTTTGTGTTTTTATTTGAAAAGGTGACATATTGACCTTTGGTGTGCTTTGGTAATTGCATCTTGATGGGAGTAGTCATCATATTAAATAAGGAAGTTGAACGGAGATTTCAAGGTGCCTTTTTAGTGGCTATATATACATATCCACATTTTGGGTAGAAAACAACACACAACAACATCAATTTGAACAACATTGGTAAATAGATATCTACCATCAAAACTTTTCCAGCTTCTCCGAGACTTCTTGGGCTGCTTCTACAACTTAGAGATTGCTCTTTGCTGGCGTGTTTTTGCAAGATGTCACATCATTTCTCAGCTCTGTTTCCTGGTGATATTTTTCACTTTTTTTGCTTTTGTTTTGATGTTGTTATTGCTAGCTATTGTTAGATAATTTGTGTATTTACTTTGTGATTTGGATTTGTGTATCTCTCCGTTATCATAAAAAGAGAAGTTTGGGTGAACCCGTGTCATTGGTCCCGTGGTTTTTATTCTTCACATCAAAGAGGTTTTCCATGTTAAAAATTCGCGTGTATTCTTACTTTATTATTATATCTTGTTCTGTTGATTATTTGCATTGATCATTGGCGATTGTGGTGCATTTTGCTGGGTTTGTCTGTGTCATTCATAATAAACAGGTATCGAAGAAAGATTGGTTAATTTGTAGTAATCCCCCGATGGATTCTAGTAATATCAACACTAGTAGAATGATTAGTCTAAATGGAGCTAACTATCATATTTGGAAGAGAAAAATGAGAGACTTGTTGTATGTCAAAAATTGGCATTTACCTGTGTTTAGTGATGAAAAACCAGAAGGTAAAACTGATGATCAGTGGCTATTTGAACATGAACAGGTATTTGGATTTATTCGTCATTGGGTTGATGATAATGTTTTGAATCATGTAAATGATGATGTTCATGCTAGGTCACTATGGCAAAAACTGGAATCCCTTTATGCTAATAAGTCTGAAAATAATAAATTGTACCTAATTAAGCAATTGATGGGCTTGAAATACAATTCAAGCAAGTCAATTTTTGATCACCTGAATGATTTTCATGGCATTATTTAAAAATATCAGCTATGGATATAAATTAAGATGATGAAATTCAGGGACTTTTGTTACTTGGCACTCTTCCTGATTCATGGGACACTTTCAGAATGACACTTTGCAACTCAGCACCACATGGCAAAGTTACACTGGATATTGCCAAAGTTGGTATTTTGAATGAGGAGATAAGGAAGACAGCTCATGGTGTGTCTTCTTCATTCAAGGAAGCATATGTTGCTGAAAACAGAGGAAGAAGCAAGAGTAAAGCTCTAGTTTCCAAAGACAAAAGCACAAGAAAATCTCGTGGAAGATACGCAAATATGAAGTGTCATTATTGTGATAAATCAGGCCACATAAAGAAATATTGCTATAAGTTAAAAAGAGATAAAAAGGTGGTAAAGGCATGGAATATAAGAAGTAAGATCAAAAAGATTGCAGTAATGATGATAGAGCTGCTACTGCAACTAATGGTGATCTTATCACTATACATGATGAGAGTTATGTGAACCTTGCTTAACATGAGTCGAGTTGGGTCATTGACAATAGAGCATCACTACATGTGACATCATGGTAGGAATTCTTCACATCTTATACACTTGGTGACTTTGGGGTGTTGAAGATGGGTAATGATGGTGTGGCTCAAGTTGTAGGCATTGGAGATGTATGTTTGGTGACCAATACTGGAGCAAAGTTAACGCTTAAAAATCTTAGACATGTTCCAGAGATCCGATTAAACTTGATCTCTACTGGAAAACTCGATGATGATGGCTATTGCAACACTTTTCATGGTGGTCATGGAAGCTTTCTAAAGGAAACATGGTGCTAGCTTGTAGGAAGAAGCACACAAGTCTGTACTTGCTGCAAGCTTCAATTCCCATTGATTCTGTAAATGTGGCAAATGATGATCTTGCAAAATTGTGGCATAGAAGACTTGGCCATATAAGTGAAAAGGGGGTAAGTTGTTTAACGAAGAAAAGGGACTAAGTTGTTTAATGAAGAAAAATGCAACCTGATTTGAAGTTTTTAAAATTGAACAAATGTCCTCATTGTTTTGTAGGAAAGTAGAATCGGATCTCCTTTAAGAAATATCCTCCTTCAAGAAAATCAGGTTTGCTTGATCTTGTTCATTCTGATGTTTGTGGTCCGTTAAAAGTTAAGACCTTTAGTGGTGCACTTTACTTTGTTACTTCTATTAATGATTGTTCAAAGAAATTGTGGACATATGCTTTAAAAACAAAAGATCTGGTACTTGATGTTTTCAAGCAGTTTCAAGCCTTGGTTGAAAGGCAATCTAGTAAAAAGCTAAAATGTTTACGTTTTGACATTGGTGGTGCGTACATCGATTCACTTGATGAATGTTGTAAGGAACAAGGTATTCGGCATCAGTTTACACCGAAGAAGACTCCATAGTTGAATGATGTAGCAGAGAGAATGAATAGGACTTTGTTAGAGAAAATGAGGTGCATGCTTTCAGAGGCTAAGTTACCAAAACACTTTTAGGGTGAAGATTTGTTTACAGTTGCACATGTGATTAATTTGTCTCCTTATTTTTCTTTGAATGGTGAAGTTCCATATAAGGTTTGGCTAGGCAAGGAGGTTTCTTACAGTCATTTACGTGTCTTTGGGTGTAAGGAATTTGTGCATGTGCCTAATGATGAAAGATCGAAGCTGGATTCCAAGACTCGCCAATGCATCTTTTTGGGCTATAGTCTTGACAAGTTTGGCTGCAGGTTTTATGATCCTATAGAGAAGAAATTGATTCGTGGCAAGGATGTAGACTTTGTTGAAGGTCAAACAATTGAAGTCATTCAGAAATCACAAGAAACTGCATCTCATAATGGCTATGATCTGCTTAATTAATTTCTCCCTCCTTTGACTCCTGCAACTCCAGTAACTCCTGCACCAACTCAAACTGAGCATGTACAAGAAAATGGCAATGAAGGTCATCTACCTGAGGAAGATGATCCCTATGATGAAGATGCTGAACTTGATCATCATGCTTCTCCTGAAACACAAACAACCTTTGTAAGGCGATCTATCAAGGAATGACTTCCTTCCACTAGGTATCCTCTTTCCAAGTATGTTCTCTTAACCGATGGAGGAGAACCTGAGACCTTTAAGGAAGTTATTGATAGTGATGACAAGCAACTTGGTTGGATGTAATGAAAGAAGATATGAAATCGTTGCATGATAACAACACTTTTGTTTTGGATCTAGATTAACCCTAGAGTGGGGGTGATTAGGGTTTATCACAGTTTTTCGTTGAATTAAAAAACTGACCGGATATTAAATAATAAACAAATCACAGAATGCAATAGAAATAAAAAGCGAAAAGGAAATAACACACAGAGATACCCAACTTCGGCAAAACCATGCCTACTGCTGCATTCCTAAGATTTCTACTAGGTGATAGAACAGATACTGCTTACAAGACCATGTAAACTCGCGAACCCTCGCTCCTATTCTAACCCTACGCTCAAAACCCTAGACTGATCTAAACCCCTAGATCAGATTTTCCCTAGTTTTATAGACTCTAGTAACTGCCAGTTAAACCCCTAACTAGATCACCTAGAATTTTACAGACTCTAGCAACTGTTTTGTCGGTTTACAAAAGAAAATGAAAATACAACAAAAATTAAAAACAAAACCCTAGAATTAAAAAGGAATTTAAATTCTCCCTTTAGACTAAAGAATAGGCCGGTCACTTGTATAATGTGTTGCACCCTCTTTTCTTTATCCCGTTTACTTCGTGGAATAGAAAATGGTGGTGGTGGCTATGGAGAATTTCTAGGGTTTTCCTTCAAATTCCCAAATCGAACATGATTGCTTGAATTACTAAAAAGATTTAAACTCCAATGATCTTCGAGTGGTGTTGTTCTATGATGTTTCAATTTCGGATTCCTCTCTCTAGCTCTTGATCGAAAACACTCTGAAAAAGATGTGAGTTCTCTGTATTTTATAACTTTGAATTCCTCTCGAATTATTTTGTGGTTTTTCGATCGAGATTGCCTGTGATGAAATTGGTGTAGTTATAGGGTTAATTGAAACCCTAATCCTCTGATTTCGTTAATTGACAAAATATAATTTACGAGACTTGATTTTTCCCTTTTTGAAATTCTCGGCTTTGAAAAAATCAGCGTGAATTGTTGGCTTGATCGCTTAATAAATTCTGGACTTTAAAGATTCATCAAAACTACTTGTCCCTTGCGTGAAATCTTTGATTGGTAAATTGCCATTTTTGAGAAACATGACTATTGATTTTTGGGATGGAATTGAGAATTGATTTCTGTGAAACATTTCGTGATGACTCAAAATAATTCTCCTCAAAAAAATTCTTGCCAAAATTGTATTGTTGATTTTTAGCAAAAACAAACCGATTTATATCTTTCCCAAAAATGAACCCAAAACACATGCGAATTTGCGAACATTCCATAAAAGATTCTTTGAATGAAATTTTGTCTAAAATCTGTGACTGCTGAATTCCTTGAAACAAATAAATTTGATTTTGTGGCTCTTGAACGAGCACCTTGTATTTTTGGAAATCCTTTTTTAAACTTGCCAAATCTGGATACATTCGAAACCTGGATTGTTTCTGGAGATTGATTTGTGAACAGCGTTTGTGCCAACTTTGACATACCCCAGTAACATAAGAAATAGAACATTTCCCTTTTAAAGACTTTGCCATTTCTGAAAACATTGTGAGATTTTTCTTATATACTTTCATGCTGGAAATATTATTGCACCCTTGGATTAAATTTGTATATGCATGTATCATACTGAAACATTCTTTAATCTTTGATACTAAATTCCTTTGGACTTCACTTGCATATGCTGACATGTTATTCACTTTGATGTACACTTGCTTGCATTTGAAATGTTGTGTTTGGATTGACTATCCTCGGACACTTGACTTTTATGGCTTTGTATGTTGTTGCCTTGCTCGTAGCACTTGTATCACATGGACATTCACGTTAATGCTCTCATATCTGTAGCACTTGTGCTTGCACCATTATGCTTGCTTGAATACACTGTTGTACATGACACAGTAGAATCACTCGTGCATGCTCTGATCTGTATGTATGTGTTTGTTCATTGTTGCATTGATAAGTTTGCTGAACCAAGAAGTTGTCCCTCCTATGCACTTGCATGTTCTTGTGTATTTTTGCACCATTTTCTTTGCTGTATCGATGGTTTGGACATGTTTGCATTATATATGAACTAAACTGCCACGTATTTACATGCACCTGTAGTTTGATCTCCATGTTTGTTCCATTTGAAAAAGTATGTTTGCTGAACCATTTTAGAGATGCTTGTAGCTTCTTGCAGCAACATGTGCACAACAGCTTGTGTACCATACACCATGCTATTTGACTTGTTGACCACCATACTTGTTGCACTTTTTCATTTGTGCATGTGCTCCATGTAGTCTTGTTGAGCAATCATGTGCATGCCTCGACCATGTTTGAACTGATTATGTTGACTTGAACACTTGCACTATTCTGTGCTTTTCCATGCTTTGTCAGTTATTCAAGTTGATCATATATGTGAGCACTGAGTCGAGTTGGTCCACATGGCTGCTCCTCAGTTGCTACACTGTATTCTGATTGGCGAGGCAGTGCACATGTGTATATTCATGCACGTGTGTACATGCAGCCATCTGAATGAATTTTCCTGTCTCTGCACAATAATATGTGTATATACATACACATGTGTGTGTATACATATATCGTGCGCGTGCTATATTCACATATCAGATCAAGTCATGAAAAATGATGAGAAACACACCGAAATTCTGAGGCAAATAAAATTTTAAAAATAAAATTATATTTGCGTGTGTTTAGTTTTTATTTCTATTGCAGTGTACTGTGTGTGTTTCTGTTTGTGACAGGTAAGCATGAAGATGACTGGACTGACAGTGAGCTTGTGAAGACCGAAGACAAGAAAATTGTGAAGGAGTGTTGAGTGTCTGTATATAAATATGAGTCTGTAAACTGAGTGACAGAGTGTTTTTGTAGTGAGGAGATTTGTACATGAAAATGAAATGATTTGTATACAAAAGAAATATGAAATGTACTGTGATACTGAAATGTACAAATAGTGAAGTTAAAAAATTGTACTGTTCAAATGTTGAAATAAGATATTATATTTAAATAAAATACTGTTTGAATTTCATATTCTTGTGCAATAGTATTTCATTTAAATATTAGTATAATATTTCAGTCTGTGATGTAGAAAATCAGTACAATAACAAACACATTTAAGATACTATTTATTTGTTTGTTATCATCAAACAAAAATCATATAATTGTGTATATAACACCGTTATATACAACATTTTGATCTAGTGAACCTGCCAAAGGGAAAGAAGGCTTTGAAGAATCATTGGGTTTAAAAGCAAAAGCAAGATGAAAATGCAAAGATGCTTTGGTACAAAGAAAGACTTGTAGTAAAAGGATGCAACCAAAGAAAGGGAATTGACTAAGAAGAGATATTTGCACTGGTTGTCAAGATGTCTTCGATCAGAGTTGTTCTGGGTTTTGCTGCTAGTTTGAATTTAGAAGTTGAGTAGTTGGATGTGAAGACCGCTTTTCTTCAAGGTGATCGTGAAGAAGACATTTACATGGAGCAACCAGAGGGCTTCAAAGTTAAAGGAAAGGAAGAATGTGTGTGCAAATTGAAGAAGAGTTTGTACGGTTTAAAACAAGCTCCAAGACAGTGGTATCGCAAATTTGACTCTTTTATGGGGGAGCAAGGATATGAAAAGACATATGATGATCATTGTGTTTTCTTGAAGAAATTTTCTAACGATGATTTTATCGTTTTGTTACTTTATGTTGATGACATGCTTATTGTAGGGCAAAATGTAGATTGGATTGCTAGTTTGAAGCAACAGTTGAGCAAGACTTTCTTCATGAAGGAACTTGGTTCGATGAAGAACATTTAGGAATGAGAATTATTCGTGATCGCAAGGCTCGAAAGTTACGGCTGTCACAGGAAGCATATATTCAGAGAGTGCTTAAAAGCTTTAATATGGAGAAAGCAACGCCTGTGAGTACTCCACTTGCTATGCATTTTAAGTTGAGTTCTCAACAGTGTCCTTCCAGAATATAAGAGAAGGATAAGATGGTGCATGTTCCTTATGCATCCGCCGTGGGTATTTTGATGCATGCAATGGTTTGCACTCGGCCTGATATATCCCATGTTGTAGGTTTAGTTAGTAGATTTCTTTCGAATCCAGGTAAAGAGCATTGGAGTGTTGTGAAGTGGATTATGAGATAATTAAAGGGTACTGCTGATATGAAGCTTTGTTTTGGGAGTGAAAATTATTCAGATTACGATATGGCAGTGATATTGGCTTGAGAAAATCTACTTCGAGTTATTTGGCCACTTTTGCAGGGGGAGAAGTGCCTTGGCAATCTAGGCTGCAAAAATGTGTGGCTTTGTCAACTACTGACTCGGAATTTATTGCAGCGGCAGAGGCATGTAAAGAGTTGTTATGGATGAAGCAGTTTGTTTGTCAGCTTGGATTTACACAAAAGAGGTATGTGTTGTATCGTGACAGTCAAAGTACAATCCATCTTGCTAAGAATTCCACTTTTCATGCAAAGTCGAAGCATATTGATGTGAGATACCATTGGATACGCGATGTTCTTGATGATAAGTTAATTAAGCTTGAGAAAATTCATATCGATGATAACGGTTCCAACATGATGACTAAAGCTTTGCCAAAAGACAAATTTGAGACTTTTCGTTCAATTGCCGGAATGGCAACCACCTCCACATAGTCGGGAGCTGGAGGTTTATTAGGAATGTCCCCTTCCTATGTGGAAACACTCATATTTATTTGGAGCAATAAATGTTGCTACAGTATTTTGTATTTTTATTTGAAAAGGTGACATATTGACCTTTGGTGTGCTTTGGTAATTGCACCTTGATGGGAATAGTCATCATATTATATAAGGTAGTTAAATGGAGATTTCAAGGTGCCTTTTTGGTGGTTATATATACATATCCACAATTTGGGCAAAAAACAACACACAACAACATCAATTTGAACAACATTGGTAAATAGATATCTACCATCAAAACTTTGCCAGCTTCTCCGAGACTTTGTGGGATACTTAGCTATTATTGGATAATTTGTGTATCCAGTTTGTGACTTGTAACACCCCGTGCATTTTATAACAGTGAAATCCACAAATTTAAAGTATAATAAATTCTAGTTAAAGTATTAAGGGAAATGATATATGCCATTGCGTTCGTCTCGGAAAAATACGCGAAATAGAGTCCGAGTTTTCGAAAAACGGAGTCCGTATGACCAAATTATGGCCCGATGAAGTTTCAGAAAATTCAAAATTCGAAAACAGATTTAAAATTCAGCCCAATCAGAGTAGGCGGGGAAATTCCCGCCCAAACCCACCAGGTCGACCCTAGGGTCGACCTGCCAGGCCAGGTCGACCTGGGAGTCGACCTAGGTGTCGACCTGCCCAGGCAGGTCGACTCTAGAGTCGACCTGGGGGTCGACTGGGGAGTCGACCTGGCCCCTGAGCAGGTCGAACCCTGTAACAACCCGTAAAATGCGAGCCAGTTTGAAATTTTTATTTTGGCAATTTTAGCGAATTCTGATTATTTAATATGAATTATTTTAAATAATATCGACGAGAATTTATTTTGAATATAATTCGAACGTATATATTATACGCGTCGTCGTTAGAATATAAATATTTATATATAATTATAAATAGAATTGAAAATGGCGCGGTAGTTCGATAATTCGATTTCAAACTTCAATTGAATGTACCGGGTGCAAAACAATCCGGATTTTAGTGAAACCAAAAATAATGGAATCTAATAGTGAATATCTTTCCAACGAATCCAAAAAATCAAGATTTCATATCGGGAATCGAAAGATATGTCCAGTTGAAAATTCTGAATAGTCGCTATGGAATTCAGGCCCTTAAAAATGGACATTTTGCAAATGACCTCGGATTTCGACGAAACCAGTTTTGTTGGGTCCGGGATGTGAAGTTATTGCTAGGTTTCAAATTTCATAATTTTTCGAATCAATATGTGAGCGTGGCAAAGGAAAACGCGTTTGACCAGTTTCAGTTGATTTTAATCGACTGGAAATTGGCCATTTTTCAAACGGTCTCAGAATTCGACGAAACTAGTTTTGTTAGGACCGTATCGTCAATACGAAGCTAGAAAATATTTTTCTGGAATTTTTCTAGTTAGTATGTGACCCCGGTAATTTGAAATGTACGTTTAAAATTTCAATATAGTGATTTAAATGTAAATTCAACGGAAACTGATCGAAACGATTGAATCAGCTTGCGATACATATCCCATTATGCTCGGAATAGGGGTAATTAGCTATGGGCGACAGTCGTTGGGTCTCGTTTTGAGTCAGAATTAAAAGTCAACGTTTAAGGGTTTTAAAGAAAAATAATAATAATAAAATAATATATATATCACCCCTTTTTACACTTAGCCCCAAATCCTTTTTCTCTCGTTTCCTCAGACTGAATTCGTCGATCAAAATGGCGGCCTCTCTCGAAGACCTAACCGCCGCTCCATCCTCCATGGCACCAGGCGCCGCCGCCCACGCCTAGGCCAACGCTGGTGAGGCCGTTCCCCTCCATAGCACAGCCTGCGAGCACCCCACTCTCGACGCGAGCACCCCGTTCCTCGATTTCCGCTAACCCCTTCAGCCTGCCGCCCTCTGCTACCACCAGCGACGATCCTCTCCCACGTTCGAAAGCCAAAGTGAGTTTTTATATATTAGGTTTGGTTAATTCAGTTTTTATACACATATTTTATTGTTTTAAAAATCTGATTTTGTTAAAAGTATAAAACTGATTTCAAAAGAATTTAAAAACTGATTTTTATTTATTTTTAAAACTGAATTTTATTTGCTTATAAAACTGTTTTTATTTTTAAAATTTAAAACTGTTTTTATTTTTGAGTAATTTAAAACTGATTTTATTAATATGTTATTTCTGTTTTTATTAATAAGTTTAAATACTGATTTTTATATTTTGTTAAAACTGAGTTTTTAAAAGAAACTTAAAACTGAATTTTTAAAAGAAAATAAAAACTATTTTTTTTTTTTCAAAAGGATTAATACTGATTAGAAAAAAAAGATTTGATTTTTAGTTAAAGAAAAATATGATTTTTATATTTTCAGAGTATTAAAAATATAGTCTTTACTATATAGATGATGTCAAAATATGATTTTTATATTTTTAAAGTATTAAAAATATAATCTTCATAGGATAGAGAATATAAAGATATCATCTTTGTGTATGTAACGAAATAAAAATCTGATTTTTATTTTATATACGTTGAGATAAAGTGGTGATTTTTAAAGGTGAAAACTTTATTTTTTATAAAGGCGAAAACTTTATTTTTGAAAAGGCTAAATCTTTATTTTAGAAAAGGCGAAATCTTTATGTGGAAAATAGCGTGATAAAAATATAATTTTTATCTATTTGACATAGCGATAGAAAAGTCGATTTTTATATATTGAACTTTAAAGTAAAAATTCGATTTTTATATATTGAACTCTGAACTAAAAATTTGATTTTTATATATGGACCTTCGAAATAAAAATATGATTTTTAAATATTGAATAGCAAGGTAAAAATTCGATTTTTATATATGTAGTGGCTACGGACGACGAAGCTGACGAAGATGCCATAGCGATGAAGATTCCTATCAAAGAAGTGCCGTGGAGCTAGGATAGCTATAAGTGAGAACTTCTCACTCAAATTTACTTTTCTAGTTATATATATACTAGGATGCAGACGGTGTTTAGTAGCACCCGACACAATTGTCCACAGACCATGGACTTGTTTGTTTGGCTGTTTGGTGATTGATTGAGATATTGGTTTGAATGTGGTTTGTGGTGTGAAAAAAAATCGAATCGATAAATTGATTAGGATTAGACGTGCGCCGTTATAAGGCGAAGGAGTAAGGCTAGGTTAGACCCTTACTCCAAAATTTTGTGGTTTGCATAACGAAAGTGAATGTGATTGATATGTGAATGGCGTGGGCCTTCACTAGACCGGGGATAAGGCTAGGCCTCGTCCCGTTTCTAGTATCGTGCCGTTATGCCGCCGAAATTTTCTAAAATATCTTAGAAAAATAAAAATATCATTTTATTTAAAGAATGAACTGAATAGAAATTCATATGTTGAAATAAAATGTTTTATCGTTAAAAATATAATTTTTAACGTGAAGTGAATAAAATAAAATATTCATTTACAAACCAGACGGTTTGTTTATGTACACTGATTTGACTGACATTGATTGGGTCGATAAATTTTACACATCGCCCAACTGCACGAATAAAATCTGTGTTTGATTGTTTGAAACCCTACACGGGTGTTGGGGTGAAATTTAAAGTTCACTCATCCTGACTGATTAAATATGTCGATCGATTGATTGACAGGCTGTTATAAGCGTTAGATATCTATATTTGATGCTTATACAGTGTAGTGCACTTTGGTTGATGGTTGATTATTTTCAATGCTATTAAATACATGTGTTGTATGAAAATCCATATAATTAATATTATATGGTAATTGGTTGGGCCTCATTCCAATTTGAAAAATAAAGAATATTATAAAATAACGGTTCATGTGTTGACTATATTCATCCGTTGATATTAGTCATGTGTTGGACGAAATAATTTTAACAAAAATAGTCACACATGGACGGTACTCATTCGTTGAGATTAGTCGTGTGTTGACAAAAAGAAATATTTGAAATAGGATATATAAAGCCGTGTTGAATAGTGATGCGCCATTTTGACGCGAACGATAAATATAACGATTTCGAAATGAATTGAATATATAACGATTTCGAAATGAATTGAATATATAACGATTTCGAAATGAATTGAATATATAACGATTTCGAAATGAATTGAATATATAACGATTTCGAAATGAATTGAATATATAACGATTTCGATTTGAATTGAATATAAAACGATTTCGATTTGAATGGAATAGAAAACCAATTTGATTTCAAATTGAATATATAATGAACTTGATTCAAATAGAAACCGAAACGAATTCAAAACTAAATATATAATTCGTTTTAAATAGAAATCGACGAAATATATATTATATATATTATATATATAATATAATGGCCTGAATAGAACGCGCCGCGCCGCGGCAGTTCGTAAATTTCGACCATTTATTTCAAACGGACATTACGGGAGATCCGACCGTCGGATTCTCCTAAAACCGGAACCGTTGGGTTCGTATCGAAAAGAGCTTTCTAACGAATATTAGAAATGCAAAATCTAACGGTTGGATTTGGAGATACGTCCAAATCAAATTCGAAAAAGGTCGCTGTAAGTGCAGTTCGATGGCCATTGTTGGAAATCGACTGTACGGGCCTTGATAAAATTATTAAAAATATCAATAATTTGTGTAAAATCATAAGAAATGATTTGGGAAAAATTGGGGTGAAAAACTCCATATTTGAAAAGATAAAAATAGATTTTTATCAAAATGAACTAGTTTTGAACTAAATTTAAAACCAATTTATTTTTAAATAAATGAACAAGATTTAAAAAGGGGTTTTAAATAATCGAATTTCTAATATATTTGATTGAGTTTGAAATGGGTTTATCGTGAACTGTGTTTTAAATAACACCTAGTTCTTTAACCCAGTAAAAGGAGTTTTAACGAATTTGCAATTAGATTGAAATTCGAATTGATAATCTAAATTACCAAATTTAGAAATGAGCGAGAATGGAGTATCGCCAGTTTTGCTCCAAAGCGATAGTTAAATCTTTAATTAGATTTGAACGTGAAATGGTAATTAATTTTACCGATAACACAGTGGTGTTAGATATGGAGTATTACCAGTTTTGCTTCATGGGATGAATAGGTTGGGATTGGGAAATAAAATAAATAATTACTTCGTTGTGGTTCGCTAATCTCGACTAGTTGGAAAAACCATAATTTGGTTTTAAAAGACATCCAAAGGAGGATTACAAGATAAATTTTAAAGAATTTATCTTGGATAAAATTAATGGGAACATTTCCCAAGGAATGTGAAATTTAGAAACTAGCTGTAGGTTGGCTAAGAAGAATGGTTTCCTGGGTATTGATCTGATGTTGGTTTCGGCCTTCGGGGTTAATGTTTGGGAAATTGTTCTCTTGCTAATTTGCGGTTAGTGACTAATGAATTGGAATGAGGCGTATGTTGTGCTTGTATAACATTTATTTTAATATACGCGGGTTGTTCGGAAAGTCCGGGTTTATACCCATTCTGAATAACCGATTCGACGATATGTTGAAGATGAAGTCGGTGGTCGAAGACCGGAAGTCTTCACATCGTTTGGGTAATTACTGACGATCCTGATTGGGCAGTACACCCAAGAGGATGGAAATAGTTGGTGGTCGTCCAGACGTACTTGGAGATGGATGGATATGCGAGGAAAGTGCCTCCGGTTTCGTTCAGACCCAGAACGGACTTGTAAATGGATTGTGTGTCTGACATTGGATTTTATTCTATGTTGATTGATTTCTATTAAATATACATCTGTTTGGCGGCGGAGAATTTATTCTCTTGCTTAACGCCCTTCTCTGAGACGTACGAGCTCAGAGGTTGTATATCGATGGACATCAGTCGCATGGCATGAATTGCCTGTGTGGCACGCTAAGATGCAAGGATCAAGGCTTCTGTTGAAAAGCAAAGTCTTGTGGTTGATGATCAGAGCACGCCTACGTGGCAGCTTTGTGTATAACGTGTATTCGCGAGCCTCACACCTCGGTATGAGTTAAAAACGGGATACGGACTGCAGGGAGAGCGCACGTTTCTTTCTAGCTTTGGTGGTGTCAGTGACTTACCAGCCCTGACATATATATACTTTTCACCTTTGTGGTTGTTGGATGAGGCGCCTCGATTATAGGTCTGTAAGGACCGGGAAACGTGTGTTCAGGCATAATTAATCCTCTAACGTAAGTGAGGACCGGCCCTGAAGATCCAGGGGTTACCCAGTGTGCGTAATCCCGGGGACATTTGCTAGAGTGTCTCGAACGCGGAGAGGAGCTTGCCCCTTGCCTCGACTCATGACGGAAATCCAATTTCCAATACGTGTATCGCGGTTTTAATTGTAGAACTAGTATGGCGACATGATATATGGTACCCATGCCGTCTATGATTTATACTTATGATTGAAATTGTTTTGACACTATACACTTATTATAGTATCAAATGATTTGTTTAAAACGTACCAAGCATGTTTGGCTATTATAAGGGAAAACCCTATCCCCCGGCTTGCGTTGCATTGTATGATAGGACCTGGGTCTTATAATAGCTTCATTTTTCGAAAAAGCATTGCGTTGTCTATTGATATGCACTGGTATTCTTGGGAGGAAACCCGTTCCGTGTTATACGGCGTGGTCCCTTGAATTACTCTCTTTTAAAGTAAAGTTTTAAATAACTATTTTAGTTCTCACACCAGTCACATGACTGACCTGGAGTTTATTGTTTTAACCTAAACTCTGGGTGCCCCTATTTTCCGCACGGGCAGCTAGTAGTTTTGGTTTTGCAGATTTATATTCACAGGATCCTGGTTTACAGCTGGAATGATATCCGGAAAGCTCTGTATCCGTATATCACCTTCAGTTGTGCTTTATATTATTTTTCCGCTGCTATGTATTTAAATGTAATTTAAATCTCTGATATTTCTGTGTAATATTTATTCATTTATACTCTGTATATTCTTGTAATCTGATGCATTGTTGTAATATACAATGAAATGTTCTTCTGTTTGTGTTCTGATTTGTCATGTTCTCAACGTTCAGGGGTTTCGAACGGTCTAGATCGGTTTAACGACTGATTCAGATCGAGCGAAATTCCTGGCCGTCACATTTGGTATCAGAGCTTTGGTTTACAGAGCTTGAGAACAAGACACATTAGAACCATACGAAAGAATTCATCAGATATTGGATTAGTAATATCCAATTAGAATGACTCGTTAGAGATAGGATCAGTAGTATCCTAGAACGAGTGTGAAGAGTATATTTTTCAAATGCAAACAACTTTGTTTTGGAAATTTAAACCATTTTGAACGTATTTGATTATTTATTTATTTTGAATATGGACAATCGAGTATATAAAGATTTTGCATATACGCGTCATGAACGTATATTCGAAGTTTTAATATACTGGATAGATATAGAATCATACTCTAGTGGCCCGAAGATGATTCTGATGATTGACTAGTTGTCATTAGTATTCATGTTCGAGTAACGAAGGCGTGATTTTCTATATATTTCCATTAGACTGGTGTGAGAACCAAAACTAATATAGTTAGAACACATTGTTGTGAATTGGCATCAAAAACATGATTTTTGTATATATAGTAAAATTATCAATTTGAAACTCTAATCCACTAATTGATTGATGTTTGTGTTGTTTGCCTATTTGTTTGCTAATTTTGAACCATTATGTCTAATATAACCAAATATTGAACTATATTGAAAATTGGTCGCATTTGCTTCCATATACATATACTTACATTGAACAGGTCATAGCAAGGAGGCTAGAGCAGAGAATAAAATTTGTTTGCCCGACAAATAGGTACATGTTTACTACATAATTTCCTGTTTTGTTTGGGTGATGATGATTTTGTGAGCCTATTGGCTAGCCGCTTGGCTTTTTCTTTTTCTTTTTGAGATCTGAAGGACCGGGAACGCTATTTGCAATTTCCCGATGCTCCCGGTGCAGGGGAGGTTATGGCGAAATTTTTCGAAAATTTAGGGTGTTAGCCAAATTTTTGAAATTTTGAAAATTCTCAGAAACTGAAAAGTTGGAGAATGGAAGCCAGGTCGAGCGTAGAGTTGAATAATCAAACCACTTTCGACTTTGTTCCTTTTCGGGGACGAAAAGTTTTAAGTGGGGGAGATATCACCCAGCCCACCCTGGCTGGCCTGGTCTATGTTTGGTCGATTTTCTGAGCCTTGCCTTGTCACTAGGGCTAGGTGTCAGCTCCTGGTTGGTCTCTTCTTTGAACGAACGGCTATTGTTAAACCAAGCTTCATCGACGGTCTAAATTAACTCAAAAACTCTATAAAAAGGACCTAAGACTAACCCTAATTCACATAAACTAAAATGGAGATGAGACCGTCATGCTGTTGAGGAGAGACTGAGGATAGCCGTCAGAAATAGAGAGACAATTAGGAGATAAATCAAAAGCTTAAAGCAACGTTAATCAAATCAAAGCAACGCCTACGACAAAGGATAGCATCTCCAAATTCAGAATTCAGATTCATGAATTGAAGATTCGTCACACGTTGTAAGTAGAGTGCTATTCCGATGTGAATTAAATAATTGTGTTGATTTGTGTAAAGTAAGAAATGGAATTGTGGCGATAATAATCTATATTTGTATGTTGCTTTGATGCTAAACGATTTGGGAATATTATGGTATACGATTGGATATTTGCAAGCACGCGATTTGCGTTGGAAGTTAACAACGAAATGGGATTGTGGCGATAATAACTTATGTTTGTATGTTATTTTGATTTGACAATGCTATGGCATACGATTTGATTCATACAAGTATATGGTTTATGTTGACAACCACATGTTGTGGAATTTGAATTGGGATTCATGCAAGCATATGATTCATATTGAAAACTACATGTTTGTGGTAGTTATTTACAACACCCATTTGATAATTGCAAGTATATGATTCAAAAATAACAACTATATGTTGTAATAGTTCATTTGAAATTCATGCAAGTATATGATTTATTGTTATGCCAACATGATGTATAATTCTATGGTCATCTTTGGTGTGATTTGATCCACTTAAGTATTATGATTCATATGAAGGTTATGTTGGAATTGGCATCATAGTTCAAGTATAAAAATCATGATTTTGTAATAGTGACAAAAGCAAGCGTCTTTGTAAGCTTGTATTAATTTTATGAACATGACTAAACTATGTTTGTTATTATGCCTAGTTGAAAACATGTATCTAGGCTTATGTTGTTATCATGATCATATGATAATATATTTGGCACATAAGTTACATTAGAAATTACACTAGAATTACATCCCACTTACAAGTTACATAGATAGGATAAAAACCATGATTATATGAATATTAGGATTCATGTTCAATTATGTTTATGCCATGACTATGTGAATAGAAGGACTCATGTTCAATTATGATTATGCCATAATTATATGATTAGAATGGTTCATGTTTAAGTATCATTTATGCCATGACTACACGAATAGAATGATTCATGTTTTGTTTATACCATGATTATGTGAATAGAATGATTCATGGTAAAGTATTGCTTATATTATATGTTGTTATAAATGCAAGTTCACATGTGCCTACCTTATGTTAATTGAATCGTTATGTTGCAAGTTCATGCATTCACACTCCCCTTTTATGTTACCTTATAAACACCATGTTATAAGCCACCCCTTTTCATATGGCTAAATTGGGTTTAAGTATTAAACCCAATACACCTTACATTTGAACGAACGTGTAAAACGGGGGTAATGACGTTTGGGCTAAAATATAGAACATATGTGTTGGCATGTTCGACGCATGCCAACAATCTTGAAAATCAATTAAGTGGCATAAATGAATTCTAATCAATAAAGGTAAATTTGAATAATGGGCAGCAAATATTTACATATAAAAAGAAAAGAGACAAAATATGTAAATGTAGAAAATACGATGTGTTTAACCCGAGGTTGGATTGAGTTGTGATGTAAACCTGCCCGGAACCGCCCGGCTGTCCAGTAGTCACAACAATACCTATCCAATGTGGGTGGTTAAACACGGAGCCCAATAAGGACCCGAGGTTAGACTGAGTTGTGGCGTAAGACTGCCCGGACCCAACCGGCAACAGGCAGCCACAACAATACCTGTCTAATGTGAGAGGTCAAGACTTTAATAAGACAATTAAGGCTGAGTCAGGATTGATAGGATTAAGTGAATTAAGACTTAATCAAAATAGAACATGCTAAACTAAATAGACTGATTGGGGGTTAGGTTTATAAAACACTTAACCAACTTAGCATGTTGGCTAGAAATAGAAAACCTAGTAGCGGGGGACCCTTTTCAGCAGTAACCCTACAAGGCGTATCATGATACCCTGAAACTAGGCAGGGTGGGGCACGATTACTGGGCTGACTGTAAGAGGTCAAATCGACGGCGGTGGTGTAGCAGTGTAGGTTCTAACGGGGTGCGGGCGTGCACACACTCCGGCGCAGAAAAATAAGGCACTGGGCACCAGTAGCATACCTGTGCATTCTAGGGTTGTGTCGGGCCGCCACCATGGGACTTGATACACCCCATGGTGGGACCAGCATAGGTAACTACAACATCGGGGGCCGTAAGACACATCTAACTATGCGAGTAGGAGCCGATCATCAGAAAGAGGATCACTTCACCCTGATCATGGGGTGCCTGTTGGGAACTAGTTTATATGGGTACAGAGATTAATATGGGGTACGATAGTATATTCGACCCTAGACAACTTAACTTGGTTTATGGTGCTTTCCCATTTCTAGTTTATACTTATCATACCCAGTTCTTTATTCATAGACTGAATAGTCCTAGACTTAGGCTTTATGTCTGACTCTACTTTTCTTTCGTCTTCTTTTCTTCCGTCCCCCCCCCCCCCAGGTCCACAGGGAGGGAATACCGCAGCTTGACCAGCCTTCATATCCAGCTTGAAGGGAAAGAATGTATTGCTTGGATCTTTTCGTTTTGGACTATGGCTTTGGACAGCAATTATGGGACTTTTGCAGTTTATTTATGTTTTCTTTATGCTTCTTTAAATAATGTAATCAAGACAGTTATGAAGATGTTATGTTTTTGGAAGTGTTGTAAGACAATTATGGTATGGTTGGTGTAACACGTATTTTAATGAAATAAAAGTTGTTGTTTTCCGCTGTTCAAAAATATGTGTTATTATATCTGTCTTGTATATCTGTGATTTATACTTATAAACCTCCACCAAAATTAGGACATTCCCTTTGAGAGTGACCCTAACGGAGGTGGGGTGTTTCACTTGGTATCAGAGCATAGGTTTACCAGATAAGATAAAAAGTTTTGAAAATTTATTTTTCAAAAAGGAACTTTAAAGAAGCATTTTTAAAAGATAAAATATTATTTTATTTTAAAAGGCAAAGCCCCCCCCAAGCCATAGGAACTATCTCTTATCCTTCGTTTTGAATCTATCCTTTTTGTTTCAGCATGTCCGAAGAACTTAACTTGCCAGAGGGTGTACCAATACCTGGTTGGTTTAGACGGTTCTTAGAAGCAAGGGCCACTCAGCCAGGTCCTACCGTTCCTCCTCCCCCAGCTGCAGGAAATCATCCAGCTGCAGCAGCACCTCTTCCTCCACCTCCTCCGCGGGGAAACACCTTTGCTAAGATATGTAAAGATTTTAAGGCTATGGGAGGAAAGGACTTCCATGGAATTGAGTCCTTCGTAGCAGCTAGAAATTGGCTGAAAGAAACCGAGGACTTATTCATCATCTTTGAGGTAGAAGATAGACAGAAAGTACAACTGGCAGTATGGCTACTTAAAGGCAAGGCTTCCTACTGGTGGGAAGTCACTAATGCAGAAAGACCAGTAGAAACATGGGAGGACTTTAGGGCAAGGTTTGAGGCTAAATTTCTCTCAGACGCGGAAAGGAGTTTGCAGTTGGAAAAATTCTTATTTCTTAAGCAAGGGAACAAGACAATCAAAGAGTATGTTAATCAGTTTGATGAGCTGGCTAGGTTCGGACTGGACCTAGTCAACACCCCGCACAAGAAGGCTCTCCGTTTTGTCAAAGGGTTGAATGAGCCATTACACAGTTTGGCCATGACCCATATACCCATGGGAGCCACGTATGAAAGGTTGGTACAGATGGTGTTGCTGAACGAAGAGGATAAGGGCAAGAAGGAGACAAAGGCAGAAAACTCTCAAGGGAAGAAAGAGGGTTTGCAGCCTAAGAAGACAGACTTTAAGAAGGGCGGGAAAGACAACAAAGAGAAGAGGAAGTGTAATTTCTATGGCAAAGTGGGGCACTTAGTGAAAGATTTCCGGAAAAAGAAGGCCAAGATGAATGGCGGGTGCTTTTCTTGCGGTGAGACAGGCCACATGGATAAGGACTGCCCAAAAAAACGAGGACAGGGGTAGAGGGCTGGATCCACCTCAGGGGCACAAGTTCATGTGCTAGAGGCGCCACCCCTGCAACAGTGAGGTATAAATACTTCTGTAGAAAGTGTAGTTTATCTTTATGATCACCCCGTTCGCACTTTATTTGATTCTGGCGCATCACACTCCTTTATCTCGTCTGCTTTAGTAGAATCTCAGCACCTAAAAACTAGTATGGTAGAGGACCCCTTAATTGTTTCAAACCCAATTGGGGGCCCAGCTCATTTGTCTATGATCTGTTTGGGATTGAAAATTTCTATTCTAAGAGTAGAATTTAAGTGTAGTGCCTTTGTTTTGGGCTTTCCGGGATATGGTTTGATTTTGGGCATGGATTGACTATCCAGTAATGGGGCCATCCTCGATTGTGAGAAAAGGGTTGTTAGGCTCCTAACCCAGCTCGGTAATACTTTGGAAATTTCTTGTAATCCCTCGTATGCGGTTATGCTTAGTTACCTTGAATCGCTAGATGCCTCCGTTGAAAATTTGCAATCGGTTAGAGTGGTCCGGGAATATCCGGATGTCTTCGAAGAGGTGAAGGGCTTGCCTCCGAAGCGGGAGATAGACTTCCGCATATATCTTGTAGATAACGCAAAGCCCGTTGCGTTGCCCGTTAGACACATGGCTCCACGGGAAAGGAAAGAGCTCAGTAAACAGATTAAAGAGCTTCTAGAAAAGGGGTTCATTAGGAGGAGCATTTCAGAATGGGGTGCTCCAGTGGTGTTCGCTACAAAGGCGGATGGTTCACTCCGTCTATGTGTTGACTATAGGGAGCTCAACAAGCTAACGAAAAAGAATAGGCACCCTCTCCCCAGAATTGACGATTTGTTTGATCAGCTTGTAGGAGCGTCTGTTTTCTCCCAACTCGATTTAGCGACCGGTTTTCATCAGCTAAGGGTGGCTGAAGATAGTATCGATAAAACGGCATTCAGAACCCCAGACGGCTTCTTTGAATGGCTTGTCATGCCTTTCGGCTTGACAAATGCACCTGCTTACTTTGTGGACCTGATGAGTAGGGTATTCAGAGATTTCCTCAATAAGTTTGTAGTGGTCTTCGTAGACGATATCCTTATCTTCTCAAAGAGTGAAGAGGAACATGCTCAGCACTTAAGGGCAATCATGGAAACTCTGCGAGTCCATCAGCTAAAAGCCAAATTCTCCAAATGCCACTTTTGGAGAGAAGAAGTGAGGTTCCTTGGGCACAAAGTATCCAAACAAGGGTTAGCAGTGGACCCTGCTAAGGTAGTGGCGGTACAGGATTGGAAGACACCAAGGAATGCAACTGAGGTCCGAAGTTTTCTAGGACTAGCAGGTTTCTATCGAAAGTTCATAAGGGATTTTGCGAAAATCTCAGCTCCACTCATAAAGTTGACCAAGAAGAATCTAGTGTTCAATTGGGACTTGGATTGCGAGTTTGCTTTCCAACGACTGAAAAGGGCTCTTACAACAGCCCCAGTTTTGACGTTGCCAGATGGAAGCAAGATGTTCACCGTTTATACAGATGCATGTGGGACAGGGCTAGGCGCCGTCTTAATGCAAGAAGGAAGGGTAGTAGCTTATGGCGGGAGATAATTGAAAGTGCATGAAAAGAACTACCCGACCCACGGCGCTCAAGTCTTGGCGACACTATCTCCTAGGTGAGAAGTTCGAACTTTACACTGACCATAAATCTTTGAAATATCTTTTCACGCAGAAAGATCTTAACTTGAGGCAACAGAGATGGATGGAGTTTCTTGCTTCGTATGATTTCGAGATCTCCTATACTCCGGGCAAAGGCAACGTAGTGGCAGACGCGTTGAGCCGAAAGAAACTGACCCTAAGCCCGCTGTTTGTTGAAAGACAAAGCCTAGAGTTTATAGCCAGCTTCGACTTTAGGCCTTCCTCCGATTTTGTACCAGGCTTGCTAGCATCTCTCGAAGTACGCCCGACTGTAGTGGAATCGATAGGGACAACACAACGCGAGGACCCTCAGCTTGTGGAGACGATTGATAGGCTAATTAGGGGTGAGACTTCAAGTCACCTCAACAGATACTCCATCGACGATAAGGGTTGGCTAAGGCGAGACGGAAGACTATGCGTCCCACAGACAAGGGATTTAGTAAAGAAGGTTCTCGAAGAAGCACATCACTCCAAGATGACGATACACCCAGGCGACGATAAAATGTACAAGTATATAAAAAGAACTTTCTTTTGGAACGGCATGAAGAAGGACGTGGCAGAATTCGTTTCTAAGTGTATGGTGTGCCAACAGGTTAAGGCGGAACAGAAAAAGCCTGGCGGTCTGCTACATCCTCTAGAGGTCCCACAGTGGAAATGGGATAGCATCTCAATGGACTTCGTTGATGGGCTGCCTAGGTCTAGGAGAGGCAACACTAGCATTTGGGTAATAGTGGATAGGCTTACTAAAAGCGCCCACTTTTTACCTGTCAAAAGTAAAAGAACTGCCTCATCCCTAGCATCTCTTTACCTTAAAGAAATCATTCGACTCCATGGAATACCATCCAGCATTGTTAGCGACCGAGACCCTATCTTCACCAGTGAGTTTTGGCGGAGTCTGCAAGAAGCGGTAGGCACACAGTTATGCTTGAGCACAGCCTATCATCCCCAAACCGACGGCCAAACAGAAAGAGTGAACAGAGTTTTGGAGGACCTTTTAAGACTGTGCATCCTTGACTTCGGAGGGACGTAGGAAGACCATCTTCCTTTGGTAGAATTTTCCTACAACAACAGTTATCAAGCAACCATCGGAATGACACCCTTCGAAGCCTTATATGGAAGACCGTGCCGATCGCCCACTTGTTGGTGGGAGTCTACTGATAAGCTCATACTTGGACCAGATATGATACGAGAGACTTCAGAGAAAGTAGACTTAATACGAAGAAGGATGAAGACGGCCCAAGATAGACAAAAGTCCTACGCCGACAAGAGGAGGACCGACCTTGAATTTGAGGTTGGGGACAGAGTTTTTCTTAAGGTATCTCCGCTAAGGAACGTTGTTCGTTTTGGAACCACAGGAAAGCTAGCACCGAGGTTTGTAACACCCCACATCCGCTATGGTCACTCTCTAAGGGAATGCCATAACATCGGTGGAGTATTTTAAGTGTATATAGAACAGAAAAATTACAACAAGACAGATATAAGTAATACTTGAAAATTTTAAAACATCATTTCATTTCAGCGGGAAGTAAAACATGTTCGGTTACATCTCGAAACCATAATAAGAGTCAAGTACAAAATATCCATCCTGATAAATAAAAGTACATAATCCCAATACATGAACTGATAGCCATAAAAGAAAGGGTAAGCTGAGCTCTACATCTATGGTCCAAGCTCCAAAGAGAGTAAAGCAACCTGATCAAAGCCCACTCGTACTGGGCCCACTCTGATAACCTGAGGGTTGGAAAAAAAAGATAAAAACAACGGGGTCAGACATAAGTCTGAGCGAGTCCTATAACTTTAACAATACAATCATTAAAGTAACCAGAGAAGACATAAGCTTGATATACGGTAACGTCTGGGGATGAATGGCTACACTAAGCAGCTTGGTAAACTTAGGATAAACTAAGATAACCGTAAAGACACATCTACCCACCCAAGGATAATTACTACACTGCACCACACCAGTCATTCCTACTTAAAGGTTGATCCCACTAAGTGTACTTAGTAATTTAGTAGTTTCGTGTACCCCTATCTGACTACATAGGTGTACCCACTACTCCCCAAGCGATCGGCTCCCCTACGTAGATACCCGTGCTGGTCCCACGATGGGGTGTATCATTCCCCAAAGTGGCAATCTGATAATATCAATGGTGCACGGCTTTATATCTACACGATGCAACAACGACTTACCAACCAGCCCGGGTCCACACACGCATATGAAACCCGTTGGTCCTGCGTTGCCACCGCTAACCCGGTTTGGCCTCTTATAGTCAAGCCCAATATGCGTGTCCCGTCACTCGACTAGAGTCGAGCCTACTAAGATACGTTTGGGATATTGGTTGAAATGGGCCCCCACAAGCTACCACCTAAGCTTGTTATTTCTAGTGAATCCCACTTAACCCTTTAACCATGTCCACTTACATGTTATACATTTTGGCTAAGTCATTTAATCATATTCTAGTTGTCATACAAGGTACCCACTAGATTTCCACATGCCACCCAAAGCACTTACTTAACCCTTTAACCATGTTTTAATTACATGTTTCACTTTGGTTAAGTATTCTAATCGTATTTTCTATTGCCACCCAAGGCAACCCACTAGTCTCCTCATGCCACCCAAGGCACCCACTTAACCCCTCATGTCCATCTACATGCTAATATGGTCAAGTGTTTCTTAATTAATTAAGACCGTGATCTTCATAAAGACCTCTCACATTAGACTATCTTTTATGACTGCTGGTTAAGCCGGTTGGGTCCGGGCAGCCTTATGTCATAACCGAGTCTAACCTCGTGTCTTTACATTAATCACGTATTTAGTTTGTGCCTAAGACCTCTCACATTGGGCTAACATTTGTAGCAACTGGTTAAGCCGGTTGGGTCCGGGCAGTTTTACGCTACAACTGAGTCCAACCTCGTGTCTTAGTCGATTAATTACACCTAAATAATCACCCTCATATTTATATTAATTATCCCTAATTAATTACACATTTTTAAGAATATGGGTAGACCTAACTAAATAGGTAAATTCCCAATTCCATAGTATGGGTAGACCTAACTTAATAGGTAAATTCCCAACTCCATAATATGGGTAGACCTAACTCAATAGGTAAATTCCCAATTATGTCCATTTAATTTGTGGTATGCTTAATCATACCCAATTCACATCATTTTATTAATATGCATATTAACCCCATCGTTCCCCACGTAATTCGTTCTCATAACGTGACATAATAAAAGGGAAGATTCATCACAAATGTCATGGGTTTAACCAACATAGCATATAACTTTATCATGGGTCCAAAAGGTGTCAACTTGCATATATGAGCATACATTAAACCCAACTAGCATTTAGCCCAAACTTGCATTATGCATATCATAAAAAGAGACAACTTGCATATGAACTTGCACATAAACTTGCATGTGAACTTGCGTAACATGTCATACATAGAGGCAAACTCACATATGTTATGCATATCATAAAAAGAGGCAAACTTGCATATGAACTTGCATCATAATAGGGTAAACATGCGTATGTATGCATAGCATACAAAGGTGTCATCTTGCATATGTATGCATCTTATTTAAAAAGGGTAGACTTGCATGTCATAATGTATGCATAAAACCAAACACTTAGCATGCCTAAAATCAAATACTTAGCATACATAAAATCAAATACTTAGCATGCCTAAAATCAAACACTTAGCATGCATAAAATCAAGTACTTAGCATGCATAAAACCAAACACTTAGCATGCATAAAATCAAACACTTAGCATGCATAAAATCAAGTACTTAGCATGCATAAAACCAAACACTTAACATGCATAAAACTCACCACTTAACTTGCATAAACCCATATATTTAACTCGCATAAACCCACATACTTATCTTGCATAAACCCACATACTTAACTTGCATAAACCCACATACTTAACTTGCATAAACATAGGGTTAACATTAAACATAGATTAGCAAACTAACATCATATCATATGATTTAAAACCCACAAATCCGCATACAAAACCGCATGATCTCATCATATCTCATCTACTTAATTTAGCAATTGGTTATTAAAGTGATAGAAACTCACCAAAACCAAGATTAGCAAACTTATGAAGTAGAACTAGTTGCTATACAAGAAGGAGATGATGATTAGAGGTTGATTAGCTTGCAACTTTCTTCATAAACTAGTGGAGGCTCCTCTCAAGTTTGATTTTGGCAGCATGATGGCATCATTTCTATTTTTAGTAGGGATTAGGCTTGCATTAGGGTGTATTTATAGGATTAGGGTGTGTTTTAGACCATAGGATTAACCCTAGGTTAGATTAGGTCCGTCATATTTAGGAAGTTTCCAGAAGCCAGCCCCAAAGCCTAACCCAAACTCAACTAGGTGCACCAGGCCAGCATCAGCCGACAGGGCAAGTCAACAGCCCTGTCGACAGCCAAGTCGACAGGCATGTCGACAGGCAAGTCGACAGCCCTGTCGACAGCCATGTCGACCAGGCTGGGCGGGAGTTTTCCCGCCTGGCCCCATTTCTGCATGTTTTCGAAATTTGAACCTGAATTTTTAAATCTGTTTTGAACTTTGAATTTTCTGTAAACTTCATTGGGCCATAACCGGGCCATACGGACTCCGATTTTCGAAAACTCGGACTCTATTTCGCGTATTTTAACGAGACGAACGCAATGACGCAGCCCGTTTCCCCCAATTCTCACATCTGAGATTATTTATTCTGTAATTAGTGAATATTAGTATTAACTGAAATTCGGGGTGTTACATTCTCCCCTCCTTAAAGGATTTTGTCCCCGAAATCTCTAAGCTAAGGAGAATGCATATCCTACCATCCAAACAACCATCTACTCAATCCATCAAACACGAGCATCCATTGTCCTTAAAACAATTTCTAATGATGTATGAGCATATGCAAAAAGTGTGTGTATATGTTCCCTATCTAATGTATGACATATGCCAACCCTGATAGTGCCATGCACCCAATATGTATGCGAAAGAACCCTATCGACACATACTATTTCTACATGAGTGCACAATAATTCACCAAAATGCATCATCCATATGATAGCACAACCATTATTCATCCATAAATATAGCTACCTACACACAATTATATGCAATATGCAATATGAAGTGACTGAGCCGATCTAGTGTCTAGAGTGTGTGTATATGCATCCACGAGCAACCACTAGCAACCACTTGCATCCACACGCATCCATCAAACATAACATGTCTCAAACACATGTTTCAACCATAGGTTTACCCTATCTAAAGGTCAAAGGTACTAATGAGAGGGTATACTAAAGATAAGATAAGCACTAGACAAACGATAAAGGAGACGTTTAAAGGACATACCCTTAAAAAGGAATGGGTATAACGAACGCATCTTCGCTTCTGTCTCCCAAGTAGCATTGCTCTCCCCTTCTCCCCTTTTCACCTTGACTAGTCGAACCTCTCTGTTTCTCAACTTCCTAACCTCTGACCCAAGGATGCGGGTAGGAGCTCGTCGAATAATCACATCACGCTCTACCTTTACTTCTTTAAGCAAGCTCGGCTCTACCGCCTCTGCGGTCTCATGTAGGCACTTCCTCAAATGTGACACATGGAATACGTCATGTTCCCTGTACAACCGAACTATCTCTCGAATATAAACTGAAGCTAGACTTGGAACAGTCCTCTTGCTCTTCACGGGTATGAAATGGGCATTCTTAGTAAGTCTATCTACCACAACCCAAATTCCCGTATTACCCTTCCTCAATCTCGGTAATCCATCGAGACACTATCCCACTTCCATAGCGGAACCTCCAATGGGTGAAGCGACCCACCGGGTTTCTTCTACTCCGCTTTCATTTGCTAGCACACCAAGCATCTAGCGACATACTCGGCCACATCTTTTTTTTCATACCGGCCCAAAAAGAAAACTCGCTTCATGTCTCGGTACATCTTGTCCCCTACCGGGATGAATGGTCATCTTCGAACGATGTGCATCATCAAATATAGCCTTCCTCAACCCTCGTCTTGCGGTATGCAAAGTCTACCGTCTCTACACAACCACCCCTTACTATCTAGGGTGTACCTACTCAAATGTCTGGACGACTCCCCCTCCCCATGAGCTTCTCTACTAACTCAACCAACCGTTGGTCGTCTCGCTGTTCTCCACCAATCCGCCTTAAAAGAGTAGGCTTAACCTCCAAGGAGGCTAGCAACCCGGGTACAAAGTCAATGGAAGGTCTAAAGTCAAACATCGAAATAAACTCCAAGCTCCGTCGTTCAACGAAAAATGAACTCAAGGACAACCTTTTTCTACTTAAGGCGTCCGCTACCACGTTACCCTTGCCATTGGTATATGCTATCTCAAACTCATAGGATGCAAAGAATCCCATCCAAAATCATCACAACTGTCCATCTCTCACGCAGACCATCCTATTCGAACTTGACATCCCCCAAGTGCAAGCCCCAAAGGCCTAAACCAATATCAGACAAACACCCAAGGGATACCTCCTTCGAATTCAGACGTCCTACGTGAGATGATTCAAGTAAAAACGGCTAAATAATTAAGCCCCTTGTCCAACTCTGGATGTCCTTGCCAGTCTCACTCCAAAACCACCGTTTATCCCATAACTGGCTTTGCTCAACCTATTGAGCACATACGAAAACTTATTTCGCTCCTAGAAAAGACCAAGATGTTATTTACAAAGACCATCACGAACTTATTTAGGTACTCCCTGAACACCCTTCTCATCAAATCAACAAAGTATGCGGGGGCGTTCGTCAAACCAAATGGCATCACCAGCCACTCATAAAAACCATCCGGAGTCCTAAATGTAGTCTTCTCTATACTATCCTCAGCCGCTCTTAACTGATGAAACCCCGTGGCTAAGTCCAACTATGAAAACACTGAGGCACCAACCAACTGATCAAAGAGATCATCAATCCTCGGCAATGGGTGTCTATTCTTCTTTGTGAGTTTATTTAATTCTCTTTAGCCTACACAAAGTCTGAGGGACCCATCCGCCTTCGTAGCAAAAACTACTGGAGCACCCCCCACTTCGATATACTTCGTCTTCTAAACCCCTTCTCAAGCAAATCGCCTACTGGCTTATGGAGTTCCCTCCTCTCACGAGGAGCCATGTGGCACACTGGCCAAGATACTGGTTTGGCATTGTCTACCAGATATATTCGGAAGTCAATCTCCCGCTCCGGAGGTAAGCCCTTCACCTCCTCAAACATGTCCGAGTATTCCCGGACCACTCTAACAGATTGCAAACTCTCGACCGACGTGTCAAGCGATTCTAGATAACTTAGCATAACAAATTCCATGGGATTAGAAGAGATCTCGAGAGTGTTACCCAAGCGGGTCATAAGCCTAACAACTCTCCTTCCACAATAAGAACGGCACCATTACTGGATAACCAGTCCATGCCCAAAACTAACCCATGGCCCGTGAAGCCCAAAAAGCATCACATCTAAACTCAACGCTAAGTATAGAAACTTTCAAACCCAAACACATCATGGAGCCCCAATTGGGTTTGAAACAACCAAGGGACCATCTACTAACTGGTGTCTAAGTGCAGTGACTCAACTAACAATAATGAAATAAACGAACTCGACGCGTCAAAATCAAATAAAGTTTGACCCGGATAATCAAACAGAAAAACTAGACTTTCAATGGAAATAGTTCTACCTCTTTCCTGAATCGGTGGAACCGCGAGAGCCAGAGCTTGCCCTCTTGCCTGAGTTGGTGCCAAAAGAACTTGCACCTGTCCTCCTGAGGTAGATCCCGTCCTTTGCCCTTTCTTAGGGCAGTCTTTCACTAGATGTCCTGCTTTGTCACAGTGGAAGCAGCCAGCCTTCCTCTTCTTGCGACAATCCTTGCTTAGGTGGCCTAGTGTCCCACAACTGAAGCACTTCTTCTTTCCCTTGCCACCGTTGCCTTTCCCACCCTTGTCTTGTTGTTGCTGTTGAGGTCTCTTCTGATCTCCTTTCTTCTCGGGTTCTTTATTAGCATTGGGACCCTTCTCTTCCTCATGCATAAGTGCCATGTCCACTAGCTTCTCAAAAGTGGCCCAATAGGGATGTGAGACATAGCCAATCCGTGCATCGGTTCGTTTAAGCCTTTAACGAACCTCAGAGCTTTCTCTTCCGGTGTGTTTACCAAGTCTATGCTGAATCTCGCTAACTGCTTAAACTTGTTAACATATTCTTTCACCGACAAGTTCCCTTGCTTTAAGTTCAAGAACCTTTCCACGTGCATATTTTCTTCCGCTTTTGAGAGAAACTTTGCCTCAAACCTTTGCCTGAAATCCATCCAAGAGTCAACAGGGCGTTCTCCATTAGTGACCTCCCACCAGAACGAGGCCTCTCCTTCCATTAACCAAGCGGCTAACCTGACTTTCTTTCCCTCTTCCACTTCCAAGATTTCCATCAATTCTTCCGTCTCATTAAGCCAATCCCTAGCTCCCACAAAAGGTTTCCCTCCCATAGCCTTAAACTTCCTACAAGTCATAGCAAAAGTATCCGCGCGAGGAGGAACGAGTGCAATGGGTGGAGGAGGAACATTTGCTGGACCTGCAGCGGCGGCCCTAGCCTCTAACAACCTCCTATACCATACTGGTACCGCTATACCGTCCGGAAGATAAAGATCATCAGTCATGCTGAGACGAAAAAGGAAAGATTCAAACGGAGAATTCAAAAGATAAAGATATGGCTATCGGGGATTATGCTTTTCTTAAAAAAAACTTTTCTCTTAAAAGACATGTTTTTGAAAATACTCCTTTCAAAAATATTCTTAGAAAATAGTTTTCTAAAAGTTTTATCTGTTCCGGTAACCTTTGCTCTGACACCACGTGTAACACCCCACATCCGCTATGGTCACTCTCTAAGGGAATGCCATAACATCGGTGGTGTATTTTAAGTGTATATAGAACAGAAAAATTACAACAAGACAGATATAAGTAATACTTGAAAATTTTAAAACATCATTTCATTTCAGCGGGAAGTAAAACATGTTCGGTTACATCTCGAAACCATAATAAGAGTCAAGTACAAAATATCCATCCTGATAAATAAAAGTACATAATCCCAATACATGAACTGATAGCCATAAAAGAAAGGGTAAGCTGAGCTCTACATCTATGGTCCAAGCTCCAAAGAGAGTAAAGCAACCTGATCAAAGCCCACTCGTACTGGGCCCACTCTGATAACCTGAGGGTTGGAAAAAAAAGATAAAAACAACGGGGTCAGACATAAGTCTGAGCGAGTCCTATAACTTTAACAATACAATCATTAAAGTAACCAGAGAAGACATAAGCTTGATATACGGTAACGTCTGGGGATGAATGGCTACACTAAGCAGCTTGGTAAACTTAGGATAAACTAAGATAACCGTAAAGACACATCTACCCACCCAAGGATAATTACTACACTGCACCACACCAGTCATTCCTACTTAAAGGTTGATCCCACTAAGTGTACTTAGTAATTTAGTAGTTTCGTGTACCCCTATCTGACTACATAGGTGTACTCACTACTCCCCAAGCGATCGGCTCCCCTACCTAGATACCCGTGCTGGTCCCACGATGGGGTGTATCATTCCCCAAAGTGGCAACCTGATAATATCAATGGTGCACGGCTTTATATCTACACGATGCAACAACGACTTACCAACCAGCCCGGGTCCACACACGCATATGAAACCCGTTGGTCCTGCGTTGCCACCGCTAACCCGGTTTGGCCTCTTATAGTCAAGCACAATATGCGTGTCCCGTCACTCGACTAGAGTCGAGCCTACTAAGATACGTTTGGGATATTGGTTGAAATGGGCCCCCACAAGCTACCACCTAAGCTTGTTATTTCTAGTGAATCCCACTTAACCCTTTAACCATGTCCACTTACATGTTATACATTTTGGCTAAGTCATTTAATCATATTCTAGTTGTCATACAAGGTACCCACTAGATTTCCACATGCCACCCAAAGCACTTACTTAACCCTTTAACCATGTTTTAATTACATGTTTCACTTTGGTTAAGTATTCTAATCGTATTTTCTATTGCCACCCAAGGCAACCCACTAGTCTCCTCATGCCACCCAAGGCACCCACTTAACCCCTCATGTCCATCTACATGCTAATATGGTCAAGTGTTTCTTAATTAATTAAGACCGTGATCTTCATAAAGACCTCTCACATTAGACTATCTTTTATGACTGCTGGTTAAGCCGGTTGGGTCCGGGCAGCCTTATGTCATAACCGAGTCTAACCTCGTGTCTTTACATTAATCACGTATTTAGTTTGTGCCTAAGACCTCTCACATTGGGCTAACATTTGTAGCAACTGGTTAAGCCGGTTGGGTCCGGGCAGTTTTACGCTACAACTGAGTCCAACCTCGTGTCTTAGTCGATTAATTACACCTAAATAATCACCCTCATATTTATATTAATTATCCCTAATTAATTACACATTTTTAAGAATATGGGTAGACCTAACTAAATAGGTAAATTCCCAATTCCATAGTATGGGTAGACCTAACTTAATAGGTAAATTCCCAACTCCATAATATGGGTAGACCTAACTCAATAGGTAAATTCCCAATTATGTCCATTTAATTTGTGGTATGCTTAATCATACCCAATTCACATCATTTTATTAATATGCATATTAACCCCATCGTTCCCCACGTAATTCGTTCTCATAACGTGACATAATAAAAGGGAAGATTCATCACAAATGTCATGGGTTTAACCAACATAGCATATAACTTTATCATGGGTCCAAAAGGTGTCAACTTGCATATATGAGCATACATTAAACCCAACTAGCATTTAGCCCAAACTTGCATTATGCATATCATAAAAAGAGACAACTTGCATATGAACTTGCACATAAACTTGCATGTGAACTTGCGTAACATGTCATACATAGATGCAAACTCGCATATGTTATGCATATCATAAAAAGAGGCAAACTTGCATATGAACTTGCATCATAATAGGGTAAACATGCATATGTATGCATAGCATACAAAGGTGTCATCTTGCATATGTATGCATCTTATTTAAAAAGGGTAGACTTGCATGTCATAATGTATGCATAAAACCAAACACTTAGCATGCCTAAAATCAAATACTTAGCATACATAAAATCAAATACTTAGCATGCCTAAAATCAAACACTTAGCATGCATAAAATCAAGTACTTAGCATGCATAAAACCAAACACTTAGCATGCATAAAATCAAACACTTAGCATGCATAAAATCAAGTACTTAGCATGCATAAAACCAAACACTTAACATGCATAAAACTCACCACTTAACTTGCATAAACCCATATATTTAACTCGCATAAACCCACATACTTATCTTGCATAAACCCACATACTTAACTTGCATAAACCCACATACTTAACTTGCATAAACATAGGGTTAACATTAAACATAGATTAGCAAACTAACATCATATCATATGATTTAAAACCCACAAATCCGCATACAAAACCGCATGATCTCATCATATCTCATCTACTTAATTTAGCAATTGGTTATTAAAGTGATAGAAACTCACCAAAACCAAGATTAGCAAACTTATGAAGTAGAACTAGTTGCTATACAAGAAGGAGATGATGATTAGCTTGCAACTTTCTTCATAAACTAGTGGAGGCTCCTCTCAAGTTTGATTTTGGCGGCATGATGGCATCATTTCTATTTTTAGTAGGGATTAGGCTTGCATTAGGGTGTATTTATAGGATTAGGGTGTGTTTTAGACCATAGGATTAACCCTAGGTTAGATTAGGTCCGTCAGATTTAGGAAGTTTCCAGAAACCAGCCCCAAAGCCTAACCCAAACTCAACTAGGTGCACCAGGCCAGCATCAGCCGACAGGGCAAGTCGACAGCCCTGTCGACAGCCAAGTCGACAGGCATGTCGACAGGCAAGTCGACAGCCCTGTCGACAGCCATGTCGACCAGGCTGGGCGGGAGTTTTCCCGCCTGGCCCCATTTCTGCATGTTTTCGAAATTTGAACCTGAATTTTTAAATCTATTTTGAACTTTGAATTTTCTGTAAACTTCATTGGGCCATAACCGGGCCATACGGACTCCGATTTTCGAAAACTCGGACTCTATTTCGCGTATTTTTCCGAGACGAACGCAATAACACAGCCCATTTCCCCCAATTCTCACATCTGAGATTATTTATTCTGTAATTAGTGAATATTGGTATTAACTGAAATTCGGGGTGTTACAAGGTTCGTAGGGCTATTCCCTATCATTGAGAAAATTGGGAAAATGGCCTATAGATTAGAGCTACCTGAAAAATTGGCCGGAGTACACAACTTCTTTCACGTTTCACATCTCCGAAAATGTCTACATGAGTCTGCTGAAGTGGTAGAGCCAAATATCCTAGAAGAAGCTGAAGTGGAACGCGAAGCAACCATAAGGAAAGTTCCAACCCGCATATTAGGAACGGAAGTGAAGAAGCTACGCAACCGCGAAGTCAAGCTCGTCAAAGTTCAGTGGAGCGACACCGAAGGAGATGCAACTTGGGAAACTGGAGCTAAAATACGCGCAGCCTACCCTTTTCTTTTCGAGGGTACATCTTTGATCTTTCCTTTTTCCTTAAGTTGCGCTTTTATCTATCTTTTTTTAGGTATATCTCCTCGACCCTATCTTTTAGGTAGAAACCCTTTGGATGAAAACATGTAATTGAAACATGTTATGGATGATGATTGCAAGTGGTTGTAAGTGATTGCTAGTGGTTGCTCGTGGCTGCATATACACACACAATCTAGGTTTTAGATCGGCTCAATCACTTCATATTGCATATGCATATATGTTTGCATTCGTATATGGTTGAACTTTAGTATGTGTCATATGGATGTTGCATTTGTATGAATGATTGTGCACTCATGTAGAATCATGAATAAGAGGATTTGCATACATAATGGATTCATAGCACTTACATAATTCACATTAAGGAGGTCAACTGAATCAGTAGACCGCCTGATTTTGCATTAGATAAGTACATGTACACACACTTCGCATATTATCATGAAGCATTAGAAGTCTTTTAAGGACAATGGATGCTCGTGTTTGATGGATGAGTAGATGGATGTTTGGATGTTAGGATGTACATTCTTCCTGAACTTGAAGATTTCGGGACGAAATCCTTTTAAGTGGGGGAGAATGTAACACCCCGTGCATTTTATAACAGTGAAATCCACAAATTTAAAGTATAATAAATTCTAGTTAAAGTATTAAGGGAAACGGGATATGCCATTGCGTCCGTCTCGGAAAAATACGCGAAATAGAGTCCGAGTTTTCGAAAAACGGAGTCCGTATGACCAAATTATGGCTCGATGAAGTTTCAGAAAATTCAAAATTCGAAAACAGATTTAAAATTCAGCCCAATCAGAGTAGGCGGGGAAATTCCCACCCAAACCCACCAGGTCGACCTGGGGGTCGACCCTAGGGTCGACCTGCCAGGCCAGGTCGACCTGGGAGTCGACCTAGGTGTCGACCTGCCCAGGCAGGTCGACTCTAGAGTCGACCTGGGGGTCGACTGGGAAGTCGACCTGGCCCCTGAGCCAGGTCGAACCCAGCCCACCCTGGCTGGCCTGGTCTATATTTGGTCGATTTTCTGAGCTTTGCCTTGTCACTAGGGCTAGGTGTCAGCTCCTGGTTGGTCTCTTCTTTGAACGAACGGCTATTGTTAAACCAAGCTTCATCGACGGTCTAAATTAACTCAAAAACTCTATAAAAAGGACCTAAGACTAACCCTAATTCACATAAACTAAAATGTAGATGAGACCGTCATGCTGCTGAGGACAGACTGAGGATAGCCGTTAGAAATAGAGAGACAATTAAGAGATAAATCAAAAGCTTAAAGCAACGTTAATCAAATCAAAGCAACGCCTACGACAAAGGATAGCATCTCCAAATTCAGAATTCAGATTCCTGAATTGAAGATTCGTCACACGTTGTAAGTAGAGTGCTATTCCGATGTGAATTAAATAATTGTGTTGATTTGTGTAAAGTAAGAAATGGAATTGTGGCGATAATAATCTATGTTTGTATGTTGCTTTGATGCTAAACGATTTGGGAATATTATGGTATACGATTGGATATTTGCAAGCACGCGATTTGCGTTGGAAGTTAACAACGAAATGGGATTGTGGTGATAATAACTTATGTTTGTATGTTATTTTGATTTGACAATGCTATGGCATACGATTTGATTCATACAAGTATATGGTTTATGTTGACAACCACATGTTGTGGAATTTGAATTGGGATTCATGCAAGCATATGATTCATATTGAAAACTACATGTTTGTGGTAGTTATTTACAACACCCATTTGATAATTGCAAGTATATGATTCATGTTGAAAATAACAACTATATGTTGTAATAGTTTATTTGAAATTCATGCAAGTATATGATTTATTATTATGCCAACATGATGTATAATTCTATGGTCATCTTTGGTGTGATTTGATCCACTTAAGTATTATGATTCATATGAAGGTTATGTTGGAATTGGCATCATAGTTCAGGTATAAAAATCATGATTTTGTAATAGTGACAAAAGCAAGCGTCTTTGTAAGCTTGTATTAATTTTATGAACATGACTAAACTATGTTTGTTATTATACCTAGTTGAAAACATGTTTCTAGGCTTATGTTGTTATCATGATCATATGATAATATATTTGGCACATAAGTTACATTAGAAATTACACTAGAATTACATCCCACTTACAAGTTACATATATAGGATAAAAACCATGATTATATGAATAGTAGGATTCATGTTCAATTATGTTTATGCCATGACTATGTGAATAGAAGGACTCATGTTCAATTATGATTATGCCATAATTATATGATTAGAATGGTTCATGTTTAAGTATCATTTATGTCATGACTACACGAATAGAATGATTCATGTTTTGTTTATACCATGATTATGTGAATAGAATGATTCATGGTTAAGTATTTCTTATATTATATGTTGTTATAAATGCAAGTTCACATGTGCCTACCTTATGTTAATTGAATCGTTATGTTGCAAGTTCATGCGTTCACACTCCCCTTTTTATGTTACCTTATAAACACCATGTTATAAGCCACCCCTTTTCATATGGCTAAATTGGGTTTAAGTATTAAACCCAATACACCTTACATTTGAACGAACGTGTAAAACGGGGGTAATGACGTTTGGGCTAAAATATAGAACATATGTGTTGGCCTGTTCGACGCATGCCAACAATCTTGAAAATCAATTAAGTGGCATAAATGAATTCTAATCAATAAAGGTAAATTTGAATAATGGGCCGCAAATATTTACATATAAAAAGAAAAGAGACAAAATATGTAAATGTAGAAAATACGATGTGTTTAACTCAAGGTTGGATTGAGTTGTGATCTAAACCTGCCCGGAACCGCCCGGCTGTCCAGTAGTCACAACAATACCTATCCAATGTGGGTGGTTAAACACGGAGCCCAATAAGGACCCGAGGTTAGACTGAGTTGTGGCGTAAGACTGCCCGGACCCAACCGGCAACAGGCAGCCACAACAATACCTGTCTAATGTGAGAGGTCAAGGCTTTAACAAGAAATTAAGGCTGAGTCAGGATTGATAGGATTAAGTGAATTAAGACTTAATCAAAATAGAACATGCTAAACTAAATAGACTGATTGGGGGTTAGGTTTATAAAACACTTAACCAACTTAGCATGTTGGCTAGAAATAGAAAAACTAGTAGCGGGGGACCCTTTTCAGCAGTAACCCTACAAGGCGTATCATGATACCCTGAAACTAGGCAGGGTGGGGCACGATTACTGGGCTGACTGTAAGAGGTCAAATCGACGGCGGTGGTGTAGCAGTGTAGGTTCTAACGGGGTGCGGGCGTGCACACACTCTGGCGCAGAAAAATAAAGCACTGGGCACCAGTAGCATACCTGTGCATTCTAGGGTTGTGTCAGGCCGCCACCATGGGACTTGATACACCCCATGGTGGGACCAGCATAGGTAACTACAACATCGGAGGCCGTAAGACACATGTAACTATGCGAGTAGGAGCCGATCATCAGAAAGAGGATCACTTCACCCTGATTATGGGGTGCCTGTTGGGAACTAGTTTATATGGGTACAGAGATTAATATGGGGTACGATTGTATATTCGACCCTAGACAACTTAACTTGGTTTATGGTGCTTTCCCATTTCTAGTTTATACTTATCATACCCAGTTCTTTATTCATAGACTGAATAGTCCTAGACTTACTCAGGCTTTATGTCAGACTCTACTTTTCTTTCGTTTCCCCCCCCCCCAGGTCCACAGGGACGGAATACCGCAGCTTGACCAGCCTTCATATCCAGCTTGAAGGGAAAGAATGTATTGCTTGGATCTTTTCGTTTTGGACTATGGCTTTGGACAGCAATTATGGGACTTTTGCAGTTTATTTATGTTTTCTTTATGCTTCTTTAAATAATGTAATCAAGACAGTTATGAAGATGTTATGTTTTTGGAAGTGTTGTAAGGCAATTATGGTATGGTTGGTGTAACACGTATTTTAATGAAATAAAAGTTGTTGTTTTCCGCTGTTCAAAAATATGTGTTATTATATCTGTCTTGTATATCTGTGATTTATACTTATAAACTTCCACCAAAATTAGGGCATTCCCTTTGAGAGTGACCCTAACGGAGGTGGGGTGTTTCATAACTTGGGTTTGGATTTGTGTATCTCTCCATTATCATAATAAGAGAAGTTTGGGTAGACCCCCGTGGTTTTTACTCTTTACATCGAAGAGGTTTTCCTCGTTAAAAATTCGTGTGTGTTCTTACTTTAATATTATATCTTGTTTTGTTGATTATTTGCATTGATCATTGGTGATTGTGGTGCATTTTGTTGGGTTAGTCTGTGTCATTCATAACAGGAATTTAACTGCATAATTAGGATAATTATAAAAGGAAGAATATGCAAAATGTTAATCTGAATAGGTTGGACTTAATTTAATATTAAGTAGAACATGTTATGAAAAGTTATGTGAATTAGATTTAAATTGAGTAAAACATGTTATACATCTGAGCAGGTGCCTGTATGATTTGGGCAAGGTTTGTTACATTTAATAATGTCATTTACAACCATGAAATATAACATAAGATTATATGTTGCTTCTTAATGAACTTAAACCTACTAAGCTAAACATGTTTAATTAATAAGCTAAGAGGTTCCACGTATGCTGTTAATATCTGAGGGGACTCTTAAATCCTAGTTTACTTGGGGGACCTATCCTAGGAGTGGATTGTGTCAATTCTGTTGTTGCTTGGAACCTGTATCAGTTAATGTCCCTGTTGGTATCATCTCAGAGCCTCGCATTAGGTATAGGCTAGGGCACGCATTACTGATATGGATTGTAAGAGGTTCAAATCTTTTAGGTGGGTACGGGCGCGTTCCGATGGAGTCATGAGCGTGCATAGGTCTGATGGGGGAAGATAAGACATTGTAACACCAGTGGATAGGGCTATGTCTTTAAAATTGACGGGTTCGGGACTGATATCCCCGACTGTTGTGGCAGGCACAGGTTATTTGTGTCTGTAGGGAGCCAATCACTAAGTAGTAATTAGAGTAAAACCTAATCCAGTTATTCTGATAGTTGGTGCAGAAATTCTGTTATGGGATATGAATGAGAAGCTTACTTGATATTACCTTATCCCGTTTATTTCGTACTTGTGTATTCTGTTGTATTTTCATATCCAGTATTATTGATCCGTTTTGATACTTCTTATCTTATGCTTATGCTAAAAAACACTGGAACTCGCTAGACTTTATTTCTGCCCTATTTTTTTCCCTTCTCCCTCTTTATTTCCCCTACGTTCTCAGGGTGGTGGATTGCAGCATTGACCGTGATTCTTTTCAGCTTGAACTTGGATAACTTCTCGCTCGATATATTGTTTCAGTTTCTTTTCTATGTTTATTGTTACAGCTCATGAAGGATATTATTTCTATCGTTTTGCACTTGTACTCTGATGGTTTGTATTTCCATGAGATAGATGATTATGATTATGACTTATGGTATTTGAAAATATAATGTGTTATTTGGTTTTATAATAAAAGTTTGTTAGTTTCCCGCTGCATTTTTATATTCTGTCTTGTCAAATTAGTCTCTGTATTATTATTGTACTTCACAGAACCTAATGCTTCCTCATATGGGTGACATTAGGGGATGTGGGGTGTAACATTTGGTATCAAAGTAAAAGCCTATTGTTGAACAATATATCCCCTCAAGTCATTTACAATATTCCTTCGATTTCTTTTTGAATCCTTGTTTCTTCTCTTTTTAGCATGTTTGGGGCTCCTAACTTCCCTGATGGCATACCCATTCTGACATGGTTCCGTAGATACGTAGAGGCTACGACACCTGCCTAAGGGTAAGGTAATGTCCCACCTCTAGCTGCAGCCGTAGTAGTTCCACCCAATCCTATAGTCAACTTCTCTGTAACGATTTCTATGCGATGGGAGGCAAGCCATTTCGTGGTACTGAGAGTTTTGTGGAGGCATGCCATTGGCTTATAGAGACAGAGAATGTGTTTGATTTGTTGGATCTAGACGATAGAAGAAAGATTCAGTTGGCCGCTTGGCAACTGAAAGAGGAAGCATCATATTCGTGAGAGGTTGCTCGGGCGGGGCAGGCAGTAGCCACTTGGGATGAGCTAAAGAATAGATTTTAGATGAAGTTCTTGTCGCAGGTTGAGGAAAGAATGCAAATGGAGAAGTTCTTAAGTTTGAAACAAGGAGGTATGATAGTGAAGTAATATGTCAATAGTTTTAATCAACTGGCAAAATTTAGTTTGGATTTGGTAAACACTCCTCATAAGAAGGCGTTAAGATTCACGAAAGGGTTGAATCAACCCCTCCAAGGACTAGCATTGACACATATCCCGATGGGAGTGACTTTTGAGAGACTAGTAGACATGGCATTGATGCATGAGGACGGAAAATAGGAGAAGAAAGAAGTTAAGACCGAGGAGGACAAACCCAAGACTGATAAGAAGAAGTGGTGGCCAAATAAGGGTGCACCAAAGAAGGGAGGAAAACCTGATAAGGCACAAATCAAGATAGAGGTTAAGTGCCATGGCTGCGGAAATATAGGGCACTTTTTTAGAGATTGCAGGAAGATCAAGAATGTCTGTTTCAGTTGTGGTCAAGTTGGACATTTTATCCAGCAGTGCCTTAATAAGCAAGGTCAAAAAGCGGGATCATATGGAGGGCAAGTACATGCGCTCGAGAAAGTCCAGGCTGGTGGACCAGATCGAGGTAGAAATGTCACCGTAAAAGGTTTGATTTCTCTTTTTGATTCTCCTATTAGGACTCTGTTTGATTCCAGTGCTTTTCGTTCGTTAATATCCAATTTTGTGATAGATAGTCTGCACCTAGACACTAGTGTAGTTTCTGATCCTATTGCAGTCTCAAACCCCATAAGAGGCACGAATCACTTGTCTATGATATGTAGGGTTTGAGAATTTCTGTTATGGGCGTCGAATTTGAGTGTGACGCATATATTCGTGCCTTTATGGATTACAGGCTTATTATAGGAATGGATTGGCTAGCCATGTATGGTGCCATTCTAGATTGTGAGAAGAGAGTTGTTAGGCTTCTATCGTGCCATGGGAGAACTTTTAAGATTATTTGTGACCCACCGGGGTAAGTTATGCTCAGTTTCCTATATTCTCGTGATGCTTCAGTTGATGATCTTAGATAAGTTCCCTAGTCATAGATTTTCTGGACATTTTCGATGAGGTTAGAGGATTACCACCCAGATGAGAGATAGACGGATTTACTTAGTGGAGAATGTGAAATCTGTCGCTTTATCAGTGCGCCACATTGCTCCTAGAGAGAAGAGGAAGCTCAACAAGCAAGTAGGTGAGTTATTCGAGTAGGGATTCATTAAACGGAGCATTTCTGAGTGGGGAGCTCCAATCATCTTTGCAACCAAGGCAGGCGTATCTCTCCGTCTATGCATGGACTATAGACAGTTAAGTAATCTCACCAAGAAGAATATGCACCCACTCCCGAGGGTTGATGACTTGTTTGATTAGCTAGTAGGCGCTTCGGTTTTCTCACAATTGGATCTATCCACGGAATTTCATCAGCTGAGGGTAGCAGATGACAGAATATATAAGACTGCTTTCAGGAGTTCATGCAGTTTTTCTGAGTAGATGGTCATGCCTCTTGGGTTGACCAATGCACCCGCATACTTTGTGGATTTGATGAGTCGGGTGTTCAGGGAGTACCTAAACAAGTTTGTTGTGGTTTTCATGGATGACATTCTATTTTTCTCGAGGAGCGAGGAAGAACACGATGTACACTTAGAAGAGGTTCTACGTGCTATCAGATCGCATCAACTTAAGGCTAAGTTTTCAGAGTGTCATTTATGGAGGAAGGAAGTAAGGTTCCTAGGGCATGTTGTCTCCAGGATGGAATAGTGGTAGTCCCCGCTAAAGTTGTCGTAGTACAAGATTGGAAAGTCCCTAAAAATGCGACAGAGGCTAGGAATTTGATAGGGTTGGCCGGTTATTACAGAAAGTTTACAAAGAACTTTGCACGGATATTAACTCCGCTCACCGGTTTGACAAAGAATAACTTGGTTTTCACTTAGAGCATTGATTGCGAGGATGCATTCCAGAGGTTAAAGAGGGCTCTGACATCAGCCCATGTTTTGATTGTTCCTGATGGTAGCAAGGCGTTTATAGTCTACATGGATGCTTGTGGCACAGGGTTAGGTGTCGTGTTGATGCAAGAAGGTAGGGTGGTTGTGGGAGTAGGCAATTAAGGGTTTATGAGAAAAACTACCCTACCCACGACTTGGAGTTGGCGACTGTAGTGTTCAAACTTAAGTCTTGGCGGTACTACATACTTGGAGAGAGCTTCGAGCTTTACACGGATCACAAGTCGCTTAAGTATTTATTCTCACATAAGGATCTCAATTTAAGGCAGCAATAATGAATGGAGTTCCTTGCGTCCTACAATTTTGAGATAGCTTATACCCCAGGCAAGAGGAATTTGGTTGCGGATGCATTGAGTAGGCAAAGGATGACCTTGAATTATTTATTCGTAGAGAGGCAAAGTTCGGAGTTTATCTCGACCTTTGATTTTAGACCATCTATGGATTTTTCGCCTAATTTGTTGGCATCATTGGAGGTGCGACCTACTCTTATGGAGCGCATTGGATCCATAGTGAGAGGATCAGCAATTAGCAAACATCTTGGATAGACTCGGTAGAGGAGAGACCTATAGTCATCAAGCTTGATATTTTATGGACGAGAAAGGGTGGCTACGTCGAGATGGAAGGCTATGTGTTCTCGAAGTTGGAGACTTGTTGAGGACAGTTCTTGAGGAGACTCATCACACTTGGATGACTATCCATTCGGGCTATGACAAGATGTACCGAGACATAAAGCGAGTTTTTTATTGGACTGGTATGAAAGAAGGACATTGTAGAATTTGTAGTCCAATGTTTGATTTGACAGCGAGTAAAGGGTGAATAGAAGAAACCTGGCGAATTGCTTCAACCCTTAGATATCGCATAGTTGAAGTGGAAAAGCGTCTCTATGGATTTTATTGACGAACTTCCCTGATTGGGAAAGAGAAACACTAATATATGGGTTATAGTAGACAGATTGATTAAAAGCGTGTACATATTGTGTAACATCCCATATTTTCTATATATTTAATTTTCAATTTAAAATAAATAAAATTGGTTAATTTTGGGAAAAATCAAATTTTGTTGATTTTTGATGATAATAATTATTGAATTGAGCATATATAAATGTTGTAATGTGAAATTTAATATTTTTATAACAAATAAAATTTGGACTGTCTAAGTTAAAATAGGAATTCAAATTTTATCTGATAAATTTTGAAATTATGAGTTGATATTATGATTGTTAAGGATAATTCGAGTCCATTTATTTATAATTGAAATATAAATTTAAATGGATAAGTAAATTAATTCGACAACATGAAATATGTGGTATTGATTTCGAAAATTTTATTTAAGTTATAAATTGATTTAAATGGAATTTTATAAATATTTAAATTGAATTAAACAGTTAAATGAAAGATTTGAATATTCTATTGATTTAATTGCTGTCAAATTTAACTGTTCTGCCAACTGTCTCTGAATCCGACGAAACCAGTCCCATCGGAACCGGAATGGTGAATTATAATTTGCGTTACAATCCGACGTACCATTTGATCGTACGAAATAAAATGTGAAAGAGAATCAGTGTAATTGGGTAATTGTTGTTTCTCTTATTGGGCCTTCTCTATATAAATAAAATTATATATCCACCTCACCACCTCACTTCTCATTCACGTATATTTTTCCATCTGTCGGTTTTTTCTTCCAATGGAAGAAACAATATTTTCAAAACCCTAGAAAAAAAATCCAAGCTTTGAAATCAAATCTCCTCAAAACCCAGCGTATTATATATCAAAACAAAGAGCTCGACGATACAAAGCTTATGGTGTAATTTTTTCCGACATGCAGTGAGCGAGGTGGTCAGAAATCACGGTCAAAGGTTCGGAATCGCGAAACCCTAGCATGCAATTTGGGGATTTTTGATTTCTGAGCTAATCGAAGAATCAGGCTTCTGGGTATTGTAGAGATTGGTCATACGAGTTCAATGGTGGTGTTCGTTCGATTTTTAGTGTGGTGTGTGGTCGGAATTTCAGCGTAGAAGGTAAAAACCCTTTTCGTTTAGACCGCCGTCGGCGGAGGGAAGAGCCACCGGAGGTGGCGGCTCTGATGCCCGTGGATTCGCCTGGAGGAGTGGGTGAGGATGGTAGTGGTCGGAGCTCTCAATTCGGTCGGAGGAGGGAGCTTTTCGCGGTCAAACTTGCGGTCATGTATGGGTTTATTTCGTGAGGCGTACTGTAGCAGAAAGGGGGAGGAGCAGGAACAGCAAGAAGGGCTGCTGACGTGTCGGGTTTGTAGTGGTGAGGAAATTTAATTTTTAATTATTTACATATTTAAATTCCAAATGGTTAAACGCTGATAACTCTCTCGTTTTAAATCAGATTTGGACGCGGTTTGTTGCATTGGGATCATGGCGGAATTGCGGACAATCTGAGACTGGTTTCGCTGCATTTAGAGGCTATGAAATTTTGATCTTTGCTTGGACGTTCGATCCACTAAAGACTCAAAGGTGAGTGATTCTTCGCTCACAAATAACTGAATCTTTCCCATATTTATCAAATTAGAGTGTGAAATAAGTTGGTTGCATGGTTGTGTTTGATTTGGTGAATCGTTGCTAAATTTGACATGCAAGTGTGTTACTTGCACTAAAAATCGATAATTAGTTATTTGAATTTAATTTAAATTTCTAGTTAGAAAATCTCAACACTTTAAATTAGTGAAATGATTTAACATTTACCATGGAATAAAGTGTTGTGTGATGGATGCCTTGGTTGATGTGATTACTGAATGATTATTGTTGAAATGTTACTTACTTCAGTATATGGATGTTCTTGTGTTCATTATTGACGATGAATCCCAATTTTTTTTCCACCTTGATGTTACGGGCATCCAATAAACCCGGGATTTCATTGATGAAAATAAATTAAGAACGCAGAGTGAAATGATAAATCTCTGTGACCTTGATTTGGATTGAAATGATAGATCCACCCCTGAAATAGCGAGAAATTGAATATAATATCACTTGGCCATTGGATAGATAATTATATACAGACATCGGTTGGTTAAATGATTTCAAAATATTTAATTATTATTTGGTCGGAAATTTTCATTTAAAAGAGATGCGCCGATACTCGATAAATCCATTTCCTTTAAAGATCTGAAAACTGGGAAGGTTTATTAAAAAGGGTTAAGGAATTTATCTCAAACCAAAGTGGAAATTCTTAAATTGGGATCTCAATATGTTTTGGAATTATTCAATTTATGGTGTAGATTTAAGGGTAATAAATTCCCATGGGATTTAATTTTAAATAATGCAAATCGAGGGTATTCTGAGTTGTTTTAACTCAGTTATTAATATATTTGAATTCTTGAAATCGAACAGTTGTTTTGAACGACGTTGAAAATGAGATATGAAATTAATGAACTCCACTGAGGTTGGAGTTAGATTCAAGTATTGAAGTTCGGGAGAAAGGAACGATTTTAATTAAAGAATTTATTATATATATATTTACACTGTTTGATTTAAAATAACTATTTCTTTTCTTAAAATTTATTTATTTAAAACTTTCCTATAAAACTATATTATTACCACTAAATTGTTCTTTATATTTTATTACGTATGTACATAGTGTGTCAAATTTTCTTATTTTATTCTAGCTATTATATTCTATACATATACATTTTATATAAAGACTATTATTTGATAAGCATCTAATTTTCAAATTACATTAAATGATCGTAATTTTCTTCCGAATAGGGGATGTTTGGATCTAAACTGTTGTTCAAATGGAGTTGAGATAAATTTTATTTTATTTGAATATGAATCGATTTCTAACCCGATTTTTGATATGGAAATGTAAATTATATTCTACTAGAATATAAATGGACCTCCTAAGGGATTGAAATGAGTTGAAGTGAAAGTATATATTCTATTTGAATATGAATGGATTTCGAACATAAATAAATTTGGAATAATGTGAAATCTTTGAGATAAAATATATTCTATCGGAATATAAGTCGATTTTGAAATATTATATGATTATAATATAAGGATATGGAAATTTATTCTAATTTAGAATATAATCGGTTTGGTATGATATTACTTTTTGATATGAAATTATATTGTATTTGAATATAAATTTTGTTCGAAACAGAATATGATATTTTGATATGAAGCGAACCTTTGTGAAATATAAAAGAACCAACCGATGTGAGAAGATGTAAACGTTGGTTGTTAAAGAGACCGGAGTCAACATAAGGCGTACTCTCTGTCAGTGTCGATACCACTTTGACAACTGTGAACGTTATGACGTATATAGAATGAGTATGATGGCTTGGAGGCGATTATTGAATCGAAGGAGATGAATGATGACGAAATAGCCCTGACCTTCGGGTCAGAATTAAATTGACTAAAATAGGAGCTATACTGTGACTAATTGAGGTAGCACCTTTGATCGGACACACTTCTTCGTTACTATTTTTATGACTATGATGATGATGATGATTTGGGCCCATATATGACTTTGGGATGCGTTCCGAGGTGGGCGGTAGTGGCTGCTATGTGTTACCACCGGTCCGGGAGTGCAGTTGGTAGAATACTACCATGGGCATCGCCTCGAGTGCCTTATCATATTATCCTTATCGATCCCCATACGATTTTGATTTGTATCGTACCTATGGAGTGCCCTCTGATGCCATCGTTTACGGTGGGTTTACGGTACTGTATAGACTACAGTATTATACAAAGCGTAAGGGTAAAAATGTAATCCCGCTTACGCTATTTTCAGTATTTATACTTTACTGGGTAGACACTATCATAATAGCGTATTATACTATCTATGTATTAGTTTAACGGATCCTTGAGAGATGGAAAAATCCCGTAACATCTCTTGAGTTACTGTACCCATGACATTGATGTTATTTCGTATTTTAATTTGAATAATATGAGAATTATTTAGTGCTGATCCGAGTGTTTGTTGTGTTTTCTTTTTATGCAATATGCTCGGGTCAGCAGATGTTGCAGTTAGCGAGGATAATCAACAGCTTGGAGGATGAAGACGAGTATTTAGTATATATATATATATATATATATATATATATATTACATGTATATTCCACTGCACTTTATTTCCGCTGCATTACTGTATGTACTTGTACAAGTGTAACTCTGATAATCATTAAATGTTATGACCAATGTATACATTTCAACTGCTTTTAAACTACTATTTGTTTATTATATGTTGTTCTTCCGCTGTGAGATTCTGTGATTGGTTTTTCTCTTATTTCTTTCTTTTTCTTCTTTTCCCAATAACTACCTGTATTTGTGATTTGTTTGGGTCAACATGTGTGGTTTGTTGTCGATTTGAACGGTCAAAAATTTGGGTCGTTACATTTGGTATCAGAGCGATGGTTAGCGATAACCTTGGCTCTGTTTGGGAACTAACTCATTAGAGATAGGATTACTAATATCCTAGAATGAGTTTGAGCGTATATACGAGAGAGCATACTTGTATTTTGATATAAAAGGGGGTTTTACGTTGTGTTGACTTGTTCTGTTGAATATTTATGGATTCTGGTCGATATATGGGACGCCATACAATCGATAGGAATTTCTAAATAATCGAACGGAATAGATCGACATAATATGGTTTTCGATTTTATTTTATATATATTAAATATACTATTATTAGTTTAATGTATATGCGTTTGTCGTTAGAAGGCGATAATATTAGGATATTATCGGATATGGTTGATTAAATAATAAATCTAATAGGAAAATTTAATGGTTTAATAAAATATTTGAGGATGAAATCTCTTAAGTATAATTTTTCACATAATATATTGGCGATAAAATAGAAATGAACTTGAAAACTTGATTCTAGGAGGCTTTTGGAATAGTTTGCCAAAGTTTGAAATAATATTGTATTATAAGGAATAGTTTTGGAAAATAGTTTTCAAAAGGATATTTAAGATATAAGTGTGAAATCTCCACTTAGACATTAGAAATGACTTCGGTAATGAGTGCACGCATTACCGATGTTATTTTGAAGAGTCTGAGTAGGGGAGAACACCCGATGATTTTAGTGGGTTGACAGGAGATTTCGAATTTAAATTCCATATGGTATAAATTTTTATATAAAGTATTGGTGTATGTTCTTTAAAAGTTGAATTCAAATTTTACTCGGGGTTTAAATTTTCTTTGTTCTTTGTGAATTAAAGATTTAGATTTAAAATTTATATCGTATGGCTTTCTGCAAAATAGTATAGGTATATATATTATTTTAACTTGGGTCATAAACCCAGAATTCGAGTAATTTAAGTTCATCTTAGCTAACTACATAGATGTAAGTACTAAATTTACTTGACTCATATGAATTTTAGACTTTGAAACCTTGAAAATAAACTTAAGTATTATAAGAAAAGACGTGGCCGTTGAAATGCATAAGTATGGACAATAACAAGTTAAAGAAATTATATGTTTGATTGATGGAAGTGTTAGAGAAAATTTAAAATAACTCGCAAAGTAAAATTCGATCGAATTCGACTAAATTAGACTTGGTAAGTTATTTGTATAAATGAATTTGCAATAGCTTATGACTTGGCTAATTTATAAGTATACTAAGTTAGTCGAGTAGGAGTTGAAAAGAATATAAGTTGTAAATAAGTAAGGTTGATCGATAAATTAAAAATGAAGAGATTAAACGGTAAATTAATGAACATGTGAAATAAAGGCATAGCAAATCTAAATTTAGAAGAACTTGATTTAGACAATATATCGAACGTAAATCGGAGTATAAATAATGAAATGAATAGAACATAAACGTTGTGTCGAATGGAATATAACCTCATTCGAGTAAAGGGATTGAGTTAAGTAAAGTTTAACTTGGAGAATTGAATAACAAATGGCTGAGAACTAAGTATAAAAATTTAGTTATGAACAGTCCTTAATTCAAACAATGATTTGAGAAATCGAATAAATGAATTGAGTTAAGGGGATAAGATTTGATTTAAAATGAAAATGGAATTAACTCAGAAAATTTAGATAAGTCGATTTAAGATTTATATCGATGGTTGGATTAAGTAAGTAAATGAAATTGAATAAACTAGAAAAATATAATGAGGAAATGAAATGAATTTAGAATTGGAAATTTGAATTAAGGTGTTGGAAATAAAATCAAAGTCTAATGTATTAAATTAGGATACCGGAAGAATTCAGAACTAAGTAGATTCGATTAAGTTAAAGAAATTAGAATAAATAAAGGTAAACTCAAATAACTAAATTGGTCGATTTAGAACCAAGCATGAATGAAATGAAGTATGGATGAACTTGAATAATTAGAATAAATAAAACAGAAATCAATTCCAATGGATGACTAATCGAATATGGAGGAAAGCAAAATTTAGTCGAGTCAAAGGAAATTGGACCAATACAAGAACTTAGAAGATCGGATAAAGTTGATTTAAAATTTAGTACCTAGGAAAGAAATGAGTTGCAAACATTTGGCAGATCGACCCATATAAATGAATTAAAGATTTAATATGAAGCGTGTTAGTTGGAAAGGCAAGGTGAATTCAAGATTTAATTAAAATTAATGCTTGGAATGTAACGGAAGAAAACAAATATAGAAAGTATATTGGAATGAAGTAAAGCAATTAAAGGCAAATCCATTTCTTTGATAATAAAGTAAATGTAAAGGATTCAATGGATGAAATGGAAAGAGGTAATTGAAATAAAAATTCATTTAATATAATTGAAATGAATATGAACATATTTAAGTATTGAAAGGGAAATCATATTATGAGTATAAAGGGGAAATAATTCATTTTGATGGTTAAGTTACTAAAGGTTTTCTAAACCATTCCTTGAGTAAAGAGTGATAACTAATGTGAAGTGATAAAGATTTATATAAGTTTTAGAATCCGAAAGTTTGAAACTCCAATTATATAAGTCGACGTTCGTGCGAAAATCTGAAGTGTTCGATAGGCTGTAGTAGAATAGTCATAACTTTGGATTGGATGATCGGAATCCGGCGATTCAGGACAATTTGGAAACCTTAGAAACTGAGCTAAAACTTTCATTAATAGCGCCATGTCGGAATTTTCATGTTACTAAGCTGTAATTCATGTTTTAGTTGTAGTCGTGTGCGTAGAAAATAAAAATCTGAAGCATATACCTATATTGTTTTGACCATAACTTCCTAAAGGAGCGTCGGATTTCAACGTGCCAGTACAATTCGGAAAGCCCAGGATCTAAATTAAAACTTTTCCTTATTATGCTATGTAAAATTCTGAGATTTAAAAGGGTAAAAACTGGTTTAACAACTCAGACCTGCATTGCTTAGTGTAAGGGCTGAGGTGTTCGCCTTCACTAAAATAGTCATAACTTTTGAACGATTTATCTGAATTCGACGAATCCGGATAATTCGGAAAGCCTGAAACAAATGCTACAACTTTTACCTAGTGTCGTTTAGTCAAATTCCATCATTTGTAGGGTGATAATTGTTGATTTGTTTGTTGTCCTATTGTTAACATGTTGGTTTTATAGTTGAAATGGTCAATATATGTTGTCTAAGTTGTATACAATTGCTATATATTGTATATATGTTTGATTCTCATGTATATATGAGTATGTAGCAGGTGTAGGGAAGTCGCGCTACGCCTCGGAGCTCGCTTGCGCTAAATGCTAAATGTAAAGGTAAATAAAAATGCAAATATACGCTAAGAAGGTACGTATGTGAGTTATATAGTTTGTGGTCACATATATATATGGTGTCTTTCCCTTTTTGGGATGCCTCATCGAATGATGAGATGTATATTTGAAATTTATATATGTTGTGATTTTTCCGGACCTATCCGTACAAAGGAGATGCTGCCGAAATTTCCCGTGATTTCGGGAGTTCGAAAATTTATGAGATTTTTTCAACTATATAGCTTATTTTATAAATACTATTCTATAAGTATGGATTTGAAAGTATGACTTGTTTAATACCTTATCTCATTCCCTTTTCGAGGACGAAAAGATTTTAAGTGGGGCAGAATGTAACATCCCATATTTTCTGTATATTTATTTTTCAATTTAAAATAAATAAAATGGGTTAATTTTGGGGAAAATCAAATTTTGTTGATTTTTGATGATAATAATTATTGAATTGAGCATATATAAATGTTGTAATGTGAAATTTAATATTTTTATAACAAATAAAATTTGGATTGTCTAAGTTAAAATAGGAATTCAAATTTTATCTGATAAATTTTGAAATTATGAGTTGATATTATGATTGTTAAGGATAATTCGAGTCCATTTATTAATAATTGAAATATAAACTTAAATGGATAAGTAAACTAATTCGAGAACATGAAATATATGGTATTGATTTAGAAAATTTTATTTAAGTTATAAATTGATTTAAATGGAATTTTATAAATATTTAAATTCAACTAAACAGTTAAATGAAAGATTTGAATATTCTATTGATTTAATTGCTGTCAAATTTAACTATTCTGTCAACTGTCTCGGAATCCGACGAAACCAGTCCCATCTGAACCGGAATGGTGAATTATTATAAAATTTTAATTTGCATTACAATCTGACGTAACGTATGATCATACAAAAGAAAATGTGAAAGAGAATCAGTGTAATTGGGTAATTGTTGTTTCTCTTATTGGGCCTTCTCTATATAAATAAAATTATATATCCATCTCACCACCTCACTTCTCATTCACGTATATTTTTCCATCTGTCAGTTCTTTCTTCCAATAGCAGAAACAATATTTTTAAAACCCTAGAAAAAAAAATCCAAGCTTTGAAATCAAATCTCCTCAAAACCCAACGTATTATATATCAAAATGAAGAGCTCGACGATATGAAGCTTATGGTGAAATTTTTTCCGACATGCAGTGAGCGGGGGGGTCAGAAATCACGGTCAAAGGTTCGGAATCGCGAAACCCTAGCATGCAATTTGGGGATTTTTGATTTCTGAGCTAATCGAAGAATCAGGCTTCTGGGTATTGTAGAGATTGGTCATACGAGTTCAATGGTGGTGTTCGTTCGATTTTTAGTGTGGTGTGTGGTCGGAATTTCAGCGTAGAAGGTAAAAACCCTTTTCGTTTAGACCGCCGTCGGCGGAGGGAAGAGCCACCGGAGGTGGCGGCTCTGATGCCCGTGGATTCGCCTGGAGTAGTGGGTGAGGATGGTAGTGGTCGGAGCTCTCAATTCGGTCGGAGGAGGGAGCTTTTCGCGGTCAAACTTGCGGTCATGTATGGGTTTATTTCGTGAGGCGTACTGTAGCAGAAAGGGGGAGGAGCAGGAACAGCAAGAAGGGCTGCTGACGTGTCGGGTTTGTAGTGGTGAGGAAATTTAATTTTTAATTATTTACATATTTAAATTCCAAATGGTTAAACGCTGATAACTCTCTCGTTTTAAATCAGATTTGGACGCGGTTTGTTGCATTGGGATCATGGCGGAATTGCGGACAATCTGAGACTGGTTTCGCTGCATTTAGAGGCTATGAAATTTTGATCTTTGCTTGGACGTTCGATCCACTAAAGACTCAAAGGTGAGTGATTCTTCGCTCACAAATAACTGAATCTTTCCCATATTTATCAAATTAGAGTGTGAAATAAGTTGGTTGCATGGTTGTGTTTGATTTGGTGAATCGTTGCTAAATTTGACATGCAAGTGTGTTACTTGCACTAAAAATCGATAATTAGTTATTTGAATTTAATTTAAATTTCTAGTTAGAAAATCTCAACACTTTAAATTAGTGAAATGATTTAACATTTACCATGGAATAAAGTGTTGTGTGATGGATGCCTTGGTTGATGTGATTACTGAATGATTATTGTTGAAATGTTACTTACTTCAGTATATGGATGTTCTTGTGTTCATTATTGACGATGAATCCCAATTTTTTTTCCACCTTGATGTTACGGGCATCCAATAAACCCGGGATTTCATTGATGAAAATAAATTAAGAACGCAGAGTGAAATGATAAATCTCTGTGACCTTGATTTGGATTGAAATGATAGATCCACCCCTGAAATAGCGAGAAATTGAATATAATATCACTTGGCCATTGGATAGATAATTATATACAGACATCGGTTGGTTAAATGATTTCAAAATATTTAATTGTTATTTGGTCAGAAATTTTTATTTAAAAGAGATGTGCTGATACTCGATAAATCCATTTCCTTTAAAGATCTGAAAATTAGAAAGGTTTATTAAAAAGGGTTAAGGAATTTATCTCAAACCGAAATGGAAATTCTTAAATTGGGATCTGAATATGTTTTGGAATTATTCAATTTACGGTGTAGATTTGAGGGTAATAAATTCCCATGGGATTTATTTTAAATAATGGAAATCGAGGGTATTCTGAGTTGTTTTAACTCAGTTTTGAATATATTTGAATTCTAGAAATCGAACAATTGTTTTGAACGATGTTGAAAATGAGATATGAAATTAATGAACTCCATTGAGGTTGGAGTTAGATTCAAGTATTGAAGTTTGGGAGAAAGGAACGATTTTAGTTAAAGAATTTATTATATATATATATATATATATATTTACATTGTTTGATTTAAAATAACTATTTCTTTTCTTAAAATTTTTTTATTTAAAACTTTCCTATAAAACTATATTATTACAACTAAATTGTTCTTTATATTTTATTACATATATACATAGTGTGTCAAATTTTCTTATTTTATTCTAGCTATTATATTCTATACATATACATTTTATATAAAGACTTTTATTTGATAAGCATCTATTTTTTAAATTATATTAAATGATCGTAATTTTCTTCCGAATAGGGGATGTTTGGATCTAAACTGTTGTTCAAATGGAGTTGAGATAAATTTTATTTTATTTGAATATGAATCGATTTCTAAACCGATTTTTGATATGGAAATGTAAATTATATTCTACTAGAATATAAATGGACCTCCTAAGGGATTGAAGTGAAAGTATATATTCTATTTGAATATGAATGGATTTCGAACATAAATCAATTTGGAATAATGTGAAATCTTTAAGATAAAATATATTCTATCAGAATATAAGTCGATTTTGAAATATTATATGATTATAATATAAGGATATGGAAATTTATTCTAATTTAGAATATAATCGGTTTGGTATGATATGACTTTTTGATATGAAATTATATTGTATTTGAATATAAATTTGGTTCGAAACAGAATATGATATTTTGATATGAAGCGAACCTTTGTGAAATATAAAAGAACCAACCGATGTGAGAAGATGTAAACATTGGTTGTTAAAGAGACCGGAGTCGATATAAGGCATACTCTCTGTCAGTGTCGATACCACTTTGACAACTGTGAAAGTTATGACATATACAGAATGAGTATGATGGCTTGGAGGTGATTATTGAATCGAAGGAGATGAACGATGACGAAATAGCCCTGACCTTCGGGTCAGAATTGAAATGACTAAAACAGGAGCTATACCGTGACTAATCGAGGTAGCACCTTTGATCGGACACACTTCTTCGTTACTATTTTTATGACTATGATGATGATGATGATTTGGGCTCATTTATGACTTTGGGATGCGTTCCGAGGTGGGCGGTAGTGGCTGCTATGCGTTACCACCGGTCCGGGAGTGCAGTTGGTAGAATCCTACCCTGGGCATCGCCTCGAGTGCCTTGTCATATTATCCTTATCGATCCCTATACGATTTTGATTTGTATCGTACCTATGGAGTGCCCTCTGATGCCATCGTTTACGGTACTGTATAGACAACGATATTATACACGGCGTAAGGGTAAAAATGTAATCCCGCTTACGCTATTTTCAGTATTTATACTTTACTGGGTAGACACTATCATAATAGCGTATTATACTATCTATATAATAGTTTAACGGATCCTTGAGAGATGGAAAAATCCCGTAACATCTCTTGAGTTACTGTACCCATGACACTGATGTTATTTCGTATTTTAATTTGACTAATATGAGAATGATTTAGTGCCGATCCGAGTGTTTGTTGTGTTTTCTTTTTATGCAATACGCTCCGGTCAGCAGATGTTGCAGTTAGCGAGGATTATCAACAGCTTGGAGGATGAAGACGAGTATTTGGTATGTATGTATATATATATATATATATATATATATATATATATATATATATATATTACATGTATATTCCACTGCACTTTATTTCTGCTGCATTACTGTATGTATTTGTACAAGTGTAACTCGGATAATCATTAAATGTTATGACTAATGTATACATTTCAACTGCTTTTAAACTACTATTTGTTTATTATATGTTATTCTTCCGCTGTGAGATTCTGTGATTGGTTTTTCTCTTCTTTCCTCCTTTTTCTTCTTTTCCCAATAACTACCTGTATTTGTGATTTGTTTGGGTCGACATGTGTGGTTTATTGTCGATTTGAACGGTCAAAAATTTGGGTCGTTACATATTGCATATGGATGTGTGCGCATTTTAATTTTCAATGGATGGAAATGGTTAAATCATCACATGGATGTTGTGTTTTGGTGAATAGTTGTGCTTACATGTAGAATTTATATGTACTATTAGGATTCTTTTACATACGTACTGGATACATGACACAGACATATCTTGCATTAAGGAGGTCAACTGAATAAGTAGACCGCCCAATTTTCGCATTAGCATTGGAACATATACACAACACCTTTGCATATGTTCATACAAAGCATTAGAAATTTTAAAGATAATGAATGCCAGTGGTTGATGGATGAGTAGATGGGTTCATTTTTTGATTGATAACATTCTTCTTAACTTGGAGATTTCAAGGACAAAATCCTTAACGAGAGGAGAATGTAACACCCCATAATTTAATACACCATAATTTAATACCAGTGGTTAAAACAGACTTACCATTGCGTTACGAAATTCTGCTTCAGATAGAATCTTGGTTTTCATAAATCGGACTATTATGAAGAAGTTATGAATAAAAGAAGTTTGAACTAAATTTAAAATAAATTAACTCAGAAAGCAACGGTCAGGAGTCGACCCGACCATACATGGGTCGATCCATGTGTCAACCCATGTGTCGACACTAGTGTCGACCTATGCTGAAGGTGGATCGACCTACCCGTAAGCAGGTTGTATTCCTCCAGCTGAACCTGGACGAAATTTTCGGTAAAATTCTTTGTTGAATCAGCGGTGATGTATATTGTACGGTTTGATTTCAAAATTTAATATCTTATGGTTTATAATTATCCTAACATATCTATAAATAGGCTAGCAACCTCACTGTTTTCTTACACATAAATTTTTCCTCCTCTAAGTTATGTTCTAAATAAAATTAAGAAAATGTCGAGGTGCTGCCAGAAGATAGATTGAAGGGATAATTCTTGGTTTTTGCTACAACAAATTTGAAGAGACCTATTCCTGGATCTAATATATAAGTATATGTTATTTTTCTTTTATTACTGTCAATTACATGTTCATTTTCAGTTATTACCTGTTTATATGTACGTCTACCTTCCTTATTCCCTTTATGTTACTATTTTTATTTACAGTATTATTATGTCTATTTTATCAGTTTGTTCACATTTCAGTTTGGTTATATTTCTCCTTTTTTTTATATTTTGCGCTGAGCCTAGGCCATCGAGAGGCTAGGCCTTCTTCGTTAGAATTGCGTAAAACTAGGTTAAATTGGAATAATGAAAATAAAAAAGAGATTTGGGCATATTGGATTTGACTGCATAGTTGGGGTAATTATAAAAGGAAGAATATGCAAACATGTTAATTTGAATAGGTTGGACTTAATTTAATATTAAGTAAAACATGTTATGAAAAGTTATGTGAATCAGAAGTAAATTAAGTAAAATATGTTATACATCTAAGCAGGTGCATGTATGATTTGGGGAAGGGTTGTTACATTTAATAAAGTTCATTTACAACTAGGAAATATAACATTGGGTTATATGTTGCTTATTAATGAACTTAAACCTGTTAAGTTAAACATGTTTAATTAATAAGCTAAGAGGTTCCATGTCTGCTGTTAATATCCGAGAGGACTCTTAAAATCCTAGTTCACTACGTAGTAATTAAGGTAAAACCTAATCCTATAATTCTGATGATTGGTGCAGAAATTTTGTTTTGGGGGTATGAATGAGAAGCTTACTCGATCTCACCTTATGTCATTTATTTCGTACTTGCCTATTTTACTGTATTTTCATATCTGGCATTATTGATCTGTCTTGATATTTCTTGTCTTATGCTTATGCTAAAAATCACTGGAACTCGCCATACTTTATATCTGACCTATTTTATTTTTCCTTCTCCCTCCTTCTTTCCACCAGGTTCTCAGGGTGGTGGATTGCAGCATTGACCTTGATTCTTTTCAGCTTGGTCTTGGATAACTTCTCGCTCGATGTATTGTTTCAGTTTCTTTTCTATGTTTATTGTTATGTCTCATGAGGGATATGATTTCTGTGGTTTTGTACTTGTACTCTAATGGTTTATATTTTCACGAGACAGACGGTTATGATTATGACTTATCGTATTTGAAAATGTAATGTGTTATTTGGTTTTATAATAAAAGCTTGAAAGTTTTCCGTTGCATTTCTACATTATATCTTGTGAATTAGTCTTTGTATCATTATTGCGCTTCATAGAACCTAATGCATCATCATATGGGTGACATTAGGAGACGTGGGGTGTCACAGTAAAGAAATCAACATGGGTAATGTTGATAATCAAAATCAAGAAAGCATTAGCACTGAAACTATAAATATGGATATGGATCTGCAGTTCACATCAAATGTTGAAAACAATAGGGGAGAATTTCAATAGTTACATCCCAATACCACCTCAACATCAAAAAGAGCATCAGAAATAATTCAAAACAAAGAGGCAAACTATTTGTAGGTCATTGAGATTCCTACCTTGAAGAAAACCAAGAATAGTTATATTTATTAAAGAAATGAATACGGATAAAATAAATGATCTTCCATACACACTGGATCTCACTACTGGCACGTCTTCTACTAATCTGAATTTGTTGCCAAAAAGTTTGATGTCTCAACCAAAAAGCTCTCTTTCCAAATAAACCATTCAAAAAGCAATAAGTAAGACCACTACTTCAGCAAAAAATGCATCAACCAACAATAAAAAGAATAAAAGTAGAATAAAAAGCTTAAAAGACCTCAATACGATTAAAATTCAAGAAGATGAAAAAGACTCTGAATTCAAGAGTAAATACATCACAAGAAATACAAAATGGGATGATTTACTGCAAATCAAAGGAAATAAACGCTACAAAAATGGAATAATAAGAGAGGGAAAGGTGACTATACTTTCAGTTTGTAACTAAAGTATATTGTATCCTTTATATTTTTATATAAAGGATGATTATTGCTTGGAATGTTAGGGGAGTTAACTCCCCAGAAATAAAGTTTGATTTATCTAACTTATTTTTCACTCACGAACCTGATACACATGCTTTGTTAAAGCATAAATTAGACTTAAACAAAATTCATATTATCATGTTAAGAATCTTTCTAATTGGGACATTATACATAATAACAATCAGGGGATAATGGTAGAATAATAATAATGTGAAACCCTCATATTTGAAATCTACTTAATTTCCATCTTGATTACCAGTAAATTCACTATATATGTAAAAAAGACAAAGGAGGTCTCATAATTGAAATTACCTTTATTTATGCTTCAAACGGTGAAAAGGAAAGAATCCATCTTTGGGATAACCTCCTTCAATTCAGTAACTCCATAAAGAACACCCTTGGTTGGTTATTGGAGATTACAACACCGTTATTTACTCTCATGAATAAAAAGGAGGTAATCCAACTGCTTTAAAAAAGATTGAGTTTTTGAACAAGTCTATTTTATAGTCATGTTTATTGAACGTGCAATATGTGGTAATAAAATCATCTGGAAATGATGTGAGTTTAGAAACATACACTGCAAACTAGATAGAGTTTTTCTAAACCAAAGTTTCATCAATATATTTCCTAGGTATAATTGTTGTACTCTTCCACATGCTACTAGTGATCATACATCTATTTTAGTCACCTTTTATCATCAAAAAGTGGTTGGGAAAAACTTTCCTTTTAGATTTGTTAATGGTTGGACCTTTGAGGAAAGTTATCATGATGCAGTTAAATCTGGTTTATCCAATAATTTACATGGCACTGCTCAATATAAACTAAATAAAACTTTAAAGGATGTCAAAAATAATTATAAATTTAGAAAAAAAACAGAAAGCAGAATGATATCAAACTCATTACGGAAAACTGTGGGTGTTTGCAAAGTTATACAGATGAAGATAAATATGACCCATTAAAAGTTAAATCTTTTTTTAATGCTTAGAAATCATTAATTAACTCACTTCATGCTCAGGCTATCAATTTAAGGCAGAAGGCCAAGGTTGACTGGCTAACTAATACTGATGAGGCTACAAAATTCATTTATATTAAAATGTCTATTAGAAAACACAAAAATGATATTGGAAAACTTCTAGATAACAGTGGGATTATTTTAAATTATGTTGTTCATCTTGAAAATGAAGCTATAAATTATTTTAGCACCTTATATAATTCCTCTACTTACTATAATGACATCCCTACTATTGTATTTAAATATTTTGTTGATGAACATGGTCTTTAAATTCTTCTAGCACCCATGAAAATTAAAGAGATTAAAAAAAGTTACATTTAAAGCGAATAATGATAAAAGCCCATGGCGTGATGATTTTGGGAAAAAACTTTATAAATCACACTCGATGATCTGCAAAATATGATTTAGATATTGTCTCTGAATTTTTTAAACTGGGAAACTTCTCAAAAACATAAACCATACTTTTTTAGATTTATTGCCAAAAGTTAACATTCCCAAAGGTTAGGAAGGCTATAAACCAATCGCTTGTTACAATTTTATTTACAAGATCATTTCTAATATTCTTTGTAACAGATTGAAAAAAAATCTTAAAATTTCAATTTGTAAAAATCATAATGCTTTCAGTCCTGGGAGATTAATTTCTGAAAATTCTCTTTTAGCTCGTGAAATGATCAGAAATTTTAACGTTCAAAATAAAAACCATATGTACATTAAAATTGATTTGTACAAAGCTTTTGTTAAAATTTACAGGAAATTCATTATTTATATATGTGCAATTAATGCCTCGTTATTACCCCGCTTTAACCCTGCTAACCTGTAGCGGATTACCACCGCTACGATTTTCCTTAATAGCCTCTAATATAGCCTCTCCGCTTTAAGCTCGGCAATATTCCGCTATTTGCGATATATCCAATTATTTCCGCTATATTACGCTATTCCCGCTTTTTGATGAAAGAAACAAACTAAAAAAATGACATTTATGCATTATAAAAATTATGAAGTTAGGGTTTTTTAATGGGACAGTTTGGCTTATGTCTAGTTTAGGTTTCAAAATACAAAAAAACTCCCTATCTTAGAACTTTATAAATTATGTCCTTATTTTTCGAAAATCACCAAAAAACTTCAAAAAACAACGTAAAAATTTGCCAGACTTCAAAATTTAATTCAACACATAATCATTTTATATTCAAGTAAAAAACTACAAAAAATGATTCAAAGAAGAAAAAAAAAATATTCACGTTCCAGCAAATTTCAGTAATTTTTCTTAAAATTGCAGACATCGCAACAACTATTTCTAAAAATTGAAGATTTTCATGCAATTTTTGCTGGTTTGCTTTAAAATTCTAAATTCAAAACCTACACTTATTTAAACATCAAAGTATTGCAGAAAAATCATCAAAAAAAATGAAAAAAACATGCATACAAATGAAAATTGTTTTATTTTCGAGAAAATTACAGTAAAAGAAGTCATTATTTGCAATAATGGCTGACATTTCAGCAATTTTTTCACATAGTAACACACATATACAATACATTTTAAGATAATTGCAGATATATCATCAATTATCCAGAATAATTGTGGACATTGCTACAACTTTTTTTTTATTACCAGCAATACACTGTATGAATAATTGCTGAAATATCAGTATTTTTTCACAAAAAGTGCTTATTTTTCAGATTTTTTTTTACATAATTCTTCCTTGAATACTTACAATTTTTAATTTTTTTTATGCAGTAGTGCAAAAAAAATAAAAAACACGTTACTTCAGTACATAGAGACCCGCTTTACAAATAAACTTAGGGAGGGAGCCGCATTGAATAAAGTTTGGAAATAAGGATGCCTCCCTAATTTCCTTTAATTTTAATTTTTTAATATATATTTCCAGAAACAAAAATACTATATATTTTATAAAACTTAATTAAGTTAAATAGCAATTTACGTTTATTTATAGATATTTGCATATATTTTTGTTTAAAATTACGAATGTACTATTTATAGTTAAATTGAGTGTTGGTTGTTCATTTAATTATCGTTGTTACAATCGTAAAGACATTACAAATGAGTTACATGTGCTATTTTAGATTCATCTGCTATATCCTGCTATTTTCTCGCTTTATCCCCATTATGACTTTGTAAACTTCCGCATTCGCTAAGCGCCCTAACTGCACATATTCATACTATAGCTGGGTTTTAATTCTAAGTTTTATGATATGATTTGAGAATGCATTTAATATGTCACATTCTCCATCTTTCTTAGTTAGTGGTCCCCAAGGGTTTCATACACAGCAATAAGCGTATCAAACGGGGTGACCCACTTTCCTTTTATTTATCACTCTAAATATGGAATACTTTTCCAATTTAGTTGAAACTGACGTTTAAAGGAGCAAATTAAACCAATAAATAGGATTGATCCCATCATTACTATCTTACTTTATGTTGATTATCTTCTATTATTTATAAAATCTTACTGTCTTCGTGCATTAACTATAGTTAATATATTTGAAAAACCTGAAAAGTATGGAGGTCTCAGAGTGAATGATAGCAAAAGCAAAGTCTGTTTCAGCAAAGGATGTAAAACTAAACATGAAATACTTAAAATCCTCAATTTAAAGAAGGTACTCCTCCGGTCAAGTACCTTGGCTTACCACTTAGCTCTAACCAACTCAATGAAAAAGATTGTACTAGATTATTTGAAATTATCTAGAACAAATCAGAAGGTTGGTCTAGCAAAATTTTATCGCTAGCTGGCAGAATTAAATTAACACATACTATCACCATGGCTATTATCAACTATTGGTTACAGTCTCATAGTATTCCTATCAAAGCAATCCAGAAAACCAAAAATTTACGTGCCAACTTCATTTGAAAAGGTAAATATCACAAGGTTGCATGAGATAAAATTTGCAAGCCAAGAAAATATGTGGGCCTTAGTCTTAAAAATATCAGAAATTTGGGAGAAACCAGCAATTTGAAATTATTCTAGAAATTCTTAAATGGGATTCACTTTAGGTCGGAAGGATAAGAGAAAATATCTCAAAAATGAAAATTTCTGGACCACAAAAGCTGAAAATCATCACTCTTACATTTGGAAAAACATTCTCAGTTGCAGAGAAGTGGGTGCTAAAAATAATTGAAAGAAAATCCAACGAGGGTAGTCAAACCAGCTTGTTGTTTGATCCTTGGATATTTGGAAAATATCTCATTGGTTAACTTGGATGGAACAACACGTACATTCTGGGAGGTGCTGACTATAGAGTCCATAGTTTAATTGAAAATTTTGAATGGAAAACCACAAGCTAACTTGCAGCAGAAATGTACAAGAACTTAATAGAAGGTTGTCTATTGAACAAAGGCTTCAAAAAGATACTTAAATCTGGAAATTGTCTATAAAATATAAATTTTTCTTTAAAAAAGTTTGAGAATACATCATAGGGGATGAAATTGAAACATGCTGGCACAAAATCATATTACCTAAAAACGTTACATTGCTCATATTTTACCCTTTTTAACAATCTTCCGATCAGAGAAAGATGTCTAAAATGTAACAAAAATGGTAAATGCTATGTTAAATTCAATTATTTTACCCAATTTAACAACATTTGTTTACTTTGCAAGAAATACCCAATGCATTGATCATTTATTTTTTTTGATTGTTCATGTTCCAATCACATCTGGATTAATACCAATTGCTATGTTAAATTCAATAAGAATATTCACGACATTAAAGAAACCACTGAATTCATTCATGAAAAATACAAGCCTAAATCCAAAAAAAATGTCTCAGTTATTTTAACAATTATCACATATCATATTTGGAGGGAAAGAAATCAGAGACTGAATAACAACAAAGAAAAAAGCAGCCCACAACTTGGGAAAATCATCAAATCAGAATGTCAAATCATTATCAGAAAGCTAACAAAGCATCAACACAAAGTCAACTCTAGCAATTATTAATACTGATGATTAAGAAAATAGAGTTGAAGCATTCTTACAGAGCGGAAAAATTAATTTTGATATCTCACATAGTAGATCTATCAAATCTGCTCACCGCAAACACCCTCAGAAGCGGTAGAGATTTCCTCCCTTCGGCAATCGTAATATTAGAGGCGGTCATCCTTTTGGATATCATGTTCCTATAAAGATGAGAAAACAAATTACTTTTAATTTTATTGAATTTTATAGTAAGTGCACGATAAATAACTAAGAATTCTTACATGTGGAAGATAATTAGGATTACCGCACACACATCAACATTCCAGAGGGCTCTAGCACCATATCAAAGGAGTTCGTTAGCATTCTGGACCGTTAGACTATAGTATAGAATGCAAGAGCTTGTAGCTGTAAAAGCTTGTGACGGCCTGGAATTTCGCTCGATCTGAATCAGTCGTTAAACCGGTCTAGATCGTTCGAAATCCCTGACTGTTGAGAACAGGACAAATCAGAACGCAAACAGAAGAACATTTCATTGTATATTACAACAATGCATCAGATTACAAGAATATACAGAGTATAAATGAATAAATATTACACAGAAATATCAGAGATTACAGTAAATTACATAGCAGCGGAAAATAATACAAAGCACAACTGAAGGTGATATACGGATACAGAGCTTTCCGGATATCATTCCAGCTGTAAACCAGGATCCTGTGAATATAAATCTGCAAAACCAAAACTACTAGCTGCACGTGCGGAAAATAGGGGCACCCAGAGTTTAGGTTAAAACAATAAACTCCAGGTCAGTCATGTGACTGGTGTGAGAACTAAAACAGTTATTTAAAGCTTTACTTTAAAAGAGAGTGATTCAAGGGACCACGCCGCATAACACGGAACGGGTTTCCTCCCAAGAATACCAGTGCATATCAATAGACAACGCAATGCTTTTTCGAAAAATGAAGCTATTATAAGACCCAGGTCCTATCATACAATGCAACGCAAGCCGGGGGATAGGGTTTTCCCTTATAATAGCCAAACATGCTTGGTACGTGTAAAACAAATCATTTGATACTATAATAAGTGTATAGTGTCAAAACAATTTCAATCATAAGTATAAATCATAGACGGCATGGGTACCATATATCATGTCGCCATACTAGTTCTACAATTAAAACCGCGATACACGTATTGGAAATTGGATTTCCGTCATGAGTCGAGGCAAGGGGCAAGCTCCTCACCGCGTTCGAGACACTCTAGCAAATGCCTCAGGATTACGCACACTGGGTAACCCCTGGATGCTTCAGGGCCGGTCCTCACTTACGTTAGAGGATTAGTATTCCTAAACACACGTTTCCCGGTCCTTACAGACCTATAATCGAGGCGCCTCATCCAACAACCACAAAGGTGAAAAGTATATATGTCAGGGCTGGTAAGTCACTGACACCACCAAAGCTAGAAAGAAACGTGCGCTCTCCCTGCAGTCCGTATCCCGTTTTTAACTCATACCGAGGTGTGAGGCTCGCGAATACCCGCTATACACAAAGCTACGCCACAAGGGCCGTGCTTTGATCATCAACTACAAGACTTTGCTTTTCAACAGAAGCCTTGATCCATGCAACTCAGCATGCCACACAGGCAATTCATGCCATGCGATTGATATCTATCGATATATAACCTCTAAGCTCGTACGTCTCAGAGAAGGGCGTTAAGCAAGAGAATAAATTCTCCGCCGCCAAGCAGATATATATTTAATAGAAATCAATCAACACAGAATAAAATCCAATGTCAGACACACAATCCATTTACAAGTCCATTCTGGGTCTGAACGAAACCGGAGGCACTTTCCTCGCATATCCATCCATCTCCAAGTACGTCTGGACGACCACCAACTATTTCCATCCTCTTGGGTGTACAGCCCAATCAGGATCGTCAGTAATAATCCAAACGATGTGAAGACTTCCGGTCTTCGACCACCGTCTTCATCTTCGACTTATCGTCGAATCGGTTATTCAGAATGGGTATAAACCCGGACTTTCCGAACAACCCGCGTATATTGAAAACAAATGTTACACAAACACAACATACGCCTCATTCCAATTCATTAGTCACTAACCGCAAATTAGCAAGAGAACAATTTCCCAAACATTAACCCCGAAGGCCGAAACCAACATCAGATCAATACCCAGGAAACCATTCTTCTTAGCCAACCTACAGCTAGTTTCTAAATTTCACATTCTTTGGGAAATGTTCCCATTAATTTTATCCAAGATAAATTCTTTAAAATTTATCCTGTAATCTTCCTTTGGATGTCTTTTAAAACCAAATTATGGTTTTTCCAACTAGTCGAGATTAGCGAACCACAACGAAGTAATTATTTATTTTATTTCCCAATCCCAACCTATTCATCCCATGAAGCAAAACTGGTAATACTCCATATCTAACACCGTGGTGTTATCGGTAAAATTAATTACCATTTCACGTTCAAATCTAATTAAAGATTTAACTATCGCTTTGGAGTAAAACTGGTAATACTCCATTCTCGCTCATTTTCTAAATTTGATAATTTAGATTATGGATTCACATTTCAATCTAATTGCAGATTCATTAGAACTCCTTTTACTGGGTTAAAGAACTAGGTGTTATTTAAAACACAGTTCACGATAAACCCAAATCACATTCTATTTATTATCGGGTTAAAGAACTAGTGTTATTTAAAACACAGTTCACGATAAACCCATTACAAATCCAATCAAATATACTAGAAATCCCGATTATTTAAAACCTCTTTTTAATCTAATTTATTTATTTAAAAATAATTAGGTTTTAAATTTAGTTCAAAACTAGTTCGTTTCGATAAAAATCTATTTTTATCTTTTCAAATATGGAGTTTTTCACCCCAATTTTTCTCAAATCATTTCTTATGATTTTACACAAATTATTGATATTTTTAATAATTTTATCGAGGCCCGTACAGTCGATTTCCAACAATGGCCATCGAACTGCACTTACAGCGACCTTTTTCGAACTTGATTTGGACGTATCTCCAAATCCAACCGTTAGATTTTGAATTTCTAATATTCGTTAGAAAGCTCTTTTCGATACGAACCCAACGGTTCCGATTTTAGGAGAATCCGACGGTCGGATCTCCCGTAATGTCCGTTTGAAATAAATGGTCGAAATTTACGAACTGCCGCGGCGCGGCGCGTTCTATTCAGGCCATTATATTATATATATAATATATATTTCGTCGATTTCTATTTAAAACGAAGTTTATAAATAGTTTTAAATTCGTTTCAAGAACCATTTCAACTTCTATTTCAATCCAAAGCAAAATTGAATTCTTCTTTAAAAATTCGTTTTTAAAAATTCATTTCTATTCAATTCAAATTTCAATTAAATTTGAATTTATTTCAATTCGCTTTCAATTCAATTTGAATTCGTTTTCAATTCAATTTAATTCAAATTGGTTTTATATTCGATTCAAATTCATTTTCTATTCAAATTAAATTCGTTTCGTTTTCTATTTGAATCAAGTTCATTATATATTCAATTTGAAATCAAATTGGTTTTCTATTCCATTCAAATCGAAATCGTTTTATATTCAATTCAAATCGAAATCGTTATATATTCAATTCATTTCGAAATCGTTATATATTCAATTCATTTCGAAATCGTTATATATTCAATTCATTTCGAAATCGTTATATATTCAATTCATTTCGAAATCGTTATATATTCAATTCATTTCGAAATCGTTTTATTCGATATAAATATCGTTCGCGTCAAAATGGCGCATCACTATTCAACACGGCTTTATATATTCTATTTCAAATATTTCTTTTTGTCAACACACGACTAATCTCAACGAATGAGTACCGTCCATGTGTGACTATTTTTGTTAAGTTATTTCGTTCAACACATGACTAATCTCAACGGATGAGTATAGTCAACACATGAACCTTTATTTTATATTGATAAAGATGTAAATTTTATTATAAAAATAATTCGTTCAACACATGACTAATCCCAACGGATGAGTATAGTCAACACATGAACCTTTATTTTATATTGATAAAGATGTAAATTTTATTATAAAAATAATTCGTTCAACACATGACTAATCCCAACGGATGAGTATAGTCAACACATGAACCTTTATTTTATAATATTCTTTATTTTTCAAATTGGAATGAGACCCAATCAATTACCATATAAAGTTAATTACATGGATTTTCATACAACACATGTATATAATAGCATTGAAAAATAATCAACCATCAACCAAAGTGCACTACACTGTATAAGCATCAAATATAGATATCTAACGCTTATAACAGCCTGTCAATCAATCGATCGACATATTTAATCGATTAGGATGAGTGAACTTCAGATTTCATCCCAACACCCGTGTAGGGTTTCAAACAATCAAACACAGATTTTATTCGTGCAGTTGGGCGATGTGTAAAATTTATCGATCCAATCAATATCAGTCAAATAGGTGTACATAAACAAACCGTCCGGTTTGTAAATGAATATTTATTTATTCACATTCACGTTAAAAATTATATTTTTAACGATAAAACATTTTATTTCAACTTATGAATTTCTATTCAGTTCATTTATTCAATAAAAATGATATTTTTATTTTTCTAACATATTTTAGAAAATTTCGGCGGCATAACGGCACGATACTAGAAACGGGACGAGGCCTAGCCTGTCCCCGGTCTAGTGAAGGCCCACGCCATTCACATATCAATTTTAATCAATTTCCAATTCAACCAATCAATCAAATCCAAATCAAATAACCTAACCAACTACACAACCAAACAAACAAGTCCATGGTATGTGGACGGGTGTCGGGTGCTACTAAGCACCGTCTGCATCCTAGTATATATAAATATATATAACTAGCAAAAGAGAAATTTTGAGTGAGAAGTTCTCACCGAAAGCTATCCAACTTCACGATACTCCTATTGTAGAGATCTTCGTCGTTCTTGCCCTTTTTGCCAGCTTCGTTGTCGTAGCCACTACATATGTAAAAATCGAATTTTTACTTCGCTATTCAATATATAAAAATCGAATTTTTATTTCAAAGTTCAATATATAAAAATCGACCTTTTATCGCTATGTCAAATAGATAAAAATTATATTTTTATCACGCTATTTTCCACATAAAGATTTCGCCTTTATAAAAATAAAGTTTTCGCCTTTATAAAAATTACCACTTTATCTCAACGTATATAAAATAAAAATCAGATTTTTATTTTCTTACATACACAAAGATGATATCTTTATATTCTCTATCCTATAAAGATTATATTTTTAATACTTTAAAAATATAAAAATCATATTTTTAATATTCCTATATAGTAAAGACTATATTTTTAATACTTTAAAAATATAAAAAATCATATATATTTTTTTACATGGCTACTTCAATAAAGATCACATTTTTATTATATAAAAATTATATTTTTACTTCCATGTTATATAAAAGATTACATTTTTATCACTTACAACATAAAATAAAATTTAGCTTTAAAGTAATAAAAAAAACAGTTTTTAAAAATAAAGAAAATTCAGTTTTAAAAATAAATAAAAATCAGTTTTCTTTGCTTTTAAAAATTCAGTTTTTATAACTTTTAAAAAAAAAAATCAGTTTAAATCCTTTTATAAAAACAGTTTTTTTTTATACTTTAAAAATCAGTTTTTAATATTAAAACAAAATCAGTTTTTAACTTTAAAAACAAAACAGTTTTTAACTTTAATCAAATCAGTTTAAAAATCTCATAAAATCAGTTTTAAAAATCTTTATAAAATCAGTTTAACCTTTTTATAAAATCTGTTTTTAACTTTTAAAAACCAGTTTTTAATTCTTTTTAAAAAAAATCAAAATCAGTTTAAAAATCTCATAAAATCAGTTTTAAAAATCTTTATAAAATCAGTTTAACCTTTTTATAAAATCTGTTTTTAACTTTTAAAAACCAGTTTTTAATTCTTTTTAAAAAAAATCAAAATCAGTTTTTATTTTTATACTAAATCAGTTTTTATAATTTCTATTTAACATCAGTTTTTTTCTTTAAACCTATTAAAAAATGGATCAGTTTTACAGATAAAATAAAAAAGAAAATAAATGAAAAAAAAAAAGGAAAACGCTCACCTATGTAGCTGCGAAAAGGGGGGGTTTTCTGGTCTTCGATCGATGGAGAGGGGGGAAAGATGGGCGGCGTCGATGTCGGCAGCAGGAGGGTGGAGCGATGGCTTCGAGTCTCGAACGGTGGTGGCGGTCTTCGATCGAGGGAGGCGATGATGGGTACGGCGCTCGAACGATTCCTAGGGTTTCTTCTTTTTTTTTTTTTTTTGTTTCTGAATAATGAAGTCGGGGGGCCAGGAAGAAGAATAAAGGGGGGGGGGGAGGGAAATTATAATTTATTTTATTATTTAATTATGCAAAAAGTTGACTTTTACATACGACCTCGAAACGAGGCCCACCGCCTGTCGTCCATAGCATTTTACCCCCATTCCGAACACAATGGGATATGTATCGCAAGCTGATTCGATCGTTACAATCAGTTTCCTTTTGAATTTTCATTTAAATCACTATATTGAATTTTAAACGCACATTTCAAATTACCGGGGTCACATACTAACTAGAAAAATTCCAGAAAAATATTTTCTAGCTTCGTATTGACGATACGGTCTTAACAAAACTAGTTTCGTCGAATTCTGAGACCGTTAGAAAAATGGCCAATTTCCAGTCGATTAAAATCAACTGAAACTGGTCAAACGCGTTTTCCTTTGCCACGCTCACATATTGATTCGAAAAATTATGAAATTTGGAATCTAGCAATAACTTGACATCCCGGACCCAACAAAACTGGTTTCGTCGAAATCCGAGGTCATTTGCAAAATGTCCATTTTTAAGGGCCTGAATTCCATAGCGACTATTCAGAATTTTCAACTGGACATATCTTATCATTTCTAAAGTGAAATCTCAGTTTGTTAACTTTGTTAGAAAGATATTCTTCATCAGATTCAAATATTTCTTGTTTCGTTCAATTCTGACTTATAACGAATTCTGTATATTCATTTGAAATTAGAAATCGAATTATCGAACTACCGCGCCATTTTCAATTCCTTTTATAATTATATATAATTATTATATATTCTAACGACGACGCGTATAAATATATACGTTCGAATTATATTCAAAATAAATTTCTCGTCGATATTATTTAAAATAATCTATTTTAAATATTCAAAATTAGCTAAAATTGCCAAATTAAAAATTTTAAACTGGCCCAGATTTTGCGGGTTATTACAATCTCCCCCACTTAAAACTTTTCGTCCCCGAAAAGGAACAAAGTCGAAAGTGGTTTGATTATTCAACACTCTGTTCGATCTGGCTTGCATTCTCCAACCCTTTGGTTTCTGAGAATTTTCAAAATTTCAAAAATTTGGCTAACACCCTAAATTTTCGAAAAATTTCGCCATAACCTCCCCTGCACCGGGAGCATCGGGGAATTTCAAATAGCTTCCCCGGTCCTTCAGATCTCAAAAAGAAAAAGAAAAAGCCAAGCGGCTAGCCAATAGGCTCACAAAATCATCATCACCCAAACAAAACAGGAAATTATGTAGTAAACATGTACCTATTTGTCGGGCAAACAAATTTTATTCTCTGCTCTAGCCTCCTTGCTATGACCTGTTCAATGTAAGTATATATATATATGCAAGCAAATGCGACCAATTTTCAATATAGTTCAATATTTGGTTCAATTAGACTAAATGGTTAAAATTAGCAAACAAATAAACAAACAACACAAACATCAATCAATTAGTGAATTAGAGTTTTCAAATTCATAATTTTGATACATATACAAAAATCATGTTTTGGTGCCAATTCACAACAATGTGTCCTATCTATTTTAGTTTTGGTTCTCACACCAGTCTAATGGAAATATATAGGTATCACACCTTCGAAACACGAAACTAATTACTAATGATGACGCGTCAATCATCAGAATCAGGTCCGGGCGACTAGAGTATGATTCTATATCTATCCAGTATATTAAAACTTCGAATATACGTTCATGACGCGTATATACAAAACCTTTATATACTCGATTGTCCATATTCAAAGTAAATAAATAATCAAATACGTTTGAAATGGTTTAAATTTCCTAAACAAAATTGTTTCCATTTGAAAAATATACTCTTCATACTCGTTCTAGGATACTACTGATCCTATCTCTAACGAGTCATTCTAATTGGATGTTACTAATCCAATATCTGATGAATTCTTTCGTATGGTTCTAACGTGTCTTGTTCTCGAGCTCTGTAAACCAAAGCTCTGATACCAAATGTGACGGCCTGGAATTTCGCTCGATCTGAATCAGTCGTTAAACCGGTCTAGATCGTTCGAAATCCCTGACTGTTGAGAACAGGACAAATCAGAACGCAAACAGAAGAACATTTCATTGTATATTACAACAATGCATCAGATTACAAGAATATACAGAGTATAAATGAATAAATATTACACAGAAATATCAGAGATTACAGTAAATTACATAGCAGCGGAAAATAATACAAAGCACAACTGAAGGTGATATACGGATACAGAGCTTTCCGGATATCATTCCAGCTGTAAACCAGGATCCTGTGAATATAAATCTGCAAAACCAAAACTACTAGCTGCCCGTGCGGAAAATAGGGGCACCCAGAGTTTAGGTTAAAACAATAAACTCCAGGTCAGTAATGTGACTGGTGTGAGAACTAAAACAGTTATTTAAAGCTTTACTTTAAAAGAGAGTGATTCAAGGGACCACGCCGCATAACACGGAACGGGTTTCCTCCCAAGAATACCAGTGCATATCAATAGACAACGCAATGCTTTTTCGAAAAATGAAGCTATTATAAGACCCAGGTCCTATCATACAATGCAACGCAAGCCGGGGGATAGGGTTTTCCCTTATAATAGCCAAACATGCTTGGTACGTGTAAAACAAATCATTTGATACTATAATAAGTGTATAGTGTCAAAACAATTTCAATCATAAGTATAAATCATAGACGGCATGGGTACCATATATCATGTCGCCATACTAGTTCTACAATTAAAACCGCGATACACGTATTGGAAATTGGATTTCCGTCATGAGTCGAGGCAAGGGGCAAGCTCCTCACCGCGTTCGAGACACTCTAGCAAATGCCTCAGGATTACGCACACTGGGTAACCCCTGGATGCTTCAGGGCCGGTCCTCACTTACGTTAGAGGATTAGTATTCCTGAACACACGTTTCCCGGTCCTTACAGACCTATAATCGAGGCGCCTCATCCAACAACCACAAAGGTGAAAAGTATATATGTCAGGGCTGGTAAGTCACTGACACCACCAAAGCTAGAAAGAAACGTGCGCTCTCCCTGCAGTCCGTATCCCGTTTTTAACTCATACCGAGGTGTGAGGCTCGCGAATACCCGCTATACACAAAGCTACGCCACAAGGGCCGTGCTTTGATCATCAACTACAAGACTTTGCTTTTCAACAGAAGCCTTGATCCATGCAACTCAGCATGCCACACAGGCAATTCATGCCATGCGATTGATATCTATCGATATATAACCTCTAAGCTCATACGTCTCAGAGAAGGGCGTTAAGCAAGAGAATAAATTCTCCGCCGCCAAGCAGATATATATTTAATAGAAATCAATCAACACAGAATAAAATCCAATGTCAGACACACAATCCATTTACAAGTTCGTTCTGGGTCTGAACGAAACCGGAGGCACTTTCCTCGCATATCCATCCATCTCCAAGTACGTCTGGACGACCACCAACTATTTCCATCCTCTTGGGTGTACAGCCCAATCAGGATCGTCAGTAATAATCCAAACGATGTGAAGACTTCCGGTCTTTGACCACCGTCTTCATCTTCGACTTATCGTCGAATCGGTTATTCAGAATGGGTATAAACCCGGACTTTCCGAACAACCCGCGTATATTGAAAACAAATGTTACACAAACACAACATACGCCTCATTCCAATTCATTAGTCACTAACCGCAAATTAGCAAGAGAACAATTTCCCAAACATTAACCCCGAAGGCCGAAACCAACATCAGATCAATACCCAGGAAACCATTCTTCTTAGCCAACCTACAGCTAGTTTCTAAATTTCACATTCTTTGGGAAATGTTCCCATTAATTTTATCCAAGATAAATTCTTTAAAATTTATCCTGTAATCTTCCTTTGGATGTCTTTTAAAACCAAATTATGGTTTTTCCAACCAGTCGAGATTAGCGAACCACAACGAAGTAATTATTTATTTTATTTCCCAATCCCAACCTATTCATCCCATGAAGCAAAACTGGTAATACTCCATATCTAACACCGTGGTGTTATCGGTAAAATTAATTACCATTTCACGTTCAAATCTAATTAAAGATTTAACTATCGCTTTGGAGTAAAACTGGTAATACTCCATTCTCGCTCATTTTCTAAATTTGATAATTTAGATTATGGATTCACATTTCAATCTAATTGCAGATTCATTAGAACTCCTTTTACTGGGTTAAAGAACTAGGTGTTATTTAAAACACAGTTCACGATAAACCCAAATCACATTCTGTTTATTATCGGGTTAAAGAACTAGTGTTATTTAAAACACAGTTCACGATAAACCCATTACAAATCCAATCAAATATACTAGAAATCCCGATTATTTAAAACCTCTTTTTAATCTAATTTATTTATTTAAAAATAATTAGGTTTTAAATTTAGTTCAAAACTAGTTCGTTTCGATAAAAATCTATTTTTATCTTTTCAAATATGGAGTTTTTCACCCCAATTTTTCTCAAATCATTTCTTATGATTTTACACAAATTATTGATATTTTTAATAATTTTATCGAGGCCCGTACAGTCGATTTCCAACAATGGCCATCGAACTGCACTTACAGCGACCTTTTTCGAATTTGATTTGGACGTATCTCCAAATCCAACCGTTAGATTTTGAATTTCTAATATTCGTTAGAAAGCTCTTTTCGATACGAACCCAACGGTTCCGGTTTTAGGAGAATCCGACGGTCGGATCTCCCGTAATGTCCGTTTGAAATAAATGGTCGAAATTTACGAACTGCCGCGGCGCGGCGCGTTCTATTCAGGCCATTATATTATATATATAATATATATAATATATATTTCGTCGATTTCTATTTAAAACGAAGTTTATAAATAGTTTTAAATTCGTTTCAAGAACCATTTCAACTTCTATTTCAATCCAAAGCAAAATTGAATTCTTCTTTAAAAATTCGTTTTTAAAAATTCATTTCTATTCAATTCAAATTTCAATTAAATTTGAATTTATTTCAATTCGCTTTCAATTCAATTTGAATTCGTTTTCAATTCAATTTAATTCAAATTGGTTTTATATTCGATTCAAATTCATTTTCTATTCAAATTAAATTCGTTTCGTTTTCTATTTGAATCAAGTTCATTATATATTCAATTTGAAATCAAATTGGTTTTCTATTCCATTCAAATTGAAATCGTTTTATATTCAATTCAAATCGAAATCGTTATATATTCAATTCATTTCGAAATCGTTATATATTCAATTCATTTCGAAATCGTTATATATTCAATTCATTTCGAAATCGTTATATATTCAATTCATTTCGAAATCGTTTTATTCGATATAAATATCGTTCGCGTCAAAATGGCGCATCACTATTCAACACGGCTTTATATATTCTATTTCAAATATTTCTTTTTGTCAACACACGACTAATCTCAACGAATGAGTACCGTCCATGTGTGACTATTTTTGTTAAGTTATTTCGTTCAACACATGACTAATCTCAACGGATGAGTATAACACATGAACCTTTATTTTATATTGATAAAGATGTAAATTTTATTATAAAAATAATTCGTTCAACACATGACTAATCCCAACGGATGAGTATAGTCAACACATGAACCTTTATTTTATATTGATAAAGATGTAAATTTTATTATAAAAATAATTCGTTCAACACATGACTAATCCCAACGGATGAGTATAGTCAACACATGAACCTTTATTTTATAATATTCTTTATTTTTCAAATTGGAATGAGACCCAATCAATTACCATATAAAGTTAATTACATGGATTTTCATACAACACATGTATATAATAGCATTGAAAAATAATCAACCATCAACCAAAGTGCACTACACTGTATAAGCATCAAATATAGATATCTAACGCTTATAACAGCCTGTCAATCAATCGATCGACATATTTAATCGATTAGGATGAGTGAACTTCAGATTTCATCCCAATACCCGTGTAGGGTTTCAAACAATCAAACACAGATTTTATTCGTGCAGTTGGGCGATGTGTAAAATTTATCGACCCAATCAATATCAGTCAAATAGGTGTACATAAACAAACCGTCTGGTTTGTAAATGAATATTTATTTATTCACATTCACGTTAAAAATTATATTTTTAACGATAAAACATTTTATTTCAACTTATGAATTTCTATTCAGTTCATTTATTCAATAAAAATGATATTTTTATTTTTCTAACATATTTTAGAAAATTTCGGCGGCATAACGGCACGATACTAGAAACGGGACGAGGCCTAGCCTGTCCCCGGTCTAGTGAAGGCCCACGCCATTCACATATCAATTTTAATCAATTTCCAATTCAACCAATCAATCAAATCCAAATCAAATAACCTAACCAACTACACAACCAAACAAACAAGTCCATGGTATGTGGACGGGTGTCGGGTGCTACTAAGCACCGTCTGCATCCTAGTATATATAAATATATATAACTAGCAAAAGAGAAATTTTGAGTGAGAAGTTCTCACCGAAAGCTATCCAACTTCACGATACTCCTATTGTAGAGATCTTCGTCGTTCTTGCCCTTTTTGCCAGCTTCGTTGTCGTAGCCACTACATATGTAAAAATCGAATTTTTACTTCGCTATTCAATATATAAAAATCGAATTTTTATTTCAAAGTTCAATATATAAAAATCGACCTTTTATCGCTATGTCAAATAGATAAAAATTATATTTTTATCACGCTATTTTCCACATAAAGATTTCGCCTTTATAAAAATAAAGTTTTCGCCTTTATAAAAATTACCACTTTATCTCAACGTATATAAAATAAAAATCAGATTTTTATTTTCTTACATACACAAAGATGATATCTTTATATTCTCTATCCTATAAAGATTATATTTTTAATACTTTAAAAATATAAAAATCATATTTTTAATATTCCTATATAGTAAAGACTATATTTTTAATACTTTAAAAATATAAAAAATCATATATATTTTTTTACATGGCTACTTCAATAAAGATCACATTTTTATTATATAAAAATTATATTTTTACTTCCATGTTATATAAAAGATTACATTTTTATCACTTACAACATAAAATAAAATTTAGCTTTAAAGTAATAAAAAAAAACAGTTTTTAAAAATAAAGAAAATTCAGTTTTAAAAATAAATAAAAATCAGTTTTCTTTGCTTTTAAAAATTCAGTTTTTATAACTTTTAAAAAAAAAAATCAGTTTAAATCCTTTTATAAAAACAGTTTTTTTTTTATACTTTAAAAATCAGTTTTTAATATTAAAACAAAATCAGTTTTTAACTTTAAAAACAAAACAGTTTTTAACTTTAATCAAATCAGTTTAAAAATCTCATAAAATCAGTTTTAAAAATCTTTATAAAATCAGTTTAACCTTTTTATAAAATCTGTTTTTAACTTTTAAAAACCAGTTTTTAATTCTTTTTAAAAAAAATCAAAATCAGTTTAAAAATCTCATAAAATCAGTTTTAAAAATCTTTATAAAATCAGTTTAACCTTTTTATAAAATCTGTTTTTAACTTTTAAAAACCAGTTTTTAATTCTTTTTAAAAAAAATCAAAATCAGTTTTTATTTTTATACTAAATCAGTTTTTATAATTTCTATTTAACATCAGTTTTTTTCTTTAAACCTATTAAAAAATGGATCAGTTTTACAGATAAAATAAAAAAGAAAATAAATGAAAAAAAAAAGGAAAACGCTCACCTATGTAGCTGCGAAAAGGGGGGGGTTTTCTGGTCTTCGATCGATGGAGAGGGGGGGAAAGATGGGCGGCGTCGATGTCGGCAGCAGGAGGGTGGAGCGATGGCTTCGAGTCTCGAACGGTGGTGGCGGTCTTCGATCGAGGGAGGCGATGATGGGTACGGCGCTCGAACGATTCCTAGGGTTTCTTCTTTTTTTTTTTTTTGTTTCTGAATAATGAAGTCGGGGGGCCAGGAAGAAGAATAAAGGGGGGGGAGGGAAATTATAATTTATTTTATTATTTAATTATGCAAAAAGTTGACTTTTACATACGACCTCGAAACGAGGCCCACCGCCTGTCGTCCATAGCATTTTACCCCCATTCCGAACACAATGGGATATGTATCGCAAGCTGATTCGATCGTTACAATCAGTTTCCTTTTGAATTTTCATTTAAATCACTATATTGAATTTTAAACGCACATTTCAAATTACCGGGGTCACATACTAACTAGAAAAATTCCAGAAAAATATTTTCTAGCTTCGTATTGACGATACGGTCTTAACAAAACTAGTTTCGTCGAATTCTGAGACCGTTAGAAAAATGGCCAATTTCCAGTCGATTAAAATCAACTGAAACTGGTCAAACGCGTTTTCCTTTGCCACGCTCACATATTGATTCGAAAAATTATGAAATTTGGAATCTAGCAATAACTTGACATCCCGGACCCAACAAAACTGGTTTCGTCGAAATCCGAGGTCATTTGCAAAATGTCCATTTTTAAGGGCCTGAATTCCATAGCGACTATTCAGAATTTTCAACTGGACATATCTTATCATTTCTAAAGTGAAATCTCAGTTTGTTAACTTTGTTAGAAAGATATTCTTCATCAGATTCAAATATTTCTTGTTTCGTTCAATTCTGACTTATAACGAATTCTGTATATTCATTTGAAATTAGAAATCGAATTATCGAACTACCGCGCCATTTTCAATTCCTTTTATAATTATATATAATTATTATATATTCTAACGACGACGCGTATAAATATATACGTTCGAATTATATTCAAAATAAATTTCTCGTCGATATTATTTAAAATAATCTATTTTAAATATTCAAAATTAGCTAAAATTGCCAAATTAAAAATTTTAAACTGACCCAGATTTTGCGGGTTATTACAAAGCTTGTTTTATTGAATACTAAAAGTGGCTATTATATAGCAATACAATGCAGGAAAGTTTCAAAGAGTGCATCCACGTGTTGCACAACAAACAAACGTGGGAAAGACATATTCAAAAACAAATTTCCCTATAAGTCAGGGATTATTAACAAGAACAATTCTAACTGCATAAAGCAAGACTAAGTTAGAAAAATATTTCTTAACAATCCTCCCTTAAACTATACTGCAAAAGGTGTAGTTAGTTTAATTCATGACTAAAGCACAACCCCAACGACTTTTTCATTTCCCGAAACATATCCAACTTGACACCGATTTTTTTTCCGCTCCCTTTGGTAATTCGGTTAGCTCCCAAGTCCCATTGTTTTGAATAGATTGGATTTCACAGTTCATTGCCTCTCTCTCCAAACTGAGCTCCTGGCAGCCTCTTCAAATGTGCTTGGATCATTAGATGCAAACATGACAAGTTGCTGCATCTCTTCTTCTTCAGATAAGCCTTCTCCGGTCTCATAGTCTCTCATCCACATGGGTACTCTTCTAGTCCTCCTCCCTTGAATTGTACTGGTCACATCCTCGGCTGCATCAGCATCGGCCGCACTATTTCCTTGTTCTTTAACTACCTCATTTTCTTCGTTTTCCTTTTCTTCATGTCCATCTTCTTCCTCCTACTGTAGTTTTGCTCGTGGAGTTGTTTTTCCTGTTTCTTTCCAATTCCACTTTTCTTTCTCCTCGAACACTATGTCTTGGCTAGTGGTTATCTTCTCTGTATTGGGATCATACATCCGAAAAGTCTTGGATTCTTCACTTACCCTTAAAGAATACACATCTGAAACTCTTCTTGTCCAACTTTTTCCTCTTGACATCAGGAATGTGAACATGTCCGACACATCTGAACACTTTGAAATACTCCACCGAAGGTTTCACTCCACTCCATGCTTCCTCAGGTGTTTTGTCTTGTACGGCGGATGTGGGACAACGATTGAGTATATGGCTGGCCCAATTAGCTGCTTCCGGCCAAAACTCTTCAGGTACATCTCTTGCTTTAAGCATACACCTCACCATATTCATCACGGTCTGGTTTCTCCTTTCTATGTCTGTTTTGTTGTGGGGAATAAACTGCAGTAAATTGATGGCTAATCCCATTTGAACTGCAAAAACTATTAAACTCGGAAGAAGTGAACTCCCCACCTCTGTCAGTACGCAAGCAACAAACATATGCTCCTACTTCCTTTTCTACTAAAATTTAAACTTATTATATGCATTAAAAGCTTCTGACTTAGCATGCAAAAAATAAATCCACATCCTTCGACTATAATCATCAATATACGTAATAAAATACCTCTTATGGCTGTTAGATTCTGGGGTAATCGGACCACATATGTCTGAATGCAAAAGTTGAAGAGGGTTTAAAGCTCTCCACACACTCTTATTTGGAAAGGGATCATGGTGTTGCTTGCCTACTATGCAATCAGTGCACGTTGTAAAACTGCTTTTCAGAACTGGTAGGCCTTGTACCATTTTTCTATATGCCAGAGCTCGTAGTCCTTTCATGTTGAGGTGCCCATACCTTGGATGTCATAGGTTAGTAAACTCATTTGTGGTTGTTTTAAAACATGTTTGTCCTGGGGTATTAGCAGGAAAAGAAGCGGACAATACAAACATGTGGTTTGCAGTCATCATGGTTTGGATAATTAACCCCCTTTAATCATGATAAATACGGCAACAGCCATGTTGAGTCAAAATAGTTAGATGCTTCTCCTGGAGTTGTCCAATACTAAGCAAGTGGGATTTGAGATCGGGGATGTAAAATACCTCGGTGAAAAACACAATTTTATCGTTTACTTTCATTTTACTGCCCTTGCCCATGACAGCCAATTGCAAATTATTGCCCAACTTCACATTCTGTCTGAATGTATGATCAATTTCTACAAACCACCTCTTGTCTCCACTCATATGATTGCTGCATCTGGAGTCCAAGAGCCATACATCTTCTTCCTTTGACCGGTTCTCTTCTACGTACGCCATTAGCTACATCTCCTAATTCTCATCAAATTCAGCATAATTAACATTCTTTTCCCAGCTAGGACACTCATGTTGAAAGTGTCATGGCTTGTGATGCTTGTAACACTCCACGGTCTCCTTGTTGAAATCTCCTCTTCCTCTTCCACGACCTTTGCCCCTAAAAGCTCCACGTCCTCTTCCTCTGTTGCTTCCCTCTTCATTGGTGATCTTTAAAGCTTGCTCTTCCCTTGAAACTCCATTACTTCGATTCAATCTGTGTTCATGCACCAAAAGACTACTTTGCAGTTCATCCAACCCCATTGAGTCTAGATCATTTGATTCTTCTATGCAGCAAACCACATAGTCGAATCTATGGGTTGATGATCTCAGAATCTTTTCAACAATGTCAACTTGTGACATGTTTTCTCCACCATTCATCTTCAACTTGTTCACCAAGGTCAGAGTATGAGAAATGTATTCGTCCACCTTTTCTCCTTCTCTCATTTGAAGTACTTCAAAGTCTCTCTTCAAGGCTTGTCTGTGTGCACGCTTCACTCGGTTTGTGCCTCGATATTTTTGCTTCATGGAGTCACAAATGCTCTTCGAACTCGATGTATCAAGGATGGTTTCCATGATAGTCCTGTGGATGGCTTGGAAGAGGAAGTTCTTGACTTTGAGATCATTCTTCTTCAACTGCTCCAATTTTTGACGTTGCTCTTCCTTTCTTTTTCTCTGTGCTTCAGTTTGTTGCCTTCCCTTAGCCACAACTGAAGAGAAGGTTGCAAACTGTTGATCTGCCTGTGTTATGGTAGTAATGCCTTCATCCACAAGCCTCCATAACTTTCTTTGACGCAGGAAGTTCTCCATCAACAAAGACCAATGGTCATAGCACCCATCAAAGACAGGTATGGACACAAGGGTTGAACTACCTTCAGCTAGCAATTTCGATTTCGCAGCACTACTCTCTCTCTCTCTCTCTCTCTCTCTCTCTCTCTCTCTCTCTCTCTTTTTGCTCTGATACCAATGTTAGACTATAGTATAGAATGCAAGAGGTTGTACCTGTAAAAGCTTGTTTTATTGAATACTAAAAGTGGCTATTATATAGCCATACAATGCAGGAAAGTCTCAAAAAGTGCGTCCACGTGCTGCACAACAAACAAACGTGGGAAAGACATATTCAAAAACAAATTTCCCTACAAGTCAGGGATTATTAACAAAAACAGTTCCAAGTGCGGACTAAGTTAGATAAACATTTCTTAATATGGACATATCAACAACCAAAGGATTGATTAACATCGCTACAAAAGCTCACTACATGATAATATTTACAACCTAATTTGTTTGGAGTGTTGGCGAGAGCAGCAACCCGCAAGCTATCAACAATACTGAAGAAACTGTGGATTCCAATTCAGATATGAAGAGTAGAAGCCTCCAAAAGTCTTATTTATAAACCATTTACCAACTTTACATATCATTTACCAACTTTACACGTTCGCCAACTCATATTTATATACCATTTCTCTCTAAGCAATTGTTATTTATATATCATTTAGCAATTTTAAACGTCACCATATTTGGCCATGAATCCCTCCCTTTAAGCAATTGCTTTTAAATACTTTGGTTAGATTAAACAGCATAAGAAATTATTCATTTAACCCATAAACGCTAGGAACAAGAGAGTTCTGTAACAGTTGCTCTATTGGACATTTTGTATAAAACATCAATTAAAAGCTTCAGCTCCTCTTGCAACTTTGATGAACACATCCTCCAGTGTAGTGTCCGCTATACCCCATGCTTGTATAGGAAACCTTTTTTTTGCGTTCTCCACTTGTTGGAACACTTCAGCAATGGTAACATCGCTCTTAGGCAATTCAAATTTTTGTGTGCCCGCTATATGATAGACTTTTACTGATTTTGGAGATAGTCGATGAGCTAATTGTAGGACTGCAGCTTCGTATTCGTGAGAAGCTGTAATTGTTAGGACATATGTTCCTCCATATCTAGCCCTTAGCTGCAGCAGTACATTTTTTTAAGGAAAGGGGGAAAAACTAAAGAATTACAACTACGTTAAAAAAGAAGGGGCAGAAACAAACCTCTTTTGGGTTTCCTATGCACTGCAGTCTTCCATCTACAAAAATGCCTAATCTGTCGCACAATACCTCGGCTTCTTCCATCGAATGTGCTGAAACAACAATAGTTATGAACTATACTGATAGTCGAAGGCAGAACTAGCATATTTTGTTGCTAGGCCATTAATAGTTATTTGTAGCAAGAACTAGGGGTATACATCTAAGATATAGGTCATCTGATTTCATAGTATTATGACCCAAGTTGAACCTATTTCCACAAGTCCACAAAGGTAGTGCAGCATATACTTCATGCATGGTATGTCCATATCAAAGGCATAAAATTTACCAAGATAATGAAATTAGTTATAAGGTATATAGAAAGATGAAGAAACTCAACTGGTGAGAACAATGGCCCTGTCATGTTTAGCTTTTCTAATGACGTTCCATAGATAGTTTCTTGAAGCAGGATCAAGTCCAGTGCTTGGTTCATCCATGTACACAACCTACAATCCATATTTGCATACGTTTATGCCTTTTAAGCTATAGCAATTTTTGATGTGGTAAGAAAATTGAGTGCTTAAAATAGTAATTCGTAAGATGTATACTTTAGGATCACCAATCAAAGAAATGGCAACACTAAGCCTCCGTTTCATACCGCCACTGTATTTACCAGCTTGTTTATCAGCAATGCCGCCATAAAATAAATTCACGCTCTTTAATGACTCTTCTACAGCCTGTAATATGGATGAGACAAGTGTTTAGCGTAGTTTATTTATATTACTATCGAAAATTACCAGACTTTATTATTATTAATACCCGATTCAAGGCGCCAAACCTCAGATTCTTCAGTCGCCCGTAAAACAACAAATGCTCCCGCCCGGTAAGTGTTTCCCAAAGCAAACTGTGTTGCTACTTCGTAATTAAAATCAAATATGATTATGGCTGGGATTAAATTGATTCTAGAAATTAAATATTTATATTACTCGTGTTGTGGGCAAACGCTCATGCTGTTGTATACTTTGCTCATGTTGGTGCAGATGTCCATTCCTTGCACGTATGCAGTTCCTGAGGTTGGTTTAGTCAGCCCGATCATCTACATAAACATCAGAAGAGGAATAAGTTTATTTAATTGTAGAAAATAAAAAATAAAATAAAAAACTGACTAATAATGTCTTGAAGATTCAAGTTGAAAAGTTTTGAATCCACGGTTGAAAGACCTAACAACTTCATCAGTGGACTTTGATCAATATTTATGTTTTTGATTTAGAATAGGGGGAAAAAAAATCAGATTTATCAAAAATTCATCCAAGTCTGAAGGGTGGAAATGTATATACATTCTGGCTTTTTATGTTTACATTCTAAATTACCTGGAGCTTTTATTACAAGTAACCCATCCAATACTTTTTTATATAACGATAACATAAAATTTGCTTTAGTGATATAAATGTAACTATAATTTTGTTGCTTTGGATGTAATAAAAGCTTCCTCTTTCCAAGATTAGAAGCAAACCTACATTGTTTTATATGGTTATGTATCGTAATTTTACAGGAAAAATAGCCTTGTCGTTATTTTTATTTAATTTTTCTGAAAAAAGCCCTCACCATATTAATCCAAGAGGTTTTTCCAGCTCCATTAGGGCCGAGCATGCCAAAACATTCTCCTCTGGGCAAAGCAAGAGATAAACCTTTTACTGCAATTTTTTCTGGATTTCCATCTCTTCCTGGATATCTCTTTGTAAGATTGTTGCATACAATTGCATAATTGGAGTTTGGCTCTAGCATTATTTGTTCAGCCAATTCTCTCTAAGAAAACAAAAAAAATCGAATTATATTTTTAGTACATTGAAATAGTTATGATTAGCCAAAATGTAACACTAATCTATTGTTTAATTATTTGGCATGAACATGCATGATGGATTTATATCAACTGATCTAATCTTACAGATGTGCTTATATATAGATATTGGTACAATACATATCAAGAAATCAAAAGGAAGAATTGATGAAAAAGGAGCAAATGGTTGTTCTTTCTCCAAATTGTTAAGTTGGACACAAGTACAGTGCAAAGGTTTAAGAACACAAATTACAAATACAAATATCACATATACATTATACATATTTTTTGATTATAACACATAGAAGAATTAATTAACTTACTTCACAAACAACATCATGCTTCTCCATTCCAATAGCAACATCAGAACCCTGATTTTGCGAACCTAATTTTTGAGTAGATACGGAAGGACCCATTCTGAAGCATTGACAACAGAAAAGAACACAGTTTCGAAATGGACCGATAAAAAGTAACATCAACCACTCAATACCCATCAATATCATCACAGCTTCCATTCCATTTTCATTGTCATTTAAATTTTCCCATTTCATACCGAAACCACTATACTTGGCATCAGTTGAATATTGTGAAAACTCATACATTCCTCTATATAAAGAAAATGCCGGAAAGCATTCCATTGCTAAAACCCATATTCCTAAATAACACAGGAAAAAAAGAAGAAACGATCGTCATGATAGCACAAAACAAGAAGAGCTATTTGATGGCATACACAGGAAAAATCCTGAGTAATACCACTAAATGTCGGTCGTTGTATAACCTTATTTATATTGGGAATCGTTGGCAGAAATATGTGATTAAACTAATGAAATGTAATATCATAGAAGAACAATTTTATAAAGCAAGAAGGGCTAGCTATTGGAAAGGGTAATATTAAACAGTGTTCGAGGATATATTTATGTTTATAATAACACAAAGGGGAAATCAAGATATATTTTTGCAGTATTAGGAAAGAGTGAGCATTGACGATTGTAGTTAATCTGTGAGACAAACTGTTAGTAGATTCATTTGATAAAAGATACACAATCCTACTTACTTGAAAAGGTTATATCTTCCATCAACGGTGCAAACAAAGATGTTGCAAGTATACCCGAAGCAAATACATAGATGTAGCCTGTAACTGAAATATAAGACAAAATAAAAGATGAACATAAGAAAGCACTGTACTTTTAATATGTTAAAATGTTTAAGAAATGAAAATACTACCTGTTGCAGTTTTGACATTAGAAAAAAGTGATGCGGCGAAAAAAGCTAGTTCAATCTGCAGATTAATATAAATAAAGTAGAAGGCAAACTGTACACTGTACTGATTCATCTTGAAGAAATTTAAACCTGAAGAAGAAAGATGTTTTTTTCAAGATGTATGCACTAAGAGAAGCTCAAGTATAAAAATATTTAATGTTCTTACAAGCTTACCTATAAGCGAACCAAATATCACAAAGAACAGAATATACACAGACGATATTAACAAAAAATACGAGTAAGAGATACTCCAATAAGGTCCTTCACCCAGACCATGCATTTTCATCATAATTTTTAACTTATGTTGCTTCTCATAGACCAAGTATGTAAGCATGACCTGCACTAACAGCAGCAGTAGTTAACAGAACAATTTCACCTGTTGATAAATAAAAGCAAATAGAAAAATGATAACCGATTGTTAAGCATAACTAATATCAAAAGGTTTATTTAGTGTAACCATTGAATTGACATTATATAAAAAAAGTTTGAGGGAGACTACATTTTTAAAAGTTGTCTACAACTCCTTACTTGGAAACATTACATACAGTTTCCAGATATGTTCGGATGATATAGGAAAAAAAGTTACAATAATGATACGTTAGTCAATGATCACAAGCTTCTTACTTCAAAAGTAGATACGAAAATAGGA